>CP136055.1:413546148-414151148 GCA_032464435.1 Aegilops umbellulata
ATTAATTAGTATATATTATAAATAGCATGTGTGGAATAATAATGGGTTGGTGTGCGGATTTTCCTAGGCAATTATTGACAAGATCGGTAATAATTATTGAAATTTCATATGAGGGAGAGGCATAAGCTAACATACTTTCTCTTCTTGGATCATATGCACTTATGATTCAAACTCTAGCAACTACTAAAGATCATTAAGGTGAAACCCAACCATAGCATTAAAGCATCAAGTCCCCTTTATCCCATTCGCAACAACCCCCTTACTCGGGTTTATGCTTCTGTCACTCAAGCAGCCCACTATAAGCGAATCATGAACGTATTTCAACACCCTACAGCAGGAATACTTCACGTGTGCGCGGCATGGAAGGCACCATAGGACAGCAGCAAAATAAAACATACAACACAAACCAATCTAGATCATCAATCAACCCAAAGGACAAAAGAAATCTACTCAAAGCATCATAGGATGGCAACACATCATTGGATCATAATATGTGGCATAAAGCACCATGTTCAAGTAGGTGATTACAGCGGGGTGCTGGAGAGTGGACCGCCGAAAAGAGATGAGGAACGTGATGAAGATGGTGATGAAAATGAAGATGATCACCGCGGCGATGGTTCCCCCGATGGCACTCCAGCGCCACCAAGAGAGGGGGAGAGGTTATCCCCCTTGTGCTTCCTCCGCCATGGCCTCCCCCCTAGATGAGGAGAGGTTCTCTCTCTGGTCCTTGGCCTCCATGGAAATGATGGCCCCCCCGGGATCCTCCTCCATGGCCTCCGGTGATGATGGCCCCCTCCGGCAGGGTGCCAGAGAGGGCCTATATTGGTTTTTGTGGCTATATTGTCTTACGATGGCGTAACTCCCCATCTCTCTTCTGTTCTGGGGTTTTTAGGATTTATAGGAGGTGTTGGCATCGGGGACAAGTCAAGGGGCCCCACGAGGCGATGACAAGGACGGAGGGGGCGCCCCCACCCTTGTGGTGGCCCTGGGACTCCTCTTCGATATCTTTTTCTTCCAGTATTTTTTATATTTCCCAGAATATTCTCCCTTAATTTTCAGTTCGTTCCGAGAATTTTTATTTCTGCGCAAAAACAACACCATGGTAGTTCTGCTTAAAACAGCGTCAGTCCGGGTTAGTTCTAATCAAATCATACGAAAATCATATGGAATTATTGTAAACATGGCATGAATACTTCATAAATTATAGATACGTCGGAGACGTATCAAAAGGCATAACACTGGCTCCAAGATCACATAGAGCAGTTTTAACATAGTTTCTTTTAATGGAGCATGGTATAGTTGGTACTCCAGGGTCTCCTAGTTTCTTTGGTATTCCGCGCTTAAAAGTATAATTAGCAAGCATGGTGGAAATTCCAGCTTCCGGTATCCTTCTTTTATTTGTAACATCTTTCATATACTTAGCATAAGGAGACATTTTCAGAATATCAGTCAAACGCATACAGAAAAAGACAGTCTAAGCATTTCAGCAAAGCACTCAAAATCCTCATCATCATATTACTTGGATGGTTTAGGAGGAAAGGGCATGGGTTTTTGAACCCATGGTTCTCTTTCTTTACCATGTTTCCTAGCAATGAAGTCTCTCTTATCATAACGTTGATTCTTTGATTGTGGGTTATCAAGATCAACAACATGTTCTATCTCCAAATCATTATCATTACTAGGTTGAGCATCAACATTAACATCATCATTAACATTAGCACTAGGTTCATGTTCATCAACAGATTGTGTCACAGCATCAGAAATAGAAATATCATTGGAATTCTTAGGTGTGTCTATAACAGGTTCACTAGAAGCATGCGAAGTCCTATCAGTTTCCTTTTTCTTTTTATTAGAAGGACTAGGTGTATCAGTATTAATTCTCTGAGAATCTTGCTCAACTCTCTTAGGACGGCCCTCAGGATACAAAGGTTATTGGGTCATTTTACCACCTCTAATCATAACTCTAACAACATTATCATTGTTCTCACCATTCAACTCACTGAGCAAATCATCCTTTGCCTTAAGTACTTGTTCTACTTGAGTTTAACCATGGAAGCATGCATACTAATAATTTTAAGATCACTAACAGTTCTACTCATATAACCACCCAAGTAGTCAAGCATGCAAGCATTACATTTCAATAGTTTACTAACTTAAGCATTGAAATTTTCTCCTTTAACAATAAAGTTATCTAACTCATCCAAGCATGGACTAGCAGACTTATTATGAGGAAAATCACCTTCATCAAATCTATAGAGAGAGTTTACCTCTACTACCTGTGTCAGGTTATCAAGCCATGTATTTCTTCAATAGGCGGTAAATACTTAACATCTTCAGGTTATACCTTTTTCTTTCATAGATTTCTTTGCCTCTTGCATATCTTTAAGACTGAGAAATAGAATACCGCTTTTCTTCGGAGTTGGTTCAGGAAGTGTCCAATCATTATCATTACTCAATATATTATTCAGTAGCAATTAAACTTGCTCAACTGTTTGTTCCCCAAAAACACAACCAACACAACTATCTAGGTAGTCCCTAGAAGCATCGGTTAGTCCATTATAAAAGATATCAAGTATTTCATTTTTTTGAGAGTATGATCAGGCAAAGCATTAAGTAATTGGAGAAGCCTACCCAAAGCTTGTGGGAGACTCTCTTCTTCAATTTGCACAAAGTTAAATATTTCCTTTAAAGCAGCTTGTTTCTTAATTATGAGCAGGGAAATATTTTTCAGAGAAGTAGTAAATCATATCCTGGCGACTACGCACACAACCAGGAGCAAGAGAATTAAACCATAACTTAGCATCACCCTTTAACGAGAAAGGAAACAACCTAAGAATATAGTAATAGCGAATTTTCCTCATGAGCAAATAGGGTGGCTATATCATTCAATTTAGTAAGATGTGCCACAACATCTTCAAATTCATAACCATGGAAAGGATTAGATTCAACCAAAGTAATTAACTCAGGATCGATAAAGAATTCATAATGCTTATCAGTAACAAATATAGGTGAAGTAGAAAACTTAGGATCATATTGCATTCAAGCATTCAAAGACTTTTCTTTCCACTTGCATAATAATTTCTTAAGATCATCTCTATCCCTACAAGCAAGAAAGTCCCTAGCTACCCCTACATTCATAACATAACCCTCAGGCATAATAGGAAGTTCATATCTAGGAGAGATAGTCTTATCGGGTGTTTCAAAGTTTTTGTTGTCAATAATTTCATCAGTTTCAGAAATATCATCATCTTCAGCATAATCAATAGTTCTAACTCTACCAATATGTTCGTCAAGTAATTCACCCAGTGCCATAGTTTTATCAAGCAAAGTAGTAGCATCATAAGCATCATTCATAGCAGAAGTAGCATCATCAATAACATGCGACATATCAGAATCAATAGCAGGTGTAGGTATCGCAAGCTTAATCAAAATAGAAGGTGAATCAAGTGCAGAGCTAGATGGCAGTTCCTTACCTCCCCTCGTAGTAGAGGGATAGATGTTGGTTCTAGTATCTTTCACATTCCTCATATGATCAACAGATATAAATCCCAAGTGACTCAGAGAATAGAGCTATGCTCCCCGGCAACAACGCCAGAAAAAGGTCTTGATAACCCACAAGTATATGGGATCGCAACAGTTTTCGAGGGTTGAGTATTCAACCCAAATTTACTGATTAGACACAAGGGGAGCCAAAGAATATTCTCAAGTACTGGCAATTGAGTTGTCAATTTAACCACACCTGAAAGACTTAATATCTACAACAACGTATTTAGTAGCAAAGTTGTATGGAAGTAACGGTAACAGTGGCAAAAGTAACAGTAGTAGTTTCGTAGCAATTGTAATAGTCACACCTCTTGATCGGCGCAATGCCACAGCATCACTTGGGGGCTTGGTCGTATCCGAACCATAGTCACACCTCTTGATCGGCGCAATGCCACAGTATCACTTTGGGGCTTGGTCGTGTCCGATCCATAGCAACAGCTTTAGATAGGCGTAAAGCCATAGCATCACTTGGGGACTTAGTCAAGTCTGAACCATAGTCACGCCTCTTGATCAGCCTAGTGCCACAGCACCAGTTGGGGGCTTGGTCGAACCCGAACCATAGCTACACCTCTTGATCGGCGTAATGCCAACACATCATTTGGGGACCTGGCTGACTTGAACCATAGCTACGCCTTTCGGGGGCTTGGTCGTGTCCGACCATGGTAATGCCTCTTGATCGGCTCAAAGCCTCATTTGCAATGGTTTTATCTTTGCTTTTGCTTGAATTCTGTTTTCTTTTTTGATAAACATTTCTTTTGTTGCGTTTTCAAACCGACATTATTAAACCGGTTCGACTGTCAATTACAAATTGATGGAACACGGTCAAATCTTAATCCAGAGACTATCTGCCCGGTTTGATTTTCTGTTACCATCCTATTATGGAGTAAACCGGTGTTTATCACAACCAGGTACGGTTTTATCATAAACCAGCACAGTATGAAAGGATTTATCATTACTCAAGATTGGGGTTATCACTCTTACTACAAAAAGTTGGTAAACCAACGATGTGATTCAATGTCACTGGACATTTAAACTTGTTGTATGCAGAAACAGGTTGAATAAAGCATGATTATAAATTATCCGGTGTTTATTAAACCAGCCAGGCTTTCGACTATATGTCGCCAGTATGATGATGAATTATCCGGTGTTTATTAAACCGGCCAGGCTTTCGACTATATGTCGCCAGTATGATGATAAATTATCCGGTGTTTATTAAACCGGCCTGGCTTTGGACTATAAGTCGCCAGTATATATTTGGATTGCGCCATTGGAATCATGCTCTTATAAATCATTGGGTTATATTATTCAAATAGCCAAACTTGGCTGAATTTTCATTATGATACTGAATGAATAAGGTTTTCATACCGGATTATATTATTCAAATAGCCAACATGGATGAATTTTTATTATGGTTATTAATATTATGATTGAGGTTTTCAAAGTCGCTTTAGCGCAATGGATATTATTTTATCGATGAATATGATTTATTCTGCAATGGAAGGAATAGTCCCGAGTCGCTGCAGGCTTACGACCCGACACTTGGGGGCTACATTATTCAAAGTTGAGATTATATCAAATATACAAGTCTCATGTCGCTGCGAGCATGCACCATGACACTTGGGGGCTAATGCAAAATCATTTTTTGCTCATCTTATTGAAGACCCGACTCATCATATCATAATGAGCCGGCCCTTGGGGGCTACACATCACTGCTAAAGTCTACATGATTATATTTACAAAGTCCCTGCTCATTATTGCATAATGACCCGACCCTTGGGGGCTACACTGGTTGAAGTTTTTACTAATGATTGAGATGAACATGCATTTCTTCAAAGTGGCAGTAATTATATGGAAACAAGTCTCAAATCATCACTTTGTTTTGTTCAAGACTTGGGGGCTACAGGTAATATGGATATAAGGGAGAAATATCTTCCAATTTTCAGTTTTGAGCAAACCAGATTGACCCGGCATCACTAATCATTATGAACTGGTGTCTACAACAATCACAACCCGGCGTCATCAATAATTATGAACCGGCGTTGGCAACAATCATGAACCGGCGTTGGAAACAATCATGACCTGGAATTATCAGTTTTTATAACTCGGCAATTTTGACAATGATAAACCGGCAAGTTCTACATTTTCAAACCGGCGGATATCAGTTGAATATTTCAAGACCAATATTTTTGTCAAGGTAGCGCATTGAAGGAGGAGTCAAATGGATTCTTTGTTTACAATATCTTCTACAAGCAAATCGATTATGAAGCTGGTCTATTGACTTAGATTTTTCAGAAGGAGGAAATGACAAGGAATTAAGGATGATCAGATGCCGGTTTACAAGAATTCTTAACCCGGAGCATAATCTGTCAAATTTGTTCTTGTTTTACATGATCCGTTTAACATGGATAAATCCAAATTAAACTGGGGGCTAATGTCGGGGATATACCCCACGGTATAAACTGTCTGGAAGTATAACCCGGCCGGACTTGGCGGTTTACTTGAGACCCGGTTGATACTTGGCGATTCACTCGCGACCCGCCCTGACCTGGCGGTTTACAAGCAACCCGCCTGGTCATTATGACTCACTGGTGGCCCGGCGGGCGGGTCAGCCGGATGACTAGGCCCAAGGCCCAGAAGGCCGGTTCATGTTAATGGTGGGCCGGTTTAATAGGAAAGGCATGAGGAATATTTGTCTTACAAGGAGTTAAGACCTGGACTTGTATCCGGTTTGTATTAGAGATAGACTAGTCCTAATCCTAATAGGACTCCACATGTAACCCGCCCCTTCAACATATATACAGAAGCAAGAAGAAACAATTTTAGGGCTAGACACAAAGATGAAAGCTGGTTTACGGCGACTCCCTCATGATGATAATGAGAACTAGCCTCAAACAACATGTAGGGTTGTTACCAGATGAAATTTCCCAGGGCCCGAAGCTGTCTAAATCCCTGTCTTGTGTTGCGTCTCTCGATTCCGCTCAACCCCTCTCAAGCTACCACATAGATGCGCTGGCCTCACGACTAAGTCCTTTCACTAGGAGATCTGCCGTGAAAAATCCACGACAGCAACGGCAAAGTAATGTAGCAAAGATCAATACGTGAAAAGCTCGTAGGCAATGGATCAGTGATGATAATTATGTCGGATGGCATTCATCATGCAACAGTTATAACCTAGGGTGTGATACGTCTCCAACGTATCTACTTTTCCTAACGCTTTTCCTCTTGTTTTGGACTCTAATTTGCATGATTGAATGAAACTAACCCCGGACTGACGCTATTTTCAGCAGAACTACAATGGTGTTGTTTTTGTGCAGAAATAAAAGTTCTCGAAATGGAACGAAACTTTTCAAGGATTTTTTTATAAAATATATAAGATTTTCTGGAGCCAAGATCCACTGGAGGGGGCACCTGGGTGGGCACAACCCACCAGGGCACCCCCTCCTTGCGCGCCCAGGTGGGTTTTCCCCACCTGGTGGCTCCACAGACCCTGAAACCGACGCTATAAAATCCTATTTTTCCAGAAAGAAATCAGGGAGAAAGAATTATGGAGATCCACGAGATGGAGCCGCCGTCACCTCCTGTTCTTCATCAAGAGGCCAGATCAGGAGTCTGTTTGCGGCTCGGGAGAGGGGGATCTCCATTCTTCGTCATGACCAACCCTTCTCCATCGCCAATTCCATGATGCTCCCCACTGGGAGTGAGCAATTCCTTCATAGGCTCGCTGGTCGGTGAGGAGTTGGATGAGATTCATCATGTAATCGAGTTAGTTTTGTTAGGGCCTGATCCCTAGTATCCACTATGTTCTAAGATTGATGTTTCTATGACTTTGCCATGCTTAATGCTTGTCACTTTGGGCCTGGGTGCCATGAATTCAGATCTGAACCATTTATGTTATCACCATTATATCCATGTTCTAGATCCAATCTCGTAAGTTATAGTCACCTACTACATGTTATGATCCGGCAACACCGGAGTGACAATAGTCGGGACCACTCCCGGTGATGACCGTAGTTTGAGGAGTTCATGTATTCATCGTGTGTTAATGCTTTGTTCCGGTTCTCTATTAAAAGGAGGACTTAATATCCCTTAGTTTCCAATAGGACCGTGCTGCCATGGGAGGGTAGGACAAAAGATGTCATGCAAGTTCATTCCATAAGCACGTATGACTATTTACGAAATACATGCCTACATTATATTGATGAACTGGAGCTAGTGCCGTATCGCCCTAGGTTATTACTGTCTCATGACGAATATCATCCAACAAGTCGCCGATCCAATGCCTATGAATTTATCTTATATTGTTCTTGCTAAGTTACTACTGCTATCATCACTATTTCACTTGCTACAAAACTACTGCTATCACTGTTACCGTTACTGTTACTGCTGTCACTATTATCAAAACTATCATATTACCTTGCTACTGATCACGTTGCTGCAGATAATTAATCTCCAGGTGTGGTTGAATTGAGAACTCAACTGCTAATACCTTCAAATATTCTTTAGCTCCCCTTGTGTCAAATCTATTAATTTGGGTTGAATACTCTACCCTCGAAAAATGTTGCGATCCCCTTTACTTGTGGGTTATCAAGACCTTTTTTCTGGCGCCGCTGCCGGGGAGCATAGCTATATTTGTTGAGTCACTTGGGATTATTATCATATTATCACTATGAGGAATCTCAAGGATGCTAAGACTACTATTTTTTCCCTCTAAAACGAGGGGATGTATGGAACTGCCATCCAGTTCTGCTTTAGATTCACCTTCTGTTATAAGTAAACCTGCAACACCACTACATGCTATCAATTCTGATATGTCGCAAGTTATTGATGATGCTACTTATGCTATGGATAATGCTTATGATGATGCTAGTACCTTGCTTGATAATGATGATGTGCCACTTGGTGACTTTCTTGATGAACAAATTGCTAGAGTAATACAACATGATGTTGTTGAATCTGATGATGAGCTTGAAACTGAAACTCGTGAAACACCTACTAGAACTAGCCTTCCTAGATATGAATTGGCTAAGGAACCGGAAGGTTATGTTATGAATGAGGAGACAACTAGAGATATTCTTGTTTGTAGGGATAGAGATGATCTAGAGAAATTATTATGCAATTATAAAGAAAAATCTCTGAATGCTAGAATGAAATATGATCCTATGTTTGGTACTTCACCGATCTTTATTGATGATAAGGATTATGAATTCTCTGTCAACACAGAGTTAATTACTTCGGTTGAATCTGATCCTTTGCATGGTTATGAAACTGAAACTGTTGTGGCACATCTTACTAAGTTGAATGACATAGCCACCATTTTTACTCATGATGGGAAGACTCTCTATTACTTTATTCTCAAACTATTTCCGTTCTCATTAAAGGGTGATTCTAAAGCTTGGTACAATACTCTTGCTCCTGGTTGTGTGCGTAGTCCCCAAGATATGATTTATTACTTCTCTGAAAAATATTTCTCTGCTCATAAGAAACAAGCGGCCTTACAGGAAATATTTAACTTTAGGCAAACTAAAGAAGAGAGTCTCCCACAAGCTTGGGGGAGGCTTTGTCAATTACTTAATGCTTTGCCTGATCATCCTCTTAAGAAAAATGAAATACTTTATATCTTCTATAATGGACTAACCGATGCTTCTAGGGATTTCCTAGATAGTTGTGCTGGTTGTGTTTTTAGGGAACGAACTGTTGGGCAAGCTGAAGAATTATTGAATAATATATTAAAACATTATGATGATTGGACTCTTCCTGAGCAACTGGTTAAACTCACTCTGAAGAAGAGGGGTATATTATATCTCAGACCTGAAGATATGCAAGAGACAAAAAAATCTATGAAGGAAAAAGGTATTAAAGCTGAGTGTCGGTGGAAACGACACCTATGGAATCACTGGGATCCCTTCTAAGTTTGGCGGGCACAAGGTTGTGTAAAGAGCGGGCCTGACAGTAAGCACACAGATCGTTTACCCAGGTTCGGGCCGCGTAGATGGGTAATACCCTAGTCCTGCTTTGGTGGATGTATATGAGTGTTCTTGTGTTCTTGAGCTAGCTGCGGGGTCTCATTTGCCCAAAAGATCCGAATCCTCCTCCTGGTCACCTCGGGCCTCCTTTTATAGTAAAAAGGGGCTGCCACAGTGGCACACAGGAGGTGGAAAGGTGTACGGTGGTTGAGTCTATCCTCTGGCACCATCGGGCAAACGCATTTAATGCGCTGCCGATGTGCCCCTCTCACTTTATCGGGGACGGCAAGGAAGCACGTCCTAGCTGTCGCCGCCTCGCCTAGCAGCGACGCGCGTCCGGGCTAACGAGGCGTTGTGGCACCACGTTGGCTGACTGCTAGGCTGGCGCGATGGTGGAACATTCACGAAGGCCAGCATGCCACCACACGGGTGCTTGCTGAGTCGGTCATGGAGGCCCCTCGTCTCCACGCAGGTGCCTACTCAGCTGGTTGAGCTGGCAGCTGCATGGGGACGGTGGTGGAGTCATGGTAGACGCGGGCCCTGCTGCCACACTATAAGTGTCTCCGGCAGGGGCCTTCCGGGGCTCCGGCAAGGGTCTTGCCGTGGCTTCATGGTCTTCCCCGGCAAGTATCTTGTCGGGGGTCTCGTGGATTTTCCCGGCTAGGATCCTGCCGAGGATCGTCGTCTTCTGGTCCTCATTTGATCTCATATGTTTATGATCTTGACGAAGATCTGCATTCCACCACATAGGCGCCTCCCGAGCCTTGGTTCCAATGTAGTTGGTTGGTGGTGTTGGAACCCGTGGGCTCAAGGGTGGCCTGCTCTGCTGGCATCGGGCAAGTTGTCCCGGTAAGGCTCATGCCGTGGCTGCGGAGGCAGCCCCGGCAAGGGTCTTGCTGAGGGAGCCCACCTCGCCCTCTTGCTCTTTTGTGTTCTCTGGTCTTGGCGCTGCCTCTGGTCGCCTTGTGCCTTCGGCTTCCCTCCTTTGCCCTTCCCAGTGTGGCTGTGGGCGCGGCTCTGACTGCGCGTGCACAAGTAAAGGGGTAAAAAGAAGTGCCCCTACTTTTGTACCCCGGCAGGAGCACCGGGCCTGGGCCACACATAAGTGCGACACATTGTTGGGCCAGGCCCAGAACGGTGTGCGGGCAGGCGGGGCGAGATTTTTACCGTAGTAACTTCTCGTCTGTTGCGCTTCCCCATGACCCACATTGAACGCGCAACATGGAGGGTCGTGCGTGACGTGTGGGGCATGCGTGGGGTGGTTCTTGCACGGATGCGTCACATCGCAGTTAATGGGAAAAGAGGCGGCCTGCGCCTTCCTTGTAAAAAGGAATAACCGCGGGCAGGCTGCTTATTTACCCTTTGTGCTTTCCGAATCTTGGAACCGTCGTCCCCTTCTTCCTCCCTCTCAAGCTCTTGCCTTTGCTCGCCACCGCCGCGCCTTCGTCGTCCTTCATCCCTTGCCTCCCGCAGCCGCCATGGCACCCAAAACCAGTAGAGGCAAGGGAGTGGCCAAGGTCAACGGGACGAACGAGCCACCGGAGAGCGAGTTGGCGGTGCGGCGGACGCAGTCCGCCTACTTCCCCATGGCGGTCGACGCGGTCCACCTCTGGGACTACTTCAAGCATCTGTGGGGGTTCAAGACAAGGGGGGGAGACAACGGGGCACTCGGACACGCGCGTCATCCCTGCTGCCTTCGCCGAGGACGGCCTGAATCGGCACCCGTTCTTCGTCGACTACTTCTCCTGCGGCCTCTGCCCCCCTTTTCTGATTTCTTCAATGATATCATGCACAGCTACGACTTTCATCTTCTGGATTTTACCCCAAATGTTGTGGCGTGCATGGATCTTTTTGCGCATCTCTGCGAGGGCTTCGCCGGGGTGCATCCCAACACGACGCTCTTCCGCCACTACCTCTTCCCTTAGATCCAAAAGGGGGGGGCATTTCCGGTTGTGTCGCCTGGATCCCAAGGTCCAAGGGGACATACCCGGAGGGTGCCCAGAAGGAGAGGTGGGAGGAGTGGCGGGGCCGGTGGTGCTGGATTGAGGAGGAGGATCCAGAGGAATTCTGTCAGGTTCGCCAGGCGCCGCCGGTTCATAGAAACAACTGGAGCAATGTCGACGCCGACAACGCGAAACTCATGGATGCCACCACCAGGATTCTTTGCCTCACCGAGGCTGGGCTCACCCTTGAGATGATCGGGGCAGATTTCATCTGTCGCCGAATCGCTTCGCTGCATAACAAGGGGAGGCCGGCCTGGCTCTTCACGAACGCGGCCGACATCATGAGGCTTCGCCCCGGCTTGGACCACAACCTCACGGTGATGGGGCACACCCACTTCTGCCAGCGGCTCTTCCAGCTTGACGTGAACCGCGACAGCAAGGTCGAGCGGTCCGGCAAGGCCGCCAAAACAGGCAAGGTCGCCAAAGGGCCCTTGTTTGGGTTGCCGGCGGGGGTGGTCCCGCTGAGCAATAACTCGCACCGAAACGACATCATCGCCATGATGCTGGAGTTCAATGTGCACGACCTCATCCCAAATTGGGCCGAGCTGCCGGAGGACCAAGTGCAGGAGTTCTTCGACACCTTGGAGGAGAAGTACGTCTGTGGCGAGCCGCTGCTCGTCCTGGACACCACCCAGGCGGAGCTGGACTACAGCGCTGCTAGGGCCGCAGAGGCGGAGCTTGCTAAGGAGGCCGGCAGCACCGGCGGCATGGAGGACAAGGCCGCGGTGGCCGAAGAGGAGAGGGAGCTTGCCCAATGGGCGGAGTCCGCTGGAGAGTCCAGCAGCGCTGGCATCGGGGCCCCTCTCATTGAGGAAGTGGTCGACGAGTCATCGGAGGAGGAGGTCGAGGTTGCCGACCCTCCAGCCACGAGGAGAGGGCGAGTCCTGCGGCGGGGCAGCTCCGGCGAGCCGGTCCAGCCTGGCAGGGCCGTGCAACTGCGGCAGGCCCAGGAGGCGTCCGTGCACCAGACAAGGGTCGCGGCGGCGAGGAAGTTGGTGAAGGCCGCGGTGGCAAAGAAGAAAGCAACCGCCTCTTCTTCGTCCAAGCGCGTTCAGACACCACCTTCTTCCCCTCCTCTTGCAGACGTCGACACGGAGGTCGTCTTTGACTTCGGGTCCCTCAGCCCAAGGAGGAAGAGGAAGGCATCAGAGGATGAAGTGGAGGATGAGTAAACGTCTTGTTCCTTTTTTGTCAACTCCGTCCCCTCGGACTGCGTCGTATATCCTAACTTGTTTTCATCGTGGCAGGGACACAGAGACGTTGGCCCCGAGGATGAAGAGGGCCAGGTCCTCGGCGGGTGGCCAGCCCCTGGTAGGTGCATCCGGTACACCGCTGGTGGTCTTGAGCAGCCCGGACAGCAGCCCCTGGCACAACTCCCAGCGTAAGTTCACCACTCGCTTCCCCTCAATGTGTGCCGGGGCATGATCCCTTGGTGCTGACCTTGCCGTGGGTGTAGGAGGAGGACGATAGCAGGAGGAGCCACTAGGGGCCACCCCAACACGCCAACCCCATCAACTACGCCGCCCCAAGGGGCGTCCCCGGCAAGGGCGCCAAGCGTCGAGCCCATGCACACGGAAGAGGAGGAAGCAAACTTAGGCGCTGGTGGCTCCGCCTCGGCGCCAGATGTTGGTGGGGAGGGGGCCTCTTCTTCCCAGCCTGGCACGGGTAAGTCACTCGCCTTCCGTGCTTGTAATTTTTCTTTTTCTCTTGGATCTTGGTCTTGGCTTCGCCTCATCCCCTTCTCGATATCCAGATCCTCCCTCGGTGGACTGGGAGGACATAGACACCATGATCGAGGATGTCGCCAAGGATGCCGCGACGGAGGCCAAGATGATCACTGCTGAGGAGGCCACTAAGGATGTTGCTGAGGACGCCGCTAGTGGGTCTGCCGGGGAGCCTGGTAAGGCTGCTGCCGAGGAGGCCGGCAAGGGGCCTGTCGGGGAGGCCGAAAAGGCCACTGCCGAGGAGGAGGTGGTTGACGACCAACCTGTCTCTTTCGCTGCCTCTGTCTCGGGCAGGTACCTGAGGGTGAGCGACGACCTGTTCGTCCACCTCCCAGGGACGGCAAGCACCGGGGCACCCGTCGAGGGGAGGTGTTTGGCGACGAAGTGCTTGCCGCCGCCGGTCTTGAGGTTGTTGATGTTCCGAGCGCCGGTGGCGGCGGTTCCCAGGAGGAGCGGCTCCTCCAGGCCATGAGCGCCAACTTCCAGAGCTCCAGGCGCTCCACCGCGCCCGCCTAGACAAGGCCAAGTCCAGGATGGCGGTGGTGGACAAGGCGGAGGCGGACCTTGAGGAGCGCGTCACCGAGGCGCACGCTTGGTTCCGCCAGGCCCACAAGGACCTGAAGGCCGCCCAGGACGCACTGGCTAAGCACAACCTGGTGCTCGTCTTGAAGCAAGCCGACATCGAGAAGGCCCAGGAGCTGGCGAAGCAGGAGGCCGCCTAGGCCGAGGCGGCTCGGCACCAGCAGCAGGTCGCGCTAAACTCCCAGGAGGAGGACCTTGCCACGCGTGAGGAGAAGCTTGCCGCAATGCTCCGCAACAAGGATGAGGAGGTGGAGAAGCTCGTCGTGCAGCGGACCTAGGAGCTGGAGCAAAGGCACAAGGAGGCACTCGATTCCCAGGCTCTGGTTCATGCCGGCAGGATGAAGGAGCTGGAGGTGGAGCAGGACGGGCTGAAAGACAAGGTCCTGAAGCTGTCCAAGGAGAAGGACACGCTCAACAGCGCTCTGGTGGAGGCGCAGGGCGCAGCCCTCAGCAACCCTGGGCAGCTTTCTAGGGCCAACAACTCCATCAAAGACCTCAATCTGAAGCTGGAGGGTCTCGAGGGGATGCTGTCGGAGGCCAAAACCCGGGAGGGGTCCGTGACCAAGGATCTGCAGGCCGAGAAGCAACTGTGGAGGAACGACGCCGCCACCCACAAGGAGCACGTGGAGGGCGAAAACCGCTGGCTCAAACGCCTCGCCGCCGTCGCCGACAGGGCCACCACGCAGCTGGCCACCATGGGGATGCCGGATGTGAGTTACGCCCCGGAGCCGAACTTGAGCGCCAACTGCAGCCTGACCCTATTCTTCAAGAGGGTTGTTGGTGCCCTGGAGCGGATCCATTCCAACCGAGCGACCCCTCTGGCCGATGAGGCCTGGATGCTTTGCCAGGGAGCCATTACCAAGGTCCTCACCAAGATGGCGCACCGGAATCCCAACGTCAACTTCGACGCCGCGCTGGATAGCTTGCCGGAGGATGCGGACCTTGCGGCGCTCAAGGAGCGTATCAAGCCCATCAATTCAGAGGGTAGAGGGCCAGCGCCGGGATTAGGCACCCCGTCTCTCACTGCCGCTACAGGTTCATGACCAAGACAATTTTTATCTTTAGTTAGAACCGCAGCAACAATTGATGTAATATAACTCTGCAGTACTTTTGATATGATGCATGTTATCTTGTTGTTCGATCTTCCTTTGTATGTTCACCCTACGTTAATCGGGTAGGCTCGCCGGCGCGTAAACCCAAGCCGCGGCACCTTGAGGATGGATCCCCAATGGCCTGTCGGGTGTGCTTGCTGCCGGGCGAACCACCTTACCGCTCTCAATGCGGCCGCTCGAACTGTTGAGCTTGACTCGAGTCAGAGTCGAGAGCGTTGCCAATTGCGGAAGGCTACCCTACCATTCTCGACGCGGCCGCTTGAGCTGTTGAGCGGACTTGAAACAGAACAAGGGTGTTACCAATTGCGGAAGGGCCCCTTTGCGTGTAGCTTTTCCATACATAGGACAGGACCTTCGAGGACAATAACCTTACATATAAAAAGAAATTTCTCAAAGTTTCACAGGACTTAGCTTTTTTGTCGTTGCACGGGCGTGCACCGCATCTGCAGATGGTGCCGTCAGGCTTGGTCGTCTTCTTCTTGGGAGCCATGGTGATGAAGAACTGCTAGGCTAACTGCTAGACCAGATTCTCATAACTGCGCCCCCTACCTGGCGCGCCAAAGATGTTAGTGGAAATGACACCTATGGAATCACTGGGATCCCTTCTACGGTTGGCGGGTGCGAGGTTGTGCAAAGAGCGGGTCTGACAGGAAGCACACAGATCGTTTACCCAGGTTCGGGACGCGTAGATGCATAATAACCTAGTCTTGCTTTGGTGGATGTATTTGAGTGTTATTGTGTTCTTGAGCTAGTTGCGGGGTGTCACTTGCCCAAAAGATCCGAATCCTCCTCCTGGACGCCTCAGGCCTCCTTTTATAGGCAAAAGGGGCTGCCACAGTGGCACACAGGAGGTGGAAAGATGTACAGTGGATGAGTCCGTCCTCTGGCACCGTCGGACAAACGCATTTAATGTGTTGTCGACGTGCCCCTCTCACTTTATCGGGGACGGCAAGGAAGCACGAACCAGCTGTCGCCGCCTCGCCTGGCAGTGACACGCGTCCGGGCTGACGAGGCATTGTGGCGCCACGTTGGCTGGCTGCTGGGCTGATGCGGCGGTGGAGCCTTCATGAAGGCCTGCATGCCACCACCTAGGTGCTTGCTGAGTTGGTCATGGAGGCCGCTCGTCGCCACGCAGGTGCCTGCTCAGCTGGTTGAGCTGGCAGCTGCATGGGGACGGCGGTGGAGTCATGGCAAATGCGGGCCCATCAGCCACCCTGTAAGTGTCTCCGGCAGGGGCCTTGCCGGGGGCCCGACAAGGGTCTTGCTGCGGCTTCGTGGTCTTCCCCGGCAAGCATCTTGTCGGGGGTCTCGTGGATTTCCCCGGCTAGGATCCCGCCGAGGATCGTCGTCTTCTGGTCCTCATCTGATCTCATATGTTTATGATCTTGACAAAGATCTGCATGCCACCACAGAGGCGCCTCCCGATCCTTTGGTTCCAATGTAGTTGGTTGGTGTTGTTCGAACCCGCGGTTTCAAGGGTGGCCTGCTCTGCTGGCATTGGGCAAGTTGTCCCGGTAAGGCTCTTGCCGGGGCCACAGAGGCTGCCCCAGAAAGGGTCTTGCCGAGGGAGCCCACCTCGCCCTCTTGCTCTTTTGTGTTCTCTGGTCTTGGCGTTGCCTCTGGTCGCCTTGTGCCTTCGGCTTCCCTCCTCTGCCCTGCTTATTGTGGCCGTGGGCGTGGCTCCGATTGCCCGTGCACAAGTAAAGGGGTAAAAAGAAGTGCCCCTACTTTTGTACCCCGACACTGAGGATGTCAAAAGTTTACCTCCTATTGAAGAAATACATGGGCTTAATACACCACCACTGCCTAAGGTGGTAGAGGTAAATTCTTTAATGAAGTTTAATGATAATGACAATCCTCACAATATTCATCCTAGCCAATGTCTTTACGAGTTTGAAGATTACATTAGAAAACAAGATCACTTCAATGCAAATGTTATGAAACAATTGAAATACAAGTCTGATATGATTGCTCACTTGAGTGACTTGTTATTTAGAATCTCAAATGATGTTAGAGGTGTTGGAAAGCATGCCTCTATGGTTCTAACTTAGTTAAAACAAGTTGCTAAATCTCAAAGAGAGTTGCTTGATGAAATGAATAATAATAAACATGACTTTGTTGTTAGAGTAGCAACTAGAGGAGGTAAAATGACTTAGGAACTACTTTATCCTGAGGGACACCCAAAAAGAATTGAACAAGATCCACAAAGAGTTAACACTGATGCACCTAGTCCTTCTAGAAAGAAAAAGAAGAAGAAAAATGATAGGACTTTGCATGATTCTAGTGAATCTGCAATAGAAAAACCTCCTGATAATGATAATGAAACTTCTATCTTTGATGCTGAAACTTAGTCTGGTAATGAACACTCACCTTCTGATAATGAAAAAGATAATGATGAGGTTAATGAAGATGCTCAACCAAATAATAAAGAACCAAACAATGATGTTGAGATAGAATCACCTGTTGATCTTGATAACCCACAATCTAAGAATAAAAGATATGATAAAAGAGACTTCATTGCTAGAAAGCATGGTAAAGAAAGAGAACCGTTGGTTCAAAAACCTATGCCCTTTCCACCTAAGTCAACTAAAAAGAAAGATGATGAAGAATTTGAAGGCTTTGCTGAAATGCTGAGGCCAGTCTTTTTGCGTACTCGCTTGACTGATATCTTGAAAATGCCTCCTTATGCAAAGTATATGAAAGACATCATCACCAATAAGAGAAAAATACCGGAATCTGAAATCTCCACTATGCTTGCTAATTATACTTTGAAGGATGGAGTACCTAAAAAACTTGGAGATCCGAGAATACCAACTATACCTTGATCTATCAAAAGAAATTATGTGAAAACTGCTTTATGTGATTTAGGAGCTGGTGTTAGTGTTATGCCTTTCTATTTATATAAAATACTAGATTTGAATAAACTCACACCTACTGAAATATCTTTGCAAATGGCTGACAAATCAACTGCCATACCAATCGGTATCTGCGAGGATGTGCCCGTTGTTGTTGCTAATGTTACTATTTTGACTGACTTTGTTATACTTGAGATGCCCGAGGACGACTGTCGGATTCCGGGTTCCGACAGACCCTTAAGGTTCGAACTCTGGGGTGCGCGCGGAGATCTCTCCCCTACCAATCTACGTCCGATCTCCTCGCGTGATCTAAGCTGGAAACGATGAACAACACAAGGGACATGAGGTTTATACTGGTTTGGGCCACCGTTGTGGTGTAATACCCTACTCCAGTGTGTGGTGTGGTGGATTGGCTCAGGGGCTGGTGATGAACAGTACAATGGAAGAACAGCCTCGCGAGAGGTGTTCTTGAGCTGGTGCAATGTGTTCTACTTGGTATGGGTTGCTCCAGATTTGATCCCTTTGTCCCTACTCTGTGGTGGCTAGCTCTATTTATAGAGGCCCTGGGCCTCTCCCCAAATAATGAGCGGGAAGGGCGCCAACAATCGGCCATTTTGAAGAGGAACATCTAGTACGAGCTATCCTGACCAAAGGTGGTCTTCGGCTGCCAAAAGAGCTGGTGATGACGCCGTCTTGGGCTCCACGGTGACCTCCGTCCTACCGCTCTACTGGTCTTGGTCTTGTTGCACCGGAATGGTAAACTTTGCCCGATGCCTTGGCCTGTGCTTGTCCCCTTTGCACCGAAAGGGAAACAAGGACACTGCGCAAGTCGGCGCCCGCCTGGCGCCCGCCTGGCGCCAGCCTGGTCTCGATCGTCATGGCTTGCGTACCGGGCTCCTCGCAAGGTACCCCTGCCTTGATCTCTCTGCCTCCTCGCGAGCCTGCCTAATGAGGCCGCTCCTGAGGAAGCCTCCTGTCGTCCGCCTCGCGAGGCTTGGCCCCTCGCGAGGGTCTTGAGCTTGAGCTGATGAAAATGGGCCGCGCTGGGCCCCCACTTGAGCCACGCCGCAGGCCGTAGGAAGGCAAGTCTGGGGACCCCCGTTCCCAGAACGCCGACAGTAGCCCCCGGGCCCAAGGCACGCGCGGGCTTGGCCTAGCAGGGAAGCGAAGGGGCAAGCGCGAAGCGCCGCGGGCCCCAAAAGCCTGCGGCCTTGGGCGCCGCGTGGCGATTGATTGGACGTGGACGACTGCGCTTCCCACGACGCCTCGGCAACTACTCGACTTGACAACTCGCTGTATGCAGAGAAACCGGTCATGATTACCTGCGATCGTGGTGCTCGGCGGTTGGCCTTCTCCGGCTATAAGTACGGGGCTGCGTGAGCCGCTCCAGTCCATTCCTTCCTGCTACTCCTTTTCTTCTTCTCTTCCACTCGCCGTTTCCATGGCTCCGAAGAGGTTCTCGGCCGCGGAGAAAGGGAAGGCCCGCCAGGCAGGGCCTGACTCCCCCCGACGAAGCGCGGCCGAGGCCGTCCTTGCAAGCACGGTTCCCGTAGTGGCCTCCCGCGGCCATGGAGGCGGTTCCCTGCGTGGTGGTGAGTGCCCGGTTGTCGATGGGGGGCGTACCGTGGCTGCGCGGCCCCCTAGGACGCGCTTTCGCTCTGCAGAGGTGCTGCCGGAGTTCGTCGTGTGGTCGGCGGACCCAACCAGCACCCGGCTCCAGCTCCCCCGCTTCTTCGTAGGTGAACTGCCGGCCAGCGCCCGGTGCGGCCTCTGGCTCCAAGCAGACGGCTGCTGCAGCAGGGCCTCCTAGGCTTCTCTGGAGGTCTCCATTTCTAGGAATGGGGCCCTGACCCACGGCTGGAAAACGTTTGCCCGCGCGCGCGGCCTGAACCGGCGGTGCACCCTGCACTTCAAGTTCGATGGCGACGCCACCCTCTATGTGAGGGTGTTCGGCAAAGACGGTCGCCGTGCTGGGTGCTTCCCCGAAGACGACGACCGTGGCCGCCCGCCCAGTGTCGGTGTCAAAACTGGCGGATCTCGGGTAGGGGGTCCCGAACTGTGCGTCAAGGCCGGATGGTAACAGGAGACAAGGGACACGATATTTTTATCCAGGTTCGGGCCCTCTTGATGGAGGTAATACCCTACTCCTGCTTGATTAATATTGATGATATGGGTAGTACAAGAGTAGATCTACCACGCGATCAAGGAGGCTAAACCCTAGAAGCTAGCCTATGGTATGATTGTGTATGATGATGGTTCGTCCTACGGACTACAACCCTCCGGTTTATATAGACACCGGATAGGGTTAGGGTTACACAGAGTCGGTTACAATGGTAGGAGATCTTGAGTATCCGCATCACCTAGCTTGCCTTCCATGCTAAGGAAAGTCCCATCCGGACACGGGACGAAGTCTTCAATCTTGTATCTTCATAGTCCAGGAGTCCAGCGAAGGTATAGTCCGGCTACCCGAACACCCCCTAATCCAGGACTCCCTTAGTAGCCCCTGAACCAGGCTTCAATGACGACGAGTCCGGCGCGCAGATTGTCTTCGGCATTGCAAGGCGGGTTCCTCCTCCAAGTCCTTCATAGAAGATTGTAAACACCAAAAATAGTGTCCAGGTCTGCAAAATAAGTTTCCACATATTGCCATAGAGAGAATAATATTAACACAAATCAAATCTGCTGACGTATTCCACAGTGCGTCATCACACTGCGGCCAAGCTCTTTATACAATTTTTTTCACTTTTCCACCTCAGCACGTTTAGCGAAGCGGTTTCCTTGGCACGTCTTGTCAAAGCAGAGATCGTGTCCCCCTTTTAACGGGATTCTCATCAATACGGACGTGGGTAACCCAACCGCGCCATTTACCATGGCGCTTGGGAGGCAAGCGAGTTTTATTAGGTAGGTGGGGACGCATAACCGCATCCGCCCATATAAGGGGATAAGGATCCACCCTTTTTACCTACACCTTCTTCCTCTTTTGCCAATCCTTCTCTCGCGCACTCAAGCTCCAGCGCCCAAGCCCGCTCTTCCCACCTCAACCTTCTCCAGCAATGTCCGGAGCGGGAGGCAAGTGGATGGTCTCGTCCGTCACGGAGTTCAAGTAAAAAAGCTAAGGAAGGCCAGATACCTGTCCAAGGACATCCCGCACCGGCTTCCTGAGAAGGGACAGCTTCTCCCCACCCCAAGGCCCCATGAGAGGGTAGTTTTCCTTCCCCACTTCCTCCGCGGACTGGGTTTTCCACCTCACCCATTCGTCCGGGGACTCATGTTCTACTACGGCCTAGATTTCCATGATCCGGCCCCGAACTTCATCCTCAACATCTTGGCGTTTATCGTCGTGTGTGAGGCCTTCCTCCGCGTCTGCCCCCATTTCGGCCTTTGGCTCAAGGCCTTCAACGTCAAGCCCAAGGTGGTGCGCGGCAGCCAAGCGGAGTGCGGAGGCGCTATGGCTGGCAAGATAGCCAACGTCCTCTGGTTCAAGGGCTCCTTTGTGGAGACCCTAAAGGGGTGGCAAGCCGGGTGGTTTTACATCATCGAGTCGCGCGATCCGGAATGGGTCGCAGCCCCCGAGTTCAGATCCGTACCCCCCACGCGGCTTGTGTCCGGGAAAGAGACGGGCCTGTCGTGGGGCAACGAGGAAGAGGTGACCGGACTGAAGACCTGCATCCAGTCCCTGGTAGACAAGCCAATCCGGCTGGTCAATATAGTCCAGGTCATGCTCGTTCGTCTGATCCTTCCGTGCCAACAACGGGATTTCAATTTGTGGGAGTTCGACCCGGCGCAGCACCGAACCCTCAACAGGCTCTTCGACACATCGTATGAAGGCGTCTGGAAGGTGCTAATCAAAGGCGTCGGGGCCCCCGCATCTGCTTCCGAGGACCACGGATACAGCATGCAGCGTCACGCTAGCGAGGTAAGCTATCTATACCTTTGACAGGATTATTAAGCTCTTTTTCATAGATTAACTCTATGCGGGATCTAAACTCCCTTACCTTTGACAGGCTTGGCAGGCGATATCCGGACCAATTAACTGTCCGGCTCCCCTGCCCGAAGACCCAGCCCCAGCTCTCCTAGTGAAGCTGCTGACTCCGGCACCTTATGTGGTGCCGGAGAAGAAGGTCAAGAAGAACAAGACCACCGAGACTCGAAAGAGTGCCCGTAACTTGGTGGTGTCGGACTCGTCGTCTGACGAGTTCGAGGCACCCTCCTCTCGTGAAAACGAGGAGGAGGAAGAAGACGGCTCTCCCCCCCCAGCGGAGGGAGGAGAGAAGAAGAAGGCCTCCCCATTAGGGGAGGCCGAGGGGTCTAGGAAAAGGAAGACCCCTCCGCCGGACTACTCCCATGACGCCGAAGAGAGCGGAGAGGAGTGGCCGAACAGGGCCAAGCGTCCGGCGAAATCGTAAGTATTCGTATACCAGAGTGACTCATGATATTCCTAGGTTGTTCAACTTTCCATAATGCCGAACATAATTGTGTAGCCCGCCCCGGGCCGAACTCGACGATTCGTCAAGCGGCTCCCTGGATACGTCGGACGTGAACTCAGTTCCGCCCGCTGTCTCCCCCCGCACTGCAGACGACGCCGAAGTGGCGTCGCAACAAGCGCCGGGGCAGGAGGAGGTGGTCCTGGAGGAGCCGAAAGGAGACCCCCCGGACCCCAGGAATAAAGGGGACAAGACCCCCCAGGGCTCCGAGTCCGGCTTTGTGCCGGACGCCGCGCCGGACTCTTCAATAGTGCCGGTCCGCGGTAGGCGAACTCCTTCCAAGAGGAGCAAGCCTTCTGAGCCGGCGGCCTCCGTCCAACCGGAGGTGCCGGACAATCTGCTGGAGGTGCTTGATGGCGCCTCCATCGATGAGGAACACCGTACTATTATGAGTACGGTGATCCAAAGGGTTCAGTCCGCCAAGAGCGGACTGACTGAAGCTTGCGCTAGCCTTCTGACAGGCTTCGAGGTAAGTAAAAATATGTCAAAATATTACCGCATAGATAGTAGCCCCTGATGCTCTGTTCGGCGTTCGGAAAGAAAATCCGAATAGAGGATCTATTAATTTTCGCAGGAGTCTAACAATAAAGAGTCAATATGCATATGCAGGCTTCGCTGCTATCCACCGCCGCACTGATTGCGCAGGTGGATGTCCTAAAAAAGGGCCTCGGGCGGACCGAGCAAGAGCTCGGCCTTGCCAAACGGTAGCTCGAGGAAAAAGAAGGTAAGAAATACCCTACAAAGAAAAAAGGTGCCTATAGAGAGGCGTGATTGCAAAGAATAACAGGATCGTACTGCTTATTGTAGGGGCCACAACTGAGGTGGCGTCCCTCAAGCAGGCGCTATCTGAGGCCGAAAAGAAAAAGGCCGAGGAGCGCGCCGAGCGAGAAAGACTTGGGGCTCAAGATGGCGAGGTGCAGCAAGAGCTGCAGGTTCTCATGAAAAAACATGAGAGCTTGGAGCTTGAGTCAAAGGCGCAAGCATCTGAGCTCGCGTCGGCCCTTGAGACCGCTAAGGGTGCCAAGGCCGAAGCCCAAAAGGCCCTGCAAGAGTTGGAGGAGATGAAAAAGATAGCAGCGGGTAAGGCATTCTTAATGCAAAGAAGAAATATAAAAGTAAACTACTTGTCACTTACCCGAATCCGGAGTTCTCCAGGGGCGTTCGCAGATCTTCCCCGCAGTGTATCCGCCGCCGCCGCATTCTACCGAGCTGAAGAGGGCAGCTCAACGGAGAGTGTGTTCTGGTCTCAGTATTCTGAGGCCGGACACCCTGTGCCCTTGAGCGACCAGCTAAAACAGCTGGTCGAGCTCCACAAGGCGGCCGAACAAGCCATGAAGGGCTTCATAGTTCGGCTGTGGCCCGGAGAAGCCCTGCCTGGGAGCTACTTCGGGCTGGTGCGGCGGCTGGTGAAGGCCTGTCCAAGGCTTGAGGTCATCAAGCATTCCGCCTGCATCGAAGGTGCCCGGAGGGCCCTTCCTCATGCAAAGGTGCACTGGGGTAAGCTTGACGATGAGAAGCTAGTGAAGGACGGGCCGCCGAAGGGGAAGGAGCATCGCAAGCCCGAGAACTACTACAAGGATATTCTTGCAGGTGCCCGCCTTATTGCGGATGAATGTACGAAAGATGTAATTTTTGAATGAACTAGCTCGTGTTTATCCTGTGCGCTGAAAACTTGTTCATATGCGCTAAGCAATGCTTATTGAATTTAAAATATTATTTTCTGTGCGGCCGTTTATCAAAAATTGAGAGATGGCCAGTTGTCGGCTTCTGCCCCCATGCCGCTAGTGCTGGGGTGTTCGGGATAAACCTGAGCGCTATTTTTCCCATGGTTGGGTCCTTCGAGGGAGGCGCTCAGCACAACGAACTAGGAAATCGGACTATAATGCTTGAACACTCTCACTTAGCCATAGAACTTTATAATTTTAAATTTCGGCGAAGCCCCTAGTTCGAAAGACCGAATTCGGGGCGCTATCCACGCCTTTGACCGAACAAAGCCAGCTCCTCGCTCGAAGCGGCATAAGTCTTTAGGGACTCGAAAAACCTCTCGAACAGCGACCGGTCTCTCGCCTTATCATGATAGTCAGCTTTAGCTTTCTCCACTGAGGTGCTTAACCCAGCTGAACCGGGGCACAATCGCAGTGGTTCTCCTAGTGCTACCTTAGCCGATATAGCGGAACGTAAGGCACCAAAACATAGGAGCCGGGCAAACCCAACTATTGACCCAAATCATGATTCGGAGCCAATGCATATAGTGCTATAAGTTCGGGGTGCCGCACTTGTGAAAGTGTACGGACTTCTCACACCAGATCGAAGGGTACTGAAGCCCCTGGCGTGTTTGTCGTACCATGGTGTACGGGTGCGATCATGTTATTTAATAAACATATATATGAAAAGAGGATAATGCAAAAAAGGGCAAAAAACTATGCATTGTTTATAAAGAGGCTATTTATCAAGGCCAAACAATACAAGTAGTGAGATAAGCAAAAAGATATTAGACTATTTAACATGTCCTGACCGGGGGCAGGCCGCGAAATTGCGTTCGAAACAGATATACCGCTCGTAATAGAGACCACCTGAGAGTTCCATAATGCGGCATAGCTTTGTCTGCTTCCCTGGATCTTGCATTGTTTGTGCGGCAGTCGAATTGCCGCACACGTCGTCCAAAGTGTGGAGTCCTGAAAGTAAAAAAAGAATCCGACAGGCCCGGGTACGTTTTAAGCCGTATTTCGGGCATGCCGTTACTGTGCCCCTTCCCCTGTGCCCATGGTATTTCAAGGGCGTAATTATGTACGCGAGGTACTAGCTTCGCTATGTCGCGATGGCTAGGGTTGGGGCCGCATTGCTACGCCTGCTCAGATCGTGCCAGGCGGTCTTGTTGTAGGTTACTCCGGGCGCGCTTGCCAGTGTCTGGCTTTTTAACGGCCGGACTGGAGAGTTGCCTAAAAAGGCTGCTTTGTACTTCCGCTGCGAGAGCCGCTGTGTGCTCCTCTGTACGGAGGGAGCGTTCGGTGTTTCCGTTGACCGTGATTACTCCTTGAGGGCCTGGCACCTTGAGCTTGAGATATGCGTAGTGCGGCACCGCATTGAACTTGGCAAATGCGGTTCGTCCGAGCAGGGCGTTATAGCCACTGCGGAACGGGACTATGTCGAAGATTAACTCTTCGCTTTGGAAGTTATCCGGAGATCCGAAGACCACATCAAGTGTTACGGAGCCTGTACAGTTGGCTTCTACACATGGTATAACGCCTTTAAAGGTCGTCCTTGTGGGCTTAATCCTTGATGGATCTATGCCCATTTTCTGCACTGTATCCTGGTAAAGCAGGTTCAGGCTACTGCCGCCGTCCATGTGGACTCTTGTGAGATGAAATCCGTCGATGATTGGGTCGAGAACCAATGCGGCAAAGGCGCCATGACGGATGCTAGTGGGGTGGTCCCTTCGATCAAAAGTGATCGGGCAAGAGGACCATGGGTTGAACTTTGGGGCGACTAGCTCCATCGCGTATACGTCCCGTAGCGCACGCTTCCGCTCCTTCTTGGGAATGTGGGTTGCGTATATCATGTTCACCGTCCGCACTTGTGGGGGAAACCCCTTCTGTCCATTGTTGTTCGGCGGCCTGGGCTCCTCCTCGACATTGCTATGCAGCCCCTTGTCTTTGTTTTCGGCTCTTAACTTGCCTGCCTGCTTGAACACCCAACAATCCCTGTTGGTGTGATTGGCTGGCCTTTCGGGGGTGCCATAGATCTGGCACAAGCGGCCGAGTATTCGGTCCAAACTGGACGGGCCCTGAGTATTCTTTTTAAATGGCTTTTTCCGCTGACCGGATTTATAGCCTCTGAATCTGGCGTTGACTGCCGTATCTTCATTGCTGTCGCTGCTAACGCGGCGCTTTTGCTTATTTCGACGTGTCCTGCCACTTTTGTCCTTGGTATCCAAATTACCAGGGTTCTTTGATAAGTTGTTGCCGCGAGCTAGCCAGCTATCTTCGCCCGCGCAAAAGCAGGTCATGAGTGTCGTGAGGGCTGCCATAGATTTCGGCTTTTCCTGTCCCAGGTGCCGGGCAAGCCACTCGTCGCGGATGTTGTGCTTGAAGGCTACTAGGGCCTCTGCGTCCAGACGACAGTCGACTATCTGGTTTTTCTTTGTTAGGAACCGTGTCTAGAATTGCCTGGCCGATTCCTCTGGCTGCTAAATTATGTGTCTCAGGTCGTCGGCATCCGGTGGTCGCACATAAGTGCCCTGGAAGTTGTCAAGGAATGCGGCTTCCAGGTCCTCCCAAGAACTGATTGAGTCCGCTGGCAGGCTGTTGAGCCAGTGCCGGGCCGGTCCTTTGAGTTTGAGCGGGAGGTAATTGATGGCGTGTAGATCATCGCCACGTGCCATGTGGATGTGAAGGAGATAATCCTCGATCCATACCGCCGGATCTGTTGTGCCATCGTATGATTCAATGTTTACGGGTTTGAAACCCTCTGGGATTTTATGATTCATTACTTCATTTGTGAAGCATAGTGGGTGTGCGGCGCCCCTGTACTGGGCTATGTCACGACGCAGCTCGGAAGATTTATGTCTGTTATGTTCGGCCCGGACGGATTTATTGTGTCCGGAGTGAAGATCATCATCACGTGTCGTCGGGCGCCTGCGCGATCCGTAGATCGATCTTGTTTGCCTTGCTTTATCCTCCAGTACATCTCGCAGGTCTGGCGCATTTTCCTGTGCCTTAGTTGAGCGGCATCGGGGCATGGCTTGGGTGGAGGTTCGACAGGCCTCTCTGTCGCGGCCGTGAGGTGGCTGGTCTGCCATGTCGTGCGCTGGTGATGTAGGCGCTTCCTCCTCTAATCGGGGTAGCGGCCTGCGCTTTGGATAATTCTTGGAGGGGCGTTCGAGTTCATACTCTTCAGCCGCAAGGACTTCAGTCCATCTATCAGCTAGCAGATCTTGATCAGCTCTAAGTTGTTGTTGCTTTTTCTTTAGGCTGTTTGCCGTGGCTAAAAGCCTGCATTTGAAACGCTCTTGTTCGGCGGGGTCTGATGGTACGACGAACTCATCGTCATCGAGGCTTGCCTCGTCTTTGGAGGGAGGCATATAGTTATCATCCTCAACCTCTCGTTCTGCCGCTCTCTCATGAGGGCTGGCTTCTCCATCTTCCTGCGCCGAATCTTGTTGGGTTGGGTGTTTTTCGGCGCTATCCGGGGTAGTATTGCCTCGCGTGCCGGAATCACCATTTTTGCTTTGGCGGGATTTAGAGCGGCGCCGCTGACGCCGGCGCTTTGGCTGTTTCTCGGGGGTGTCATCCCCCACTGTTCCATCGCCATCTCCATCTTTTGGAGTATCCACCATGTATATGCCATATGACGAGGTGGCCTTCTAGCGCCCTACAGGTGCTGGTTCCTGTTCGTCTCCTACCTCGTCGTCCATACCGTCGAAGTCTTCAGAGCCGAAGTCAAGCATGTCGGTTAAATCGTCGACAGTGGCTATCAAGTGGGTGGTGGGTGGGCTTTGAATTTCTTCATCGTCCGTATCCCATCCTCGCTGACCGTAATCTGGCCAGGGCTCTCCTGATAAAGAGAGAGACTTGAGAGAATTTAGGATGTCGCCAAAAGGCGAGTGCTGAAAGATGTCCGCGGCGGTGAACTCCATTATCGGCGCCCAATCGGCATCGACTGGAAGGGGCGCGGGGGGTTCGGAGTCCGGGGAGGAGTCCGGGCCCTCGGGATCACGGGTCACGCGGAGTGCGGGGATGGCGTTTGGCTCGATCGCCTTTGAGATCGCAGCCCCCGAGGTGACGTCCAACCGCCCATCCTCAATTGGCGCAATAGGCTCCGAGTTAAGGGTCGGAACCAGTGCGTGTGCGGCCTCCAGGACACTGTTCGGAGGCAGAGCTAGATCATGCCCCTCGAGATAGTGCGGCGCGCTTAGCTGTGGCTCGAACCCGTCGAAGATCAAGTCTCCGCGGATATCAGCCATGTAGTTTAAGCTTCCAAACTTGACTTGATGGCCAGGGGCGTAGCTTTCGATCTGCTCCAGGTGACCAAGCGAATTGGCCCGTACAGCAATGCCGCCGAAGACGAAGATCTGTCCGGGGAGAAAAGTCTCACCCTGGACCTCATCGTTGTTGATGATCAGAGGAGCCATCGGGCCTAAAGGCGACGACACAGAGGAACTCTCAATGAAAGCACCAATGTCGGTGTCAAAACCGGCGGATCTCGGGTAGGGGGTCCCGAACTGTGCGTCAAGGCCGGATGGTAACAGGAGACAAGGGACACGATGTTTTTACCCAGGTTCGGGCCCTCTCGATTGAGGTAATACCCTACTCCTGCTTGATTAGTATTGATGATATGGGTAGTACAAGAGTAGATCTACCACGAGATCAAGGAGGCTAAACCCTAGATGCTAGCCTATGGTATGATTGTGTATGATGATGGTTCGTCCTACGGACTACAACCCTCCAGTTTATATAGACACCGGATAGGGTTAGGGTTACACAGAGTCGGTTACAATGGTAGGAGATCTTGAGTATCCACATCGCCTAGCTTGCCTTCCACGCCAAGGAAAGTCCCATCTAGACACGGGACGAAGTCTTCAATCTTGTATCTTCATAGTCTAGGAGTCCGGCGAAGGTATAGTCCGACTACCCGAACACCCCCTAATCCAGGACTCCCTCACCCAGCCCCAGTGCTGACCCGGATGAAGACGGCGACAGGCGTACAGGCGGCGGTGCTCGGGGCTTGCTAAGCTTCGGCGACTCCCTCTCAGGCAGCAGCTCCTCCAGCGGTGGCCGTGACCAGCCCCCGCGCCGTCGCGCCCGCCTGGGTGAAGGTAGCAGGTCAGCCCGCCGTTGCGCCCCGATGAAGCGGGAGAAGGGATCCGCCTGAGCCCCAGAAGCAGCTCGAACCTTCGTCGTGGGTTGGTGCAAGACGAACCGCGCCCATTTTGTTTTTCTTCATTTCGTGCGCAGAAATAGAAGGTAGTATTGGGCCCCGCGGGGGCGTGTTAGAACTTCTGCTATTAACCATCGCGCTGCTTTCGTTGTTTCTGCATTATGTTTCCGCGCCATGCACCCATGTACGGGAATTATTTTAGCTCGGTGAGGCTCTACGCGGTCCTCGCCTCTCGAGGCCGTGGCCTCGTCGCGCGCTTCGTGCTCTGCAAGGATAAGTAGGAGGGGTAACTTTCAGTCTTGGTTGTGGGGGCGATCGGCCTAGGTCATGCGCTCGTGTCGCGATGCCCATGGGGCACGGACTGGGAGGGGTGCTCCCGCAGAGGACTCGGATAGGGAAGCTCCAAACGATCGGGGCAGAAAAACACTCGCGAGGGCGCCCGCGAACCTCCCTCGCGAAACTTGTGCGAGAGAAAACGAGGTAAGCGAGTGAAAAAGATAGAGAATCACAAGCCAAGAACGCCAACAGCTCTAATAAAACTTCAAACAGGAATAGACAAGCCAACTGCATAAAGCAAATGGAAAAGCCGCGTCCGGCACCTATTCTAGTCTTCGACGTCTTCTCACCAGCGCGGAGCTAAGTGCTGCCACTGGGCATGGGCGGGAGCCCCCGAGGCCCGAGGGCGGCACTCTGGAGACTCCAGGGCGTGTACAGCCCCACCCATTATTACGTGAGAGTGTCATGGGCGGCGAGCTTCACGGGCATTGGCCTTCTTCACAGGCACCGGGACTTTTCAAAAATGCAGCAGCTTCACAGGCGTTTGCCTTCTTCACAGGCACCGGGCTTTTCTCGAAACACGGCAGCTTCACAGGCGTTTGCCTTCTTCACAGGCACCGAGCCTTTCTCAAAACACGGCAGCTTCACAGGCGTTTGCCTTCTTCACAGGCACCGGGCCTTTCCTAGGCGCTAGGCCTCGCTCAGGGATAGAACCTCCGGAGATGTTGAATGTTCCACGCGTTCTGGATGGGTACCCCCTCCGTGGTCTCTAAGCGTGCGGAGCCAGGCCTGGAGACATGAACAACCTTGAATGGGCCCTCCCACATGGGAGAGAGCTTGTGCAGCCCCTCCCTGGAGAGAACCCGTCTAAGCACGAGATCCCCTACCTCAAGAGTTCTGGGGCGGATGTTGCGGCAGTGGTATCGTTGCAGCGCCTGTTGATACCTTGCCGCTTGCAGTGCGGCTTCTCGACGGCGTTCCTCCCCCAGCACGAGATCCGTCCCCCGCATGGCGTCCTGCTGCGTCTCGTCGAACGCCAGGACCCGTGCGGAGTGACGCCTGACCTCGTGAGGGAGAACAGCCTCTGCTCCATAGACAAGGAAGAATGGGGTCTCGCCAGTCGGCTTGGTCGCAGTTGTGCGAATTGACCATAGGACAAACTGGAGGTCTTTGTCCCAGCCCCTGCCATAGGCCTCCAGCTTCTTCTTGAAGGTCCTGGCTTTGAGGCCCCTCAGGACCTCCGCATTGGCTCGCTCGGCCTGGCCGTTGCTCCGGGGGTGTGCTACCGAAGCGTAGCATATCTGCGTTCCAAGGTTAACACAGTACATTTTGAAGAGATTACTGGTGAACTGCGAACCGTTGTCGGTGATGATGCGGTTGGTCACCCCAAATCGGCTCACGAGGCCCTTGATGAACTTGACCGTAGAGCCCGCCGGGCTAGTGCGGACGGCTTCCAGCTCAGCCCACTTGGTGAACTTGTCCACAGTGACGTAGAGAGCGATAGCCCCCTAGTGCCCGAGGGAACGGGCCCAGAATGTCCAGCCCCCAAACTGTGAACAGCCAGGAGAGGGGTATAGTCTGAAGACCCCCCGCAGGCTGATGGATCTGCTTAGCGTGAAACTGGCAGGCCTCACAAGACTTCACCAGCTCGACGGCGTCGTTGAGCGCTGTGGGCCAGTAGAAACCACTACGGAATGCCTTGCCGACGAGGGTCCGTGATGACGAGTGGTGCCCGCAGTCTCCGCCGTGTATGTCCGCCAGCAGCTCCTTTCTTTGCTCTCAGGAGATGCAGCGGAGGGACATGTCATTTGGTCGCTTCCTGTAGAGCTCTCGATCCCTGATGGAATAACATGTGGCCTGCCGCGCCACACGCTCCGCCTCCTGCTTGTTCTACGGCAGAGTCCCTTGCATCAGGTAGTCCTTGAGCTCCGAGATCCAACACCCTTCCTGAGGTTCCAACGCCAGGAGCAGGCGTGCCCCCGAGGCCGGGCCGCAGACCGGGACTCCTGAGGCAGGTGGCTAGGGGAGCTTCTCCCTTGGTTGCGCCGTGCTTGACAGTGACGGCACCACCGAGGGTTTGAAGAGCCGCACCTCGATGACGCCAGGCTCCTGAGGCAGCTACCTAGATGCCCTCCTGGCAATGTTATCAGCCTCCTGATTGGTGCCGCAGGGCACATGCTGCAACTCCAGCCCCCAAAACTGTTTCTCCATCTTGCGAACCTCAGCGAGGTAGGCTTCCATGTGTTCGTCCTTTGGCTCGTATATCTTGTTGGAGAAGTTGACGAGGAGTTGCGAATCGCCCTTGATGATGAGGCTTCACCCCTAAGGCAATTGCGGCCTTCAAGCCTGCTATTAGGCCTTCGTACTCCGCTATGTTGTTGGAGACCTTTTCTCCGTGCTGGAAGCAGAGTTGTACGACGTAGTAGAGTTTGTCCTGGGTGGGGATATGAGCACTGCGCCGGCTCCCACATCGTGTCGGGAGAACGCCCCATCAAAGTACATGACCCAGCCGTCTGATGCTTCACTCCCCGGGGAAAGTGATCGGACTTCGCCTGCCTCGAGACCCGACGCTTCCGCCCATTCTGCCATGAAATCCGCAAGTGCGGCTCCCTTGATGACCCTGGTCATCCTGAATTCTAGCTGAAATGCCTGTAGTTCAATGTTCCATTCAGCAACCCTCCCAGCTGAGTTGGGGCTCCTGAGTACTCTTTCCACGGGATACGCTGAGATGACTTTGATAGGATGGCCTTGGAAGTAGTGCTGCAGCTTGCGTGAGGCCACTAGTAGCGCGAGGAGGAGTTTTTGGGGCATGGGGTACCGCGCCCTTGCATCCCGTAGCACCGTGCTGACGAAGTACATGGGGTGCTCGACGAGGTTGAGGGTGCCGGGGCAGCCTGCGTCTTCCAGAGGCTGAGGCGTCTCTTGAGATGGCAGGGCCCCCAGCGCTTGGTCGCTCGGAGCGGCCTCTCCTGCTCCAGGCGTGTTCTCCTGCCGCGGCTGTTCCCTTTCGGTCGTGGTTGTGGTCTTCATGAGGCCCTCTTGGCTTTGCTTCGCTTCTGCCTGGGCGGTCGCTGCAGCCTTGGTCTGGCGCTCCTCCCTGACGGCCACCAGGGCAGCGCTAGCGGAGTACGGGGTGGCCGCAAGGTAGAGCACAAGGGGCTCCCGAGGGCGTGGAGCTACCATCACTGGTGGGCTGGTAAGGTACCTCTTGAGGTCTTGGAATGCCTTGTCGGCCTCTTCAGTCCATTCTAAAGGGCCCTTCTTCTTCATCAACTTGAATAAGGGTAGCGCTCGTTCCCCCAGCTTGGATATGAAGCGCCCTAGCGTGGTCACACGCCCGGTGAGCTTCTGCATCTCTCTGAGGGTCCTCGGCGGGCTCATGTCTTCGACTGCCTTGACCTTCTCCGGGTTGGCCTCGATGCCCCTGTGGGACACGAGGAAGCCCAGGAGCTTGCCCGAGGGGACTCCGAACACGCATTTCTCCGGGTTGAGCCGTAGGTCCACTTTGTTGAGGCTCGCAAAGGTTTCCTCCAGGTCCTGTATTAGGGTTTTTGCCTCCCGAGACTTCACCACAATGTCATTGTCGTAAGCTTCAGTGTTCCTCCCGAGCTGCTGGCCCAAGGCGATGTGCATCAGTTGCTGGAAGGTTGCGCCCGCATTGCGCAAATCAAATGGCATGCACGTGTAGCAGTACACTCCACACAGGGTCAGGAAAGCTGTCTTTTCCACGTCCTCCACCGCCATCGTGATCTGGTGATAGCCCGAGAAGGCATCTAGGAAGCAGAGCAGGTCACACTCTGCGGTGGAGTCGACTATCTGGTCAATGCAGGGGAGCGGAAATGGATCCTGTGGGCAGGCCTTGTTGAGGTTGGTGAAGTCGACGCACATGCGCTCCTTTCCCTCCTTTTTTGGCACAACGACCGGATTAGCCAGCCAATCTGGGTAGCGCACCTCGCGGATGACTCCTGCCGCTTCTAACTTCCGGGTCTCTTGAACGATGAAGGCTTGTTTCTCTGTGGACTGTCGCCTCGCCTTCTGCTTCATGGGGCGCACGTTGGGGCACACGTTGAGGTGATGTTCAATTACATCCCTCGGGACTCCTGCTAACTGATCAGGTTCCCACGCGAAAACCTTCTTGTTCACATGCAGAAAGCTCACCAGGGCCTTCTCCTGCTCGGGCTCGAGGTTGGCCCCTATTGTGAAGGTGGCGTCAGTGGACCCGTCCTCGTTGACTGGTACCTGTTTGGTTTCCGCCTTGTCTTCCGTGAATAACTGCTTCCTTTTAGCCGGCGCCGCCCCCTTGGGCTCAAGGACGTCGGTGTTAGTGGGCTGCGCCGCTGCGGCTGCCCTGAAAGCAAGCTGGAGCACCTACAGCGCATCCCTTGTGTCCCCTGACACGGTAAGGACGCCGCTGCTCCCGGGCATCTTCATGAGGTTGTACGCCGGGTGAATCGCTGCCACGAACCGAGCCAAGGCCGGATAGCCGAGGATGGCATTGTAGGGGAGGCCGATGGGGGCGATGTCGAAGTCGATCAGCTCCGTGCGGAAGTTGTCGTAGGTGCCGAAGGTCACTGGGAGGCGGATCTGCCGCAAGGGGGTGGTGGAACCGACTCCGGCACCCGAGAAGGGCCTGCTGGGTTGCAGCCGCTCCAGCGGCACGTGGAGGAGGCTGAAGGCCTCCACCGAGAGCACGTTGAGGCCGGCACCACCGTCGATGAGGGTCCTGGTGACGGCCACTTGGCAGATGGTGGGGGTGCACAGCATTGAGAACGCGCCTGAACCGACGGGGTTGAAGGGGTCATCATCTGAGTCGAAGGTTAGATCGGCCTCGGGCACCACCCAGCCTGGGGGACTCCTCGGCGCTCGGAGGCGGAGCTGGTCCGGCGGGGGAACTGCTTGATATGGCGGCTCGAGGGCGGTGTCTGGGAGACACCTAGGAGAGCTGCGACGACGGGTGGCGCTGGTGCAGCATAACAGGCGAGGAAGAGGTCGCACATCTCCTCCCAGGAGGTCACAGAAGCAGCCGGTAGGTGTAGGAGCCACATGCGCGGGACACCAGTGAGGGCCATGGGTAACCAGTTGGCCATCACCCGGTCATCGCCCCCGGCCTTGAAGACGGCCTCTTCATACGCAAGCAGGAAAACCAGCAGATCGGCCACGCCGTTGTAACGCGGCGGCATCTCAGGCTTGAACTTGCGCGGCCGCTGCACCTGTCGCAAGGTGGGGGCCAAGGCTCGGAGCCCCCTGTAACGCCCTCGATGCGGCTATATCTCCCACGTGTCGAAGCACGACTTAGAGGCATAACCGCATTGAAAGCAATGTCGCAAGTGAGGTAATCTTCACACAACCCATGTAATACATAAGGGAAAGAGATACATAGTTGGCTTACAATCGCCACTTCACACAATACATGAGTAAAGCATTACATCAAACAGATACAATCAAGGTCCGGCTACGGAACCAAAATAAAAGAAGACTACCCCAAATGCTACACAGATTCCCGATCGTCCCGACTGGGCTCCACTACTGATCAACTGAAACGAAACAACACAATGAACAAGATCTTCATCGAGTTCCTCCTTGAGCTCGGGTGCGTCGCCTGCACGGTTTCATCGGCACCTGCAAACTGGTTTTGGAAGTATCTGTGAGTCACGGGGACTCAGCAATCTCACACCCGCGAGATCAAGACTATTTAAGCTTATAGGTAGGGTAAAAGGTATGAGGTGGAGCTGCAGTAAGCGACTAGCATATATGGTGTCTAACATACGCAAATGAGAGCGAGAAGAGAAGGCAAAAGCACGGTCGAACAACTATGATCAAGAAGTGATCCTGAAACTACTTACGTCAAGCATAACTCCAACACCGTGTTCACTTCCCGGACTCCGCCGAGAAGAGACCATCACGGTTACACACGCGGTTGATGTATTTTAATTAAGATCAACTTCGGGTTTTCTACAACCGGACATTAACAAATTCCCATCTGCCACATAACCGCGCGCACGGCTTTCAAAAGTTCAAACCCTGCAGGGGTGTCCCAACTTAGCCCATTATAAGCTCTCGCGATCAACGAAGGATATTCCTTCTCCCGGGAAGACCCGATCAGTCTCGGAATCCCGGCTACAAGACATTTCGACAGTAATAAAACAAGTCCAGCAAAGCCGCCCGATGCGCCGACATCCTGATAGGAGCTGCGCATATCTCGTTCTCAGGGCAACACCGGATAAGTCAAGCTACGAGTAAAACCAGGCCTCGAGTTTCCCCGTGGTGGCCCCGCAGGCTGCTCGGTTCGAACCAGCACTTAGAGAAGCACTGGCCCGGGGGGGCTAAATAAAGATGACCCTCGGGCTGGCCGACCCAAGGGAACGGGATAGGTGTTAGGAAAATGGTAAAACCAATGTTGGGCCTTGCTGGAGGAGTCTTATTCAAAGCAAACTGTCAAGGGGGTCCCATAAATCACCCGACCGCATTAGGGACGCAAAAATCCGGGAATATAATACCGATATGACGGAAACTAGGGCGGCAAGAGTGGAACAAAACACCAGGCATAAGGTCGAGCCTTCCACCCTTTACCAAGTATATAGATGCATTAATAATATAAAAGGTATTGTGATATCCCAACAAGTAAACATGTTCCAATCAAGGAACAACATCTCCATGTTCCATCAAGGAACAAACTTCATCTTCACCTGCAACTAACAACGCTATAAGAGGGGCTGAGCAAAGCGGTAACATAGCCAAACAACGGTTTGCTAGGACAAGGTCGGTTAGAGGCTTGGTTTAACAATATGGGAGGCATGATAAGCAAGTGGTAGGTATCGCAGCATAGGCATAGCAAAAGAGCGAGCAACTAGCAAGCAAAGATAGAAGTGATTTCGAGGGTATGGTCATCTTGCCTGAGATCCCGCAAGGAAGAAGAACGAGTCCATGAAGAAGACAAACGGACGTAGTCGAGCGAATCCTCACAACTCTGGAACGAAACCGAAGCTAATGAGAGAGGTAACCCGGAAACAAACAAACAACATAGTAAACAACCATCACATAAACATGGCATGATGCACAATCAAGTATGATGCATGTCCGGTTTAATAAAGCATGGCATGGCAAAGTGCACAAACAATACTACAAATTAAGTGGAGCTCAATATGCAACGGGTTGCATATTGACGGAACACCACATTTAATTATTTAGTTACTCTCGGTTATGTACCCAACAATATTAAATGTGATTAAACATGGCAAGGGGTGAAGCATATGAAAAACTACCTATCTAGGCAAATTTAAATGAGGCTGGAACAACAAACAATAATTTCGGAAAATCCTCATGTGCATATTTATGGATTTGGTACTGTTCTGCCCTAAACCATATTTTATTGTTGTTAACCAGGAAAATAAAGTGCAATAAGTTAATCTATGCATTTTTCTACCCCAATTACATATAAAGTTTGTTAAAATCGGAGTTACGGTTATTTAGTTATGAAATAAATCATTTTAGCATGGCATTTAAGCAAATTAATGCAAACAGCAATTTAAACATTTCAAACATGGATGAAAGTTGGATATTATTAAACTACACAAATTTCTGAGCATTTTACATATATGAAGTTTTTTACATATGATGCACGGTTGTGGAGTATTTATATGCATGGACAGCAAGGGTTTTTCTGTAAAACTTTAATCTCTGCATAATTGATAGAATCGCAGGCAGGGAAAAAAACATGCATTGGGCTGAATCTGGCTGGCCCAACATGCACAGAAGGGAGGGGCGGGTGCTGCTCACCCTGGGCCAAGGCCCGGCTGGAAGCAGAGGAGGCCTGGCGCTGGCTGCGGGCCACGCAGGTAGATCGGGGCGAGGCAGGGTGGTCAACGCGAGCGAGGCGCTCGTCTTCGATGCAGAGGAAGCAGGGGCGCGGCGGCACTGATGGACAGTGGCGAGGCAGCAGCGAAGGGAGGTGCGGATCCGGGCGCTGGACGGCGACCTGAAGGTGGGGACGAGGCCGGGGCGCAGTCCTCTGCTCGAGACGAAGCAGAGCAGGGGAGGAAGGCGCGGCGGCTCCAGGGACTTGGGGGCGCCGGCGGCGAAGGACGGAGGGCGGCAACGACGAGGCACGACGGCGCAGGCGCAGGAAGCCGAGGTCTAGCAGGGGTCCATAGCGTGCGGGGTTGCTGCCTGGTGCTGCTCCGGCGAGCTGCGGCTCGCGGTCGACGGCTGGAGCGAGCGCTCTCGCTCGGGAAGAGCTCCTGCGAGAGAGAGAGATGTGTGAGAGAGAAAGAAGGACGGTAAGGAGGGACCGAGGGAGAGGGCACGGGGTCGGCCTGGTGCTGCTGCGGTGGCCGGCGAAGCAGAGCCCGACGGGGGCTCCAACGGCAGAAGGCGAGGCCGGCGGGGTGTGGAACGGACGAGGCGGAGGCGCTGGTCAATGCTGCTGCTGCTACTCCGGCGAGGAGACGAGCTGGTTGGTCTCGGGATGAAATCCAGAGGGGTTGCTGGTTGGCTCGAGGAAGGAGAAGGCTGCGGCTCGATCGATGGGATGGATGGGACAGGGAAGGTCGGGCGCTGCTCTCGTTGGTGGGTGGATGAAGACGAGGTGGATCGGGATGGATCCCGAGGAGTAGAGTGGCGGCGGCGCTAGGGATGGGACAAGTCCCCTAATTTCTAGGGTTTGGCCAAAATGGACTAGGGGGATGAATATATACATCACGGGTTAGGTTAGGGGTTATCTCGTCCCTCCGATTAAAATCGGACGGTCAGAAAAAATAGCCTGGGAGTCCAAAAGAGAAAACGGAGATGTTTTGTAGATGTTAGAGGATGATTCGGATCCATCGGTAACGACAGAGCGGGCCGGGTTCGGGTAGGTTCCGGACATGTACCCAAGGGGTCTGAGAGAGGTCAACGAGGACAAGGGCCTGACAAAATGACAACGGAGGCAAAGAGAGAAAGGGCAACTGCGAACGGCTACGAGTTTTTATGAAAACATGCAGATGCAATGCGCATGATGCTATGAGATGAGATGCACGACATGAACAAAAAGCAAAACAAAAGACAAAACCCAACCACGAAGGGAATATCATATCGCATCTCCGGAAAAGGTAAGAGTTGAAGTTACGAATATGGAAAGTTGTATCCAGGGCGTTACACCCCCAAGCCCCAGCGCCGACATCGGCTGTCGGAGTGGGCGGCGCGCCGTCCGCCATGAGGGCGAAAACACGGTGTTGGTGGAGAGCGGGTCGACGGGAGGGAAAACTCCAGCGCACCCCTACCTGGCACGGCAAATGTCGGATTTCGGGTTCCGGCAGACCCTTAAGGTTCGAACTCTGGGGTGCGCATGGAGATCTCTCCCCTACCGATCTACGTCTGATCTCCTCGCGTGATCTAAGCTAGAAACGATGAACAACACAAGGGACATGATGTTTATACTGGTTCGGGCCACCGTTGTGGTGTAATACCCTACTCCTGTGTGTGGTGTGGTGGATTGCCTCAGGGGCTGATGATGAACAGTACAATGGAAGAACAGCCTCACGAGGGTTGTTCTTGAGCTGGTGCGATGTGTTCTACTTGGTCTGGGTTGCTCTAGATTCGATCCCTATGTCCCTACTCTCTGGTGGCTAGCTCTATTTATAGAAGCCCTGGGCCTCTCCCCAAATAATGAGCGGGAAAGGCGCCAACAATCGACCATTTTGAAGGGGAACATCTAGTACAAGTTATCCTGACCAAAGGTGGTCTTCGGCTGCCAAAAGCGCTGGTGATGACGCCGTCTTGGGCTCCACGGTGACCTCCGTCCTGCCACTCTGCTGGTCTTGGTCTTGTTGCACCGGAATGGTAACCTTTGTCCGATGCCTTGGCCTGTGCTTGCCCCCTTTGCACCAAAAGGGAAACAAGGACACTAAGCAGGCCGGGGCCCGCCTGGCGCCCGCCTGGTCTCAATCGTCATGGCTTGCGTCACGGGCTCCTCGCGAGGTACCCCTGCCTTGATCTCTCCGCCTCCTCGCGAGCCTGCCTGATGAGGCCGCTCCTGAGGAAGCCTCCCGTCATCCGCCCCGTGAGGCTTGGCCCCTCGCGAGGGTCTTGAGCTTGAGCTGATGAAAATGGGCCGCGCTGGGCCCCCACTTGAGCCATGCCGCAGGCAGTTAAGTCTGGGGACCCCCGATACCAGAATGCCGACAACAACAACATGTCGATTATCCTTGGTAGACCATTCTTGAATACTACAGGGGTTGTTATTGATTGCAATAAAAGTAAGGTCACTTTTCACATCAAATGGTAATGAGCATATGGTGCACTTTCCCAAGAAACAATTCCAAGTGAATGGTATTAATGTTATTGAAAAATCTCTGACAATCACTATTGGAAGTTTTCAAATACCTCTACCTACTGTCAAAAAGAAATATGAAATGCTTATTGTTGGGGACATTCGTATCCCCTGTCGGGGATATACCCCGCGGTATGACCCTGTTGGAGGTATGACCCCGATAGGACTTGGTGTTTCATTGGTGACCCAGCAGATGTTAAGTCAGATGTTAAGCCGACAAATGTTAAGTCATATGTTAAGCCGACAGATGTTAAGTCAAATGTTTAGCCGGCAGATGTTAAGTCAGATGGTAAGTCGGCATATGTTAAGCCAGATGGTAAGTCAGATGGTAAACCAACAGATGTTAAGCCACACCGTAAGCCAAATGGTAAGTCAGACTGTAACAGAGTCGCCTGGGGTTAATAAGCCCGAGACGTTAAGAAGCCCAAGACGTTAAGAAGCCCGTGATGACAAGTCAGAATAGTTTAAGTCTTAATCCGAGTTGGAATCTACATGTAACCAGCCCCTTCAATTTATATAAGGATGGGCAGGGCACCCCAAGAGGGGAAGTTGAATAATCTCTAAGGCTAGACATAACTAGGAGAGCCAGGGAGACAACGTCTCCCTCATGAGCATAATGAGACCTAGCCACAAACAACATGTAGGGTTGTTACCAGATGATGTTTCCCGGGGCCCGAAGCTGTTTAAACCCTTCTCCTGTGTTGCGTCTCTCGATTCCGATCAACCCCTCTCAAGCTACCACATAGATGCGTTGGCCTCACGACTAAGTTCTCACTAGGACATCTGCCGTGAAAAATCCATGATAGTTGGCGACCATCATGGGGCTCACGCATGGTGGTGTTGACTTCTTGGAGGGATCTTTCACAGGGATCAAGAAGTTCACAATTTCCGGACGAAGAAGAGCGAGTTGAAAAGGATCTACATCGTTTTTTGAGTTCGTCAGTCGAGAAAGAAAATTTTGTGCCATCTGTGAGACGTTTACGCGCCGAAGTCGTGGCTTCATCAATTTCAACTTCGGCAGAGATGGTATCTGGCCGGTTCGTCCGCTCCATCATCTATCAAGCTGCAGCGAGTCATGCGAACCAAAGGTGATTTGACTAATTGAGGGCCAAAGGCAGGATATGTGCTACTACTATCTTATTGTTTAAGGCATCAAATCAATCAGTACATATACATGCTGAGTACGACCTCCAATGACCGATCAGTCGAGGCATCAATCTCTGGTGAAAGTCGAAGGAGGAATTTTCTTTTCCATGATTAACCGATACAAGATCGCATCGATTCCAGGTTTCCAAAACAACAAGGCAAAAGGCTACGACACCTGGTCACACGCGACCGTCGCGAGATCTCTAAAAAACGGAAAGAAGAGAAGAAAAGAAGACTCGCCGAATCGGGCGGGGAGTCAAACCCGCCAGGTCTCGCCGAATCTGAGTTATCACCGCGGTCTCGCCGACCCAGTCGCTTCCGGATTGCTTCGACCTCGAATCGCCCTGCGTCGCCTTGTGAGCCACCTCCATGCTCAAGTCGCCCCGGCTCTGTGGCACCGTCTCCGCTTTCAAGTTGCCTCGGCTCGTCCCCTACCTCCAAGTCGGCAAGTCTGGGCCACCACGAGCTGAATCGGGCTGTGATCTGAACCGCTCTGACGGTTTTCCTTGGCCATCCATCGCCTCCGCTCCTCCTATGTCATCGAGCCGACCTGGCTTTCGACTCGTTCCGCCTACACTCGTTGACCTGCCATAGCTTCCTCTGCTCACGCGCGTGGCCCCGTCCCCGCCTTGGGCTGCTCCACTAAGCTGCACCTCCCTGTTGCCTTTGTTATAGTGAGCCGCCGCCGGCCTCCGAACAGCCCTGCGGCCCGGCCAGAGTAGGCCTCGAGCCCTTGCCGCTCCATCGCTATGGCTGCCTCACCGGCCGCGCCTCTGCTCAAGCCTTGCTCCATCTCCGGGCTCGCCTGTTCACGACCCACCTCGACTCTGCCGCCAGGACTCCTCCGCCACGGCCTCACGCCAGGCTGACCTCCGTCGAGCCGCCCCAGCATCACTCTGCCTTTACAGGCCGCCGCTCGCCTCCTCCTCAAAATCATGAACGCGCCATTGAGCCGCCCCCGCCAGGTGCGGTCTTGAGCCGTCACCAATTTGTTGAGCCACCGACCACTTTTGTTGCTGTGGCCGCGGGCTCGCGTCGAGCCGCCGGACGCCTCTGCTGTTGTGGCCGGGAGTTTGCCTCAAATCGCCGCTTGCAGGCCACCGAGTCACCCCGTGCGGCCCCGTTTTTTCTACTATGACTGCGCCGTCAAAACCGCCCTTGTTATGGGCGGAACCACCGAGTCACCCCGTGCGGCCCATTTGTCCCATGTCGTCTGTGGCCTGCCCACGAGCCGCCGCCGTGCGTTACTTCTGTCATGACCCGCCGCGACCCTCTCTTCCACTACGAGTTGTATCCGGCGGCCGCCTCTGACCCTCAACGGCCGTGCCTGGATCTATTGCTGCGTAACCAAACCAAGCATATATTTGATGCATCTGGCAATAAGGCAAGAAGTGTTTACATGGAAGGTCAAGTCGAAAAGGTCAACCATATTGTCAGGAGATGTGTGTTGGCAGTTTTGGATGGAACAGTCACGTGCATGGCTGTTATCAGGGAAGGGTAGCTGCTGGAGATGTTCAGAGGAGCTGTTATCAACATCAAGACATTGTAGGGAATTATTTTGTCCATGATGGCTACAGTGCTGGTTAAGCCACTTTTGCAAGGACATGAGAGAGGGGCTAAATCGCCATTGCAAATATTAAAGGTTGTTCGTAAAACAGACCACCTCTCATCCGGACGAATCAGGTGATATTTGTCGAGTCAATTTTTACTGATACATTTTTATTATTTAAAAAACAATTACTCTGGCTTGCGATGCTTTTTGATGCATGACAAATTGTCTACTGCAAAAGTGTCCAACATGGCACAGAGTTTTTGTTGAGGATATAACTGCTAAGGGTAAACCGGCCAGGAGGGGCCGGTTCACCTCTAGCTATGCCGAAGCCCAAGACAACCCGGAGGATGGCGCTTTACGGAGAAGCGTGATGGCCCAGCATCCACAGGTGATTTAGGGCCCATGATGGTAAACCGCCATACTTGTGTAAACTTGTAATATAAGAAAGAAAGGAAGAGACCAAGGCTAGCACTTGTATAAGTTAGCATAGGACTCTGTAGACCGGCCGGGGTCCTCCTGTGTATATAAAGGGGTGACCCGGCGGCGGTTTAGGGACAGACAACAACAACTCGAGGCTCAGGTTAGCGAATTCGCTCCCTGTGCATCGAGACCCAATCAATCCCATCACAACTAGACGTAGGCCTTTACCTTCATCGAAGGGGCCGAACTAGTATAAACTCCCGTGCCCCTTTGTCCGGTTTAACCCCTTCGAGCTAACCCGTCGCGATGGCTCCACGACTAAGTCTTTCCACGAAGACAACTGACGTATTAATTCCACGATAGTTGGCGCCCACCGTGGGGCTATCGCACGAGGGTTTCGAGTTCTTGAAGGGCAGCTTCGAAGGACTCAAAGGGTACGCGGTTGGCCGGATGACCAAGATTCGTCGCGGCAAGCTCTACCGACAACGAAGGGTGGGGCCCTGAGACCGGCTTAATTGAGTACGGATACCGGGTCCCCTTTGGAGGAATCCATGTCTTCATCGGCAAGATCGGCGAGCCGGGTCCTGAGCTGGATATCTGCACCGACCTCGTCGAGACAGCTCAGCGTGCAAACCCTACCCAGATCAAACCTGCCGTGAAGCGGGCGTTCGTGGGGTGCGTCCATGGGGCCGGGTCTGAACCGGTATCCGATGGTGAGACAGCTGTTTACACCGATAGCGAGTCATCTGCTGGTGAAACTGAGTCCTTGTATCAAGTCCACGATGATGGGTTCGAGGGGTATTCCGACGGCGGTAGCATTCCGGATCTCCCTGAACCGCCGAGCCGGGTTGCCATTTATATGGCCGGAACGCAGCCCACATTACAATCTTCAACAGCAGCCACGGCAGGTGGCCCGGGGCACCGGCCGGTTCAAGTTCTCTCCGATCTGATGGATGCCTGGGCGACCTTGTTAACCGCGGTGGTCACCCCGGAAACACAGGACCAGCATAATGCGGATGTTGCCAAGATGAAAGACCAGATAGCACAGGCCAAGGAAGATCTGGTGGTTGTAGATGCGAAGATGGCGGAGGAACGGGCCGCTTTGGATGCCCAATCACAGTTGATACAGGCACAGAATTACCGGCTGGCCTTGGACCAAAACGCATCAAACGAGGTGATGCGGCGGAAATATCGGCCGCGCCTGCCGCCTGTCTTTGAAGGCTTGAACCTCTTTAATACACCGGGGGCTGGGACGAGCAATCCAGCAGCCGTGAACCGGACTGAAGCACTTAGAACGGCACTGGATCAGCCACGCCTGACCGAACCACCTCGACGGGCGGACAATCCGCCGCCGCATGTGGCCGCGCCACCGGATCACTTTCCAAGCCCTTTGGATAATATGATTGTTGCAGCGTCCCGTCTGGCGGCTATTCCGATCGAAGGTGACTCATTGGCAGCGATCGAAACGCGGCGGGCCAGGGATCTTCTTTCAACCGCCGTGGTGCAACAGCAGGCCTATTCTTATAGCCGGGATAGAATTCATTCAACCGCCCGTCCAACCAAAAGCTACAGCAGACACATAGATGAACCGGAAGTATCTAGCAGTGCCAGGCACCGTGATGCCGCCCGCGGTGAGATAAATGCTCAGGAGGTGGTAGATAATGGCAGAGCACGTAGGGAGGCAGGCCGCCATCAAACCGCCCCGTTTCGGCCAACGGCGTCGGTAGACCGGGGCACTGGGGTCGCTTTCAATTCCTGGGGAGTGCCATGCCTTATTCCGGCCCTCCGTAATATACGACTGCCCAAGGATTTTAAAGGTCCGCGAAAGGTACCCAATTACACTGCTGATCAGCCGCTTGAGGCGTGGGTCGAGAGTTACGAGATGGCAATGGAGATGCTGGAAGTGGATGAAGCGGCGTGTGCAAAATATTTCACAATGATGTTAGAGGGGACATCCCGTACCTGGCTGAAAAACTTACCAGCCAATTCCATCGAGTCATGGGGGCAGTTGAAGGCTCAGTTCATAGCCAATTTCAAAGACACCTGCAAGCAGCCTATGTCTATTGTAGATCTGGATGCCTGTGTTCAAGGGGAGAGCGAGTCAACAACTCACTGGGTGCGCCGGGTTTCGGAGGTTTTGCATTCCTCAGATCGGATCAGCGCTGGCCAAGCAATCTTGACCCTGGAGCGCAATTGCCGGTTTAAGTCACTAAAGATGAAGTTGGGGAGGCTCAAACGCCATTGCAATGATATGGGAACACTTATGGCGGCTTTGGTCAAGTATGCCGATTCTGATAATACCAAGGATCCCGAGTCTGATGAGGAGAAACCGGGGAAGGGAAAGAAGAACGACAGTGCGAAAGGGCAGCAGCACCATAACCAAGGAGGCCATGGGAATAACGGTAAGCGCAAGGCAGATAATTCAGATTTTGTGGCTAACACGAATATGCAGCGTCGTAAGGGTAAACCGCCCCAGCGCGGTGGCGGGATGAATCTGGAGCGCTTGTTAAACCAGCCCTGCCCGAAGCATGGAACTAAGGAAGCCCCTGCTACACACCTTTGGAAGGATTGTCACATAATGAGGGAGTTCAAAAATTCTGATCTCTACCGGTATGATCAGGGTCCACCCGGCGGTTCAGGCCCTGGTTTCAATGGGGGCGGCGGTTCAAGCCCTGGGTTTCAGAATAATCAAGGACATCAGAACAACCACGACAATAACCAGTAGAACAACCAGGGGAATCAGCAGCAGTCGGGCTACCAAAATCACCCCAAGCAGTTGAACAACGGGCAATATCACGTGTTCACGACTAGCCTGTGCAAGCGAGATCAGAAGCTTCACAAGAGGGTGGTCAATGCTGTTGAACCGGCCGTGCCGCGTTATCTACGATGGTCGGAACAGCCTATTGTGTGGAGCAGAGAGGATCACCCACCCCGGGTTGACAATCCGGGTCAGTTAGCCTTGGTCGTAGAACCTCAGGTGGGAGGTTACAAATTCACCAAAGTTTTAATGGACGGAGGAAGCAACACAAATATCCTGTACTACGAGACTTTCCGCCGCATGGGGTTGACAGATAAAAACCTTAAACTGTCGAATACAGTTTTTCACGGCGTAGTACCGGGTAAATCAGCATACCCTGTTGGGAAAATTGCTTTGTAAGTTGTGTTTGGAGATGAGCATGATTCCAGATCTGAGACAGTGACATTTGAAGTGGTGAAAATCCAGAGCCCTTATCACGCGCTGTTCGGACGGCCGGTTTATGCGAAATTCATGGCGAGACCCTGTTATGTCTACCTACAGCTCAAAATGCCGGGTTATAAAGGGACGATCACAATACATGGTAGCCGCAAGATTGCCTTGGATTGCGAGGAAGGTGAAGCGGCCTATGCCGAATCGGTTTGTGCCACAGAGGAGTTGAAGTTCTATAAGGACAATGTTGATCCGGCGGACATGACCCCTTTAAAGAAGCCCACGACCGAGCATGACCCGGCCCTGGCGTTCAAACCGGCTAATGAGACTAAACTCGTTGACTTTGTCCCCGGTGATTCATCCGAACAGTTTAGTATCAGTGCCAATCTGGATCCGAAATAGGAAAGCGCGCTCATTGGGTTCATCCGTGAGAATCGGGACATTTTTGCATGGAAGCCTTTTGACATGCCAGGTGTACCGAGAGGATTCGCTAAGCACAATCTCAATATTGATCCCAAGTTCAAACCGGTCAAGCAGTTCCTTCGCCGCTTTAACGAAGAGAGACGCAAGGCCATTGGTGAAGAAGTAGCCCGGCTACTGCAGGGTTTATCGTTGAAGTATTTCATCCTGAGTGGTTGGCTAATCCGGTGCTCGTTCTTAAGAAGAACGGCACGTGGCATATGTGTGTGGACTACACAGATTTGAACAAGGCATGCCCGACCGATCCTTTTGCTCTCCCGCGGATTGATCAGATCATTGATGCGACGGCGGGTTGTGGTCGCCTAAGTTTCCTGGACGCCTACTCAGGTTATCATCAAATTAAAATGGCGGTTAAGGAGCAGGAGAAGACAGCTTTTATCACCCCCTTTGGAGCTTTCTGCTACGTTTCAATGCCTTTTGGGCTCAAGAGCACCCAAGCAACCTATCAGCGCTGTGTGCAAAATTGTCTTCACAAGCAGATCGGGCGCAATGTTCACGCTTACGTGGATGATATTGTGGTAAAATCCAGGAAGCAGGAAACATTGATAGATGATCTCAAGGAGACATTTGACAATCTTCGGGTTTACAAAATGATGCTTAACCCGGAGAAGTGCGTTTTCGGTGTTCCGGCAGGCAAGCTTCTGGGCTTTCTGGTATCCAACCGAGGCATCGAGGCCAATCCGAAAAAAATCAAAGCGATCACATCCTTGACTAAACCGGCGTGCATCAATGATGTTCAGCGTTTGGCGGGCCGGATTGCTGCCCTCAGCCGGTTTATCAGCCGTTTGGGAGAGAAGGCCATTCCCCTGTATCAGATGCTGAAGAAGACCGATGAATTCGTCTGGAGTGATGCCGCTAATACAGCATTTGAGGATTTGAAGCGGCAGTTGACTGAACCGCCCCTCCTTGCTGCTCCGATCGATAAGGAGCCTTTATTGTTGTACGTGGCTGCCAATACCCGTGCTGTTAGCGTGGCGATTGTGGTTGAACGAAAGGAGGCTGGAAAACAATACCCTGTTCAAAGGCCGGTTTACTATATCAGCGAGGCGTTAATCGAATCCAAGCAAAGGTATCCAAACTGGCAGAAGCTAGTGTATGGAGTTTTTATGGCAAGTAGGAAACTCAAGCACTACTTTCAAGGCCATCCTATCACTGTGGTTAGTTCTGCTCCCTTGGGGGATATAATCCAGAATTGAGAAGCAACTGGCCAGATTGCAAAATGGGCAATTGAGCTTGGTCCCCATGGGTTGAAGTATATGCCCCAAACAGCTATTAAATCTCAGGCGCTGGTCGACTTCATTAATGATTGGACTGAGTCACAGACACCAGAGGACAAACCGGATAATACATACTGGACTATCCACTTTGACGGGTCCAGGCAGTTGGAAGGCTCGGGGGCTGGAGTCGTCCTTACTTCCCCTCGAGGTGATAAAATTTGTTATGTTCTCCGCTTAATGTTCCCTTGTACTAACAATGCAGCAGAGTACGAGGCCTTACTCCACGGCCTCCGTGTGGCTAAGGAAATGAATTTAAGCCGGGTTTGATGCTTTGGGGACTCTGATCTCGTGGCCCAGCAAGTTTCTGGCACTTGGGATTCAAAAGATCCACTCATGGAAGCCTACAGGCGTGAGGTGGATACGGTAGCAGGCCACTTCAAAGGTTATCAGGTGGAGCACATCGACCGTCGCAAGAATGAAGCAGCTGATGCGCTCAGCCGGCTGGGATCCCAACGTAAACCGGTACCACCTAACACCTTTCTGGATATTTTGCATAACCCATCTGTAAAATTGCCTACAAAGGAGGATTTAGCTGTTCCTGATCCGGAGGCCCAATTGGTAGCTGCCTTGCATGCCACCCCGGATTGGACAATCCCATATTTGGCATACTTAAACCGGGGCGAGTTACCAGATGACGAGCTTTTCGCCAGGCAGATAATCCGGCGGTCCAAGTCTATGGTCGTGCATAATGGCGAGTTGCACCATGGTAGCGTTTCAGGCGTGTTCCAACGTTGTGTTTCTCCCGAAGAGGGGCAAGAGATTTTGCGTGAAATCCATGAAGGAGATTGTGGTCACCATGCCGGCTCCAAATCTCTCGTGGCTAAAGCATTCCGTCATGGGTTCTACTGGCTAACAGCCCATTCTGATGCGGAGGATCTGGTAAAGCGGTGCGATGCTTGTCAGAAATTTTCACGTCGAGCTCATGTTCCGGCTCAAGAATTACGCATGATTCCCATCACTTGGCCGTTTGCGACTTGGGGGCTCGATATGGTGGGACCCTTTAAACGTTCCAAGGACAAGAAGACCCACCTGTTGGTGGCGGTTGATAAGTTTACTAAATGGGTTGAAGCGGAGCTCATCAGTAAGTGTGACGCAGCTACGGCGGTTCAATTCCTTAAAAAGATTATTTTCCATTTTGGCTTTCCACATAGTATCATCACAGATAATGGTACGAACCTTTCTAAAGGAGAGATGGAGGAATTTTGCCACAGAGAGCACATCCGGCTTGATCTAGCATCTGTGGCTCACCCCCAGTCTAATGGTCAAGCGGAGAGGGCGAATCAAGAAATCCTGAAGGGTATCAAGCCTCGGCTTATGGTCCCTCTGAAGCGAACCCCAGGTTGTTGGGTGGAAGAATTACCATCAGTGTTATGGAGCATCAACACCACACCAAACCGGTCTACAGGTTATACACCCTTTTTCATGGTCTACGGGGCAGAGGCCGTCCTTCGAAGCGATATTCGTCACGATTCGCCCCGAGTTGCAAATTATGTTGAAACGGACAATGAGCAAGCACGCCAAGAGGCGCTGGACCTGTTAGATGAGAAACGGGACATGGCTTTGGCTCGATCAGCAGTTTATCAACAAGACCTGCGGCGTTATCACAACCGCCGGGTTGAAACAAGAACCTTTCAAGAAGGTGATCTGGTGCTCCGTCTCGTCCAAGACCAGACTGATATGCACAAGCTATCCCCGCCTTGGGAGGGACCCTTTGTGGTCAACAAGAATCTGCACAACGGATCATACTACCTCATTGACGTTCGAGAAGACTCACGTAGCTCTGAGGAGGAGACCCGACGGCCATGGAACATAGCTCTCCTACGACCTTATTATGCTTGAAGCCACTGGCTTTTCTTATGTATATATTTCGACAATGTACATATTATGATCAATAAAGTAAACCGGCACCCTCGCTAAATCAAGCAGGGTCTCCGTTGTTTTTCTTCCAATATCTATTAACTTGGGGGCTTCAGCTTAAACAAGCGGAGTATTACCTCGTAAACCGGCTATCACGCCACCACTTAACTGGGGAGCTTCACACCCAAGGGGCCAAAGAGAGTTTGATTGCTCATAGCACAGCTCAAACATAGGCACCCATTGAGCACAGCTCACAAAGTTACTTGGGGGCTCTTTGTGTCAAATACCAAAGAGATTGAAAGGACCCTTGTAGCCGGTATCGACCCACGGCTTGGAAGCCTGGTGTATTCACCTAAAACCCCGGGTTAACCTGCCTTCATCAAGTAAGCCACTCCTATCCAGGTAATCCTGGCACGACCCGTCGAATGTTTGACAGTTACTCTCTTTGAGACCCTGAACTCGTCAAAGTTAAAACGATGATTGGTTAGTTGGAGGCCCATCTTAAAAGGCTTTGCTAAAATGGTTTAACTCGGTGGTCTGGCAGCCCATGAAAAGCCTCGGTTTGGGCCTGGCAGCCCTCGAAAAGCCTTGCTATGTTTTCTTTGGTCATGCTAAGTTTTATTTCTTTTCATCATGTTTGCAACGAACCCGGTGTTTCTTAACCCGATGCGGCTTACGGATTTTCTGTTTAAGCTTTCAAGTAAAGGTAACCCGGCATCCCTCAAACCGGTTTGGATTGACATTGTCTCCAGCAATCGTCTGGTGTTTATCGCAACCCAGGTTGATATCATATACCATCATGGCATATTGGAAATTGGATTTTCATCCTTCTAGTATCACAATTGGTAAAACTAACAGCAATATATTTTATCACAGGTATGATTTATTATTGCTATATTGTTAGTAACCATGGTTGCTTGCCAAGATATGAGGGGTACTTTTGACATGTCCAGCGGTAAAACCGTCTGGACAGAATTTCTATTATGCAGGCACAGAAATTGCATGATACGGAGCAAACACATGGGAGTATTAAAAATCTCAGATAGGTCAAGGCAAAGTATATCCCAGTGCACGATGGCAGCCGGATCACAGTATTTTTCTAGCCTATTACAAGGCGCTATCAAGGCACAAAATATGGTGTGTTTCCCCTGAGCAAAGTCTGTGGAGCATCTATCAACTTGCCGGATTAAGTTTCGTTGCCACGGTGCTGCGAAGTTGACGGGTCATTTGGCGCCGGTTCAGCTTCATCTTCACCTTGTGATTGGAAATCCGTGCTTGTCCAGTCAATCCGGGTTAAGGCCTGAAAGACAGCTTCTTCACTGATAAGTTCTGACGGATCAACATCAGGGGCATAAGTGTGCATACGGATTGGCGGGATGAGATTTTGCACTTCCGGCAAGTCAGCATTAACCCGTCTATTATTTGCATCATAACGAGACTGGTGAACAGTCCAGTTAGCATCTTCTGCAAGCTGACTCGCCAGAGGATGCATTTCCCTTGTCACCTTTTTCAAAGCAGCGTCGTCAAAATCTGACCCGTCCTCTTGTGTGCTTGGAAAGCCTTTTGCAAGGTCAGCCGGATCAAGATCAACTATCCACGATTTGGCTCGGGTGAGGGCCAACAAAGCACCTGCCCTGGCAGCAGATCGCTTCACTTCTTCTAACTAGGCTGGTACCATCGAAAGCCTTGCTAGCGTTTCCTTGATCAGAGTTGGGGCCGGGTTGTTGTAAGATGCTGCGCAAATAACCCGTTGGGCACCAGCATACAGTTGTTCAATCAAAGTATATGCTGCTTTCAGCTTCACCCGTGCATCTGAACCCAGATGTGTAATACGGCTTCCTGCAACAGATAAAGAATTGTTAATAGCTGTTTCTCAAGCAAGGAATATTTCATGGCTTAGTAAGTACTCACCAAAGACGGCGGAGGTCATAGCATTCACTTGGCGCTTCAATCCGGAAAGCTCTTCTTCCACCGGTTTAAGAGCTGATTGAGCGTCTTCAGCTTGTTTCTGTAATGAGTCCTTCTCAGTTTCCCACTTGGCACGTTCTTTCTTGAAGCTTTCTTTGAGCTGTTCTAGGGAAGTTAAAGCGGCTTTTAGTTCCTCTTTGGACTTGGAAGATTCTTCTTGCTGAGATTTGATGCTTTCTTGAAGATCCGCAATTTGAGTGCGTTGACTGTTTATCTCCGCCTGTCAGTCACAGATGCATATCGATATACTATCAAAGTCCCAAGTCTATAACTAGTTATACACTCGGCACTTGGGGGCTAATGCGGATTGCTTCTTTACTACTGCTGGGTCAAAGTCCTCAGGATTAATACAAGTTTTAATCTGGGCACTTGGGGGCTAATGCGGATCGCCTCTTTACTACTGCTGGTTCACTCAAAAGGAGCGCTCCGAAGGAAAGGGATTATAAGTCCCGGTTTAACTTTATAATTTAACCCGACCCTTGGGGGCTACGGGATACAAGATTAAGAGGAGAAGGAATACCTCATAGCGTTCTTTCATCAGGTTCACCAAATCAGCTTCAGAATCTCGACTTGCATAAGCTGGTTCAAAAATCCGGAATGAAGTTCCTGGATAGAAAGATGAGCGTACTTTGACAAATCGATATCTGCTTTCCCTTTGCTTGAGAAAGCAAATTCATCTTTGGCATTGTGTTTTGCCAGAATGACCGGATTGCCCGGAGCGGTATAACCAGTACCGGTAACGACAACTTCATCATCCTTTTCTGGGATTGAAGTAGTAGGAGGAATTGGCGGGTTGACTGTGGAGTTCAGAGGATCAACAGCTGGACTTGCAGGTGTGGCACGTGGACTGGAGCTGCTTTCATGAATGGCCGGATTAGCTTCCGGCGGATCAGCATTTGTAGTTGGCTCTGTGTAACACCCCGGATGTAACTTGCCATATTTGTAATCCAACTCTTGCCATTTTCGGCAATGTGATATGATATTCCCTCCATGGTTTGGTTTCCCGTCATTTTGCATTTTGTTCATGTCATGCATTTCATATCATGTCATCATGTGCATCGCATTTGCATACGTTTTCGTCTCATGAATCCGAGCATTTTCCCCGTTGTCCGTTTCACAATCCGGCGCTCCTATGTCCCCCAGCGTCCTCTTTTACCTTTTTCCGTGAGCGGGTATTAAACCTTCTCGGAATGGACCGAGGTTTGTCAAGCGGCCTTGGTATAGCACCGGTAGACCGCCTGTCAAGTTTTGGGTCATTCGGAGGTCGTTTGATACTCCAACAGTTAACCGGGTAACCGTGAAGGCCTCGTGTGTGTTGCAGCCCAAAACCCCTCCAAAACAGCCCAATAACCCATCTAAGACACTCCCATGTCCATCGCCATTCGATCACGATCTTGTGGGCGAAAACCGCACTCAATTTGTAGCTTTCTAACTCCTACCTATAAATATACCCTCCCCGTCCAAATCCTGGGTCCAAAACCACCCTAACCCTAGCCCCGCTCCTCTCCGCGCGGGCAGACACGTCCGCCGCCGCCGGACGAAACCGCCGCCCAACCGACGTCCGCCACGTGGCACCCGCAGCCGGCTGCCGCCGCAGCCCGCTCGGGCCCTCCCCGGCCCGCGTCTCCCCGCCGCCCGACCTGCGCAGCGCCGCCCCCGGCTCGCACGCCTCCGCCGCCCCGCTCCCTTGCCGCCGGCCGCCGCCCGCGCCCAGCCACCGCCGCCCTCGCCGTCGCCCCGCTCGCCGTCACCGGCCACCGCCCGCGGCCGCGCGCGCCGTCGCCCCCTCGCCGTCCGCGCCCGGATCCGGCGAGATCCGGCCGGATCCGCCCCGGGAGCCACCTCCCCGGCGCCCCCGCACCTCTCCGGCGACCACGCCGGAGTTGCCTCGGTTCACGTGCCGCGAAGAACCCTAGATCTGCGAGGTAGTTTTTCTGCCAAGTCCCGAGATTCTATCTTTATGTGCCCCTGTTCATTGCATCATAAGTTGCTGTTTACTGCTCCGTTTCGTGCGTGTGATATGTTGAATTGTTCGCCTCGATGAGTACATCATTTCATTCCATTGCATCATTTTCATTTGAGCTCATATTGGTGCCCGAAATGCAGTTAGAAGAGGGCTATGTGATGTTAGTTTCAGATCTGTTTCAGAACATGCACTTTTGTCATTTTTGCCATGATTGATGTGTGCACCCTATGAAGTTGAGTCCTACATGTGTTTTGAAATATGCCATGCTATCTTTCCAGGGGTGTATTCCATGTATTTTTGTGATCTTTGTGGTGACTAGCACAAGCATGCAAACTAGGGTATCTAATGTTGCTGATTTCAGAGACTTAGTATTTTCACTAAGTCATGCCCTGCTGTTATTTTTATGCCATGTGTTTACGTTGTTTAAGAGAGATCTATACCTTGTTTGAGCATGATCAGTAAGAGTGTTTGAGCATATGGATTTTGTCTATCCACCCATGCCTTTGTTTGTAATTATGGAGTGTCATAGCTTGAGTCAATCGAGCTCTACTTTTGCTATAAAATGTTGCTGGCAGATTGTTTACATGTTATTCGATTTTGCCAAGCTTGTTGTAGTTGATCCTTGCATGATATGATGTTATCCTTGCCATGTATAACTTCTATGCCATGTCTTCTTGATGTATGTATGCTTAGTTTATCATGCAACGCTCTTTAGTGAGTGCATCGAGCTCCCGAACATGTCTATTTGTTATCTGTTTTTGACATGTCCAGTTTTTCTGCTAAGTCTGAAATCTGTAACGAAACATGCTTATATGACATGGGTGTTATTATATTTTATAGTCCTTTTGGGCTTATGGTCATTAAGGGACTTTTGTTAAGTGCTTTGAGTAGATTCGTCCAATGCCTTATTTTGCTATGTCCTGTTCCTGTAGCATGTTGTTTGCTTGCTCTTAACATGTCATCCTGATGTTAATTTCTGGCATGTTATTTTCACAGTCTGTGAACCTGTTATCTTTTGCACTTTTGCCATGCTTGTTTGAACCTGTTACGGTGTGATTTAGCCGTAGCTCATTGTTCATCTTTTGTCAAGCATCTTGAGTAGATCACTGTCATATGCTTTGTTGATATGTTTGGGTGCAGTAGCTTAATTTCTTGTTGCTTGCTAAGTAGCATCATGCTGTTAATGGCAGAATATTGCCATTCTTGTTTTGCTTGTCATTTGCAAACCGTGCATCCGATTCCGGTGATCCTTATATCGATTTCAACCGAAATCACCTCACCTTTACAGCGGCATACTTGGTTTGCCAAGATTATGACTTGTTCATCTTTTCCCTTCCGGAGCACGCATATGCATTGCATATCACATCTCGCATATCATGACATGTTTTTGCATCATGTTGCTTGCGCATTGCATCGAAATCACTTCTATCTTTGCTTTCTAGATGCTCGCTCTTTTGCTATGCCTATGCTGAGATACCTACCACTTGCTATATCATGCCACCCATATTGCCATGTCAGCCTCTAACCATCCATGTCCTAGCAAACCATTGATTGGCTATGTTACCGCTTTGCTCAGCCCCTCTTATAGCGTTGCTAGTTGCAGGTGAAGATGAAGTTTGTTCCTTGTTGGAACATGGAGATGTTGTTCCTTGTTGGAACATGTTTACTTGTTGGGATATCACAATACCTCTTATTTAATTAATGCATCTATATACTTGGTAAAGGGTGGAAGGCTCGGCCTTATGCCTGGTGTTTTGTTCCACTCTTGCCACCCTAGTTTCCGTCATACCGGTGTTATGTTCCTTGATTTCACGTTCCTTACACGGTTGGGTGATTTATGGGACCCCCTTGACAGTTCGCTTTGAATAAGACTCCTCCAGCAAGGCCCAAACTTGGTTTTACCATTTGCCACCTAAGCTTTTTTTCCCCGGGTTTTCGCGAGCCCGAGGGTCATCTTTATTTTAACCACCCCGGGCCAGTTCTCCTTCGATTGCTGGTCCAAACCGAGCTATGTCCGGCGCCCCCTGCGCAATCAGGGTCTATGCCAACCCGACGTCTGGCTCACCCGATGTGCCCTGAGACCGAGATATGTGCAGCTCCTATCAGGATTTGTCGGCACTATTGGGCGGCTTTGCTGGACTTGTTTTATTACTGTCGAAATGTCTTGTAGTCCGGGATTCCGAGACTTATCGGGTCTTCCCGGTAGAAGGAATATCCTTCGTTGACCGTGAGAGCTTATAATGGGCTAAGTTGGGACACTTCTGCAGGGTATTATCTTTCGAAAGCCGTGCCCGCGGTTATGAGGCAGATGGGAATTTGTTAATGTTCGGTTGTAGAAAACCCGAAGTTGACCTTAATTAAAATACATCAACCGCGTGTGTAACCGTGATGGTCTCTTCTCGGCGGGGTCCGGGAAGTGAACACGGTGTTGGAGTTATGTTTGACGTAGGTTGTTCTAGGATCACTTCTTGATCACTTCTAGCTTCATGACCGTGCCTTGCTTCTCTTCTCGCTCTCTTTTGCGTTGTTAGCCAGCATATATGCTAGTCGCTTGCTGCAGCTCCACCTCACAACCCTATCCTACCTTTAAGCTTAAATAGTCTTAATCTCACGGGTGTGAGATTGCTGAGTCCCCGTGACTCACAGATTCTACCACAACAGTTGCAGGTACCAACAATGCCAGTGCAGATGACGCAACCGAGCTCACGTGGGAGTTCGACGAGGAACGTGGTCATTATTATGTGTCTTTTCCTGATGATCAGTAGTGGAGCCCAGTTGGGGTGATTCGGGGATCTGTGTAGCATTTGGGGTAGTCTTCTTTCATTTTGGGTTCCGTAGTCGGACCTTGAGTGTAATCTGGATGATGAATGTTTATTTATGTATTGTGTGAAGTGGCGACTGTAAGCCAACTATGTATCTCTTTCCCTTATGTATTACATGGGTTGTGTGAAGATTACCTCACTTGCGACATTGCTTTCAATGCGGTTATGCCTCTAAGTCGTGCCTCGACACGTGGGAGATATAGCCGCATCGAGGGCGTTACAAGTTGGTAATCAGAGCCTTCCCCGACCTTAGGAGCCCCACTGATTGATCGTTTTTAGTGGCCGAGTTGCGTCTAGAAAAATGTTTTGAGTCATCTAGGAATTATATATCGGAGAGATTAGGAATTCTTTTTACTTCCCAGTCTCCTCATCGCTCTGGTAAGGCATCCTGACGTAGAGTTTTGACTCTTCTCTTCTCAAATTTCACTAAAAAAAATTTAGGATCACGCGGGTATCTTAGAATCGTTCCGATGGGTTTATGATGACAACATTGTCTTGGTTGCCTCCCGTCAGCAGGGGTTTAGTGGAGGTGTCCCGGGGAGTTGAGCTCCGAGGTGTTGTCGTCATAATTTTATCGTTGCAGTTCTGGAATACCTGAGTTTAGTACGCCGACATCGAAAATCTCTTTTGTACAGTTGTTGGTGAGATAACCCTGATAGCCCAGTACTGAGGCAAGTGCGGGAGTATTGCCATAACTCGTATAACGGATGTTTTTTCGAAGGTTGAGGTAGATGATTTCCGAGGGTTTCTTGGTTATGTGTTGAAGGATGGATACAGCTGGATCTAGGTATTGTTAGTTTGGGTGATATATTTTGTGTCCCCTGTATCCCCAACACCTGATTGCATAACCAGAAAGTTTCGGGAGTTTATAAGTGGGAATTCATGTAGCTCTAGTGTTTCTTCCCGCAGATATTTGGTTCGTGATTGGGTAATCCTTACCAAGTATTTGTTCACATCCTTACCTTGTTGATTTTATTCCATACCTTTTTCTAAGTGGCTTCTCAACTTATGGAAGTGTGATGATTTACTTTGGAATTCATTCGTTCATTCTCGTTCGAATGTTTATTGTGAAGACTATATGTTGCAATTTCGATCCTTTGATTCAGCTTGAATATATGTCTTTCAAGATGCTAATGGATGTCACCCTCTTCAGGATGGCTCCGCCAACGCGTCAGAATCCGGAACGCAATGAAGGAAGTCAGGCTAACCCTCCGCCACCACCTCCGCCTCCGGAGGCATGGCAAGCCTTGATGACTGCCACAAATGCCAACGCTCAGATTCTGATTCAGCTCTTGCAAGATCGCAACCAAGAGCAAGGTAATCAAGGAAATCAAGGCCAAGGCAACAATCAGCCGCACTTCGCTTCACTCAATCAGTTCCTTGCTAATCAGCCAAAGACCTTCAGCTACCGTGTCGAGGCCACAGACGCCGATGATTGGCTCGTGGATATCAGCAAGCATTTCGAGTGCAGCAATGTCAGACCTGAGGACTTTGTCAAGTTTGCCTCTTTTCAACTCAAGGATCAAGCCGCTGAGTGGTTCCAGCAATACAAAGATTCCAGAGGAGGTCGTGTGATTACCTGGGATGATTTCCGCCGTGACTTCAAAGCTCATCACATTCCAGAAAGTGTTGTTGAGAGTAAGCGTGAGGAGTTCCGCAATCTCAAGCAAGGCAACATGTCTGTGTATCAATACAACACTCAGTTCCAGAAGCTCTCTCGTTTTACGAAGTAGGACATCCCTGATGAGAAGAGTATGATCTACCAATTCAGGCGTGGTCTCAGAGAAGATCTGCAACTTGCTCTCGTGCTTTTTGAGCCGTTAAAGTATGATGAATTCTACAACATGGCGCTGAAACAAGAAGCTGCTCAGCTCAAGTGTGAGGCATCTAAGAAGAGAGTCAGAGACGCAGTTCAGTCTTCTTCTTCCTCACTTGTGGCAGCTAAGCAACAGAAGTTCTGGTTGCCTCCTCCTCCTCCGTTCCGTCAGCCTTATCAGCAGAAGAACTCATGTGGTCGTGGATCTTCCCACCCACCCAACCCTGGCTATCAGAACAAGTCTTAGAACCAAGCTCCAAGACCAAATGCTCCTTATCATCGTCCGCTCTAAGAGGTGACTTGCAACAAATGTCAGCAAAAGGGTCACTATGCGAACAAGTGCTTCAACCAAAGGCGCCTTCCGCCTCCTCCTCCTGTGAGATCTTCAAGCAATGCAGTGGTCAAGCATAATCCTAAGTCTGCAAAGGTGAACATGATGAATGCAGCTCAAGCGAAGGATTCGTCAGAAGTGATCGCGGGTAATCTTCCTGTTAATGATATTCCTGCAAAAGTCTTATTTGATACTGGAGCATCACATTCTTTCATTTCAATACCTTTTGCATCGAAGCATGAGTTGTCTTTCCAAGATTTGGCTAGACCGTTATCAGTTGTATCTCCGGGTAAATTCATGAACGCAAGCTCCTTTGTTCCGGATGTTTCTATCAAGATGGGTGACTATAGATTTCTGGCTAAACCAATTGTTCTTGGTGACTCTGATATTGATCTTATTCTCAGGATGGACTGGCTTTCTAAGCACAAGGCTCAGCTTGATTGTGCTGCCAGGGAGATTCAATTGACTCACTCTTCTGACAATGTGATCATCTATGCTGCTCGTGATGATACCATTCGGTTGTTTTCTCTCAATGAGAAGGGCGAATTGGATGCTATCTCTCAGATTCCAGTCATTTGTGAGTACCAAGATGTCTTTCCAGAAGAGCTTCCGGGTATGCCTCCTCACCGGCCAGTTGAATTCGTTATTGATCTTGAGCCTGGCACGGAACCCGTTTGCAAGCGTCCTTACAAGCTTGGACCAAAGGAGTTGAAGGAATTGAAGAAACAGCTCGATGAACAAGAGCGTCTGGGTTTGATCAGACCGAGTTCTTCTCCTTGGGGTTGTGGTGTTCTTTTTGTCCAGAAGAAGGATGGCACGGACCGACTTTGCGTCGATTACCGTCCATTGAACAAGAAGACTATCAAGAACAAGTACCCACTTCCCAACATCAATGAGCTATTCGAGCAACTTAAAGGTGCTAAAGTGTTCTCCAAGCTTGACCTTCGTATGGGTTATCATCAAATTCGCATTTGTGAAGAAGATATTCCCAAGACAACATTCAGAACAAGCTTTGGTTCTTACGAATATACTGTCATGTCATTCGGCCTTGTCAATGCTCCTCCAACATTCTCTCGCATGATGAACTTCATCTTCAACCCCTACACCAATGAATTCGTCTTGGTCTATCTCGATGATATATTGGTCTTCTCCAAGAATAAGAAGGATCATGCCAAGCATTTGAGATTGGTGCTCGACAAGCTCAGAGAGTATAAATTCTATGCGAAGTTCTCCAAATGTGAATTCTGGCTTGATGAAGTTCTTTACCTTGGGCATATCATCTCTGCCAAGGGCATTGCTATTAATCCTGAGAGAGTGTCTGCAGTTTTGAATTGGGAACCTCCTCAGAATGTCAAGCAGCTTCGCAGTTTTCTTGGACTTGCAAGCTATTGCCGAAGATTCCTTGAGAATTTCTCAAAGATTGCAAAGCCTCTTTCCAACCTCCTCCAGAAGCATGTGAAGTATGTCTGGTCTCCTGAGTGTGACGTGGCTTTCAACACTATCAAAGAGAAACTCGTCACTGCTCCAGTTTTGACTCCTCCTGACGAAGACAAGCCTTATGAAGTTTTCTGTGATGCTTCTCTTCAAGGCCTCGGTGCCGTGTTAATGCAAGAGAAGAAGGTTGTGGCCTATACCTCTCGTCAGTTGAAGCCCAACGAAAAGAACTACCCCACTCACGATCTTGAGTTGGCGGCAGTTGTCCACGCACTAATAACATGGAGACATCTCCTGTTGGGAAGGAAAGTGGACATATTCACCGATCACAAGAGTCTCAAGTACATCTTCACTCAGCCCAACCTCAACCTCAGGCAAACTCGATGGGTCAAAATGATTCAAGAGTATAATCCGAGTATTGAATATACTCCAGGCAAGGCTAATGTGATTGAAGACGCTTTGAGCAGGAAGGCTTATTGCAACATCTTAATCCTCAAGCCCTTTCAACCGGATCTTTGTGAAGCTTTCCGCAAGTTGAATCTCCAAGTTGTCCCTCAAGGTTTTCTTGCCAACCTCATCGTCTCTCCTACTTTGGAAGATCAAATTCGTGAGGCACAACTGATGGATACCACGGTGAAGAAGGTGAAACGTGGTATTGACAAGGGCATTTCCAAATACAAGTGCTATCGCGTTGATGACAGAGATACTCTTTTCTTTGAGGACTGGATCGTGGTTCCAAAGGGTGATCTTCGTAAAGTCATTATGAACGAGGCGCACAATTCTCTTCTGTCAATTCATCCTGGAAGTACGAAGATGTACCATGACCTCAAGCAGTCTTATTGGTGGACTCGAATGAAGCGAGAGATTGCTCAATTCGTAAATGAATGTGATGTCTGCAGAAGGGTGAAAGTAGAACACCAGCGACCAGCTGGTCTACTCCAACCTCTTGCTATTCCAGAATGGAAGTTTGATCATATCGAAATGGACTTCATGACTGGTTTTCCTAAGTCCAAGCGTGGAAATGATGCTATCTTTGCCGTCATCGACAAGCTCACTAAAGTGGCTCATTTTCTTCCTATCAAAGAGTCTATCACGGCAGCGCAGCTGGCAGAGCTCTACACCTCCAGAATTGTCTCCTTGCATGGCATTCCACAATTGATCTCTTCAGACCGTGGAAGCATCTTTACCTCCAAGTTTTGGGATTCTTTTCAGAAGGCCATGGGCACAAACATTCGCTTCAGCACAGCTTTCCATCCTCAAACTAGTGGACAAGTCGAGCGTGTCAACCAAATTCTTGAAGATATGCTCAGAGCTTGTGTTATCTCTTTCGGCATGAAGTGGGAGGATTGTCTTCCTTATGATGAGTTCTCTTACAACAACAGCTTTCAAGCCAGCTCGGGCAAAGCCCCATTCAAGATTCTCTATGGCAGAAAGTGTCGTACTCCTCTCAATTGGTCTGAAACCGGTGAACGCCAACTGCTTGGCAACGATTTGATCTCAGAGGCTGAGGCAATGTGCAAGGTCATTCGTGAGAACCTCAAAGACGCGCAATCGCGCCAGAAGAGCTATTACGATAGCAAACACCGTGATTTGGCATTCGAGATCGGAGACCATGTCTACCTCCGCGTCTCTCCAATGAAAGGAACTCGTCGCTTCGGTATCAAGGGGAAACTTGCCCCTAGATACGTGGGCCCTTTCAAGATCATCGGCAAACGAGGCGATCTCGCCTTTCAACTTGAGCTTCTCCCCAACTTTGCAAATGTGCACGATGTGTTCCACGTGTCACAGCTTCGCAAGTGCTTCAAGACGCCTGAGCGTACCATCAACTTCGAAGAGATTGATCTTCAAGAAGATTTGTCCTATCATGAGCATCCCGTTGCTATTCTTGAAGAAACTGAGCGCAAGACTCGCAACAAGTCAATCAAATTCCTGAAAGTGAAGTGGTCACACCATTCAGACCGAGAAGCCACCTGGGAGCGCGAGGACCACCTCCATTCCGAATATCCGGAGTTCTTTCAGTCCTAGATCTCGGGACGAGATCCTCTCGTAGTGTTGGAGTGTTGTAACACCCCGGATGTAACTTGCCATATTTGTAATCCAACTCTTGCCATTTTCGGCAATGTGATATGATATTCCCTCTGTGGTTTGGTTTCCCGTCATTTTGCATTTTGTTCATGTCATGCATTTCATATCATGTCATCATGTGCATCGCATTTGCATACGTGTTCGTCTCATGAATCCGAGCATTTTTCCCGTTGTCCGTTTTGCAATCCGGCGCTCCTATGTCCCCCGGCGTCCTCTTTTACCTTTTTCCGTGAGCGGGTATTAAACCTTCTCGGAATGGACCGAGGTTTGTCAAGCGGCCTTGGTATAGCACCGGTAGACCGCCTGTCAAGTTTCGGGTCATTCGGAGGTCGTTTGATACTCCAATGGCTAACCGGGTAACCGTGAAGGCCTCGTGTGTGTTGCAGCCCAAAACCCCTCCAAAACAGGCCAATAACCCATCTAAGACACTCCCATGTCCATCGCCGTTCGATCACGATCGTGTGGACGAAAACCGCACTCCATTTGGAGCTTTCTAACTCCTTCTACCTATAAATATACCCTCCCCGTCCAAATCCCGGGTCCAAAACCACCCTAACCCTAGCCCCGCTCCTCTCCGCGCGGGCAGACACGTCCGCCGCCGCCGGATGAAACCGCCGCCCAACTGACGTCCGCCACGTGGCAACCGCTGCCGGCCGCCGCCGCAGCCCGCTCGGGCCCGGCTCGGGCCCTCCCCGGCCCGCGTCTCCCCGCCGCCCGACCCGCGCAGCGCCGCCCCCAGCTCGCGCGCCTCCGCCGCCCCGCTCCCTTGCCGCCGGCCACCGCCCGCGCCCAGCCACCGCCGCCCTCGCCATCGCCCCGCTCGCCGTCGCCGGCCACCGCCCGCGGCCGCGCGCGCCGTCGCCCCCTCGCCCGGATCCGGCGAGATCCGGCCGGATCCGCCCCGGGAGCCACCTCTCCGGCGCTCCCGCACCTCTCCGGCGACCTCGCCGAAGTTGCCTCGGTTCGCGTGTCGCGAAGAACCCTAGATCTGCGAGGTAGTTTTTCTGCCAAGTCCCGAAATTCTATCTTTATGTGCCCCTGTTCATTGCATCATAAGTTGCTGTTTACTGCTCCGTTTCGTGCGTGTAATATGTCAAATTGTTTGACTTGATGAGTACATCATTTCATTCCATTGCATCATTTTCATTTGAGCTCATATTGATGCCCGAAATGCTGTTAGAAGAGGGCTATGTGATGTTAGTTTCAGATCTGTTTCAGAACATGCACTTTTGTCATTTTTGCCATGATTGATGTGTGCACCCTATGAAGTTGAGTCCTACATGTGTTTTGAAATATGCCATGCTATCTTTCCAGGGGTGTATGCCATGTATTTTTGTGATCTTTGTGGTGACTAGCACAAGCATGCAAACTAGGGTATCTAATGTTGCTGATTTCAGAGACTTAGTATTTTCACTAAGTCATGCCCTGCTGTTATTTTTATGCCATGTGTTTATGTTGTTTAAGAGAGATCTATGCCTTGTTTGAGCATGATCAGTAAGAGTGTTTTGAGAATATGGATTTTTTTCTATCCACCCATGCCTTTGTTTGTAATTATGGAGTGACATAGCTTGAGTCAATCGAGCTCTACTTTTGCTATAAAATGTTGCTGGCAGATTGTTTACATGTTATTCGATTTTGCCAAGATTGTTATAGTTGATCCTTGCATGATATGATGTTATCCTTGCCATGTATAACTTCTATGCCATGTCTTCTTGATGTACGTATGCTTAGTTTATCATGCAATGCTCTGTAGTGAGTGCATCGAGCTCCCGAACATGTCTATTTGTTATCTGTTTTTGACATGTCCATTTTTTCTGCTAAGTCTGAAATCTGTAACGAAACATGCTTATATGACATGGGTGTTATTATATTTTATAGTCCTTTTGGGCTTATGGTCATTAAGGGACTTTTGTTAAGTGCTTTGAGTAGATTCGTCCAATGCCTTATTTTGCTATGTCCTGTTCCTGTAGCATGTTGTTTGCTTGCTCTTAACATGTCATCCTGATGTTAATTTCTGGCATGTTATTTTCACAGTCTGTGAACCTGTTATCTTTTGCACTTTTTCCATGCTTGTTTGAACCTGTTATGGTGTGATTTAGCCGTAGCTCAGTGTTGATCTTTTGTCAAGCATCTTGAGTAGATCACTGTCATATACTTTGTTGATATGTTTGGATGCAGTAGCTTAATTTCTTGTTGCTTGCTATGTAGCATCATGCTGTTAATGGCAGAATATTGCCATTCTTGTTTTGCTTGTCATTTGCAAACCGTGCATCCGATTCCGGTGATCCTTATATCGATTTCAACCGAAATCACCTCACCTTTCCAGCGGAATACTTGGTTTGCCAAGATTATGCCTTGTTCATCTTTTCCCTTCCGGAGCACGCATATGCATTGCATATCACATCTCGCATATCATGCCATGTTTTTGCATCATGTTGCTTGCGCATTGCATCGTGGTTGATAGTTGTTCATTCTGCTTGTGCTCTTGTTTTGGGTAGAGCCGGGAGACGAGTACGTGAACGAGGAACCTGTTGAGAACGCTTACGAGGACCAAGCTTTCGACAACTCTGAGAACCTTGCAGGCAAGATGACCATACCCTCGAAATCACTTCTATCTTTGCTTGCTAGATGCTCGCTCTTTTGCTATGCCTATGCTGCGATACCTACCACTTGCTATATCATGCCACCCATATTGCCATGTCAGCCTCTAACCATCCATGTCCTAGCAAACCGTTGATTGGCTATGTTACCGCTTTGCTCAGCCCCTCTTATAGCGTTGCTAGTTGCAGGTGAAGATGAAGTTTGTTCCTTGTTGGAACATGGAGATGTTGTTCCTTGTTGGAACATGTTTACTTGTTGGGATATCACAATACCTCTTATTTAATTAATGCATCTATATACTTGGTAAAGGGTGGAAGGCTCGGCCTTATGCCTGGTGTTTTGTTCCACTCTTGCCACCCTAGTTTCCGTCATACCGGTGTTATGTTCCTTGATTTCGCGTTCCTTACACGGTTGGGTGATTTACGGGACCCCCTTGACAGTTCGCTTTGAATAAGACTCCTCCAGCAAGGCCCAAACTTGGTTTTACCATTTGCCACCTAAGCCTTTTTTCCCCGGGTTTTCGCGAGCCCGAGGGTCATCTTTATTTTAACCCCCCGGGCCAGTTCTCCTTCGATTGCTGGTCCAAACCGAGCGATGTCCGACGCCCCCTACGCAATCAGGGTCTATGCCAACCCGACGTCTGGCTCATCCGTTGTGCCCTGAGACCGAGATATGTGCAGCTCCTATCAGGATTTGTCGGCACTATCGGGCGGCTTTGCTGGACTTGTTTTATTACTGTTGAAATGTCTTGTAGTCCGGGATTCCAAGACTGATTGGGTCTTCCCGGTAGAAGGAATATCCTTCGTTGACCGTGAGAGCTTATAATGGGCTAAGTTGGGACACCCCTGCAGGGTATTATCTTTCGAAAGCCGTGCCCGCGGTTATGAGGCAGATGGGAATTTGTTAATGTCCGGTTGTAGAAAACCCGAAGTTGACCTTAATTAAAATACATCAACCACGTGTGTAACCGTGATGGTCTCTTCTCGGCGGGGTCCGGGAAATGAACACGGTGTTGGAGTTATGTTTGACGTAGGTTGTTCTAGGATCACTTCTTGATCACTTCTAGCTTCACGACCGTGCCTTGCTTCTCTTCTCGCTCTCTTTTGCGTTGTTAGCCAGCATATATGCTAGTCGCTTGCTGCAGCTCCAGCTCACAACCCTATCCTACCTTTAAGCTTAAATAGACTTGATCTCGCGGGTGTGAGATTGCTGAGTCCCCGTGACTCACAGATTCTACCACAATAGTTGCAGGTACCAACAATGCCAGTGCAGATGACGCAACCGAGCTCACGTGGGAGTTCGACGAGGAACGTGGTCATTATTATGTGTCTTTTCCTGATGATCAGTAGTGGAGCCCAGTTGGAGTGATTCGGGGATCTGTGTAGCATTTGGGGTAGTCTTCTTTCATTTTGGGTTCCGTAGTCGGACCTTGAGTGTAATCTGGATGATGAATGTTTATTTATGTATTGTGTGAAGTGGCGACTGTAAGCCAACTATGTATCTCTTTCCCTTATGTATTACATGGGTTGTGTGAAGATTACCTCACTTGCGACATTGCTTTCAATGCGGTTATGCCTCTAAGTCGTGCCTCGACACGTGGGAGATATAGCCGCATCGAGGGCGTTACAAGTTGGTAATCAGAGCCTTCCCCGACCTTAGGAGCCCCATTGATTGATCGTTTTTAGTGGCCGAGTTGCGTCTAGAAAAATGTTTTGAGTCATCTAGGAATTATATATCGGAGAGATTAGGAATTCTTTTTACTTCCCAGTCTCCTCATCGCTCTGGTAAGGCATCCTGACGTAGAGTTTTGACTCTTTTCTTCTCAAATTTCACTAAAAAAAATTTAGGATCACGCGGGTATCTTAGAATCGTTCCGATGGGTTTATGATGACAACATTGTCTTGGTTGCCTCCCGTCAGCAGGGGTTTAGTGGAGGTGTCCCGGGGAGTTGAGCTCCGAGATGTTGTCGTCATAATTTTATCGTTGCAGTTCTGGAATACCTGAGTTTAGTACGCCGACATCGAAAATCTCTTTTGTACAGTTGTTGGTGAGATAACCCTGATAGCCCAGTACTGAGGCGAGTGCGGGAGTATTGCCATAACTCGTATAACGGATGTTTTTTCGAAGGTTGAGGTAGATGATTTCCGAGGGTTTCTTGGTTATGTGTTGAAGGATGGATACAGCTGGATCTAGGTATTGTTAGTTTGGGTGATATATTTTGTGTCCCCTGTATCCCCAACACCTGATTGCATAACCAGAAAGTTTCGGGAGTTTATAAGTGGGAATTCATGTAGCTCTAGTGTTTCTTCCCGCAGATATTTGGTTTGTGATTGGGTAATCCTTACCAAGTATTTGTTCACATCCGTACCTTGTTGATTTTATTCCATACCTTTTTCTAAGTGGCTTCTCAACTTATGGAAGTGTGATGATTTACTTTGGAATTCATTCGTTCATTCTCGTTCGAATGTTTATTGTGAAGACTATATGTTGCAATTTCGATCCTTTGATTCAGCTTGAATATATGTCTTTCAAGATGCTAATGGATGTCACCCTCTTCAGGATGGCTCCACCAACGCATCAGAATCCGGAACGCAATGAAGGAAGTCAGGCTAACCCTCCGCCACCACCTCCGCCTCCGGAGGCATGGCAAGCCTTGATGACTGCCACAAATGCCAACGCTCAGATTCTGATTCAGCTCTTGCAAGATCGCAACCAAGAGCAAGGTAATCAAGGAAATCAAGGCCAAGGCAACAATCAGCCGCACTTCGCTTCACTCAATCAGTTCCTTGCTAATCAGCCAAAGACCTTCAGCTACCGTGTCGAGGCCACAGACGCCGATGATTGGCTCGTGGATATCAGCAAGCATTTCGAGTGCAGCAATGTCAGACCTGAGGACTTTGTCAAGTTTGCCTCTTTTCAACTCAAGGATCAAGCCGCTGAGTGGTTCCAGCAATACAAAGATTCCAGAGGAGGTCGTGTGATTACCTGGGATGATTTCCGCCGTGACTTCAAAGCTCATCACATTCCAGAAAGTGTTGTTGAGAGTAAGCGTGAGGAGTTCCGCAATCTCAAGAAAGGCAACATGTCTGTGTATCAATACAACACTCAGTTCCAGAAGCTCTCTCGTTTTGCGAAGCAGGACATCCCTGATGAGAAGAGTATGATCTACCAATTCAGGCGTGGTCTCAGAGAAGATCTGCAACTTGCTCTCGTGCTTTTTGAGCCGTTAAAGTATGATGAATTCTACAACATGGCGCTGAAACAAGAAGCTGCTCAGCTCAAGTGTGAGGCATCTAAGAAGAGAGTCAGAGACGCAGTTCAGTCTTCTTCTTCCTCACTTGTGGCAGCTAAGCAACAGAAGTTTTGGTTGCCTCCTCCTCCTCCGTTCCGTCAGCCTTATCAACAGAAGAACTCAGGTGGTCGTGGATCTTCCCACCCACCCAACCCTGGCTATCAGAACAAGTCTTAGAACCAAGCTCCAAGACCAAATGCTCCTTATCATCGTCCGCTCTCAGAGGTGACTTGCAACAAATGTCAGCAAAAGGGTCACTATGCGAACAAGTGCTTCAACCAAAGGCGCCTTCCGCCTCCTCCTCCTGTGAGATCTTCAAGCAATGCAGTGGTCAAGCATAATCCTAAGTCTGCAAAGGTGAACATGATGAATGCAGCTCAAGCGAAGGATTCGTCAGAAGTGATCGTGGGTAATCTTCCTGTTAATGATATTCCTGCAAAAGACTTATTTGATACTGGAGCATCGCATTCTTTCATTTCAATACCTTTTGCATCGAAGCATGAGTTGTCTTTCCAAGATTTGGCTAGACCGTTATCAGTTGTATCTCCGGGTAAATTCATGAACGCAAGCTGCTTTGTTCCGGATGTTTCTATCAAGATGGGTGACTATAGATTTCTGGCTAAACCAATTGTTCTTGGTGACTCTGATATTGATCTTATTCTCGGGATGGACTGGCTTTCTAAGCCAAGGCTCAGCTTGATTGTGCTGCCAGGGAGATTCAATTGACTCACTCTTCTGACGATGTGATCATCTATGTTGCTCGTGATGATACCATTCGGTTGTTTTCTCTCAATGAGAAGGGCGAATTGGATGCTATCTCTCAGATTCCAGTCGTTTGTGAGTACCAAGATGTCTTTCCAGAAGAGCTTCCGGGTATGCCTCCTCACCGGCCAGTTGAATTCGTTATTGATCTTGAGCCTGGCACGGAACCCGTTTGCAAGCGTCCTTACAAGCTTGGACCAAAGAAGTTGAAGGAATTGAAGAAACAGCTCGATGAACAAGAGCGTCTGGGTTTGATCAGACCGAGTTCTTCTCCTTGGGGTTGTGGTGTTCTTTTTGTCCAGAAGAAGGATGGCATGGACCGACTTTGCGTCGATTACCGTCCATTGAACAAGAAGACTATCAAGAACAAGTACCCACTTCCCAACATCAATGAGCTATTCGAGCAACTTAAAGGTGCTAAAGTGTTCTCCAAGCTTAACCTTCGTATGGGTTATCATCAAATTCGCATTCATGAAGAAGATATTCCCAAGACAGCATTCAGAACAAGCTTTGGTTCTTATGAATATACTGTCATGTCATTCGGCCTTGTCAATGCTCCTCCAACATTCTCTCGCATGATGAACTTCATCTTCAACCCCTACACCACTGAATTCGTCTTGGTCTATCTCGATGATATATTGGTCTTCTCCAAGAATAAGAAGGATCATGCCAAGCATTTGAGATTGGTGCTCGACAAGCTCAGAGAGTATAAATTCTATGCGAAGTTCTCCAAATGTGAATTCTGGCTTGATGAAGTTCTTTACCTTGGGCATATCATCTCTGCCAAGGGCATTGCTATTAATCCTGAGAGAGTGTCTGCAGTTTTGAATTGGGAACCTCCTCAGAATGTCAAGCAGCTTCGCAGTTTTCTTGGACTTGCAAGCTATTGCCGAAGATTCGTTGAGAATTTCTCAAAGATTGCAAAGCCTCTTTATAACCTCCTCCAGAAGCATGTGAAGTATGTCTGGTCTCCTGAGTGTGACGTGGCTTTCAACACTATCAAAGAGAAACTCGTCACTGCTCCAGTTTTGACTCCTCCTGACGAAGACAAGCCTTATGAAGTTTTCTGTGATGCTCCTCTTCAAGGCCTCGGTGCCGTGTTAATGCAAGAGAAGAAGGTTGTGGCCTATACCTCTTGTCAGTTGAAGCCCAACGAAAAGAACTACCCCACTCACGATCTTGAGTTGGCGGCAGTTGTCCACGCACTAATAACATGGAGACATCTCCTGTTGGGAAGGAAAGTGGACATATTCACCGATCACAAGAGTCTCAAGTACATCTTCACTCAGCCCAACCTCAACCTCAGGCAAACTCGATGGGTCGAAATGATTCAAGAGTATAATCCGAGTATTGAGTATACTCCAGGCAAGGCTAATGTGATTGCAGACGCTTTGAGTAGGAAGGCTTATTGCAACAGCTTAATCCTCAAGCCCTTTCAACCGGATCTTTGTGAAGCTTTCCGCAAGTTGAATCTCCAAGTTGTCCCTCAAGATTTTCTTGCCAACCTCATCGTCTCTCCTACTTTGGAAGATCAAATTCGTGAGGCACAACTGATGGATACCATGGTGAAGAAGGTGAAACGTGGTATTGACAAGGGCATTTCCAAATACAAGTGCTATCGCGTTGATGACAGAGATACTCTTTTCTTCGAGGACCGGATTGTGGTTCCAAAGGGTGATCTTCGTAAAGTCATTATGAACGAGGCGCACAATTCTCTTCTGTCAATTCATCCTGGAAGTACAAAGATGTACCATGACCTCAAGCAGTCTTATTGGTGGACTCGAATGAAGCGAGAGATTGCTCAATTCGTGAATGAATGTGATGTATGCAGAAGGGTGAAAGCAGAACACCAACGACCAGCTGGTCTACTCCAACCTCTTGCTATTCCAGAATGGAAGTTTGATCATATCGAAATGGACTTCGTGACTGGTTTTCCTAAGTCCAAGCGCGGAAATGATGCTATCTTCGTCGTCATCGACAAGCTCACTAAAGTGGCTCATTTTCTTCCTATCAAAGAGTCTATCACAGCAGCGCAGCTGGCAGAGCTCTACACCTCCAGAATTGTCTCCTTGCATGGCATTCCACAATTGATCTCTTCAGACCGTGGAAGCATCTTTACCTCCAAGTTTTGGGATTCTTTTCAGAAGGCCATGGGCACAAACATTCGCTTCAGCACAGCTTTCCATCCTCAAACTAGTGGACAAGTCGAGCGTGTCAACCAAATTCTTGAAGATATGCTCAGAGCTTGTGTTATCTCTTTCGGCATGAAGTGGGAGGATTGTCTTCCTTATGCTGAGTTCTCTTACAACAACAGCTTTCAAGCCAGCTCGGGCAAAGCCCCATTCAAGATTCTCTATGGCAGAAAGTGTCGTACTCCTCTCAATTGGTCTGAAACCGGTGAACGCCAACTGCTTGGCAACGATTTGATCTCAGAGGCTGAAGCAATGTGCAAGGTCATTCGTGAGAACCTCAAAGCCGCGCAATCGCGCCAGAAGAGCTATTACGATAGCAAACACCGTGATTTGGCATTCGAGATCGGAGACCATGTCTACCTCCGCGTCTCTCCAATGAAAGGAACTCGTCGCTTCGGTATCAAGGGGAAACTTGCCCCTAGATACGTGGGCCCTTTCAAGATCATCGGCAAACGAGGCGATCTCGCCTATCAACTTGAGCTTCCCCCCAACTTTGCAAATGTGCACAATGTGTTCTACGTGTCACAGCTTCGCAAGTGCTTCAAGACGCCTGAGCGTACCATCAACTTTGAAGAGATTGATCTTCAAGAAGATTTGTCGTATCATGAGCATCCCGTTGCTATTCTTGAAGAAACTGAGCGCAAGACTCGCAACAAGTCAATCAAATTCCTGAAAGTGAAGTGGTCACACCATTCAGACCGAGAAGCCACCTGGGAGCGCGAGGACCACCTCCGTTCCGAATATCCGGAGTTCTTTCAGTCCTAGATCTCGGGACGAGATCCTCTCGTAGTGGTTGAGTGTTGTAACACCCCGGATGTAACTTGCCATATTTGTAATCCAACTCTTGCCATTTTCGGCAACGTGATACGATATTCCCTCCGTGGTTTGGTTTCCCGTCATTTTGCATTTTGTTCATGTCATGCATTTCATATCATGTCATCATGTGCATCGCATTTGCATACGTGTTCGTCTCATGAATCCGAGTATTTTCCCCGTTGTCCGTTTTGCAATCCGGCGCTCCTATGTCCCCCGGCGTCCTCTTTTACCTTTTTCCGTGAGCGGGTATTAAACCTTCTCGGAATGGACCGAGGTTTGTCAAGCGGCCTTGGTATAGCACCGGTAGACCGCCTGTCAAGTATCGGGTCATTCGGAGGTCGTTTGATACTCCAACGGTTAACCGGGTAACCGTGAAGGCCTCGTGTGTGTTGCAGCCCAAAACCCCTCCAAACAGCCCAATAACCCATCTAAGACACTCCCATGTCCATCGCCGTTCGATCACGATCGTGTGGACGAAAACCGCACTCCATTTGGAGCTTTCTAACTCCTTCTACCTATAAATATACCCTCCCCGTCCAAATCCCGGGTCCAAAACCACCCTAACCCTAGCCCCGCTCCACTCTGCGCGGGCGGACACGTCCGTCGCCGCCGGACGAAACCGCCGCCCAACCGACGTCCGCCACGTGGCACCCGCTGCCGGCCGCCGCCGCAGCCCGCTCGGGCCCGGCTCGGGCCCTTCCCGGCCCGCGTCTCCCCGCCGCCCGACCCGCGCAGCGCCGCCCCCGGCTCGCGCGCCTCCACCGCCCCTCTCCCTTGCCGCCGGCCGCCGCCCGCGCCCAACCACCGCCGCCCTCGCCGTCGCCGACCACCGCCCGCGGCCGCGCGCGCCGTCGCCCCCTCGCCGTCCGCGCCCGGATCCGGCGAGATCCGGCCGGATCCGTCCCGGGAGCCACCTCTCCGGCGCCCCCGCACCTCTCCGGCGACCTCGCTGGAGTTGCCTCGGTTCGCGTGCCGCGAAGAACCCTAGATCTGTGAGGTAGTTTTTCTGCTATGTCCCGAACTTCTATCTTTATGTGCCCCTGTTCATTGCATCATAACTTCTGTTTACTGCTCCGTTTTGTGCGTGTAATATGTCAAATTGTTCGCCTCGATGAGTACATCATTTCATTCCATTGCATCATTTTCATTGGAGCTCATATTGATGCCGGAGATGCTGTTAGAAGAGGGCTATGTGATGTTAGTTTCAGATCTGTTTCAGAACATGCACTTTTGTCATTTTTGCCATGATTGATGTGTGCACCCTATGAAGTTGAGTCCTACATGTGTTTTGAAATATGCCATGCTATCTTTCCAGGGGTGTATGCCATGTATTTTTGTGATCTTTGTGGTTACTAGCACAAGCATGCAAACTAGGGTATCTAATGTTGCTGATTTCAGAGACATATTTTCACTGTCATGCCCTGCTGTTATTTTTATGCCATGTGTTCATGTTGTTTCAGAGAGATCTATGCCTTGTTTGAGCATGATCAGTAAGAGTGTTTTGAGTATATAGATTTGCTCTATCCACCCATGCCTTAGTTTGTAATTATGGAGTGCCATAGATTGAGTCAATCGAGCTCTACTTTTGCTATAAAATGTTGCTGGCAGATTGTTTACATGTTATTCGACTTTGCCAAGCTTGTTGTAGTTGATCCTTACATGATATGATGTTATCCTTGCCATGTATAACTTCTATGCCATGTCTTCTTGATGTATGTATGCTTAGTTTATCATGCAATGCTCTGTAGTGAGTGCATCGAGCTCCCGAACATGTCTACTTGTTATCTGTTTTTGACATGTCCAGTTTTTCTGCTAAGTCTGAAATGTGTAACGAAACTTGCTTATTTGACATGGGTGTTATTATATTTTCTAGTCCTTTTGGACTTATGGTCAGTAAGGAACTTTTGTTAAGTGCTTTGAGTAGATTCATCCAATGCCTTATTTTACTATGTCCTGTTCTGGTAGCATGTTGTTTGCTTGCTCTAAACATGTCATCCTGATGTTAATTTCTGGCATGTTGTTATTTTCACCAAGTGTGTGAACCTGTTATCTTTTGCACTTTTGCCATGCTTGTTTGAACCTGTTATGGTATGATTTAGCCGTATCTCAGTGTTCATCTTTTGTCAAGAATCTTGAGTAGATCACTGTAATATGCTTTTTTGATATTTTTGGGTGAAGTAGCTTAATTTCTTGTTGCTTGCTAAGTAGCATCATGCTGTTAATGGCAGAATATTGTCATTCTTGTTTTGCTTGTCATTTGCAAACCGTGCATCCGATTCAGGTGATCCTTATATCGATTTCAACCGAAATCACCTCACCTTTACAGCGGCATACTTGGTTTGCCAAGATTATGACTTGTTCATCTTTTCCCTTCCGAAGCACGCATATGCATTGCATATCACATCTCGCATATCATGCCATGTTTTTGCATCATGTTGCTTGCGCATTGCATCGTGGTTGATAGTTGTTCCTTCTGCTTGTGCTCTTGTTTTGGGTAGAGCTGGGAGACGAGTATGTGAACGAGGAACCTGTTGAGAACGCTTACGAGGACCAAGCTTTCGGCAACTCTGAGAACCTTGCAGGCAAGATGACCATACCCTCAAAATCACTTCTATCTTTGCTTGCTAGATGCTCGCTCTTTTGCTATGCCTATGCTGCGATACCTACCACTTGCTATATCATGCCACCCATATTGCCATGTCAGTAACCATCCATGCCCTAGCAAACCGTTGATTGGCTATGTTACCGCTTTGCTCAGCCCCTCTTATAGCGTTGCTAGTTGCAGGTGAAGATGAAGTTTGTTCCTTGTTGGAACATGGAGATGTTGTTCCTTGTTGGAACATGTTTACTTGTTGGGATATCACAATACCTCTTATTTAATTAATGCATCTATATACTTGGTAAAGGGTGGAAGGCTCGGCCTTATGCCTGGTGTTTTGTTCCACTCTTGCCACCCTAGTTTCCGTCATACCGGTGTTATGTTCCTTGATTTCGCGTTCCTTACACGGTTGGGTGATTTACGGGACCCCCTTGACAGTTCGCTTTGAATAAGACTCCTCCAGCAAGGCCCAAACTTGGTTTTACCATTTGCCACCTAAGCCTTTTTTCCCCGGGTTTTCGCGAGCCCGAGGGTCATCTTTATTTTAACCCCCCCGGGCCAGTTCTCCTTCGATTGCTGGTCCAAACCGAGCGATGTCTGGCGCCCCCTGCGCAATCAGGGTCTATGCCAACCCGACGTCTGGCTCATCCGATGTGCCCTGAGACTGAGATATGTGCAGCTCCTATCAGGATTTGTCGGCACTATCGGGCGGCTTTGCTGGACTTGTTTTATTACTGTCGAAATGTCTTGTAGTCCGGGATTCCGAGACTGATCGGGTCTTCCCGGTAGAAGGAATATCCTTCGTTGACCGTGAGAGCTTATAATGGGCTAAGTTGGGACACCCCTGCAGGGTATTATCTTTCGAAAGCCGTTCCCGCGGTTATGAGGCAGATGGGAATTTGTTAATGTTCGGTTGTAGAAAACCCGAAGTTGACCTTAATTAAAATACATCAACCGCGTGTGTAACCGTGATGGTCTCTTCTCGGCGGGGTCTGGGAAGTGAACACGGTGTTGGAGTTATGTTTGACGTAGGTTGTTCTACGATCACTTCTTGATCACTTCTAGCTTCACGACCGTGCCTTGCTTCTCTTCTCGCTTTCTTTTGCGTTGTTAGCCACCATATATGCTAGTCGCTTGCTGCAGCCCCACCAACAATGCCAGTGCAGATGACGCAACTGAGCTCACGTGGGAGTTCGACGAGGAACGTGGTCATTATTATGTGTCTTTTCCTGATGATCAGTAGTGGAGCCCAGTTGGGGTGATTCGGGGATCTGTGTAGCATTTGGGGTAGTCTTCTTTCATTTTGGGTTCTGTAGTCGGACTTTGAGTGTAATCTGGATGATGAATGTTTATTTATGTATTGTGTGAAGTGGCGACTGTAAGCCAACTATGTATCTCTTTCCCTTATGTATTACATGGGTTGTGTGAAGATTACCTCACTTGCAACATTGCTTTCAATGCGGTTATGCCTCTAAGTCGTGCCTCGACACGTGGGAGATATAGCCGCAACGAGGGCGTTACACTCTGGTGGGATAAAGTCGTCCATGGGATTATCAAAGCTCTCGCGGGCATCTTCAGGAATTTCTGCCGGTTCAACCTCGCCAGAAGGGGTACTGTTCTTAGCTTTCTTACTCAGCCGAGCTTTGCCGCTAGTATCAAAACAAGGATCAGCAAGGTCAATATAAAGATAAGGGAAAAAGGAAAAGTTGTATACTTACCCAGGGACGGTTTTCAATGGAGGCAGTTGAGTGGTGGATGAACCGCCCGACGAGTTTGAAGATACCTGATAGTTTGAATCAGATGAATTGAGAGGGCATCGAAAAAAAACCTTCAAAGGATAACGTTTTTCAGGAGAACAGGCAACCTCTGGACGGCGTTTCCGGGTTGGTGTCAGAGGTAAACCGGAGGAAGTAACTTGTTGGCCACTGTGCCGAGTTGTGCGACGACCTTCGGTTTGCTGTGTCTTCAAAGAAAGTTTTTGACCCACATAAGCAAGAGGGTGAGAACATTTCACTTTCCGAACTGCACGGCGAAGCCTTTGAGCCGGCACAAGTTCTGAGTCAGAAAGATAAATTACCTCAACGTGATCCACACGGCTGGCCTCTGCATCATCCTGGGAGCAATCATCGTCAATAAGATGTACGAAATAAAACCGAAGGGAGTCAAGTTTTACCTCTTCACTTGATCCATGAACATCTTCTGGCGGTTCAGAAGTCTCAGCAGCTTTCTTCTTGCCAGCTCTTTTGGTGACCTTACTCTTAATCCGAGGAGCTTTGGCCAGTTTATCTTGAGGTTTCTTTTTCCAGAAAGAGTTGTCTGCCTGGGAGGGTGTGCAAGGAGCTATTACAATAAAACTATAAGCACAGCGGAAGTCAGGCAAGATACAAAGTTAAAATGCTTACCGCTGGTAGTTTGTTAGAGGCATAGTAAGGAGGCAGACCGACTTGAGTGCACACAGTGAGACTTTCATCAAGTATTTTCTTCACACTTTCAGTGACCTCATCCTCAGTCATCTCTATTTGATTAAACCGTTGCGGGTCATATGTCTGGCCAGTATATTCACACATTAACCCGGAGCGGCGGCTTAAGGGCAAAATACACCATGAAAGCCAGCAGCGGACAAGATCAACGCCAGTCAAACCGTTGGCCATGAAAGCCCGGAGTCCAACAAGTTGGGACGCATAGGCTTGACGTTCTTTGGCTGTTAGTCGTGGAGGTAAAGGGTGGATGTTGCTAAGCCGGTATGGCCGGTAACCCGGCAGAGGATTTTCGTCAGTCGGAGCAGTGTTTTGACAATAGAACCATGTTTGGTTCCAGTCCTTCGGGTGGCTATGAAGTTTGGCGTGAGAAAATTCAACTTCTTTCCTCTTCTGAATTGAAACGCCGCCAAGTTCAGTGTTGGGGCCGTCAGCAAATTCGGTCCGGCGGTTTAAGTGAAAGAGATCCCGAAATAAGTCAACAGTTGGTTCTTCCTGCAGATAGACTTCGCAGAAAACCGGGAAAGCACATATATTGGACACTGAGTTCGGTCCTATATCTTGAGGATGGAGTTGGAAGCTGGCAAGCACATCCCGGAATTTTTTTGATCCGGGGGGACTGAAGCCCTGGCCCAGATGTTGCAAGAACACAATCACCTCTCCCTCTTTGGGTTCAGGAGGGCATTCAGGACCAGGAACTCGCCACTGAAGAACATTCTGTGGAGGTAAAGCTCCTGTAATGATGAAGTTGTTGATCTGTGTCTCGGTAATCCGGGATGGGACCCAATTACAGGCGGAAAATTGTGGTGCCATCACAGTCTGCAGAAGGAAAACGGGGAATTTACAATTGTTGATCCAAGTGGGTTCATCAATATTAGTTTGGCATATAATGCTAAATCGGAAATTTAATCAAAGTGCATGCAAGAGAAGCTAAGCGTTAATATTCAAAGTTATATGGCGGTTTAGTAAGGGCTAATGGCATATGAGGAATTATCAGTTATCGCAGGTTAAACCGCCGTTCAGGTGCAAGGGTTAGATCTAAAATTTTCTAAGTACTGCAGAAACAAGTTTCACAGGAGGGTGATATAATTCTGGATCTACCGTTGGTCAGTAAAGAAATTTTTCTGAGCCCTACAATGGCGCTGAACGGAACAGAGAAAGGTTCGGATAAGGATCTAGCTAGGAACAACAAGATGCTGCAGTATGGTAGAGTAAAACTACAGATCCAGCCGCAAAAAGAAACTATCAGGCATAATGAGATCCAGGGAGATGCTCGAAGAAAAGCAGATGAACATTGATGAACACCAAAGGAACATCGAAACCCTAAGGCAGATCTAATATGTAAGGGAAAGGAGTGTTTACCAGAGGCGGAGGAGTATCGCAGGAGCTCTGGTACGAACAGGGTGATGCAGCGGCCTGAGATGAGGCAGAGCTTCACGGTCGACGACGGCGGCGATGCTTGAGCTCTTTGAGTCGCGAGGAAGAAGACGAGGCGAAGAGGCAAAGGGGGAAAAATGAAAAGTTCTTTGGCTCTATTTATGAGAGAAAGGGGATAAAATGGCAGGCACAAAAATCGAGGGGTCCGAAGCGACAGAAAAGGATACAGTTGTCGCCTCGATCTTCGGTAATCAATTAAAGAAAAGGGAATCTTTATGCAGAGGTGACATCACCGTAACTAACTGCAGTGACAGAAGATGACGTCACGGCGGTTTACTAAAAAAGGCAATATGGCAGTTTACAAGGATGGATATCAATTTCAAAAATGTTCCTAAGGATTGAAGATTGACATGAACAAATTCAAATCAATCCGGGGCCTAATGTTGAGGATATAACTGCTAAGGGTAAACCGGCCAGGAGGGGCCGGTTCACCTCTAGCTATGCCGAAGCCCAAGACAACCCGGAGGATGGCGCTTTACGGAGAAGCGTGATGGCCCAGCATCCACAGGTGATTTAGGGCCCATGATGGTAAACCGCCATACTTGTGTAAACTTTTAATATAAGAAAGAAAGGAAGAGACCAAGGCTAGCACTTGTATAAGTTAGCCTAGGACTCTGTAGACCGGCCGGGGTCCTCCTGTGTATATAAAGGGGTGACCCGGCGGCGGTTTAGGGACAGACAACAACAACTCGAGGCTCAGGTTAGCGAATTCACTCCCTGTGCATCGAAACCCAATCAATCCCATCACAACTAGACGTAGGCCTTTACCTTCATCGAAGGGGTCGAACTAGTATAAACTCCCGTGTCCCTATGTCCGGTTTAACCCCTTCGAGCTAACCCGTCGCGATGGCTCCACGACTAAGTCTTTCCACGAAGACATCTGATGTATTAATTCCACGATAGTTTTATTGAATGACTCATACCAGGAGTATACAATGAGTGTTGCGAAGATCTTCAACTCGCCACCTTGCCTCCGGCTTCAACATATTACAGCGTTCCGCATTTCAACTATATGCTGGTTTACATCATGGTCAAATATGGAGAATCTCAAGCCAATTCCTCGAGTCGTCTTAAAACTCGGGGGCTACAATGACATGACTTAGCAAAGTTTTTCCAGTTTCAGCGAGTTCAAGAACCCTGGGTCATTGGAGGGGAAGATAACCCGGTCCCGGAGGCTGCTGCCATATAGATGAAAATTTAAAGGCCGTCAGAAAATTTCTGGCTCAAAATGAAGGAAGACGGTTTAAGATCCGGCTCAAGAGAAATCTGTCTCCCATAAAGCTTGAAGCTCTCAATACCCGGTTTAAAATTCCGGCTCAAAAAAGAATCATCTCTCGCAAAGTTTGAGTTCTCAAGAAAATTACAGGGACCAAAGAGAGTTGGATGCATAGCACAGCTCAAACATAGGTCCCCAATGAGCACAACTCATAAGTATGTCACTTGGGGGCTTCCTGTTCAAACATAGGCGTATTCGATCAAAGAGAACATAACGTGAATACCCTCTTGACCAGGTTATCTTGTTCAAACACAGGTGTATCCTACCTGTAACCAGCTGCTTCAACTCCGTCGGGTAATCCCGATTAACCCGTCGAACTCTTAACAATCAATCTTTTATGGTGTATTCACCAAAGATCTTGAGCTTGTTAAGGTTAAAACGCCGACTGTCATGTGAGAGCACGGCTAACAGATAGTCAGGATGGATCCAGGCTGCTAAAGCCGCCTTCATTGAAACTTGGTTAAACCTGCCTGTTTGCTTCATGCTACTCCGACCTCGTGTGCTCTCGATAGTCATACCTGAACTTATCCAAGTTCAAACATCGATTGGGTCATGTGAGAGCCGGCTACAGAAAGCGAGGATACTCCAGTGGCTCAGGCTAGTTTCATTGAGGTATTCTGTCATCATACACATACATTATCATATATTGCATCATACATTGCATCATCATTATGTCATCATAGCATGCATCATATATGCATAGATATACTGGTTTATATTGCAGGAACCGATTTTCAAACTAGGTTATATTATTCAAATCTTTAATAACCAACATGGCTAGATTTTTATTATGGTTATCAATAACCAGTATTATGATTAAGGTTTTCAAATTCGCTTCAGCACAATGGCTAGTATTTATCAATGGATATGATTTATTCTACAATGAAAGGAATAGTCCCGAGTCGCTGCAGGCTTACGACCCGACACTTGGGGGCTACATTATTCAGATTGTGATTACATCAAATACATAAGTCCCATGTCACTGCCAGCATGCACCATGGCACTTGGGGGCTAATGTAAAGTCATTTTTCCTCACCTTATTGAAGACCCGACTCATCACATTGTAATGAGCAGGCCCTTGGGGGCTACCAATTGCTCCTGTGAAAAATTCAAGGTACACAAGTTTTAATCCATTATATTGAAGGGTCCACTTCTCAGTTGGTAAAGCAGAAAGCTATTAACCTTGTGGACGTGGGTTCAAGCCCCATGATGGGGGTTACATCATATGATGTTCTTTTCAAAGAAGTATATATAAAGTCCCAGCTCAATATTATCTTACTGAGCCGGCCCTTGGGGGCTACACGTTGTTGTTCAAGTCTACATGATCATATCAACAAAGTCCTTGCTCATTATTACATAATGACCCCGCCCTTGGGGGCTACATTGGTTGATGTTTTTATGAGCATAAGGAAATTACAAGTCCCAGGTTGCTGCAAGCATGACAACCCGACTCTTGGGGGCTACATATATGGAGTATTCAGTTTTTACTAGTGACTGAGATGAACAACACAGATTTCTTCAAAGTGGTAGTATTTATATTGAAGTAAGTCTGAAGCGGTTACTACGCTCCCTTCTTAAGACTTTGGGTGCTACAAGTGATATGCATATAAGAGGTACATTTTCAAGCTTGATGTTAACTACAATTATGAACCGGTGTCATCAATATTTATAAGCCTGCAATTTTGGCAATGAGAAACCGGCAAGTTTTACATCTTCAAGTCAGCTGAAGAATTAGATGAGTATTTCAAAGACCAATATTTTTTAAGCATTGGGAGCTGAGTCAAATGAATTATTCTTCACAATTTTTATCTGTGAGAAACCAACGTCAGCAAATTGATTATGAAACTGGCCTATTGACCTGGATTTTCTAGGAGAAGGAAATGGCAAGGAATTAAAGATGATCAGGTGCCGGCTTACAAAAGTTCTTACACTGGAGCATAATCTCTCAAAATTGTTCTTGTATTTGTTTTTACAAGATCAGTTTAACATGGATAAATCCAAATTAAACTGGGGTTAATGTCAGGGATATACTGCGCGGTATGACCCGGCCGGAGGTATGACCTGGCTAGGACCTGTTGTTTCATTGGTGACCCAGCAGATGTTAAGTCAGATGTTAAGCCGGCATTTGTTAAGTCAGATGTTAAGCCGGTAGATGTTAAGTCACATGTTAAGCCGACAGATGTTAAGTCAGATGGTAAGCCGGCTGATGTTAAGCCAGATGGTAAGTCAGATGGTAAACCGACAGGTGTTAAATCAGATGGTAAGCCGACATATGTTAAGCCAAACGGTAAGCCAGATGGTAAGTCAGATTGTAACAGAGTCGCATGGGGTTAATAAGCCCGAGACGTTAAGAAGCCCAAGACGTTAAGAAGCCCATGGAGAGAAGCCCGTGATGACAAGTCAGAATAGTTTAAGTCTTAATCCGAGTTGGGCTCTACATGTAACCCGCCCCTTCAACTTATATAAGAAGGGGCAGGGCACCCCAAGAGGGGAAGTTGAATAATCTCTATTGCTAGACATAGCTAGGAGAGCCGGGGATACGGCGACTCCCTCATGAGCATAATGAGACCTAGCCACAAACATCATGTAGGGTTGTTACCGATGATGTTTCCCGGGGCCCGAAGCTCTCTAAACCCTTGTCTTGTGTTGCGTCTCTCAATTCCGATCAACCCCTCTCAAGCTACCACATAGATGCATTGGCCTCACGACTAAGTCCTCACACTAGGACATCTGCCATGAAAAATCCATGACATCCCCTGTTGAGGTAACTTAGTGATTTATGATAGTTCTTCGGTTTCATGCTAATCGAAAGTGGTTGTTAATAAGACTTGATCAACCTTATTAATGGATCATTTTTGAGAGGTATGAAGTTCATGAATTTAGTAAGCAGTATCTTCTGTCCCTACTTTTTGTTTTCTATTTTTTATTAGTAAATAAAATAAAATGCCATGTTTTGTCAATTTTCTGAATTTCCCGTGCAATAAGAAATAACCCCAAAATAAAAGTTCTCAGAATGCTCTAAAAATTTAATATGATTTTTTTGAATATTTAAGAATTTCTGGTGCAAATAATATCAGAGGGAGGTGGACCAGGTGGGCGCAATCCACCTGGGCGTGCTAGGACCCCAAGGTGCGCCCCGGTGGGTTGTGCTTCTACTGCAAAGGAAATGGTCACTGGAAGCGGAACTTCCCCAAATACTTGGCGGATAAGAAGGATGGCAAAGTGAACAAAAGTATATATGATATATATGTTATTGATTTGTACTTTACTAGTGTTCATCCTAGCCCCTTGGTATTTGATACCGGTTCAGTTGCTATGATTAGTAACTCGAAACTAGAGTTACAAAATGAACAAAGACTAGTTGAGGGTGAGGTGACGATTTGTGTTGGAAATGATTCCAGGGCTGATAAGATCACCATCGCATACTCCCTCTACCTTCGGTATTAGTAATGGAACTAAATAAATGTTATTTGGTGTTTGCGTTGAGCATAAAATATGATTGGATCATGTTTATTGCGATACGGTTATTCATTTAAGTCAAAGAATAATTGTTGTTCTGTTTACATGAATGAAACCTTCTATGGTCTTACAGCCAATTTAAATGGTTTGTCGAATCTCGATCACAGTGATACACATAATATTGATGCCAAAATATGCAGAAGTTAATAATGATAGTGCAACTTATTTGTGGCATTGCCGTTTAGGTCATATTGGTGTAAAGCGCATGAAGAAACTCCATGGAGATGGTCTTTTGGAATCACTTGATTATGAATCACTTGATGCTACACTGATACGCGTCAGTCCTAAACAAACGGTTTTTAACCCCTTTCCGCGACGGCATTCGGAACCGTCGCCAAGTGAGTGTGGTCGATAGGGGGGTCCTTCCCACACGACCCAGAAACCATCGGGGATATGCCCTCCTGGCACACACACTCAGCAAAATGAGGTCGTGTGCGACCGACGAGCACTCAAATACAGAAATACGTACAATAGTGCTAAAAATACAATTATACAGGCGAAATCATTTCCGGTCGTAAGTACATCCCACACAGCCAGTCACCACCAAACGTTTCCATTCGTATATACATCCCACACAGTCACTACAAGGAAAACGTTTGCGCAAGGTGGCGTAACACACATAGTTTTGAAGAGAATGTCGTGTGTAATTGTTCATTGATCCAACACAGTTTATTCCTAGAAACTGTGTGTGTTAGTCATCGCCCAAGGTGTTTTCTCATTAACCATTTGCAATGGAAAACCCAATTAGCAAGCTAATTGCCCTATTATTAATAATCCATTTACTAATCTAATTGACATTCATATTAAGCACATAATATATTCCATTTCCATATTAAGGAAGCATGATTTCATAATTGAAATACATCGGAGCACAACATGATATAGCTTCAGCACTCAGCTACCCCATTACACAACTGCACCAGCAGCAAGTTTCACATGCAACATCTAGAACCTTTTGAAATTAGCAGCATAGACGGTACATAGAGAGATGCATCTTATCTGGAAAACTGCTAAAGTGGAAGGCGAATATTGAGCCTTCATTCATGTCGAAGGTCTCTTCAGGAACATTCTAGATGATTGACTGTCCATTCTTCGACCTCTTCGAGAACACTTCAATATTGAATCGTGGGTGTTGTATGAAAATTTCCTCACCTCCTGACCACATAGGTGGTTTGAGAGGTAATCATTAGTGAACCCTGAAAACAAGGATGTGCATAAATATCTTCTCTATATTGGAAAGAGCGTAAAGGAATAAAAAAGGCAAGGTATAATAGTTAGTACCATCTTGTAAACCTCAGTGCTTCCCATTGTTTCCCTGCAACACATATAAGGTAGTTAGTCATCAGGTCTAGTAAGGGTTTGCATGCTATCAGTAAAATATGTTGATGAAAAATAAGCACATTGCAGATTCATCGGATTAATTCAAGCCACATGGAAAACCCATTTATCCAAACCAAGCATGATTAAGAACCAGGAAATATAGCACTTGTATATGTTTTTCATGTATTAAGTGCAGCCAAAATCGATTTATTCCTCACATGGTATACAATAACAGAATGCAGCCACATCAATTAAACATCGCATTGCAGAATTGAACCAAGCAATTAACTAAACACCACAACAAATGAACCAAACGTTAATTGAGCACCACATTGCACAATATAACATACTCCTAATAGAAGATCAGACAGTTAACCAAACCAAGCATGCTTAATAACCTGGAAATATAGCAATTGTATTTGTTTCTGATGTATTTAGTACACCCAAATTTGATTTATTCCTCACATGGTATATAATAACAGAATGCAGCCATAGCAACTGAACATCACATTGCAGAATTGAACCAGGCAGTTAACTAAACACCACATCAAATGAAATAAACGTTAACTAAGCACCACATTGCACAATATAACATACTCCTAATAGAAGATCAGACAGTTAACCAAACCAAGCATGCTTAACAACTTGGAAATATAGCAATTGTATTTGTTTCTCATGTATTTACTACAGCCAAATTTGATTTATTCCTCACATGGTATACAATAACAGAATGCAGCCACAACAATTGGACATCGCATCGCAGAATTGAACCGAGCGGTTAACTAAACACCACAACAAGTGAACCAAGCCACAGCAAATGAACCAAGTAGTTAATTAAACACCAATTGAACAATATAACATACACCTAATAGAAGATTAGACAGTTAACCAAACCAAGCATGCTTAAGAACTTGGAAATATTGCACCCTGAAGAATTGAACATCACATTTGCAGAATTGAACCGAGCAGTTAATTGAACACCACATTGCACGACATATAGAACATATACACTATAGCAGAAGATTGCATGGTAAAAGTAGATAGCACAATTCACTAGAATTTGTTAAGGAAAGGCAGTAGCTAGCAAACTGAACATGGGTCCTTATAGTGAGCTAATAAGACAAGCTACTCCTCATTGTTGGAGATATCGATGACGATTGGCTCCTTGGACATGGAAGAGGGCGAGGCCTCCGCATCGTGGATGCCCTCGTTGTAGTTGTGAGTTGCCTGAGCCGCTCCGGGCACCAACCTGCTGGCTCTCGAGATGAGGTAAGCACGTGCATGTTGAGAAAACACCTCGTAGTCTTTGTCGAAGGCACCAACGATGGCCTCGAGAAAACGCAACGAACTGTCGTTTAAAGCAGCCAACCGCGTCACGGCTTCGGCGCGCGAGGCATCAATGGTGGCCTCGATGGCGAGGTGTTCCTCCAAGATCTAGGGGTCAGCACGAATGGCCGGCATCGCGACCTCATCCGCGCGTGCGGCCACGATTTGCTTCTCCGCTGCCAAATGCTCCTTGAGGTCCTGGCTATATTGTGTGCACCATGGCATAGGCCGGCGCTTATTTGGTGGATGGGTCGGTGATTTGGGTGGAAGGTGTCGCGCTCGCGCTGGCGGTCGGGGCATGTGGGATGTGGAAGGAGGAGGAGGACGGGGGTCGGGTGTGGATTACCTACCTAGATAGGCGAGGCCGAGCAGCATGAAGGAGGGTCGCCGGCGAGGAGGCGGCGGCGCTGCAAGCATGGAGTGAAGGTTTCAACTTGGAAAGGAAGGCGGAAAGGGGGGAAATGTGGATTTTGTTAAGGGGGAGGGGCGGGGAGGTAGATATTTCTGCAGAAGCCGAAACTTTGGAATCGCTTCACGCAAAAAAACTGGCGCGCAAAGTGTCATCAGATACGGTGCCTTATTCAGATACGGTCCAAAGATATTTTGTGCTGCATCTCACACAGTTGGTTATAATAAACTGTGTGGGATATACTTGATTTTTTATCATGATTTGAATTACATAATGGGATCACAGCGGCCATGGATGACGTTTGAATTGCTAGACCTTTTATCTGCATTGATCATAAAAGAATTGGAATTATTCAGGGTTCATTTGGACATTTTTATGCACTAAGTGAGTTTTCAATGCATTTATGTGCATAGTTCAAATTTGAACTACATGCGCATGCTCAAGTGCATATAAATTGGTTGAAAAATCAGATCTGTGTCCTTGGGTGCATGCTTAGGTCCCATGCAAGAAATGGGAATGAATTTCAAACACCATAGCACCGTTGATTGTCGGCAAAACATTGAGATGCCTGGTTTTTAAATTCTAGTAAATCCAAAACTCGTATGAAATTCATGAAACTTGGCATGCTATCATGGAGCGGGATCAACATGCCGTGGTAAATTTTTCGTCCCATTTGGGGCAGGTTTGGGTATATGCTTCTCACAAACTGGAGCTTCTACAACAAGCATGATGGTTTTTGGTAGGGAACGTCGCACCTTTGGGGACGAAACGATATCCATTGCAACTTATTGCTTTCAATTTTTATCTTGTGTCAACATAGAACAACAGGAGTGTTGTGTGATATTTTGGGGTTCGTTTGGACATTTTTATGCATTAAGTGAGTTTTCAAAGCATTTATGTGCATAATTCAAATTTGAACTACATGCACATGCTCCAGTGCATATAATTTGGTTGAAAAATCAAATCTCTGTCCTTGGGTGCATGCTTAGGTCCCGTGCAAGAAATGGGAATGAATTTAAAACACCAGGGCACCATTGATTGCTGTGCCTGGTTTTTAAATTCTAGTAAATACCAAATTTGTCTGAAATTCATGAAACTTGGCATGCTATCATGGAGCGGCATCAACATGCCATGGCAAATTTTTTGTCCCATTTAGGGCAGGTTTGGGTATATGCTTCTCACAAACCGGAGCTTCTCACAACAAGTATGATGGTTTTCAGTAGGGAACGTCCCACCTTTGGGGACGAAACAATATCCATTGCCTCTTATTGCTTTAAATTTTTTCGCTCGTGTTAACACAGAACAACGGGAGTGTTATGTGAATTTTTGTGATTTTTCGGGGTTCGTTTGGACATATTTATGCATCAAGTGAGTTTTCAATGCATTTATGTGCATAATTCAAATTTGAACTACATGCACATGCTCCAGTGCATATAAATTGGCCGAAAAATCAAATATGTGTCCTTGGGTACATGCTTAGGTCCCATGCAAGAAATGGGAATGAATTTCAAACACCAGGGCACCGTTGATTGCTGGCAAAACATTGAGATGCCTGGTTTTTAAATTCTAGTAAATCCAAAACTCATCTGAAATTCATGAAACTTGGCATGCTATCATGGAGCGGCATCAACATGCCGTGGTATAAGTTTTTTTCCCATTTGGGGCAGGTTTGGGTATATGCTTCTCATAGACCGGAGCTTCTCACAGAAAGCATGATGGTTTTCGGTAGGGAACGTCCCACCTTTGGGGACGAAGCGATATCCATTGCCTCTTATTGCTTTCAATTTTTTTTCTCATGTCAACATAGAACAACATGAGTGTTGTGTGAATTTTTGTGATTTTACGGGGTTCGTTTGGACATTTTTATGCATTAAGTGAGTTTTCAATGCATTTATGTGCATAATTCAAATTTGAACTACATGCACATGCTCTAGTGCATATAAATTGGTTGAAAAATCAAATCTGTGTCCTTGGGTGCATGCTTAGGTCCCGTGCAAGAAATGGGAATGAATTTCAAACACCAGGGCACCGTCGATTGCCGGAAAAACATTAAGATGCCTGGCTTATAAATTCTAGTAAATCCAAAACTCGTCTGAAATTCATGAAACTTGGCAGGCTATCATGGAGCGGCATCAACATGCCGTGGTAAATTTTTTGTCCCATTTGGGGCAGGTTTGGGTATATGCTTCTCACAATTCGGAGCTTCTCACAACAAGCATGATGGTTTTCGGTATGGAACGTCCCACCTTTGGGGACGAAATTATATCCATTGCCTCTTATTGATATCAAGTTTTTTTCTCGTGTCAACATAGAACAACAGGAGTGTTGTGTCAATTTTTGTGATTTTTCGGGGTTCGTTTGGACATTTTTATGCATTAAGTGAGTTTTCAATGCATTTATGTGCATAATTCAAATTTGAACTACATGCACATGCTCAAGTGCATATAAATTGGTTGAAAAAACAAACTTGTGTCCTTGGGTGTGATACGTCTCCAACGTATCTATAATTTTTGATTGCTCCATGCTATATTATCTACTATTTTAGGCAATATTGGGCTTTATTATCCACTTTTATATTATTTTTGGGACTAACCTATTAACCGGAGGCCCATACCAGATTTGCTGTTTTATGCCTATTTCAGTGTTTCCAAGAAAAGGAATATCAAACGGAGTCGAAATGGAACGAAATCAACTGGAGACGTTATTTTTGGAAGGAAGCCCACTTGATGGACTTGGACCCCACGTCAGAAGATACGGGAGCTGCCCACGAGGGTGGGGGGCGCGCCCACCCCCCTGGGGCGCGCCCCCTGCCTCGTGGGGCCCCCGTGGCTCCCCCGACGTACTTCCGGCTCCTATATATTCCCATATACCCTAAAACATCAAAACAGAGATTAGATCGGGAATTCCGCAGCCGCAAGCCTCTGTAGCCACCAAAAACCTAATCGGGACCCTGTTTCGGCACCCTGCCAGAGGAGGGAACCCTCACCGGTGGCCATCTTCATCATCCCGGTGCTCTCCATGACGAGGATGGAGTAGTTCACCCTCGGGGCTGAGGGTATGAACTTGCGGGTTCCGCCCATGAACCTATGCATAGGGGTTGGCACACGTTTTCGTCGTGATTCTTCGGTAGAAACTTTGGGCACTCTTTGAGGTTCTATGTGTTTGTTGAATAGATGAATCTGAGATTGTGTGATGCATATCGTATAATCATACCCACGGATACTTGAGGTGACATTGGAGTATCTAGGTGACATTAGGGTTTTGGTTGATTTGTATCTTAAGGTGTTATTCTAGTATGAACTCTAGGGCTTTTTGTGACACTTATAGGAATAGCCCAACGGATTGATTGGAAAGAATAACTTTGAGGTGGTTTCATACCCTACCATAATCTCTTTGTTTGTTCTCCGCCATTAGTGACTTTGGAGTGACTCTTTGTTGCATGTTGAGGGATAGTTATGTGATCCAACTATGTTATTATTGTTGAGAGGAATTACACTAGTGAAAGTATGAACCCTAGGCCTTGTTTCCTATCATTGCAATACCGTTTACGCTTACTTTTACCACTTGTTACCTTGCTGTTTTTATATTTTTCAGTTCACAAAAACCTATATCTACCATCCATATTGCACTTGTATCACCATCTCTTCGCCGAACTAGTGCACCTATACAATTTACCATTGTATTGGGTGTGTTGGGGACACAAGAGACTCTTTGTTATTTTGTTGTAGGGTTACTTGAGAGAGACCATCTTCATCCTACGCCTCTCGCGGATTGATAAACCTTAGGCCATCCACTTGAGGGAAATTTGCTACTGTCCTACAAACATGTGCACTTGCAGGCCCAGCAACGTCTACAAGAAGAAGGTTGTGTAGTAGACATCAAGCTCTTTTCTGGCGCCGTTGCCGGGGAGGCTAGGTAAGTGAAGGTATATCTTTAGATCTTGCAACTGAATCTTTTTGTTTCTTGTTTTAGCACTAGTCTAGTTTATAAAAGAAAACTACCAACAAAATGGAATTGAGTTTGTCTCATACGCTTCACCTCTTTAATATCTTTCGTGAGTATGATGGAAAGGGAAATTGTGCCAAAGTGTTAGAAGAAGAAATCTATAGAATGTTTGGCACTAAATCTTTGAATGATGAGCATGGTTGCAATGTTGTTAGTATGAATTCCTTCTATATCCATGATGCTAATGATATGCAAAGCCACAAGCTTGGGGAAGCTATGTTCGATGAAGATGATACTTTTTGTACCCCAAGCTTTGATGAGAAAATTTACTATGATGAAAGCATGCCTCCTATCTATGATGACTATTGTGATGACACGTATGCTTTAAAGAATAATGATAACCATGAAACTTGTCATCTTGATCTTAATTTTCAATCATATGATAGTTATTTTGTTGAGTTTGCTCCCACTACTATTCATGAGAAGAATTTTGCTTATTTGGAGAGTAATAAAATTTCTATGCTAGTAGATCATGAAAAGAATGTTTTAGGTCCTGGTTATTGTTGGAAATATGCCCTAGAGGCAATAATAAAAGCATTATTATTATATTTCCTTATTCATGATAATTGTCTTTATTCATGCTATAATTGTGTTATCCGGAAATCGTAATACATGTGTGAATAACAGACAACAATATGTCCCTAGTGAGCCTCTAGTTGACTAGCTCGTTGATCGACAGATAGTCATGGTTTCCTGACTATGAACATTGGATGTCATCGATAACGGGATCACATCATTAGGAGAATGATGTGATGGACAGGACCCAATCCTAAACATAGCATAAGATCGCATAGTTCGTTTGCTAGAGTTTTCCAATGTCAAGTATCCTTTCCTTAGACCATGAGATCGTGTAACTCCCGGATACCGTAGGAGTGCTTTGGGTGTGCCAAACATCACAACGTAACTGGGTGACTATAAAGGTATACTATGGGTATCTCTGAAAGTGTCTGTTGGGTTGACATGGATCGAGACTGGGATTTGTCACTCCGCTTGACGGAGAGGTATCACCGGGCCCTCTCGGTAATGCATCATCATAATGAGCTCAATGTGATCAAAGTGTTTGATCACGGGATCATGCATTACGGTACGAGAAAAGTGACTTGCCGGTAACGAGATTGAACGAGGTATTGGGATACCGACGATCAAATCTCGAGCAGGTAAAATACCGATTGACAAAGGGAATCGTATACGGGATTAATTGAATCCTCGACATCGTGGTTCATCCGATGAGATCATCGTGGAGCATGTGGGAGCCAACATGGGTATCCAGATCCCGCTGTTGGTTATTGCCCGAGAGCCATCTCGGTCATGTCTGCATGTCTCCCGAACCCGTAGGGTCTACACACTTAAGGTTCGGTGACGCTAGGGTTGTGAAGATATGTATATGCAGTAACCCGAATGTTGTTCGGAGTCCCGGATGAGATCCCGGACGTCACGAGGAGTTCCGGAATGGTCCGGAGGTAAAGAATTATATATAGAAGTGCTATTTCTGCCATCGGGACAAGTTTCGGTGTTATCGGTATTATACCGGGACCACCGGAGGGGTCCCGGGGGTCCACCAGGTGGGTCCACCTGCCCCGGTGGGCCACATGGGCCTTAGGGGGTGCGCCTTGGCCTGCATGGGCCAAGGGGAACCAGCCCCAAAGGGGCCCATGCGCCTAGGGTTCCAAAAGGGAGGAGTCCTAGTGGTGGAAGGCACCTCCTAGATGGCTTGGGGGGAGGGAAACCTCCCTGGCCGCCGCCCCCCTTGGGAGATCAGATCTCCCAGGGCCGGCGCCCCCCAGAGGCCTATATAAAGGGGGGAGGGGAGGGGGGTGCGCACCCTATGCCCTGGCGCCTCCCTCTCCCTCTCCAACACCTCCTCCTCCTCCGTAAGAGCTCGGCGAAGCCCTGTCGGAGTACTGCGGCTCCACCATCACCACGCCGTCGTGCTGCTGCTGGAGTCTTCTTCCCCAACCTCTCCTTTGCCTTGCTGGATCAATAAGGTGGAGACGTTACGCTGACCGTACGTGTCTTGAACGCGGAGGTGCCGTGCTTTCGGTGCTAGGATCTCCGGTGATTTGGATCACGGTGTGTACGACTACTTCATCCCCGTTCGTTGAACGCTTCCGCTCGCGATCTACAAAGTGGTATGTAGATGCAATCTCTCTCTCCCATGACTCGTTGCTAGATGAACTCATAGATGGATCTTGGTGAAACCGTAGGAAAAATTTTAATTTTCTGCATCGTTCCCCAACAGTGGCATCATGAGCTAGGTCTATGCGTAGTTCTCTATTGCACGAGTAGAACACAATTTGTTGTGGGCGTAGATGTTGTCAACTCTTCTTGCCGCTACTAGTCTTATCTTGCTTCAGCGGTATTGTGGGATGAAGTGGCCCGGACCAACCTTACACGTACGCTTACGTCAGACCGGTTCCACCGACTAACATGCACTAGTTGCATAAGGTGGCTGGCGGGTGTCTGTCTCTCCCACTTTAGTTGGAGCGGATTCGATGAAAAGGGTCCTTATGAAGGGTAAATAGAAGTTGACAAATCACGTTGTGGTTTTAACGTAGGTAAGAAAACGTTCTTGCTAGAACCCTAATTCAGCCACGTAAAAAACTTGCAACAACAATTAGAGGACGTCTAACTTGTTTTTGCAGCAAGTGTTTTGTGATATCATATGGCCAAAGTTGTGATGTATGATGAATGATCTATATGTGATGTATGAGATGTTCACGCTATTGTAATAGGAATCACGACTTGCATGTCGATGAGTATGACAACCGGCAGGAGCCATAGGAGTTGTCTTTATTTTTTGTATGACCTGCGTGTCATTGAGAAACGCCATGTAAATTACTTTACTTTATTGCTAAACACGTTAGCCATAGTAGTAGAAGTAATAGTTGGCGAGCAACTTCATGGAGACACGATGATGAAGATCATGATGATGAAGATCATGGTGTCAAGCCGGTGACAAGATGATCATGGAGCCCCAAGATGGAGATCAAAGGAGCTATGTGATATTGGCCATATCATGTCACGTTTATTATTTGATTGCATGTGATGTTTATCATGTTTTGCATCTTGTTTACTTAGAACGACGGTAGTAAATAAGATGATCCCTCATAATAATTTCAAGAAAGTGTTCTCCCTAACCGTGCACCGTTGCGACAGTTCGTTGTTTCGAAGCACCACGTGATGATCGGGTGTGATAGATTCTAACGTTCACATACAACGGGTGTAAGACAGCTTTACACACGCGAAACACTTAGGTTGACTTGACGAGCCTAGCATGTACAGACATGGCCTCGGAACACAGAAGACCGAAAGGTTGAGCATGAGTCGTATAGAAGATACGATCAACATGAAGATGTTCACCGATGTTGACTAGTCCGTCTCACGTGATGATCGGACACGGCCTATTTGACTCGGATCATGTAATACTTAGATGACTAGGAGAGGGATGTCTATCTAAGTGGGAGTTCATTAAATAATTTGATTAAATGAACTTTATTATCATGAACTTAGTCTAAATATTTACAATATGTCTTGTAGATCAAATGGCCAACGTAGTCCTCAACTTCAACGCGTTCCTAGAGAAAACCAAGCTGAAAGACGATGGTAGCAACTATACGGACTGGGTCCGGAACCTGAGGATCATCCTCATAGCTGCCAAGAAAGATTATGTCCTACGAGCACCGCTGGGTGACGCACCTATTCTCCCTGCAGAACAAGACGTTATGAACGCTTGGCAGTCACGCTGTGATGATTACTCCCTCGTTCAGTGCGGCATGCTTTACAGCTTAGAGCCGGGGCTCCAAAAGCGTTTTGAGAGACATGGAGCATATGAGATGTTCGAAGAGCTGAAAATGGTTTTCCAAGCTCATGCCCGGGTCGAGAGATATGAAGTCTCCGACAAATTCTTTAGCTGTAAGATGGAGGAAAATGGCTCTGTCAGTGAGCACATACTCAAAATGGCTGGGTTGCACAACCGCTTGACTCAACTGGAAGTTAATCTCCCGGATGAAGCGGTCATTGACAGAATCCTCCAGTCGCTTCCACCTAGCTACAAGAGCTTTGTGATGAACTACAATATGCAGGGGATGGTAAAGACCATTCCTGAGGTATATGCTATGCTGAAATCAGCAGAGGTAGAAATCAAGAAGGAGCATCAAGTGTTGATGGTGAATAAAACCACTAAGTTCAAGAAGGGCAAGGGTAAAAAGAACTTCAAGAAGGACGGCAAGGAAGTTGCCGCGCCCGGTAAGCAAGTTGCCGGGAAGAAGCCAAAGAATGGACCCAAGCCCGAGACTGAGTGTTTTTATTGCAAGGGAAGTGGTCACTGGAAGTGGACTTGCCCCAAATACTTAGCGGACAAGAAGGCCGGCAAAACCAAAGGTATATGTGATATACATGTAATTGATGTGTACCTTACCAGTACTCGTAGTAGCTCTTGGGTATTTGATACCGGTGCAGTTGCTCACATTTGTAACTCAAAGCAGGAGCTGCGGAATAAACGGAGACTGGCGAAGGACGAGGTGACGATGCGCGTCGGGAATGGTTCCAAGGTTGATGTGATCGCCGTCGGCACGCTACCTCTACATTTACCTACGGGATTAGTTTTAAACCTCAATAATTGTTATTTAGTGCCAAGTTTGAGCATGAACATTGTATCTGGATCTCGTTTAATTCGAGATGGCTACTCATTTAAATCTGAGAATAATGGTTGTTCTATTTATATGAGAGATATTTTTTATGGTCATGCTCCGATGGTTAATGGTTTATTCTTAATGAATCTCGTACGTGATGATACACATATTCATAGTGTGAATACCAAAAGAGTTAAAGTTGATAACAATAGTCCCACATATTTGTGGCACTGCCGCCTTGGTCACATAGGTGTCAAACGCATGAAGAAGCTCCATGCAGATGGACTTTTAGAGTCTCTTGATTATGAATCATTTGACACGTGCGAACCATGCCTCATGGGTAAAATGACCAAGACTCCGTTCTCAGGAACAATGGAGCGAGCAACCAACTTATTGGAAATCATACATACCGATGTGTGCGGTCCAATGAGTGTTGAGGCTCGCGGTGGCTATCGTTATGTTCTCACCCTCACTGATGACTTGAGTAGATATGGGTATGTCTACTTAATGAAACACAAGTCTGAGACCTTTGGAAAGCTCAAGGAATTTTAGAGTGAGGTTGAAAATCAACGTGAAAGAAAGATCAAGTTTCTACGATCAGATCGTGGAGGAGAATACTTGAGTCACGAATTTGGCACACACTTAAGAAAATGTGGAATAGTTTCACAACTCACGCCGCCTGGAACACCTCAGCGTAATGGTGTGTCCGAACGTCGTAATCGCACACTATTAGATATGGTGCAATCTATGATGTCTCTTACCGACTTACCGCTATCTTTTTGGGGCTATGCTTTAGAAACTGCCGCATTCACTTTAAATAGGGCTCCGTCGAAATCCGTTGAGACGACACCGTATGAATTATGGTTTGGGAAGAAACCTAATCTGTCGTTTCTAAAAGTTTGGGGATGCGATGCTTATGTCAAGAAACTTCAACCTGAAAAGCTCGAACCCAAGTCGGAAAAATGCGTCTTCATAGGATACCCTAAAGAAACTGTTGGGTATACCTTCTACCTCAGATCCGAAGGCAAGATCTTTGTTGCCAAGAATGGATCCTTTCTAGAGAAAGAGTTTCTCTCGAAAGAAGTAAGTGGGAGGAAAGTAGAACTTGATGAAGTGTTACCTCTTGAACCGGAAAATGGCGAAACTCAAGAAAACGTTTTTGAGGTGCCTGCACCGACTAGAGAGGAAATTAATGATGATGATCAAGATGCTTCTAATCAAGCTCCTACTGAAATTCGAAGGTCCACAAGGACACGTTCCGCACCAGAGTGGTACGGTAATCCTGTCTTGGAAATCATGTTGTTAGACAACGGTGAACCTTCGAACTATGAGGAAGCAATGGCGGGCCCGGATTCCGATAAATGGCTGGAAGCCATGAAATCCGAGATAGGATCCATGAAAACGAAGTATCGACTTTGACTGACTTGCCCGTTGAACGGCGAGCCATAGATAATAAATGGATCTTTAAGAAGAAGACAGACGCGGATGGTAATGTGACCGTCTAGAAAGCTCGGCTTGTCGCTAAGGGTTATCGACAAGTTCAAGGGGTTGACTACGATGAGACTTTCTCACCGGTAGCAAAGTTGAAGTCCGTCCGAATCATGTTAGCAATTGCCGCATTCTACGATTATGAAATATGGCAAATGGACGTCAAAACGGCATTCCTTAATGGTTTCCTTAAGGAAGAATTGTATATGATGCAGCCGGAAGGTTTTGTCGATCCTAAGAATGCTGACAAAGTGTGCAAGCTCCAACGCTCGATTTATGGGCTGGTGCAAGCATCTCGGAGTTGGAACATTCGCTTTGATGAGATGATCAAAGCGTTTGGGTTTACACAGACTTATGGAGAAGCCTGTGTTTACAAGAAAGTGAGTGGGAGCTCTGTAGCATTTCTCATATTATATGTAGACGACATACTTTTAATGGGAAATGATATAGAACTCTTGGACAGCATTAAGGCCTACTTGAATAAGAGTTTTTCAATGAAGGACCTTGGAGAAGCTGCTTATATATTAGGCATCAAGATCTATAGAGATAGATCGAGACGCCTCATAGGTCTTTCACAAAGCACATACCTTGATAAGATATTGAAGAAGTTCAATATGGATCAATCTAAGAAGGGGTTCTTACCTGTGTTACAAGGTGTGAAATTGAGCTCAGCTCAATGTCCGACCACGGCAGAAGATATAGAAGAGATGAGTGTCATCCCCTATGCCTCAGCCATAGGTTCTATTATGTATGCCATGCTGTGTACCAGACCTGATGTAAACCTCGCCGTAAGTTTGGTAGGAAGGTACCAAAGTAATCCCGGCAAGGAACACTAGACAGCGGTCAAGAATATCCTAAAGTACCTGAAAAGGACTAAGGAAATGTTTCTCGTTTATGGAGGTGACGAAGAGCTCGTTGTAAAGGGTTACGTCGACGCTAGCTTCGACACAGATCTGGATGACTCTAAGTCACAAACCGGATACGTGTATATTTTGAATGGTGGGGCAGTAAGCTGGTGCAGTTGCAAGCAAAGCGTCGTGGCGGGATTTACATGTGAAGCGGAGTACATGGCAGCCTCGGAGCCAGCACATGAAGCAATTTGGATGAAGGAGTTCATTACCGACCTCGGAGTCATACCCAATGCGTCGGGGCCAATCAAGCTCTTCTGTGACAACACTGGAGCTATTGCACTTGCAAAGGAGCCCAGGTTTCATAAGAAGACCAGGCACATCAAGCGTCGCTTCAACTCCATTCCTGAAAATGTTCAAGATGGAGACATAGAGATTTGTAAAGTGCACACGGATCTGAATGTCGCAGATCCGTTGACTAAACCTCTCTCTAAGGCAAAACATGATCAGCACCAGAACTCTATGGGTGTTCGATTCATCACAATGTAACTAGATTATTGACTCTAGTGCAAGTGGGAGACTGTTGGAAATATGCCCTAGAGGCAATAATAAAAGCATTATTATTATATTTCCTTATACATGATAATTGTCTTTATTCATGCTATAATTGTGTTATCCGGAAATCGTAATACATGTGTGAATAACAGACAACAATATGTCCCTAGTGAGCCTCTAGTTGACTAGCTCGTTGATCGACAGATAGTCATGGTTTCCTGACTATGGACATTGGATGTCATCGATAACGGGATCACATCATTAGGAGAATGATGTGATGGACAAGACCCAATCCTAAACATAGCATAAGATCGCATAGTTCGTTTGCTAGAGTTTTCCAATGTCAAGTATCCTTTCCTTAGACCATGAGATCGTGTAACTCCCGGATACCGTAGGAGTGCTTTGGGTGTGCCAAACGTCACAACGTAACTGGGTGACTATAAAGGTATACTACGGGTATCTCTGAAAGTGTCTGTTGGGTTAACATGGATCGAGACTGGGATTTGTCACTCCGCTTGACGGAGAGGTATCACCGGGCCCTCTCGGTAATGCATCATCATAATGAGCTCAATGTGATCAAAGTGTTTGATCACGGGATCATGCATTACGGTACGAGAAAAGTGACTTGCCGGTAACGAGATTGAACGAGGTATTGGGATACCGACGATCAAATCTCGGGCAAGTAAAATACCGATTGACAAAGGGAATCGTATACGGGATTAATTGAATCCTAGACATCGTGGTTCATCCGATGAGATCATCGTGGAGCATGTGGGAGCCAACATGGGTATCCAGATCCCGCTGTTGGTTATTGCCCGAGAGCCATCTCGGTCATGTCTGCATGTCTCCCGAACCCGTAGGGTCTACACACTTAAGGTTCGGTGACGCTAGGGTTGTGAAGATATGTATATGCAGTAACCCGAATGTTGTTCGGAGTCCCGGATGAGATCCCGGATGTCACGAGGAGTTCCGGAATGGTCCGGAGGTAAAGAATTATATATAGGAAGTGCTATTTCGGCCATCGGGACAAGTTTCGGTGTTATCGGTATTGTACCGGGACCACCGGAGGGGTCCCGGGGGTCCACCAGGTGGGGCCACCTGCCCCGGTGGGCCACATGGGCCTTAGGGGGTGCGCCTTGGCCTGCATGGGCCAAGGGGAACCAGCCCCAAAGGGGCCCATGCGCCTAGGGTTCCAAAAGGGAGGAGTCCTAGTGGTGGAAGGCACCTCCTAGATGGCTTGGGGGGAGGGAAACCTCCCTGGCCGCCGCCCCCCTTGGGAGATCAGATCTCCCAGGACCGGTGCCCCCCCCAGAGGCCTATATAAAGGGGGGAGGGGAGGGGGGTGCGCACCCTATGCCCTGGCGCCTCCCTCTCCCTCTCCAACACCTCCTCCTCCTCCGTAAGAGCTCGGCGAAGCCCTGTCGGAGTACTGCGGCTCCACCATCACCACGCCGTCGTGCTGCTGCTGGAGTCTTCTTCCCCAACCTCTCCTTTGCCTTGCTGGATCAAGAAGAAGGAGACGTTACGCTGACCGTACGTGTGTTGAACGCGGAGGTGCCGTGCTTTCGGTGCTAGGATCTCCGGTGATTTGGATCACGGTGTGTACGACTACTTCATCCCCGTTCGTTGAACGCTTCCGCTCGCGATCTACAAAGTGGTATGTAGATGCAATCTCTCTCTCCCATGACTCGTTGCTAGATGAACTCATAGATGGATCTTGGTGAAACCGTAGGAAAATTTTTAATTTTCTGCATCGTTCCCCAACAGTTATATTGTTGAATTCATTCATGATGCTACTGAAAATCATTATGAGGGAGGAATATATGCTTGTAGTAATTGCAATAATATCAAGTTTCCTCTCTATGTGCTTAAAATCTTGAGTTACGCTTGTTTTACCTTCCTATGCAAGTTGATTGTTGTTCCCATAAGTTGTTTGCTCACAAAATCCCTATGCATAGGAAGTGGGTTAGACTTAAATTTGCTAGTCATATTCTTCATGATTCTCTCTTTATGTTTCAATTCCTATCTTTTGTGTGAGCATCATTGAAATCATCATGCCTAGCTAGGGGCGTTAAACGTAAGCGCTTGTTGGGAGGCGACCCAACTTTATTTTAGTGGCTTTATTTTTGGTTCTGTTTAGTAATAAATAACCCTTCTATCTTATGTTAAGATGTGGTTTTATGTTTTAATTAGTATTTGTGCCAAGTAGAACCTTTGGGAAGACTTGGGTGAAGTCTTTATGATCATGCTGTAAAAATCAGAAACTTTAGCGCTCACGACATTAGCTTCAACTTTCTACTAGAGAGTGATATTTAGTTGATTATTTTTGCAGATGATTACTAGACAAATTCCTTAGGTCCACCAATTTATTTTAGAATTTTTGGAGTTCCAGAAGTTTGCGTTAGTTACAGATTACTACAGACTGTTCTGTTTTTGACAGATTCTATTTTCATTGTGTTGTTTGCTTATTTTGATGAATCTGTGGCTAGTTAAAGAGTTTACAAACCATAGAGAAGTTGGAATACAGTAGGTTTAACACAAATATAAATAAAGAATGAGTTCATTACAGTAACTTGAAGTGGTGTTTTGTTTTCTTTTGCTAACGGAGCTCACGAGTTTTTTGTTAAGTTTTGTGTTGTGAAGTTTTCAAGTTTTGGGTAAAGATTTGATGGACTATGGAATAAGGAGTGGAAAGAGCCTAAGATTGGGGATTCCCAATGCACCCCAAGGTAATATTCAAGGATAACCAAGCGTCTAAGCTTGGGGATGCCCTGGAAGGCATCCCCTCTTTCGTCTTCGTTCATCGGTAACTTTACTTAGAGCTATATTTTTATTCACCACATGATATGTGTTTTGCTTGGAGTGTCATTTTATTTTCTTTAGCTTTGCTTGCATTTTGAATAAAGTACCAAGATCTGAAAGTATTAAATGTGAGAGTCTTCACATAGTTGCATAATTATTCTACTACTCATTGATCTTCACTTATATCTTTCGGAGTAGTTTGTTGTTGCTCTAGTGCTTCACTTATATCTTTTAGAGCACGGTGGTGGTTTTATTTTGAATAAATAGATGAACTCTCATGATTCACTTATATTATTTTGAGAGTCTTAAATAGCATGGTAATTTGTTTAAAATCCTAATATGCTAAGCATAAAAGATTTGTAAGAATTCTTATGAGTGTGTTGAATACTAAGAGAAGTTTGATGATTGATGATTGTTTTGAGATATGGAGGTAGTGATATTAAAGTTGTGCTAGTTGAGTAGTTGTGAATTTGAGAAATGCTTGAGTTAAAGTTTTCAAGTCCCGTAGCATGAACGTATGGTAAACGTTATGTAACAAATTTGAAACATGAGGTGTTATTTGATTGTCCTCCTTATGAGTGGCGGTCGGGGACGAGCGATGGTCTTTTCCTACCAATCTATCCCCCTAGGATCATGCGCGTAATGCTTTGGTTTTTGATGGCTTGTAGATTTTTGCAATAAGTATGTGAGTTCTTTATGACTAATGTTGAGTCAATGGATTATACGCATTCCCACCCTTCCATCATTGCTAGCCTCTTCGGTACCGTGCATTTCCCTTTCTCACATTGAGAGTTGGTGCAAACTTCACCTGTGCATCCAAACCCCGTGATATGATACGCTCTTTCACACATAAACCTCCTTATATCTTCCTCAAAACAGCCACCATACCTACCTATTATGGCATTTCCATAGCCATTCCGAGATATATTGCCATGCAACTTTCCACCATCCAGTTTATCATGACACATTCATCATTGTCATATTGCTTAGCATGATCATGTAGTTGACATCGTATTTGTGGCAAAGCCACCGTTCATAATTCTTTCATACATGTCACTCTTGATTCATTGCATATCCCGGTACACCGCCGGAGGCATTCATATAGAGTCATACTTTGTTCTAGTATCGAGTTGTAATCATTGAGTTGTAAATAAATAGAAGTGTGATGATCATCATTCAATAGAGCATTGTCCCAAGAAAAAGAGAGAAAGGCCAAAGAAAAAAAAAGAAGGCCCAAAAAAATAAAAAAAATAAAAAGGGGCAATGTTACTATCCTTTTTTTTTCCACACTTGTGCTTCAAACTAGCACCATGATATAGCGAGTCTCATATATTGTGCTTCAAAGTAGCACCATGTTCTTCATATAGAGAGTCTCTTGAGTTATCACTTTCATATACTAGTGGGAATTTTTCATTATAGAACTTGGCTTGTATATTCCAACAATGGGCCTCCTCAAGTGCCCTAGGTCTTCGTGAGCAAGCAAGTTGGATGCACACCCACTTAGTTTCTTTTGATGAGCTTTCATACATTTATAGCTCTGGTGCATCCGTTGCATGGCAATCCCTACTCCTTGCATTAACATCAATCGATGGGCATCTCCATAGCCCATTGATTAGCCTCGTTGATGTGAGACTTTCTCCTTTTTTGTCTTCTCCACATAACCCCCATCATCATATTCTATTCCACCCATAGTGCTATATCCATGGCTGGCGCTCATGTATTGGGTGAAGGTTTATGAGTTTGAGATTATTAAAGTATGAAACAATTGCTTGGCTTGTCATCGGGGTTGTGCATGATGAGAGCATTCTTGTGTGACGAAAATGGAGCATGACTAAACTATATGATTTTGTAGGGATGAACTTTCTTTGGCCATGTTATTTTGAGATGACATAATTGCTTTGTTAGTATGCTTGAAGTATTATTACTTTTATGTCAATATGAACTTTTGTCTTGAATCTTTCGGATCTGAATATTTATATCACAAGTAAGAAGAATTACATTGAAATTATGCCAACTAGCATTCCACATCAAAAATTATCCTTTTTATCATTTACCTACTCGAGGACGAGCAGAATTAAGCTTGGGGATGCTTGATACGTCTCCAACGTATCTATAACTTTGATTGCTCCATGCTATATTATATACTGTTTTAGGCAATATTGGGCTTTATTATCCACTTTTATATTATTTTTGGGACTAACCTATTAACCGGAGGCCCAGCCCAGATTTGTTGTTTTATGCCTATTTCAGTGTTTCGAAGAAAAGGAATATCAGACGGAGTCGAAACGGAACGAAATCAACTTGAGAAGTTATTTTCGGAAGAAAACCCACTTGATGGACTTGGACCCCACGTCAGAAGATACGGGAGCTGACCACGAGGGTGGGGGCGCGCCCACCCCCCCCCCCCCCTCGTGGGGCCCCCGTGGCTCCCCCGACGTACTTCCTGCTCCTATATATTCCCATATGCCCTAAAAACATCAGAACAGAGATTGGATCGGGAGTTCCGCCGCCGCAAGCCTCTATAGCCACCAAAAACCTAATCGGGATCCGACACCCTGCCGGAGGGGGGAACCCTCACCGGTGGCCATCTTCATCATCCCGATGCTCTCCATGACGAGGAGGGAGTAGTTCACCCTCGGGGCTGAGGGTATGTACCAGTAGCTATGTGTTTGATCTCTCTCTCTCTCTCTCTCTCTCTCGTGTTCTTAATTTGGCATGATCTTGATGTATCGCGAGCTTTGCTATTATAGTTGGATCTTATGTTTCTTATCCCCTGCTTCTCTCTTGTAATGGATTGAGTTTTCCCTTTGAAGTTATCTTATCGGATTGAGTCTTTAAAGATTTGAGAACACTTGATGTATGTCTTGCCGTGCGTATCTGTGGTGACAATGGGATATCACGTGCCACATGATGTATGTTTTGGTGACCAACTTGCGAGTTCCGCCCATGAACCTATGCATAGGGGTTGGCACACGTTTTCATTATGATTCTCCGGTAGAAACTTTGGGCACTCTTTGAGGTTCTATGTGTTGGTTGTATAGATGAATCTGAGATTGTGTGATGCATATCGTATAATCATACCCACGGATACTTGAGGTGACATTGGAGTATCTTGGTGACATTAGGGTTTTGGTTGATTTGTATCTGAAGGTGTTATTCTAGTACAAACTCAAGGGCTGTTTGTGACACTTATAGGAATAGCCCAACGGATTGATTGGAAAGAATAACTTTGAGGTGGTTTCGTACCTTACCATAAACTCTTCGTTTGTTCTCCGCTATTAGTGACTTTGGAGTGACTCTTTGTTGCATGTTGAGGGATAGTTATGTGATCCAACTATGTTATTATTGTTGAGAGGACTTACACTAGTGAAAGTATGAACCCTAGGCCTTGTTTCCTATCATTGCAATACTGTTTACGCTTACTTTTACCACTTGTTACCTTGCTGTTTTTATATTTTCAGTTCACAAAAACCTATATCTACCATCCATATTGCACTTGTATCACCATCTCTTCGCCGAACTAGTGCACCTATACAATTTACCATTGTATTGGGTGTGTTGGGGACACAAGAGACTCTTTGTTATTTGGTTACAGGGTTACTTGAGAGAGACCATCTTCATCCTACGCATCTCGCGGATTGATAAACCTTAGGTCATCCACTTGAGGGAAATTTGCTACTGTCCTACAAACCTGTGCACTTGCAGGCCCAATAACGTCTACAAGAAGAAGGTTGTGTAGTAGACATCATGGTGCATGGAAGAAATGGGAATGAATTTCAAACTCCAGGGCACCGTTGATTGCCGGCAAAACATTGAGATGTCTGGTTTTTAAATTCTAGTAAATCCAAAACTCGTCTGAAATTCATGAAACTTGGCATGCTATCATGGAGCGGCATCAACATGCCGTGGTAAATTTTTTTCCCATTTGGGGCAGGTTTGGGTATATGCTTCTCACAAACCGGAGCTTCTCACAAAAAGCATGATGGTTTTCGGTAGGGAACGTCCCACCTTTGGGGACGAAGCGATATCCATTGCCTCTTATTGCTTTCAAATTTTTTGCTCATGTCAACATAGAACAACATGAGTGTTGTGTGAATTTTTGTGATTTTTTGGGGTCCATTTGGATATTTTTATGCATTAAGTGAGTTTTCAATGCATTTATGTGCATAATTCAAATTTGAACTACATGCACACGCTCCAGTGCATACAAATTGGTTGAAAAATTAAATATGTGTTCTTGGGTGCATGCTTAGGTCCCGTGCAAGAAATGGGAATGAATTTCAAACACCAGGGCACCGTTGATTGCCGGAAAAACATTAAGATGCCTGGTTTATAAATTCTAGTAAATCCAAAACTCGTCTAAAAGTCATGAAACTTGGTAGGCTATCATGGAGCGGCATCAACGTGATGTGGTAAATTTTTTGTCCCATTTGGGGCAGGTTTGGGTATATGCTTCTCACAAACCGGAGCTTCTCACAACAAGCATGATGGTTTTCGGTAGGGAATGTCCCACCTTTGGGGACGATTTTATATCCATTGCCTCTTATTGATTTCAAATTTTTTCCTCGTGTCAACATAGAACAACAGGAGTGTTGTGTGAATTTTTGTGATTTTTCGGGGTTTGTTTGGACATTTTTATGCATTAAGTGAGTTCTCAACGCATTTATGTGCATAATTAAAATTTGAACTACATGCTCATGCTCCAGTGCATATAAGTTGGTTGAAAAATCAAACTTGTGTCCTTGGGTGCATGCAAGAAATGGGAATGAATTTCAAACACCAGGGCACCTTTGATTGCCGGCAAAATGTTGAGATACTTTGTTTTTTAATTCTAGTAAATCGAAAACTCGTATGAAATTCATGAAACTTGGCATGCTATCATGGAAGGGCACCCGACATGCTGTGGTATTTTTTGTGTCCATTTTGATAGAAGGTGCACTCGAATAATCACAGCCAACAAAGGCATTTTGAAAAAAAATCTGCCACTTTAATATCTCAAACGTTTGTATTATTCAAAACCGTGTGCGTTCGGTTAACCATTCACGTGATGGCACGTGTCTTGGTTTTAATGGCTATAGGAGGTGCCGTGTGGACAGCTGCTTGACTGAATGGGAGGCGTGCGAGTGCAGTCCGGTGCGTAGGCTCACCAGAAAGCGTACAAGCTATTCAACGCAGGATCTGTGCATCTCTTCAACGCAAACATTTCAGATTACGGTATGCAGATTAAAGCCAGACTTTAGCGCTAAGCCAAGAGACACTGCGATTTGTCAAAATATGCAGCTAAAAATCAATATCACTATCTATTTTTTGCAACTAAAATTCAGTAATTAAGCATAGGTTTCATTCATACTAGAGATTAAGAAGTTGTTCTCACCGGGAAGCGAGACAGCCTTGGACCGCCGCCCGCCTCGCTCCCACTGGTCTATAATAATGGTGCCGCCGAGTGGCCGCACCCCCATCCTCGCCACACACACAATTCAGTAATTAAGCATAGATTTCATTCAAACTAAAAAGATTGACATTTGTTGATCTAGTAACATTGCCATTTGCCAACCTTGTAACACTGTGATTTGTCAAAATATGAAGCTAAAAATCACTAGTGGGTGGCGCAGTACTATTTGATTTGATAGCGGGCGGCGCAGTTCCCGATACGGTTTTAATGCAGATGAGGGATAGGGTAGCAGTTCCCGAAATGTTGAACGGCCAATGATGCATCCTCCTTCAATTATCATCCCGTTGTGAATGCATGAGGGAAGTAATGGGAGGACCGGGAAAAGAGGCAGCACGATGTGAATGCAATGCAGTTTGCACTCATATAAAGCCGCCTCTCCATTCCAATGCATCTACCACATCGTACTTACCTAAGCATTTTCCTAAGCACCTACACTAATAAGCGCAAAAGTGCCCACTCCAGACCCATGGCGGCGATGCAAGCGAGCAACCAACGGCTGTGCTAGATGGTCCACGACGCCAGCCTGCGACATGGCACCATGGATTGTCTCCATACGGTGTTGGCGACTGACTGGTGGATGGCCGTCGTCGACGCCAACTACGACTCTCAGTTGGACCATATGATCGTTTGCACCACCAAAAGGTTCACCGTCGTCAAGAAGCTCGCGGATGACGTCGTCGTACTCCTCCAGCCCGCGTGCCCGGGCTCCTCATTGCTTGCCACCCTAATCGTCCTCCATGGTCGGAACCTCTTTGAAGCACTCGTGGCCCTGCGACTGCCCGCCGACGCCACGAAGAATGCCCACCTGGAGGTTGCGCTCGTCGAGAGGTGCCTCGCCCTGCAAGAAACCATCGACCTACACATCCATGTGTATGAGCGAATCGTGTACATAGGTATCTACAAGGCCAGTGAGGACGCTATGATGTTGGCCTTCTTCAGCCGGCTGGAAGCCTTGGATGCCTTAGTTGAGAAGCACCTTGACCTCGCCACACAAGCCGCTGCTACCTCTTGAGCATGCGTTGGTTTTCCCTTGAAGAAGAAAGGGTGATGTAGCAAAGTAGCGTAAGTATTTCCCTCAACTTTTTAGAATCAAGGTATCAATCCAGTAGGAGACAATATGCAAATCGCCTAGTACCTGCACAAACAATCAAGAACCTTGTAACCAACGCGATAAAGGGGTTGTCAATCCCTTCGCAGCCACTTGCAAAAGTGAGATCTGATAAAGATAATAAGATAATTTTTTTTGGTATTTTTGTTTTATAGATTGAAAAATAAAGATTGCAAAATAAATAGTAAACTAGAATTGTATATCGTAAACTTATATGATGTAAAGTAGACCCGGGGGCCATAGGTTTCACTAGTTTCTTCTCTCATGATAGCATGTATTACGGTGGGTGAACAAATTACTACTGAGCAATTGATAGAGAAGTGCATAGTTATGATGATATCTAAGGCAATGATCATGAATATAGGCATCATGTCCGTGTCAAGTAGACCGAAACGATTCTGCATCTACTACTATTACTCCATACATCGACCGCTATCCAGCATGCATCTAGAGTATTAAGTTCATAAGAACGGAGTAACGCATTAGGCAAGATGACATGATGTAGATGGATAAACTCAAGCAATATGATATAAACCCCATATTTTTTTCCTCGATGGCAGCAATACAATACAATACAATACGTGTCGTTTCCCTTTCTGTCACTGGGATCGAGCATCGCAAGATTGAACCCAAAGCTAAGAACTTCTCCCATTGCAAGAAAGATCAATCTAGTAGGCCAAACCAAACGTATAATGCTTCCGTCATGCACAATCCCGATGACAAGCCAAGCAATTGTTTCATAGTTAACCTTTTAAGACTCTTTCAACTTTCACACAATATATGAGCGCAAGCCACGGACGTAGCACTATGGGTGGAATAGCATATGATGATGGAGGTTATGTGAGAAGACAAAAAGGAGAAAGTCTCACATTGACATGGCTAATCAATGGGCTATGGAGATGCCCATCAATTGATGTAAATGCGAGGGGTAGGGATTGCCATGCAACGGATGCACTAGAGCTATAAATATATGAAATCTCATCAAAAGAAACTAAGTGGGTGTGCATCCAGCTTGCTTGCTCATGAAGACCTAGGGTATTTTGAGGAAGCCCATCATTGGAATATACAAGCCAAGTTCCATAATGAAAATTTCCCACTAGTATATGAAAGTGACAAAATAAGAGACTCTCTATCATGAAGATCATGGTGCTACATTGAAGCACAAGTGTGGAAAAAGGATAGTGACATTTCCCCTTCTCTCTCTTTCTCCCGTTTTTTGTTTGGGCTTCTTTGGCCTCTTTTTTATTTGGGCTTCTTTGGCCTCTTTTTTATTTGGGCTTCTTTGGCCTCTTTTTTATTTTATTTTATTTTTTGTCCGGAGTCTCATCCCGACTTGTGGGGAAATCATAGTCTCCATCATCATTTCCTCACATGGGACAATGCTCTAAAATGAAAATCATTACACTTTTATTTACTTACAACTCAAGAATTACAACTCGATACTTAGAACAAAATATGACTCTATGTGAATGCCTCCGGCAGTGTACCAGGATGTGCAATGAATCAAGAGTGACATGTATGAAATAATTATGAAGGTGGCTTTGCCACAAATACGATGTCAACTACATGATCATGCAAAGCAATATGACAATGACGGAACATGTCATAATAAATGGAATGGTGGTAAGTTGCATGGCAATATATCTCGGAATGGCTAAGGAAATGCCATAATAGGTAGGTATGGTGGCTGTTTTGAGGAAGATATAAGTAGGCTCATGTGTGATAGAGCGTATCATATCACGTGGTTTGGATGCACCGGCGAAGTTTCCACCAACTCTCAAGGTGAGAAAGCTCAATGCACGGTACCGAAGAGGCTAGCAATGATAGAAGGATGAGAGTGTGTATAGTCCATGGACTCAACATTTGTCATAAAGAACTCACATACTTATTGCAAAAATCTACAAGTCATCAAAACTAAGCACTACGCGCATGCTCCTAGAGGGATAGATTGGTAGGAAAAGACCATCGCTCGTCCCCGACCGCCACTCATAAGGAAAGCAATCAAAGAACACCCCATGCTTCAAATTTGTCACACAACGTTTACCATACGTGCATGCTACGGGACTTGCAATCCTCAACACAAGTATTTCTCAATTCCACAATTTCCCAACTAGCATGACTCTAACATTACCACCTTTATATCTCAAAGCAACTATCAAGTATCACATTTCTCATAGTATTTAATGCACTCTATATGAAAGTTTTTATTATACCCATCTTGGATGCCTATCATATTAGGACTAATTTTATGAAAGCAAATTACCATGCTGTTCTAAAACACTCTCAAAATAATATAAGTGAAGCATGAGAGATCAATAATTTCTACAAAATAAAACCACCACCGTGCTCTAAAAAGATATAAGTGAAGCACTAGAGCAAAATTTATCTAGCTCAGAAGATATAAGTGAAGCACATAGAGTATTCTAACAAATTCCAATTCATGTGTGTCTCTCCCAAAAGGTGTGTACAACAATGATGATTGTGGTAAACTAAAAGGCAAAGACTCAAATCATACAAGAAGCTCCAAGCAAAACACATATCATGTGGTGAATTAAAATATAGCCTCAAGTAAAGTTACCGATAGATGACGACGAAAGAGGGGATGCCTTTCGGGACATCCCCAAGCTTAGGATTTTGGTTGTTCTTGAATTTTACCTTGGGGTGCCTTGGGAATCCCCAGGCTTAGCCTCTTGACACTGCTTACTCCAATATCCATCAAATCTTTACCCAAAAACTTGAAAACTTCTCAACACAAAACTCAAACAGAAAATCTCATGAGCTCTGTTAGTATAAGAAAACAAATAACCACCTTAAGGTACTGTAATGAACTAATTATTTATTTATATTTGTGTTAAACCTACATTATTCCAACTTTTCTACGGTTCATACCCCCCGATACTAGCCATAGATTCATCAAAATAAGCAAACAACACACGAAAACAGAATCTGTCAAAAACAGAACAGTCTGTAGAAATCTGTATCAAACGTATACTTATGTGACTCCAAACATTCTGAAACAGAATGGTGGACGTGAGGAATTTATCTATTAATCATCTTCATAAAGAATCAACCTAAAAGCACTCTCTAGTAAAAAATGAGATCTAATCTCGTGAGCGCAAAAGTTTCTGTTTTTTACAGCAAGATCACAAAGACTTCACCCAAGTCTTTCCAACGGTTCTACTTGGCACAAACACTAATTAAAACATAAAACCACATCTAAACAGAAGTTATATGAATTATTTATTACCAAACAGGAACAAAAATAAAATTGGGTTGCCTCCAAACAAGCGCTATCGTTTAACGCCCCTAGCTAGGCATAAAAACAAGAATAGATCAAGGTATTGTCATCTTTGGGATGCAATCCATAAGTGGCTCTCATAATAGATTCATAAGGAAATTCAGTTTTCTTCCTAAGAAAGCATTCCATGCCTTTCCTTAATGTAAATTGGAATCTAATATTTCCTTCTTTCATATCAATAATTGCATCAATCGTTGTAAGGAAAGGTCTACCAAGAATAATAGGACATGTAGGATTGCAATCTATATCAAGAACAATGAAATCTACGGGTACATAATTCCTATTTTCAAAAATAAGAACATCATTAATCCTTCCCATAGGTTTCTTAACAGTGGAATCCTCAAGATGTCAATTTAAAGAACAATCATCAAATTCACGGAAACCTAGCACATCACACGAAGTTTTTGGAATCGTGGAAACACTAGCACCCAAATCACATAAAGCATAACATTCATGATCTTTAATATTAATTTTTTATAGTAGGTTCCCACTCATCATAAAGTTTTCTAGGCATAGAATCTTCCAATTCAAGCTTTTCTTCATAAGATTGCATTAAAGCATCAATGATATGTTTAGTAAAAGCCTTATTTTGACTATAAGCATGCGGAGAATTTAGCACGGATTGCAACAAGGAAATACAATCTATTAACGAACAATTATCATAATTAAATTCCTTGAAATCCAAAATAGTGGGTTCATTGCTATGTAAAGTTTTGACCTCTTCAATCCCACTTTTACCAATTTTTGCATCAAGATCTAAAAACTCCGAATCATTGGAACGCCTTTTGACTAAAGTTGACTCATCTCTAGTCCCATCTTTATCAAGATTCATATTGGAAAACAAAGATTTAATAGGAGACACATCAATCACTTTTAGATCTTCATCATTATTATTATCTAGATCTTCCGGTTTAGGGGCCTTCTTATTAACTAAGGTGGCTTGCTTATTCGAAATTTGGGCTATTAAGTTTTCAAGATGAGCAAACTGAGATTTCAAACCATAAAATTCCTTAGACATATCATCGAGCTCTTTATTCATGTACTCCATAAAACTTTTTTGTTCTTTAAGCTCATTTGTGAAGAAATTATTATGCTCAAATTGCAAAGACATAAAGCTTCTAACATTGTTTTCAATTTCTTCCAACCTTCTAAGGTGAGGATCAACGCCTTTTGGTAGAGCCCTCGAAGCAAATAGGCACAGTAATACCGAAGAACACAAGAAGAAAGCGAAAAGAGACGAACGAGAAAGGGCGAATAAAACTGCAAAGGTGAAGTGGGGGAGAGGAAAACGAGAGGCAAATGGCAAATAATGTACTGCGAGGGATAAGAGTTTGTGATGGGTAATTGGTATGTCTTGACTTGGCATAGATCTCCCCAGCAACGGTGCCATAAATGGCTAGTTGACGGGAGATCAAATCTTCACTTGACTTGGCGCAAATCTTCCCGGCAGCGGCGCCAGAATTCCTTCTTGCTACCTCTTGAGTATGTGTTGGTTTACCCTTGAAGAGGAAAGGGTGATGCAGCAAAGTAGCGTAAGTATTTCCCTCAGTTGTTGAGAACCAAGGTATCAATCCAGTAGGAGACTATACGCAAATCTCCTAGTACCTACACAAATAATCAAGAACCTTGCAACCAACGCGATAAAGGGGTTGTCAATCCCTTCATGGCCACTTGCAAAAGTGAGATCTGATAGAGATGATAAGATAACATTTTTGGTGTTTTTTTATATAGATTGGAAAATAAAGATTGCAAAATAAATAGTAAAATAGAATTGTAGATCGGAAGCTTATATGATGTAAAGTAGACCCGGGGGCCGTAGGTTTCACTAGTGGCTTCTCTCATGATAGCATTTATTACAATGGGTGAACAAATTACTGCCGAGCAACTGATGGAAAAGTGCATAGTTATGATGATATCTAAGGCAATGATCACGAATATAGGCATCACGTCCGTGTCAAGTAGACTGAAACAATTATGAATCTACTACTATTATTCCACACATCGATCGTTATCCAGCAAGCATCTAGAGTATTAAGTTCATAAGAACACAGTAACGCATTAGGCAAGATGACATGATCTAGAGGGATAAAATCAAGCAATATGATATAAACCCCATCCTTTTATCCTCGATGGAAACAATACAATACGTGTCGTTTCCCTTTCTGTCACTAGGATCGAGCACCGCAAGATTGAACCCAAAGCTAAGCACTTCTCCCATTGCAAGAAAGATCAATCTAGTAGGCCAAACTAAACCGATAATTCGAAGAGACTTGCACAGATATCAAATCACGCATATAAGAATTCAGAGAAGAACCAAATAATATTCATAGATAATCAAGTTCATATACCCACAATTCATCGGATCTCGGCAAACACACCGCAAAAGAGTATTACATCGAATAGATCTCCAAGAACATCGAGGATAACTTTGTATTGAGATCCAAAGAGAGAGAAGAAGACATATAGCTAATTACTATGGACCCGAAGGTCTGTGGTAAACTACTCACACATCATCGGAGAGGCTATGGTGTTGATGTAGAAGCCCTCCATGATCGAATCCCCCTTCTCCAAATCGCCGGAAAAGGCCCCAAGATGGGATCTCACGGGTATAGAATGTTGTGGCGGTGGAAAAGTGGTTTCATCTCTCCGCTGGATGTTTTGAGGGTATAAGAGTATATATAGGCGAAAGAAGTAGGTCGGTGGAGCTACGAGGGGCCCACGAGGGTGGGGGCGCGCCTACACCCCTGGGCGTCCTGTCCTGCCTCGTGGCCGCCTCGTTGAGTCTCTGACTTCCACTCCAAGTCTCCTGGATTGCGTTTGTTCCAAGAAAGATCCAGGCGAAGGCTTCGTTCCGTTTGGATCCCGTTTGATATTCCTTTTCTGCGAAACACTAAAAAAAGAAAAAAAGCAATTTGCGCTGGGCCTTCGGTTAATAGGTTAGTCCCAAAAATAATATAAAAGAGCATATTAAAGCCCATTAAACATCCAAAAAAGATAATATTATGGCATGCAACAACGAAAAATTATAGATACGTTGGAGACGTATCAGCTGCCGCTCCTTAGCCGCCGGTCGGTGGCCCAGCCGGCGCACTGAGTTGAGGAGGAGGAGGTCATACGTTGATGGATGCATCTTTCTTCTTGCCTCCTGTAACCACCACTGCGATCGCATCATCATGGCCTTAATTCTTATTTTGCTATTGCATTCTCGTTCCAGCCAATACATACATGTGCGATCCCTTTGCTCAATATAGACATGTTCATTCCAGTCTTATTTTGATTGGCTTGAATGAAGGTCTATCCCGCCGTTTGGCACCGCAGCGCACTATGCTTGCCATTAGGCGCCATGGCGCGCTCTGCTCGCGTCCGTTGGCGCGCTCTGCTCGCGTTCGTCGGCGCACTCTGCTTGTGGACAGCTTTTCCTTGCGTGTTCAACTGCTATATGCATATATATATATATGGTTGCTCGCCGTTGAGGCGACCGCGGAGCGCTCTGCTCGCGTCCCTCCGCGCGCGCTCTGTCAACTGTTGGGCGTGCGCACGATCACGTCAGGGGCCCCGTATGCATGCGGTTGTGCCGCGCGCGTTGCCACGCGATGCAGTTATGTGCGGCACACTGGAGTTACGCGCTGCAAATTAGAACTGCCATCAGGGCCTTCCGATATTCCTGGCCGTCCGGCTTCCCCTTTAATTCCCGCGGCCATTTTAACCTTAGTCTCTTCAACCTTTTGATCACGCCCCACAAAACAACAAGCACAACCACGACGACACATAGAAAGGGGATGTCCAGCGGCGCTCCAATGGAGTTCGACAAGCATAGAATGGAGACCCACGCGAGGGAGATGGATCTCTCGGTGGTGTACACCATCGACCCGGCCGTGGTGGACAACTACATCATCAGCGTTGAGCAGTTGCTTGCTGGAGACAAGTACAAGGTGGTCGGCATCGACCTCCAATACACCGCCGGTCGTCCCGACATAGATCAGAAGGTTGCCGTCACCCAGTTGTGCATGCGCCATCATGTCCTCATCCACCACTACTGCATGGCCACAGAGGCTTGCGACCGTTTTAACAGGTTTGTCAACAGCACCGACTACAAGTTCGCCACGGTGGAAACCACCGACGATGTAAAAGAGCTCAGTATTATGGTCTTGGCCTGCAAGAACCTTGCCGAAATCCATGACCACTACAGGGTCTGGGGCAGCACAAAGAAGGACTCCCTGGTCGAACTCACCTTGGCCATCATCGACCCCTACTACGAAAAGATGAAGTAGAATGCCCAGAGAACAAGCCCCCTATCCTGGCACAGGGCCTGGATGCGGCAACTGGATGAACCTCACCTCAGGTTTGTGGCCAAGAGCGTGTACACATGCTACGAGATGCACAGACGGATCGTTGACATGAGGAAGTGCCTCGTTACCTAAATTGACGAGCCCGGATCGACCACAAGTAGAGAAAGCGTCACAAGAAGTAGATGATGATCAGATGATCGTTTACGCTAGTTAATCATGCATGTAATATATAGTTTACTTTATTGGTGTGTGGAAATGTCATGTGTGTAGTAGCCACCTATGTAATTATGCATGTAATAGTTTACTTTGGTGTGTGCAAATGCCATGGTTGTAGTAGCCACCTATGTAAGTGGATGTTTAATTTGGTTATGCAAGCATGTCCTTATAAGTGTGTGTCTATATATATATATATATATATATATATATATATATATATATATATATATATATATATATATATATGATGTTGTTCTGTATGCAATCCCATCGCACAACACACACGTCTTCTTAAGTTGAACCGTTTCTGTTCTCTTGTGTCAATGCAAACAGTTCGTCCGAGTGAACCGCATGTCGTATATCGTACACACCTTCATCTGGTTGACCGTTTCTTTTGTGTTGCCTAATCACAAACAGTTCATCCGAGTGAATCGTATGCTGTACATCTCACACACCTTGATCTGGCTGCCCATTTCTTTTGTTCCTCCTCATCAAAAACAATTAATTGAACTAAACCGTTTGCCCTGAAGCACACACGCAACTAAAATCTGAACCGTGTTTGATGCATCCTCCATCACAAACGTTTTGCACCTTTTTTGACGGTTTTTTACACCACCGTTTGCGATTATGGCATCACACACAGTTTCGTCGAAGGGTTTCTGATCGTAGTGTCGCGTTAGCAGCATCCTGCAGTAGTGCTTGCGAACCATGCCTCATGGCAAGATGACTAAAGACCCTGTTCTCCAGAACAATGGAACAAGCCACTGAGTTATTGGAAATAATACATACTGATGTATGCGGTCCGATGAGTGTTGAGGCTCGTGGCGGGTATCGTTATTTTCTGACCTTCACAGATGATTTAAGCAGATATGGGTATATCTACTTAATGAAACATAAGTCTGAAACATTTGAAAAGTTCAAGGAATTTCAGAGTAGAGTGCAAAATCATCATAACAAGAAAATTAAATTTCTGCGATCTAATCGTGGAGGTGAATATTTGAGTTACGAGTTTGGCCTTCATCTAAAACAATGTGCAATAAGTTTCACAGCGTAATGGTGTGTCCGAACGTCATAACCATACTTTATTGGATATGGTGCGATCTATGATGTCTCTTACCGATTTACCACTATTGTTTTGGGGTTATGCATTACAGACAGCTACATTCAAATTAAATAGGGCACCATCTAAATCTGTTGAGACGACACCATATGAACTGTGGTTTCGCAAGAAACCTAAGCTGTTGTTTCTTAAAGTTGGGGGCTGTGATGCTTATGTGAAAAGCTTCGACCTGATAAGTTTGAACCCAAATCGAAGAAATGTTTCTTCCTAGGATACCCAAAGGAAACTGTTGGGTACACCTTCTATCACAAATCTGAAGGCAAGATTTTTGTTGCTCAGAATGGATCCTTTCTAGAGATGGAGTTTCTCTCGAAAGAACTGAGTGGTAGGAAAGTAGAACATGATGAGGTAATTGTACCTTCTCTCCAATTGGAAAGTAGTTCATCACAGAAAACCGTTCCCGTGATGCCTGCACCAACTAGTGAGGAAGCTAATGATAATGATCATGAAACTTCGGATCAAGTTAGTACCGAACCTCGTAGGTCAACCAGAGCATGTTCCGCACCAGAGTGGTACGGTAATCCTGTTCTGGAAATCATGTTACTAGACCATGACAAACCTACGAACTATGAGGAAGCGATGATGGGCCCAGATTCCGATAAATGGCTTGAGGCCATGAAATCTGAGATAGGATCCATGTATGAGACCAAAGTATGGACTTTGGTGGACTTTCCCGATGATTGACAAGCCATTGAGAATAAATGGATCTTCAAGAAGAAGACTAACGCTGACGGTAATGTTAATGTCTACAAAGCTCGACTTGTTGCGAAAGGTTTTCGACAAGTTCAAGGAGTTGACTACGATGAGACCTTCTCACCTGTAGTGATGCTTAAGTCTGTCTGAACCTTATCATCCGTAGTGATGCTTAAGTGTGTCCGAATCATGTTAGCAAGTTCCGCATTTTATGATTATGTAATTTGGCAAATGCATGTCAAAACTGCATTCCTTAATGGATATCTTAAAGAAGAGTTGTATATGATGCAACCAGAAGGTTTTGTCGATCCTAAAGGTGCTAACAAAGTGTGCAAGCTCCAACGTTCCATTTATGGACTGGTGCAAGCCTCTCGGAGTTGGAATATACGCTTTGATAGTGTGATCAAAGCATATGGTTTTATACACATTTTTGGAGAAGACTGTATTTACAAGAAAATGAGTGGGAGCACAACAGCCTTTCTGATAAGTATATATACGTGAATGACATATTGTTGATGAGAAATGATGTAGAATTTTCTGGAAAGCATAAAGGAGTGTTTGAAAGGTTGTTTTGAAAGAAAGACCTCGGTGAAGCTACTTACATATTGGGTATCAAGATATATAAAGATAGATCAAGACGCTTGATAAGACTTTCGATGAGTACATACCTTGATAAGATTTTGAAGGAGTTCAAAATGGATCAATCAAAGAAGGACTTCTTGCCTAAGTTGTAAGGTATGAAGTTGAGTAAGACTCAAAAGCCGACCGCGGTAGAAGATAGAGAGAGAATGAAAGACATTCCCTATGCCGCAACCATAGGTTCTATAAAGTATGCCATGCTATATACCAGACCTATTATGTACTTTGCCATGAGTTTGGCAAAAGGGTACAATAGTGATCCAATAGTAGATCACTGGACAAAGGTCAAAATTATCCTTAGAGGACTAAGGAAATATTTCTCGGTTATGGAGGTGATAAGGATTTCATCGTAAAGAGTTACGTCGATGCAAGCTTTAACACCAATCTGGATGACTCTGAGTCTCAATCTGGATACATATTGAAAGTGGGAGAAATTAGCTAGAGTAGCTCCATGCTGAGCATTGTAGACATAGAAATTTGCAAAATACATACGTATCGGAATGTGGCAGACCCGTCGACTAAACTTCTCTCACAAGCAAAACATGATCACACCTTAGTACTCATTGGGTGTTAATCACATGGCGATGTGAACTAGATTATTGACTCCAGTAAACCCTTTGGGTGTTGGTCACATGGTGATATGAACTATGGGTGTTAGTCACATGGTGTTGTGAACTATTGGTGTTAAATCACATGGCGATGTGAACTAGATTATTGACTGTAGTGCAAGTGGGAGACTGAAGGAAATATTCCCTAGAGGCAATAATAAAGTTGTTATTTTATATTTCCTTATATCATGATAAATGTTTATTATTCATGCTAGAATTGTATTAACCGGAAACTTGATACATATGTGGATACATAGAGAAAACACAGTGTCCCTAGTAAGCCTCTACTAGACTAGCTCGTTAATCAAAGTTGATTAAGTTTCCTAACCATAGACATGTGTTGTCATTTGATGAAAGGGATCACATCATTAGAACAATGATGTGATGGACAAGACCCATCCATTAGCTTAGCATAATGACCGTTAAGTTTTATTGCTATTGCTTTCTTCATGACTTATACATATTCCTTTGACTATGAGATTATGCAACTCCCGAATACCAGAGGAATACCTTGTGTGCTATCAAACGTCACAATGTAACTGGGTGATTATAAAGATACTCTACATGTATCTCCGAAGGTGTTTGTTGAGTTGGCATATATCAGGATTAGGATTTGTCACTCCGTGTATCGGAGAGGTATCCCTGGACCCTCTGGGTAATGCACGTCACTATAAGCCTTGCAAGCAATGTGACTAATGAGTTAGTTACAGGATGATGTATTACGGAATGAGTAAAGAGACTTGCCGGTAACGAGATTGAACTAGGTATGATGATACCGACGATCGAATCTCGCGCAAGTAACATACCAATGACAAAGGGAATGACGTATGTTGTTATGCGGTTTGACCGATAAAGATCTTCGTATATTGTCGTGGAATTGTCACGGCAGATGTCCTAGTATGAGGAATTAGTTGCGAGGCCAACACATCTATGTGGTAGCTTGATAGGGGTTCAGCGGAATCCAGAGACGCAACACAAGACAAGGATTTAAACAGCTTCGGGCCCCGGGAAACATCATCCGGTAATAACCCTACATGCTGTTTGTGGCTAGATCTCATAATGCTCATGAGAGAGTCGCCGCATAAGCCGGCTCCCCCTTTGTGTCTATCCCTAGATATTGTTTCTTGTTCCTTGTCCCCTCTTGGGGTGCCCTGCCCCTCCTTATATAAGTTGAAGGGGCGGGTTACATGATTAGTTGTAGTAGGATTAGGATTACTCAATTACAAGTGGAGTCCTAGTCTTGCTTCCTTTGTAAGGGAATATTCCTTACGCTTTCCTCTTAGGCCATCCCACCATAACATGAGCCGGTCTTCTGGGCCTTGGGCCTACTCTTCTATCTGACCCACCGTCGGGGTCATCCGTGAGTCGTTAGGCTCGTGAGTCATCTGACTAGTGAGCCGGCAGACCCCGTGAGTCTCTATTCCTTCGACGGGTCATCGGTGAAGCGCCAAGTCCGGCCGGGTCATACTTCCGGCCGGGTCATACCACGGGGTATATCCCCGACATTAGCCTCCAGTTTAATTTGGATTTATGCATGTTAAACTGGTCCTGTAAAACAAACACAAGAACAAATTTGACAGATTGTGTTCCAGGTTAAAAATTCTTGTAAGCCGGCACCTGATCATCCTTAATTCCTTGTGCTCCGGGTTAAATATTCTCCTAAGACGGGACCTGATTATCCTTAAATCCAATTTTCATTTCCTTCATCTAGAAAATCCGGGTCAATAAGCTAGCTTCATACTCAAATTGCTGATGTTGGTTTCTCACAGAAAAATATTGTGAAGAATAATCCACTTGAGTCGGCTTCCAAGGCGCTGGCTTAATAAACATATTGGACTCAAGATTCATCTGGTGATCTGCCGGTTTAAAGATGTAGAGGCTGGCGTGCAAAATTGGCGGCTTGTAAATATTGATAACACTGGGTCATAACTGTTGCTGATGCCGGGTTAATCTTATGATAACGCCGGGTCATAAACTTTGCAGATTTCTTTGATAATAATATAATACCTGATTTTCTCAAAACCTGTAGCCCCCAAGTGTCGGGTTGTCATGCTTGCAGCAACCTGGGACTTGTAATTGCCTTATGCTTATAAAGATTTCAACCAGTGTAGCCCCCAAGGGCCGAGTCATTATGCAATAATGAGCAAGGACTTTGTAAATATGATCATGTAAACTTGAGAAACCACGTGTAGCCCCCAAGGTCCGGCTCAATAAGATATTACTGAGCTGGGACTTTGTATATGATTCATTGATAATACCATTAAATGATGTAATCTCCACCATGGGGCTTGAACCCACGTCCACAAGGTTAAGAGCTTTGTACTCTACCAACTGAATAACGGATCTTTCAATATAATGGATTAAGGCTTGTGTACCTTGAATTTCCGACAGGAGCAATTGGTAGCCCCCAAGGGCCGGCTCATTTAAAATGTGATGAGGCGAGGTGGAGGAGGAGCTGAGGACGGGGAGGGCGATGGGAACGGGAGGAGGACGAGCGAGGGGATCGGGTGCAGGGGCTCTCGTCTCCCTGGCTCGATGTGTGTAAGAAGGAGGGGGAATCGAGGGAGAGAGATGGGATCGAGTGATGAGGGGGGTGGATCGGGCAAGTGGCGGCGGGCAGAGGGAGAACGAAGGGGAGAGACGGGATCGAGGCAGAGAGATGCAGAGCGGGCTAGGGTTAGGAGGGGGTCGACGGGGCCTTGGGCCAACTGGGCCGCGGGGAAGCAGAGGTAGGAGGTGGCGGCTGGGCTCTCCCTCTCTCTCTCTCTAAAGAAAAATAAATAAACAAAACAGAGAAAAAAAGAGAAAGGAAAAGAGAGATGAGAAGGTTAGTGGAAGAATTTGGGCACGCGGACAAATTTCCCGGACTCACAAAAATGCGCTTGTCCCAAGAAAATAGAAGTGAGCATGATTGCAATATTTAAATTCAAATTCATTTGAATTTAATTCAAATGGTTTGAATAGGAAGTGAGGGTCGGAAAGGTCCAAAAATGTTGAACATTTAGGAAGAGCTACGGAAAATGATGAAAGAAATTATGGGCAAGGTTAGAGGTCAAGAGTTGTGATAACAAAGGCATTGGGATTATTTGCAAGTGGGTTATGGTTAATTCCAAATAAATGGAATAATTTTATTATAGCTCCCTAATAATATTGAGAGGCTTTAATATGTTATAAATAGAAATCACGAGTGAATTCCCTCGATTTAAATGGATCGAAGATCCATGCAATTTATTTAGTTGAGAAGCAAAAGATTTATGACATGATGCAATGCACATGATGCAAAGTTATGAAATGCATGACACGCAAGCAAAAGACGAGGCAACAACAGCAACTAAGCAGAGGACACCTGGCACATCGGTCTCGGGGCATTACAGTGTGGGACGGCGAGCAGCGCGTGCGGGGAGCTGCGGAGGCGGGCGCACGCGGCTGTGGCCGCGTGGGCGCGCGCGGGGAGGGGCCGCGGCGGAGCGTGCGCGAGCTCGGGCGCGGCGCGAGGAGCAGGGAGGGACGCGAGGAGGGGCAGCTCACTGTGGTTCACAGGGTTCGTGGCAGCGGGGGTCGAGGGGGCGACGGGGACGACGGGCAACGTGGGAGCAGGCCGGTGGGGAGGAGGAAGCAGGCCGGCGGGGGAGCTCTGGGCGCCGGCGCGATCCAGGCGGCGACGGGCGCGCGGGGGAGAGGGGCGAGGGGATCGGGATCCTCTCGATCCAGATCCAGACGAGGGAGTGGGGGAGTGGGGTGTCGGTGGCGGTTCGGGGGTGCGAGGGTGTAGGGATAAGGTAGTGGGGGAGGTGCGCTGCTGGGCCGGTCGGTTGCGGCCTGGTGGGCCGAAGCCCAAGGGGCCGGGGGGGTTTCTCCTTCTTTTTTTTCCTACTTTTAGTTTTAGTTTTTCCCTTTTTTGTATTTCCTTTCTTTTACTTATTTTCTATTCTGTTTTATTTTATTTTAAATCATTTAGGCATTTTCTAAAAATATGCTTGCTACACTATAATTACCCTTGTAATATTCGGCAACCACGGAACATTTTTGTTTCAACTTTCGAAAACTTTTATTGTTGACATTAACTTAAATTTGAATTTGACGCGGTTTGAACTAACGGAAGTTTAGCAACAGTAATCGAGGTGACGTGGCATGATTAGCGTGGGATTACTGTAGCAAGATTATTCGGGCGTCACAAATCTCCTCCACTACAAGAAATCTCGTCCCGAGATTTAGGAGGTAGAAGGAAATAGTGCGGGGTATTCATCTCGAAGACGATCCTCGCGTTCCCAGGTAGCTTCGTCTTTAGAGTGATTCGACCACTGGACCTTGAGGAACTTGATCGCCTTCTGACGTGTGCGGCGTTCAGCTTGGTCAAGAATGCGGACCGGATGCTCTTTATAGGAGAGGGCCTGTTGCAATTCGAGCACTTCATGATCCACTGCTCGGATTGGGTCCTTGAAGTAGCGTCGGAGTTGTGACACGTGGAACACATCGTGAACCTGAGAAAGGTTCCACGGAAGCTCCAGTTGATATGCCACTTTTCCACGCCTCTCAACAATAGTGAAAGGACCAATATAGCGGGGAGCTAGCTTTCCTTGATCCTGAAGCGGTGAGCACCCTTCATTGGTGTAACTCGAAGATAGGCCTTTTCGCCAGGTTGATAGACCATGTCTTTATGATGACGGTCATAATTACTCTTTTGGCGTGACTGAGCAGTCTTGAGATTCTCACGAATAATGCAGACATGTTCTTCGGCATATTGGATAATATCCGGACCAAAGAGTGGACGTTCCCCAGTTTCTGACCAATTCAGAGGGGTTCGGCACTTTCGTCCATATAACACTTCGAAGGGGGCCATCTTCAGACTAGCTTGATAGCTATTATTATAAGAGAACTCAGCATACAGGAGAGATTCCTCCCATTTCTTGCCAAAGGAAATAACACAAGCTCGAAGCATGTCTTTGAGAACTTGGTTGACACGTTCAACTTGCCCTTGCGACTGCGGATGAAATGCAGTACTGAATGACAGATGAGTTCCCATAGCTTCTTGGAAACTTGCCCAGAATCTTGAAGTGAATAAGCTGCCATGGTCCGAACTGATAACCAGTGGAATACTGTGAAGTGAAACAATTCTGGACATGCAGAGAGTTGCAAGCTGACTAGCAGTGATCGTTTCTTTGACCGCCAGAAAATGTGCAACTTTAGAAAGCCGGTCAATGACGACAAGAATAGCATCATTACCTTTCTGCGATTTGGGAAATCAAGTGACGAAGTCCATTTCAACATGGTCCCATTTCCATTCAGGAATAGAGATAGGTTGCAGAGTTCCAGCAGGCCTTTGATGTTCTGCTTTGATATGACGGCAAACGTCACACTCAGCAACATAGCGAGCAATGTCTTGCTTCATGTTAGACCACCAGAATATTTGATGAATGTCCTGGTACATCTTTGTACTACCAGGATGGATACATAGAGGCGTATCATGAGCTTCTTTCATAACTTTATAAGTCATATCCAGGTTTTTCTCCTTACTTGGAACCACTAGGCGACCTTTGAAGAACAAGGTGCCAGCGTCATCGACAGTGAAGAATGAGGGCTTTCCTTCTGCGAGATAACGTTTAATCCTCTCCACTTCATCGTCACATTTCTGTATCCATTTGATGGTGTCCACAAGCTCTGGTATAGCAACCAGCGTATTGAGAGAGCCCTTGGGAACCACATGGAGGTTCATCTTGCGAAACTCCTTAGGAGTGGGAGCGAGTGCACCCGGAGGAACAATATGGAGGTTCAGCTTTCTGAATTCTTCAACAAGCAAGGGTTGAACTTTATGAACCTGGAGGTGGTTGCAGTAGGACTTGCGGCTCAAGGCATCTGCCATTACATTAGCCTTGCCTGGTGTATAGGAAATACCCAAGTCAAAGTCTGCTACAGTCTCCATCCATCTCTGCAGGTCTGGCTGAGTAAACAGATACTTCAGACTTTGGTGGTCAGTGAAAATCTCGCAACGATTACTGAGAAGGTAATGTCGCCACTGCTTCAGTGCATGAATGATAGCAGCAAGCTCGAGGTCATGGACTGGGTAGTTCTCTTCGTGAGGGCGCAATTGACGAGAGGCATAAGCAGCCACTTTGCCCTCTTGCATTAGGACACAGCCTAATCCTTGACGAGAAGCGTCGCAGTAAATGACGAAGTCCTTCTTAGTATCAGGTGGAGCTAGCACTGGGGCAGAAGTCAACTTGTCTTTGAGTGCCTGGAAGCTTTCCTGACATTTTTCTGTCCATTGCAACTTGATGCCCTTATGCAATAGGTTAGTTAGAGGCCTGGCAATCTTGGAGAAGTTCTCGACGAATCGATGGCAATAGCTGGTGAGACCGAGAAAGCTTCTGACTTGCTTGACATTCTTCGGAGGAGTCCAATCGAGAATAGCCTGAACAATTCAGGGTTAATGGGAATACCATCCTTAGAGATGACATGCCCAAGATAGGTTACTTCGGGAAGCCATAATTCACATTTGGAGAACTTGGCGTATAGCTGATGCTCTCGTAGCTTTTCCAGCACAAGACGAAGATGTTCAGCATGTTCTTCTTCATTCTTGGAAAATACCAGGATATCATCCAGATAAACCACAGCGAACTTGTCGAGGTAATCCATGAATATATAGTTCATTAGGCGAGAGAAGGTGGCTGGAGCATTTGTTAAGCCGAATGACATGACAGTGTACTCGTATGAACCATATCGAGTTACAAAGGCGGTCTTTGGGATATCCTCTTCACAAACACGGATCTGGTGGTAACCCAACCTCAAGTCGAGTTTAGAGAATACTGACGAACCAGCCAGTTGATCATACAGATCATTGATCCGAGAAAGAGGATACTTGTTCTGAACGGTAGCTTGGTTAATAGGACGGTAGTCTTGTACCAGTCGGTTTGTCCCATCCTTCTTCTTGACAAAGAGAGAAGGTGCTCCTCAAGGAGAGCAACTTGGGCGAATGAAACCACATTGAAGAGATTTGTTGATTTCCTCCTTAAGCTCAAGGAGTTCATGCGGCAGCATCTTGTAGGGTCGCTTGGCTATAGGAGTGGTTCCTGGTTTCAAGTCAATGACGAATTCGACATCTCTAGCAGGGGGAATCCCTGGAAGTTCTTCAGGAAAGACGTCGAGGAAGTCACGCACGACGGGAATGTTTTCAATGCCCTCGAGTGGTGCAGCATTCAATGCATTCAATGCATAGAGCCTTGCCTCGGCATTCTGAACCAGACGAGCATTGTAGCTTATTATTTCATCGGAAGGGTGTAGCAGATGGACGGTCTTGGTGGCGCAAATGATAGAATCAGTATGCGCTTTTAACCAATTCATTCCCAGAATGAGATCAATGCTGACTTCAGCACGATGGGAGAGACAAGGAATTCCAATCCTTCAATTTCAACAGGAACGTCGTGACTAACCATAGAGGTTCGACATTGGACCGCAGGGGTGTGTACCAGTAGTGGAGTGTTAATCTCTTCGTATTTAATGCCATGCATGAATGCAAATTCTGCTGATATGAATGAATGTGATGCTCCTGTACCAAATAAAACAGATGCCGGTACTGAATTTACGAGGAGTGTACCCATCACAGTAGCAGGTTGGTCTTGAGCTTCATTCAAATCAACGTGGTTGGCATGAACACGACCATAAGACTTGGCATTCTTGTTACGGGGCTGGTTGCTTCCACGGCCAGTTGCCAAAAGGGCCAGTTGATTCTGGTTCTGGTTGCATTCCGCCCTGGTTGTCCACACCTGAAGCACAATCCGTTACTGGGAGTGGGAGCAGGAGCTTGGGGTGGCGGTGTGGGAAGCCTTGGCTGCCTAGTTGGAGCAGTAGATAGACGAGGTGCATCACAGGACTAAAGGAAATATGCCCTAGAGGCAATAATAAAGTTATTATTTATTTCCATATATCATGATAAATGTTTATTATTCATGCTAGAATTGTATTAACCGGAAACATAATACATGTGTGAATACATGGACAAACAGTATGTCACTAGTATGCCTCTACTTGACTAGCTCGTTAATCGAAGATGGTTATGTTTCCTGACCATGAACAAAAGAGTTGTTATTTGATTAACGAGATCGCATCATTAGCAGAATGATGTGATTGACATGACCCATTCCATTACCTTAGCACCCGATCGTTTAGTATGTTGCTATTGCTTTCTTCAAGACTTATACATGTTCCTATGACTATGAGATTATGCAACTCCCGTTTGTCGGAGGAACACTTTGTGTGCTACCAAACGTCACAACGTAACTGGGTGATTATAAAGGAGCTCTACAAGTGTCTCCGAAGGTACATGTTGGGTTGGCGTATTTTGAGATTAGGATTTGTCACTCCGATTGTCGGAGAGGTATCTCTGGGCCCTCTCGGTAATACACATCACATAAGCCTTGCAAGCATTGCTACTAATGAGTTAGTTGCGAGATGATGCATTACAGAAACGAGTAAAGAGACTTGCCAGTAACGAGATTGAACTAGGTATTGAGATACCAACGATCGAATCTCGGGCAAGTAACATACCGATGACAAAGGGAACAACGTATGTTGTTATTCGGTCTGATTGATAAAGATCTTTGTCGGTGTCAAAACCGGCGGATCTCGGGTAGGGGGTCCCGAACTGTGCGTCAAGGTCAGATGGTAACATGAGACAAGGGACACGGAGTTTACCCAGGTTCGGGCCCTCTCGATGGAGGTAAAACCCTACTCCTGCTTGATTAATATTGATGATATGGGCAGTACAAGAGTAGATCTACCACGAGATCAAGGAGGCTAAACCCTAGAAGCTAGCCTATGGTATGATTGTGTATGATGATGATTCTGTCCTATGGACTACAACCCTCCGGTTTATATAGACACCGGATAGGGTTAGGGTTACACAGAGTCGGTTACAATGGTAGGAGATCTTGAGTATCCGCATCGCCCAGCTTGCCTTCCACGCCAAGGAAAGTCCCTTCCGGACACGGGACGAAGTCTTCAATCTTGTATCTTCATATTCCAGGAGTCCGGCGAAGGTATAGTCCGGCTACCCGAACACCCCCTAATCCAGGACTCCCTCAGTAGCCCCTGAACCAGGCTTCAATGACGACGAGTCCGGCGCGCGGATTGTCTTCGGCATTGCAAGGCGGGTTCCTCCTCCAAGTCCTTCATAGAAGATTGTTAACACTAAAAATAGTGTCCGGCTCTGCAAAATAAGTTTCCACATAATGCCATAGAGAGAATAATATTAACACAAATCAAATCTGCTGGCGTATTCCGCAGTGCGTCATCATACTGTGGCCAAGCTCTTTATACAAATCGTTTTTACTTTTCCACCTCAGCGCGTTCAGCGAAGCGGTTTCCTTGACACGTCTTGTCAAAGCAGAGATCGTGTGCCCCTTTTAACGGGATTCTCATCAATACGGACGTGGGTAACCCAACCGCGCCATTTACCACGGCGCTTGGGAGGCAAGCGAGTTTTATTAGGTAGGTGGGGACGCATAACCGCACCCGCCCATATAAGGGGATAAGGATCCACCTTTTTTACCTACGCCTTCTTCCTCCTTTGCCAATCCATCTCTCGCGCACTCAAGCTCCAGCGCCCAAGCCTGCTCTTCCCACCTCAGCCTTCTCCAGCAATGTCCGGAGCGGGAGGCAAGTAGATGGTCTCCTCCGTCACGGAGGTTCAAGTAAAAAAGCTGAGGAAAGCCGGATACCTGTCCAAGGACATCCCGCACCGGCTTCCTGAGAAAGGGCAGCTTCTCCCCACCCCAAGGCCCCATGAGAGGGTAGTTTTCCTTCCCCACTTCCTCCGAGGACTGGGTTTTCCACTTCACCCATTCGTCCGGGGACTCATGTTCTACTATGGCCTAGATTTCCACGATCTGACCCTGAACTTCATCCTCAACATCTCGGCGTTTATCGTCGTGTGTGAGGCCTTCCTCCGCGTCCGCCCCCATTTCGTCCTTTGGCTCAAGACCTTCAACGTCAAGCCCAAGGTGGTACGCGGCAGCCAAGCGGAGTGCGGAGGTGATATGGCTGGCAAGATAGCCAACGTCCTCTGGTTCGAGGGCTCCTTTGTGGAGACCCTGAAGAGGTGGCAAGCCGGGTGGTTTTACATCACCGAGCCACGCGATCCGGAATGGGTCGCAGCCCCTGAGTTCATATCCGGACCCCCCACGCGGCTTATGTCCTGGAAAGAGACGGGCCTGTCGTGGGGCAACGAGGAAGAGGTGACCGGACTGAAGACCTGCATCCAGTCCCTGGTAGACAAGCCAATCCGGCTGGTCAATATAGTCCAGGTCATGCTCGTTCGTCTGATCCTCTCGTGCCAACAACGGGATTTCAATTTGTGGGAGTTCGACCCGGCGCAGCACCGAACCCTCAACAGGCTCTTCGACACGTCATATGAAGACGTCTGGAAGGTGCTAATCAAAGGCGCCGGGGCCCCCGCATCCGCTTCCGAGGACCGAGGATACAGCACACAGCGTCACGCTAGCGAGGTAAGCTATCTATGCCCTTGACAGGATTATTAAGCTCTTTTTCATAGATTAACTCTATGCGGGATCTAAACTCCCTTACCTTTGACAGGCTTGGCAGGCGATATCCGGACCAATTAACTGTCCGGCTCCCCTGCCCGAAGACCCAGCCCCAGCTCTCCTAGTGAAGCTGCTGACTCCGGCACCTTATGTGGTGCCGGAGAAGAAGGTCAAAAAGAAGAAGACCACCGGGACTCAATAGAGTGCTCGTAACTTGGTGGTGTCGGACTCGTCGTCTGACGAGTCTGAGGCGCCCTCCTCTCGTGAAAACGAGGAGGAGGAAGAAGAAAGCTCTCCCCCCAGTGGGGGGAGAAAAGAAGAAGAAGGCCGCCCCATCGGGGGAGGCCGAGGGGTCTAGGAAAAGGAAGACCCCTCCGCCGGACTACTCCCACGACGCCGAAGAGGGCGGAGAGGAGTGGCCGGACAGGGCCAAGCGTCCGGCAAAATCGTAAGTATTCGTATACCAGAGTGACTCATGATATTCCTTTAATGTGCAGCTTTCCCTAATGTTGAATGTGATTTATGCAGCCCGCCCCGGGCCGAACTCGACGATTCGTCGAGCGGCTCCCTGGATACGTCGGACGTGAACTCAGTTCCGCCCGCTGTCTGCCCCCGCACTGCAGACGACGCCGAAGTGGCGTCGCAACAAGCTCCGGGGCAGGAGGAGGTGGTCCTGGAGGAGCTGAAAGGAGACCTCCCGGACCCCAAGAATAAAGGGGACAAGACCCCCGAGGGCTCCGAGTCCGGCTTTGTGCCGGACGCCGCACCGGACTCTTCAACAGTCCCGGTCCGCGGTAAGCGACCTCCTTCCAAGAGGAGCAAGCCTTCTGAGCCGGCGGCCTCCGTCCAACCGGAGATGCCGGACAATCTGCTGGAGGTGCTTGACGGCGCCTCCATCGATGAGGAACACCGTACTATTATGAGTACGGTGATCCGAAGGGTTCAGTCCGCCAAGAGCGGACAGACTAAAGCTTGTGCTAGCCTTCTAACAGGCTTCGAGGTAAGTAAAAATATGTCAAAATATTACCACATAGACAGTAGCCCCTGATGCTCTATTCGACGTTCGAAAAGAAAAGCCGAATAGAGGATCTATTAATTTTTGCAGGAGTCTAACAATAAAGAGTCAATATGCGTATGCAGGCTTCGCTGCTGTCCACCGCCGCACTGACTGCACAGGTGGATGTCCTAAAAAAGGACCTCGGGCGGACCGAGCAAGAGCTCGGCCTTGCCAAACGACAGCTCGAGGAGAAAGAAGGTAAGAAATACCCTACAAAGAAAAAAGGTGCCTATAGAGAGGCGTGATTGCAAAGAATAACAGGATCGTACTGCTTATTGTAGGGCCACAATTGAGGTGGCGACCCTCAAGCAGGCGCTCTCTGAGGCCGGAAAGAAAACGGCCGAGGAGCGCACCGAGCGAGAAAGGCTTGGGGCTCAGGTTGGCGAGGTGCAGCAAGAGTTGCAGGGTCTCATGAAAAAACATGAGAGCTTGGAGCTTGAGTCAAAGGCGCAAGCATCCGAGCTCGCGTCGGCCCTTGAGACCGCCAAGGGTGCCAAGGCCGAAGCCCAAAAGGCCCTCCAAGAGTTGGATGAGATGAAAAAGATAGCAGCGGGTAAGGCATTCTTAATGGAAAGTAGAAATATAAAAGTAAACTACTTGTCACTTACCCGAATCCGGAGTTCTCCAGGGGTTTTCGCAGATCTTCCCCGCAGCGTATCCGCCGCCGCCGCATTTTACCGAGCTGAAGAGGGCAGCTCGACGGAGAGTGTGTTCTGGTCTTAGTATTCTGAGGCCGGACACCCTGTGCCTTTGAGCGACCAGCTGAAACAGCTAGTTGAGCTCCACAAGGCGGCCAAACAAGCCATGAAGGGCTTCCTAGTTCGGCTGTGGCCCGGAGAGGCCCTGCCTGGGAGCTACTTCGGGCAGGTGCGGTGGCTGTTGGAGGCCTGTCCAAAGCTTGAGGTCATCAAGCGTTCCGTCTGCATCGAAGGTGCCTGGAGGGCCCTTGCCTGTGCAAAGGTGCACTGGGGTAAGCTTAACAGAGAGAAGCTGGTGAAGGACGGGCCGCCACAGGGGAAGGAGCATTGCAAGCCCGAGAACTACTACAAGGATGTTCTTGCCGGTGCTCGCCTTATTGCGGATGAATGTACTAAGGATGTAATATTTGAATGAACTCGCTCGTGTTTATCTTGTGCGCTGAAAACTTGTTCATATGCGCTAAGCAATGCTTATTGAATTTAAGATATTATTTTCTGTGCGGCCGTTTATCAAAATTTGAGAGATAGCCAGTCGTCGGCTTCTGCCCCCATGCCGCTAGTGCTGGGGTGTTCGGGATAAACCTGAGCGCTCTTTTTCCCATGGTTGGGTCCTTCGAGGGAGACGCTCAGTACAACGAACCAGGCAATCGGACTACACTGCTTGAACACTCTCACTTAGCCATAGAACTTTATAATTTTAAATTTCGGCGAAGCCCCTAGTTCGGAAGACCGAATTCGGGGCGCTATCCACGCCTTTGGCCGGACAGAGCCAGCTCCTCGCTCGAAGCGGCATAAGTCTTTAGGGACTCGAAAAACCAATCGAACAGCGACCGGTCTCTCGCCTTATCATGACAGTCAGTTTTAGCTTTCTCCACTGAGGTGCTTAACCCAGCTGAACCGGGGCACAATCGCAGTGGTTCTCCTAGTGCTACCTTAGCCGATATAGCGGAACGTAAGGCACCAAAACATAGGAGCCGGGCAAACCCAACTATTGACCCAAATCATGATTCAGAGCCGATGCATATAGTGCTATAAGTTCGGGGTGCCGCACTTGTGAAAGTGTACGGACTTCTCACACCAGATCGAAGGGTACTGAAGCCCCTGGCGTGTTTGTTGTACCATGGTGTATGGGTGCGATCATGTTATTTAATAAACATATATATTAAAAGAGGATAATGCAAAAAATAGGCAAAAAGCTATGCATTGTTTATAAAGAGGCTATTTATCAAAGCCGAACGATACAAGTAGTGCGATAAGCAAAAAAATATTAGACTATTTAACATGTCCTGACCAGGGGCAGGCCGCGGAATTGCGTTCTAACACTACAACACGACCCCCACTATAGCAATGCTTTTTTCCGTATCTAGAAGTCCATATATGCGTTGTTGGTGTATTTACCAATGGTTTGGGATGTGTTGCCTTATCCAGTGTTGCTAGTGCGTAATGCAACGCTTATACAGGCGTTGGTAAAAGGTACCGTTGCAAAAATGCAACACATAAAACAGACTTGTGCAACAGTTTTTTACGTTGGTGATTAATGTACGGTAATCAAAATCCCATTGCTTGGCAACAATAAAATTGCAACGGTTCAAGTGTTGTACATATATAATGTGAATTATATTATTATTTATATAGATATTGCCAGCAATTAAATTAATGCTCCACGTAATTGGTGATAGATGTGTATTTCAAGTGAAAAAAAAGCAAGAGAATATTACTCACATATAATGAAGAAATCATATATTTGATAAAATTGTTTGTTACAATATTGGATATTACAATAGGAACATCATTGAAATGTGATGCATAATCTAAATATTTTCTACGCATCGAAAGTTCAACCGGAAGCATCCATCAACATCCCTACAACTTATCTAAAACTTAACCGAGGAACATGACCCATCACCCAAAATGAACATCCCTACAACTTAACGAACAATAAAAGCATCCATCATCATCATCATCATCATCATCATGGACAGGAGCATCATCATCTTCACACACCCATATAATCATCCATTTATTTCTTGCATCTAGAAACAAAAAAATCAAAATGAACTGTTAACACACAGTGCATTGACATGATGCAAGTAGTTGTAGAGACAGAATATTAGTCACTGTATATGCTGATATATCTCTCTATGCAAACTCGATCCAGAAATTCATCTACACAAGCTGAGTACTATTTACTTTCTCTAGGAAATCACATTAGTAATTTGTTGAATTCTATATCCATTGCACACCGCATAAAAATAACAAATATTACTGCCGGTGTAACCATGAATTAATTGCAAAAGCTTAGCATATGTATATCGGATTTGTGATTTAAGCCCTATCGTCGTACAATAGAATTGACAATTATATCGTTCTTCGACAATGCAAAAACCAACCGCAGAATTTTCTTCAAACATAGAAAATAAAAGTATGCTTGATGGCACATATATTTTCACATCCATCGACAAAAGCTATGAAGAAACTTACCTTATCAGATCAAATATGAGGCAAAATTGGTAATTCTCAAGTTCATCCTCTCCTCTACTTGCATGCCACATACCTAACTGGTACATGTGCTAATTAGCTCAAGTAAACATTTGTTATCTTTTAAACTGAAAACAAACCATGATAATTTGTGTGCTGCAAATACAACAGAACATATTTTTTTGTGATGCATAGTGACATAAATATTACATTACAAATGGCACAAATGATGATGAGTAAATATTTTGTGGGCAACGAACAAAAGTGAGAGTTGAATCTCTAGACCCAAAAAAGGATGGTTGCAAATCGATAGTGTGTATACTGTTCTAGCTTTCTAGGAACATCTTATTGGGAAAACCAACAAATTTATATTGAAATTGCTAAAAGAGTAACTAATTTATCGTGGAATGGCTCCAGGAATTCCTTAATTTTAGAGGGACAATTTGTAGGCGCTTGTTTCCTTGGAGTGTATTTCATGAGTACATAGTACTGAAAAATAGTAGTACAGCACAGGTTAATCCTTTTATCTAGTTTGTTCTTTACCTTCCCGTATGGAATTTGCAAAACAAAACCGTTTGGTCTTTCCATCATTCATACATACAATAGGCAGAATAGAACATGTTCCTGACTTTTAATGCGGAATAGTACCCCAAAAACTACGTCTATAGGAGCACAGTTTCCTGAAAGCATGATATCCACAAATACTAACATCCCTTATTAGTTGAAAAGGCAAACTTCTAATATTAAAATATTTCTCTTGATTTTTTAAGAGGATACATCGAGATACCATGATACCACGAAGAGAGTCAAAAGATAATACAATTACGCTTTATCTGGTCTGAAAGTGCATATGAATATAGAATATAATTTGTATTGGCCACCATACTGAGATAACAATACATCAACTGCCAACTGTAACAGAAGCACCTATATTATTTTTGGAAAGTAAGGGAAAACATCTACTTACCGCCAAATAGTGGTTGAAATATTCATCATTTGGTACTAAAAAACACCTTGCTGATGATATAGTCTGGCATAATAATCATATCTGACTAACATAACTCAAAGATCAACTTTTATTTTAGAAAGGAAAAGAAGCACAAATCTGCAAAATATAAATAAATAACTAATATTAATAAGCAAATTAAATAATTCTGCTTAGTTTGAAAGCCAACATGGCAATACTGAAGAAACCATATACATACACTGGTTGCAGCAAGTGCACTGCAAGCCATGCAGACTAAGTTAAGACGTACAATAGTAAGTCTTATATATAATGCATGATAGTCAACTTGATTTACAATCTATGATATGTTTGTAGTTAATATATGTTAGTTAAATTAATTGCTGCACTTTGTTGTTGCTCAAGCATATCAATTTACATAGTATAGAGAGGCCTGATCATTACCTTGCATGTAATATTAATAAGTGGACGAATCACTATTGAGATTGGGTGCTACTTTGCGAGCTTAATCGTGCGTTAATGAACAGTTGAACAAATTGGGTGCTACCTTGCTGATCTTCTTTCCTTTACAAAGAAAAAATAGATGTAGTCATACCTAGAATGAGATATGTGGGAGTAGTATCCATCTAGTCCTATTAGTAAGCGTGCTCAGTCCTGCCCTGCTTTCCTCTCTGACTCGTCATGCCAATTCGGACAGCGTTTACATGCATAGTACTGTGGAGGTGGATGGTCAATTTAGCAAAGTATATTTGTGAGGCAGGTATTTTGGGCGTGGCCTACTGGTTACATCGGCAGCAGCTGCGAATTGGATGACGGCAAGGACGGATCGCGCGCTAAGAACATGCGCCGTTGGTACATGAGATTGGCTTGGGTTTGGGGGGAAACTTGGTGGGCAGGCCGGATACTGTACATGGCCATACCTTAGATTCGATGTTGGTTGCAGGAGTGCCATGACAAGGGGCGGCGCGTCGATATGCAGGGCAGCAGGGGAGTGGTGACGAGCAACAGCGCGCCCGGACGGAGGATCGCAGGGTTGTGGCGAGATGCGGCACGCCAGGACGGAGGATCGTAGGCGAGTGGTGAGGGGCGGCGCATCAGGATGCGGGTTGGTTGCAGCCATGCAAAGGAGTTGGTCGCAGGCGAGTGGTGACGAGGGGCGGCGGCCGGCATGGGAGGCTCGAGAGGAATAGGCGACGCTGTGGGGACAAGGAATGACCTAATCGTGAAAGCTAACTTGGGCTGGGCTGGGTTAGTGCATTTGGGCTTTACTTAGTTGTGGCCGGTTGCAATCTAGTACGTGAGTCACGAGCTACAAGTCTACAACGCATATGCTACAATGGTTATATATGTGTATCTATTGTGAATTTTACAACATATAATCAAAATGTTGTACACTATGTGTTGCTTTATAGGGGCTATTCTTGTAGTGTAAACAGATATACCGCTCGTAATAGAGACCACCTGAGAGTTCCATAATGCGGCGTAGCTTTGTCTGCTTCCCTAGATCTTGCATCGTTTGTGCGGCATCCGAATTGCCGAACAGGTCGTCCAAAGTGTGGAGTCCTGAAAGTAATAAAAAGAATCCGACAACCCCTAGTACGTTTTAAGCCGTATTGTGAGCATGCCGTTACTGTGCCCCTTCCCCTGTGCCCATGGTATTTCAAGGGCGTAATTATGTACGCGAGGTACTAGCTTCGCTATGTCGCGATGGCTGGGGTTGGGGCCGCATTGCTACGCCTGCTCAGAACGTGCCAGGCGGTCTTGTTGTAGGTTACTCCGGGCGCGCTTGGCAGTGTCTGGCTTTTTAACGGCCGGACTGGAGAGTTGCCTAAAAAGGCTGCTTTGTACTTCCGCTGCGAGAGCCGCCGTGTGCTCCTCCGTCCAGAGGGAGCGTTCGGTGTTTCCGTTGACCGTGATTACTCCTCGAGGGCTTGGCATCTTGAGCTTGAGATATGCGTAGTGCGGCACCGCATTGAACTTGGCAAATGCGGTTCGTCCGAGCAGGGCGTGATAGCCACTGCGGAACGGGACTATGCCGAAGATTAACTCTTCGCTTCAGAAGTTATCCGGGGATCCTAAGACCACGTCAAGTGTTACGGAGCCTGTACAGTTGGCTTCTACACCTGGTATAACGCCTTTAAAGGTCGTTCTTGTGGGCTTAATCCTTGATGGATCTATGCCCATTTTCCGCATTGTATCCTGGTAAAGCAGGTTCAGGCTACTGTCGCCGTCCATGAGGACTCTTGTGAGATGAAATCCGTCGATGATTGGGTCGAGAACCAATGCGGCAAAGCCGCCATGACGGATGCTAGTGGGGTGGTCCCTTCGATCGAAAGTGATCGGGCAAGAGGACCATGGGTTGAACTTTGGGGAGACTGGCTCCATCGCGTATACGTCCCGTAGCACACGCTTCCGCTCCTTCTTGGGAATGTGGGTTGCGTATATCATGTTCACCGTCCGCACTTGTGGGGGAAACCCCTTCTGTCCATTGTTGTTCGGCGGCCTGGGCTCCTCCTCGTCATCGCTATGCGGGCCCTTGTCTTTGTTTTCTGCTCTTAACTTGCCTGCCTGCTTGAACACCCAACAATCCCTGTTGGTGTGATTGGCTGGCCTTTCGGGGGTGCCATGGATCTGGCACAAGCGGTCGAGTATTCGGTCCAAACTGGACGGGCCCTGAGTATTCTTTTTAAATGGCTTTTTTCGCTGACCGGATTTATGGCCTCTGAATCCGGCCTTGACTGTCGTATCTTCATTGCTGTCGCTGCTAACGCGGCGCTTTTGCTTATTTCGACGTGTCCTGCCACTTTTGTCCTTGGTATCCGAATTACCAGGGTTCTTTGATAAGTTGTTGCTGCGAGCTAGCCAGCTATCTTCGCCCGCGCAAAAGCGGGTCATGAGTGTCGTGAGGGCTGCAATAGATTTCGGCTTTTCCTCTCCCAGGTGTCGAGCGAGCCACTCGTCATGGATGTTATGTTTGAAGGCTGCTAGGGCGTCTGCGTCCGGACAGTCGACTATCTGGTTTTCTTTGTTAGGAACTGTGTCCAGAATTGCCTGGCCGATTCCTCTGGCTGCTGAATTATGTGGCTTAGGTCGTCGGCATCCGGTGGTCGCACATAAGTGCCCTGGAAGTTGTCGAGGAATGCGGCCTCCAGGTCCTCCCAAGAACCGATTGAGTCCGCTGGCAGGCTGTTAAGCCAGTGTCGGGCCCGTCCTTTGAGTTTGAGAGGGAGGTATTTGATGGCGTGTAGATCATCGCCACGTGCCATGTGGATGTGAAGGAGATAATCCTCGATCCATACCGTCGGGTGTGTCGTGCCATCATATGATTCGATGTTTACGGGTTTGAAACCCTTTGGGATTTTATGATCCATTACTTCATCTGTGAAGCATAGTGGGTGTGCGGCGCCCCTGTACTGGGCTATGTCATGACGCAGCTCGGAAGAGCTATGTCTGTTGTGTTCGGCCCGGCCGGATTTATTGTGTCCGGAGTGAAGATCATCGTCACGTGTCGTCGGGTGCCTGCGTGATACGTAGATCGATCTTGTTTTCCTTGCTTTATCCTCCAGTACATCTCGCAGGTCTGGCGCATTTTCCCGTGCCTTGGTTGAGCGGCGTCGGGTTATGGCTTGGGTGGAAGTTCGACAGGCCTCTTTGCCACGGCCGCGAGGTGGCCGGTCTGCCATGTCATGCGCTGGTGATGTAGGCGCTTCCTCCTTTGATCGGGGTAGCGGCCTGCGCTTAGGATAATTCTTGGAGGGGCGCTCGAGTTCGTACTCTTCGGCCGCAAGGACTTCAGTCCATCTATCAGCTAGCAAATCTTGATCAGCTCTAAGTTGTTGCTGCTTTTTCTTTAGGTTGTTCGCCGTGGCTAAAAGCCTGCGTTTGAAACGCTCTTGTTCGGCGGGGTCTGATGGTACGACGAATTCGTCGTCGTCGAGGCCTGCCTCGTCTTCGGAGGGAGGCATATAGTTATCATCCTCAACCTCTCGTTCTGCCGCTCTCTCATGACGGCTGACTTCTCCATCTTCCTGCGCTGAATCTTGCTAGGTTGGGTGTTCTTCGGCGCTATCCGGGGTAGTATTATCTCCCGTGCCGGAATCACCGTTTTTGCCTTGGTGGGATTTAGAGCGGCGCCGCTGGCGCCGACGCTTTGGTTGTTTCTTGGAGGTGTCATCCCCCGCTATTCCATCGCCATCTCCATCCTTTGGAGTATCCACCATATATACGTCATATGATGAGGTGGCCGTCCAACGCCCTAGAGGTGCTGGTTCCTATTCGTCTCCTACCTCGTCGTCCATACCGTCGAAGTCTTCGGAGCCGAAGTCAAGCATGTCGGTGAAATCGTCGACAGTGGCTACCAAGTGGGTGGTTGGAGGGCTTTGAATTTCTTCATCGTCCGTATCCCATCCTCGTTGACCGTAATCCGGCCAGGGCTCTCCTGATAAAGAGAGAGACTTGAGAGAATTCAGGATGTCGCCAAAAGGCGAGTGCTGAAAGATGTCCGCGGCGGTGAACTCCATTATCGGCGCCCAATCGGCTTCGACTGGCAGGGGCGCGGGGGGTTTGGAGTTTGAAGAGGAGTCCGGACCCTCGGGGTCACGGGTCACGCGGAGTGCGGGGCTGGCGTTCGGCTCGATCTCCTTTAAGATCGCAGCCCCCGAGGTGATGTCCAACCGCTCATCCTTAATTGGTGCAATAGGCTCCGAGTTAAGGGTCGGAACTGGTGTGTGTGCGGCCTCCAGGACACTGTTCGGAGGCGGAGCTAGATCATGCCCCTTGAGATAGTGCGGCACGCTTGGCTGTGGCTCGAACCTGTCGAAGATCAAGTCTCCGCGGATATCAGCCGTGTAGTTTAAGCTTCCAAACCTGGCTTGATGGCCAGGGGCGTAGCTTTCGATCTGCTCCAGATGACCAAGCAATTGGCCCGCAGAGCGAAGCCGCCGAAGACGAAGATCTGTCCGGGGAGAAAAGTCTCACCCTGGACCTCATCGTTGTTGATGATCAGAGGAGCCATCGGGCCTAAAGGCGACGACACAGAGGAACTCTCAATGAAAGCACCAATGTCGGTGTCAAAACCGGCGGATCTCGGGTAGGGGGTCCCCAACTGTGCGTCAAGGTCGGATGGTAACAGAAGACAAGGGACACGGAGTTTACCCAGGTTCGGGCCCTCTTGATGGAGGTAAAACCCTACTCCTGCTTGATTAATGTTGATGATATGGGTAGTACAAGAGTAGATCTACCATGAGATCAAGGAGGCTAAACCCTAGAAGCTAGCCTATGGTATGATTGTGTATGATGATGATTCTGTCCCATGGACTACAACCCTCCGGTTTATATAGACACCGGATAGGGTTAGGGTTACACAGAGTCGGTTACAATGGTAGGAGATCTTGAGTATCCGCATCGCCTAGCTTGCCTTCCACGCCAAGGAAAGTCCCTTCCGGACACGGGACGAAGTCTTCAATCTTGTATCTTCATAGTCCAGGAGTCCGGCGAAGGTATAGTCCGGCTACCCGAACACACCCTAATCCAGGACTCCCTCAATCTTCGTAGAATATGTAGGAGCCAATATGAGCATCCAAGTTCCGCTATTGGTTATTGACCAGAGACATGTCTCGGTCATGTCTACATTGTTCTCGAACCAGTAGGGTCCGCACGCTTAACGTTACGATGATAGTTTCATTATGAGTTTATATATTTTGATGTACCGACGTTTGTTCGGAGTGCCGGATGTGATCACGGACATGACGAGGAGTCTCGAAATGGTCGAGACATAAAGATCGATATATTGGACGGCTATATTCGGACACCGGAAGTGTTCCAGGTGATTTCGGAGAAAACCGGAGTGTCGGAGGGTTGCCGGAACCCCCCGGGAGAAGTAATGGGCCTTATGGGCCCTGTGGAGAGAGAGAGGGGCGGCCAAGGTGGGCCGCACGCCCCCTCCCCCTCTATCCGAATTGGACTAGGAGAGGGGGGCGGCGCCCCCCTTTCCTTCTCCCTCTCCCCCTTCCTTTCCCCCTCCTAGTAGGAGTAGGAAAGACGGAAGTCCTACTCCTACTAGGAGGAGGACTCCTCCTCCTGGCACGCCCTGCTAGGGCCGGCCGGCCTACCCCCTTGCTCCTTTATATACGGGGGCAGGGGGCACCTCTAGACACACAAGTTGATCTTCATGATCGTTCTCTTAGCCGTGTGCGGTGCCCCCCTCCACCGTAAACCTCGATAATATTGTAGCGGTGCTTAGGCGAAGCCGTGTGACGGTAGAACATCAAGATCGTCACCACGCCGTCGTGCTGACGGAACACATCCCCGACACTTTGCTGGATCGGAGTCCGGGGATCGTCATCGAGCTGAACGTGTGCTAGAACTCGGAGGTGCCGTGCTTTCGGTACTTGGATCTGTCGGATCGTGAAGACGTACAACTACATCAACCGCGTTGATATAACGCTTCCGCTTACGGTCTACGAGGGTACGTAGACGATACTCTGCCCTCTCGTTGCTATGCATCACCATGATCTTGCGTGTGTGTAGGAATTTTTTTGAAATTACTATGTTACCCAACAGTGGCATCCGAGCCTGGTTTTATGTGTTGATGTTATATGCACGAGTGGAACACAAGTGAGTTGTGGGCAATATAAGTCATACTGCTTACCAGCATGTCATACTTTGGTTCGGCGGTATTGTTCGATGAAGCGGCCCGGACCGACATTACGCGTACGCTTACGCGAGACTGGCTCTACTGACGTGCTTTGCACACAGGTGGCTGGCGGGTGTCAGTTTCTCCAATTTTAGTTGAACCGAGTGTGGCTACGCCCGGTCCTTGCGAAGGTTAAAACAGCACCAACTTCACAAACTATCGTTGTGGTTTTGATGCGTAGGTAAGATTGGTTCTTGCTAAGCCCGTAGCAGCCACGTAAAACTTGCAACAACAAAGTAGAGGACGCCTAACTTGTTTTTGCAGGGCATGTTGTGATGTGATATGGTCAAGGCATGATGCTAAATTTTATTGTATGAGATGATCATGTTTTGTAACCGAGCTATCGGCAACTGGCAGGAGCCATATGGTTGTCGCTTTATTGTATGCAATGCAATCGCCCTGTAATGCTTTACTTTATCACTAAGCGGTAGCGATAGTCGTAGAAGCATAGGATTGGCGAGACGACAACGATGCTACGATGGAGATCAAGGTGTCGCGCCGGTGACGATGGTGATCATGACGTTGCTTCAGAGATGGAGATCACAAGCACAAGATGATGATGGCCATTTCATATCACTTATATTGATTACATGTGATGTTTATCTTTTATGCATCTTATCTTGCTTTGATTGACGGTAGCATTTTAAGATGATCCCTCACTAATTATCAAGAAGTGTTCTCCCTGAGTATGCACCGCTGCGAAAGTTCTTCGTGCTGAGACACCACGTGATGATCGGGTGTGATAGGCTCTACGTTCAAATACAACTGGTGCAAAACAGTTGCACATGTGGAATACTCAGGTTAAACTTGACGAGCCTAGCATATAACAGATATGGCCTCGGAACACGGAGACCGAAAGGTCGAGCGTGAATCATATAGTAGATATGATCAACATAGTGATGTTCACCATTGAAACTACTCCATCTCACGTGATGATTGACATGTTTTAGTTGATATGGATCACATGATCACTTAGAAGATTAGAGGGATGTCTATCTAAGTGGGAGTTCTTAAGTAATATGATTAATTGAACTTTAATTTATCATGAACTTAGTACTGGTAGTATTAGCATATCTATGTTGTAGATCAATAGCTCGCGTTGTTGCTTCCCTGTGTTTATTTCGATATGTTCCTAGAGAAAATTGTGTTGAAAAATTTTAGTAGCAATGATGCGGATTGGATCCGTGATCTGAGATTTATCCTCATTGCTGCACAGAAGAATTATGTCCTTGATGCACCGCTACGTGACGGACCTATTGCTGGAGCAGATGCAGACGTTATGAACGTTCGGCTAGCTCAATATGATGACTACTTGAATGTCATGGACCATATGAGATATGGCTTAGAATCGGGACTTCAAAGACGTTTTGAACGTCATGGACCATATGAGATGTTCCAGGAGTTGAAGTTAATATTTCAAGCAAATACCCGAGTTGAGAGATATGAAGTCTCCAACAAGTTCTGTAGCTAAAAGATGGAGGAGAATCGCTCAACTAGTGAGCATGGGCTCAGATTGTCTAGGTACTACAATCACTTGAATCAAGTGGGAGTCAATCTTCCAGATAAAATAGTGATTGACAGAATTCTCTAGTCACCATCACCAAGTTAGTAGAACTTCGTGATGAACTATAATATGCAAGGGATGATGAAAGTAATTCCCAAAGCTCTTCGTGATGCTGAAATCAACGAAGGTAGAAATCAAGAAAAGAACATTAAGTGTTGATGGTTAAAAAGATCACTAGTTTCAAGAAAAGGGCAAAGGGAAAGAAGGGGAACATCAAAAATAACGGCAAGCAAGTTGCTGCTCAAGTGAAGAAGCCTAAGTCTGGTCCTAAGACTGAGACTAAGTGCTTCTACTGCAAAGGAACTGGTCACTGGAAGCGGAACTACCCCAAGAATTTGGCGGATAAGAAAGGATGGCAAAGTGAACAAAGGTATATTAGATATACATGTTATTGATGTTTAATTTACTAGTGTTTATAGAAACACCTCGGTATTTGATACTAGTTCAGTTGCTATGATTAGTAACTCGAAACGGGAGTTGCAGAATAAACAGAGACTAGTTAAGAATGAAGTGACGATGTGTGTTGGAAGTGGTTCCAAGATTGATATGATCATCATCACACACTCCCTATACTTTCGGGATTTGTGTTGAACCTAAATAAGAGTTATTTGGTGTTTGCGTTGAGCATGAATATGATTTGATCATGTTTATTGCAATATGGTTATTCATTTAAGTTAGAGAATAATTGTTGTTCTACTTTCATGAATAAAACCTTATATGGTTACACACCCAATGAAAATGGTTCATTGGATCTCGATCGTAATGATACACATTTTCATAATATTGAAGCCAAAAGATGCAAAGTTAATAATGATAGTGCAACTTATTTGTGGCACTGCCGTTTAGGTCATATTGGTGTAAACCGCATGAAGAAACTCCATGCTGATGGGCTTTCGGAATCACTTGATGCTTGCGAACGTTGCCTCATGGGCAAGATGACTAAGACTCCGTTCTCCAGAACAATGGAGCAAGCAGCTGACTTCTTGGAAATAATACATACTGATGTATATGATCCGATGAGTGTTGAAGCTCGTGGAGGGTATCGTTATTTTCTGACCTTCACAGATGATTTGAGCAGATATGGGTATATCTACTTGATGAAACATAAGTCTGAAACATTTGAAAAGTTCAAAGAATTTCAGAGTGAAGTGGAAAATCATCGTGACAAGAAAATAAGGTTTCTACGATCTGATCACAGAGACAAATATTTGAGTTACAAGTTTGGTCTTCAATTAAAACAATGTGGAATAGTTTCACAAACTCATGCCACCTGGAACACCACAGCATAATGGTGTGTCCGAACGTCATAACCGTACTTTATTGGATATAGTGCAATCTATGATGTCTCTTGCCGATTTACCACTATCGTTTTGGGGTTATGCATTAGAGACAGTTGCATTCACGTTAAAAGGGCACCATCTAAATCTGTTGAGACGACACCGTATGAACTATGGTTTGGCAAGAAACCAAAGTTGTCGTTTCTTAAAATTTGGGGTTGTGATGCTTAAGTGAAAAAGTTTCATCTTGATAAGCTCAAACCCAAATCGGAGAAATGTGTCTTCATAGGATACCCAAAGGAGACAGTTGGGTACACCTTCTATCACAGATCCGAAGGTAAGATATTCGTTGCTTAAGAATGGATCCTTTCTAGAGAAGGAGTTTCTCTCGAAAGAAGTGAGTGGGAGGAAAGTAGAACTTGATGAGGTAACTGTACATGCTCCCTTATTGGAAAGTAGTTCATCACAGAAAACGGTTTCTGTGACACCTACACCAATTAGTGAGGAAGTTAATGATGATGATCATGAAACTTCAGATCAAGTTATTACTGAATCTCGTAGATCAACCAGAGTAAGATCCACACTAGAGTGGTACGGTAATCCTGTTCTAGAAATCATACTACTAGATCATGATGAACCTACGAACTATGAAGAAGCGATGGTGAGCCCAGATTCCGCAAAATGGCTTGAAGCCATGAAATCTGAGATGGGATCCATGTATGAAAACAAAGTATGGACTTTGGTTGACTTGCCCAATGATCGGCAAGCAATTGAAAATAAATGGATCTTCAAGAGGAAGACGGACGCTGATAGTAGTGTTACTATCTACAAAGCTAGAATTGTCGCAAAAGATTTTCGACAAGTTCAAGATGATTGACTATGATGAGAGTTTTCTCACTCGTATCTATGCTTAAGTCTGTCCGAATCATGTTAGCAATTGCCGCATTTTATGAAATCTGGCAAATGGATAAGCAAAGCTGCAACACTTAATGGATTTCTTAAAGAAGAGTTGTATATGATGCAACCAAAAGGTTTTGTCAATCCTAAAAGTGTTAACAAAATATAAAAGCTCCAGCGATCCATCTGTGGACTGGTGCAAGCATCTTGGAGTTGGAATATGCGCTTTGATGAAATGATCAAAGTATATAGTTTTATACAGACTTGTGGTGAAGCCTGTATTTACAAGAAAGTGAGTGGGAGCACTACAGCATTTCTGACAAGTATATGTGAATGACATATTGTTGATCGGAAATAATGTAGAATTATTCTACAAAACATAAAGGAGTGTTTGAAAGAAGTTTTTCAAAGAAAGACCTTGGCGAAGCTGCTTACATATTAAGCATCAAGATCTATAGAAATAGATCAAGACGCTTGATAAGTTTTTTTCAATGAGTACATACCTTGACAATATTTTGAAGTAGTTCAAAATGGAACAGTCAAAGAAAAGAGTTCTTGGCTGTGTTACAAGGTGTGAAATTGAGTAAGACTCAAAACCCGACCACGACAGAAGATAGAAAGAGAATGAAAGTCATTCCCTATGCCTCAGCCGTAGGTTCTATAAAGTATGCCATGCTGTGTACCAGGTCTATTGTATACCCTACACTGTGTTAAGCAAGGGAGTACAATAGTGATTTAAGAGTAGATCACTAGACAGCGGTCAAAATTATCCTTAGTGGAATAAGGAAATATTTCTCGATTATGGAGGTGACAAAAGGTTCGTCGTAAAAGGTTACGTCGATGCAAGTTTTGACACAGATCTGGATGACTCTAAGTCTCGATCTAGATACATATTGAAAGTGGGAGCAATTAGCTAGAGTAGCTCTGTGCAGAGCATTGTAGACATAGAATTCGCAAAATACTTACGGATCTGTATGTGACAAACCCGTTGACTAAAATTATCTCACAAGCAAAACATGATCACACCTTAGTACTCTTTGGGTGTTAATCACATAAGCGATGTGAACTAGTTTACTGACTCTAGTAAACCCTTTGGGTGTAGGTCACATGACGATGTGAACTATGGGTGTTAATCACATGGTCATGTGAACTATTAGTATTGAATCACATGGCGATGTGAACTAGATTATTGACTCTAGTGCAAGTGGGAGACTGAAGGAAATATGCCCTAGAGGCAATAATAAAGTTATTATTTATTTCCTTATATCATGATAAATGTTTATTATTCATGCTAGAATTGTATTAACCGGAAACATAATACAAGTGTGAATACATAGACAAACAGTATGTCACTAATACGCCTCTACTTGACTAGCTCGTTAATCGAAGATGGTTATGTTTCCTGAGCATGAACAAAAGAGTTGTTATTTGATTAATGGGATCACATCATTAGGAGAATGATGTGATTGACATGACCCATTCCATTAGCTTAGCACCCGATCGTTTAGTATGTTGCTATTGCTTTCTTCATGACTTATACATGTTCCTATGACTATGAGATTATGCAACTCCCGTTTGCCGGAGGAACACTTTGTGTGCTACCAAATGTCACAACGTAACTGGGTGATTATAAAGGAGCTCTACAGGTGTCTCCGAAGGTACATGTTGGGTTGGCGTATTTCGAGATTAGGATTTGTCACTCTGATTGTTGGAGAGGTATCTCTGGGCCCTCTCGGTAATACACATCACATAAGCCTTGCAAGCATTGCTAATAATGAGTTAGTTGCGAGATCATGTATTACAGTAACGAGTAAAGAGACTTGCCGGTAACGAGATTGAACTAGGTATTGAGATACCGACGATCGAATCTCGGGCAAGTAACATACCGATGACAAAGGGAACAACGTATGTTGTTATTGGGTCTGACCGATAAAGATCTTCGTAGAATATGTAGGAGCCAATATGAGCATCCAGTTTCCGCTATTGGTTATTGACCAGAGACATGTCTCGGTCATGTCTACATTGTTCTCGAACCCGTAGGGTCCGCACGCTTAACGTTACGATGACAGTTTCATTATGAGTTTATATATTTTGATGTACCGAAGTTTGTTCGGAGTCCCGGATGTGATCACGGACATGACAAGGAGTCTCGAAATGGTCGAGACATAAAGATCGATATATTGGACGGCTATATTCGGACACCGGAAGTGTTCCAGGTGATTTCGGAGAAAATCGGAGTGCCGGAGGGTTACCGGAACCCCCCCCGGGAGAAGTAATGGGCCTTATGGGCCCTAGTGGAGAGAGAGGGGTGGCCAGGGTGGGCCGCGCGCCCCCTCCCCTTCTGGTCCGAATTGGACTAGGAGAGGGGGGGGGCGCCCCCCTTTCCTTCTCCCTCTCCCCCTTCCTTTCCCCTGCTAGTAGGAGTAGGAAAGAGGGGACTCCTACTCCTACTAGGAGGAGAATCCTCCTCCTGGCACGCCCTGCTAGGGCCGGCCGGCCTCCCCCCTTGCTCCTTTATATACGGGGGCAGGGGGTACCTCTAGACACACAAGTTGATGTTCGTGATCATTCTCTTAGCCGTGTGCGGTGCCCCCCTCCACCATAAACTTCGATAATATTGTAGCGGTGCTTAGGCGAAGCCCTGCGACGGTAGAACATCAAGATCGTCACCACGCCGTCGTGCTGACGGAACTCATCCCCGACACTTTGCTAGATTCTAGTCCGGGGATCGTCATCGAGTTGAACGTGTGCTAGAACTCGGAGGTGCCGTGCTTTCGGTATTTGGATCGGTCGGATCGTGAAGACGTACGACTACATCAACCACGTTGATATAACGCTTCTGCTTACGGTCTACGAGGGTACGTAGACGATACCCTCCCCTCTCATTGCTATGCATCACCATGATCTTGCGTGTGCGTAGGAATTTTTTTGAAATTACTACATTACCCAACAAGGACTGCCTTGGGGCAGGTGCATTCGGCTGGTACATGCTGCTGGGAATTCATATCTTGCACTTCTGCAAGGACGGGCCCGAAGATGAGCCCGTGTCACGGTTGCGCGTGTGAGAGCTCTGGTATTCCTGCAAACCAGTTTTGACATTGATGGCCTTGTTCACTAGTAGAAAAGGGGGCTATGGTCCAGGCGGGTCAGCCCATTAGTCCCGGTTCAATCTAGAACTGGGACCAATGGGGGCATTGGACCCGGTTCGTGAGCCCAGGGGGCCGGCCGGGCCACATGGGCCATTGGTCCCGGTTCGTCTGGACCTTTTGGTCCCGGTTGGTGGGACGAACCGGGACCAATGGGCCTGGCTCATGGCCCACCACCATTGGTCCCGGTTCGTGGCATGAAGCGGGACCAAAGGCTCAACTTTAGTCCCGGTTCATCCCACGAACCGGGACTAAATGGTTTATAAGCCCACCGCGATTCACAGTTTAGTCTCACCTCGCCAACCGAAGGGCGCCCACACTGGTTTATAAGCTCGTCCCTCTATGCATTGTTGAGCTCCTCTTAAAATGAAAATAGATGCCCCTATACAGGAAATTTGACCTAAATTCATAATGAATTTCTCTGGAATTCATGGAAATTGATTATGAATTTAGGTTGAATTTTCTCTATAGGCGCATCTATGTTCATTTTTTTAGTAATTTTAATCACAAACTTGAGATCCACACAAATTTTAAAAAATTCAAATTTAAACTATTCAAAATTTAAAGCTAATGGCACTAACAGAAAGTTTATAATTTTTGTGACCTAAAAGAAAAAAGAAATCACTAAAAAACTATAAGTATTTAGTTCTAAGTAGAAACGAAAAAATAATGGCACTAGTAAAGTTAATCACAAACTAGTGATTCACACAAATTTCAAAGAATTCAAATTTAAACTATTCAAATTTTAAAGCTAATGGCACTAACAGAAAGTTTATAATTTTTCTGACCTAAAAGAAAAAATAAATCACAAAAAAACTATAAGTATTTAGTTCTAAGTAGAAATGAAACTTTAATAGCAAAAAGAATTATCATAAATATTTCTTTTGTTACAAACTAGTGATTCACATAAATTTCAAAGAATTCAAATTTAAACAATTCAAATTGGAAAATTATTGGCACTAACAGAAAGTTTATAATTTTTATTACCTAAAACCAAAAATAATAACTGAAAAACTAGTAAGTATTTTGCTATTTGTAAAAAAACAAAAAACTTGATTTATTTTTAAAAAATGCCGCCTACTGGGCCACCACAGCCTGCATACGACTAGAAACCCGCTTGTTGGGTCGGGATGCAGACCCACAGTAGGCCCAGTAGGCCCACAGGCAAAGAGAGTGGATTTAGGCCCGTAAGGCTGCAGTAGAGAGGAGCTCGAAGTGGTCGGCTCCGCAGGGCTTATAAACCACTCCGAGCCCCTCTCGGCTTGCGAGGTGGGACTAAACATCCCAACGCACCGCGGCAGTTGCAGTACACGCCTTTGGTCCCGGTTGGTGGCACCAACCGGGACTAAAGGGTGCCTTTGGTCCCGGTTCATGGCACCAACCGGGACTAAAGGCCGCCGCTTCCCGCCCTTTGGGCTGCAGAAAAGTGGCCTTTGGTCCCGGTTCGTGGCACAAACCTGGACTAAAGGGGTGCATTGGTCCCGGTTTGTGCCACGAACCGGTACGAATGGCTTTTCTATATAAGCAAAGACTTGTAAAATTTTCACATTTCCCTCGCAGTTGCCCCCGACGACGCCGAGCACATCGACGCTGCCAGGCTGCCCCGACGCCGTCCGCCGCCCCTGCCGTCGCCGTCGCCCGTGCCTCGCCGTCGCCGTCGCTGCCCCGTGCCACCCTGCCTCTTCGCCGCCGACGTCCTTCCCCTCACCGTCGCCGTCCGCCGCCCCTGCCGTCGCCCCCGACCGCGCCATCGCCGTCGCTGCCCCGTGCCCCCCTGCCTCCTCGCCGCCGACGTCGTGCCCCTCCTCGTCGATCGCCGGCCCGGCTCGCGTAATTTCCTAATTTAATTAGAATGTATAGTTAATTTAGTTGTATAGTTAGGATGTATAGTTAATTTAGTTGTACTTAATTTAGATGTATAGTTTAGATGCAAAAGTTAGAATTTTTTTCTGTTCCTACATTTTTTTGGTGATATTATTGTTGCATATGCAAAATTTTGTGTGTTCATATATATGCAAATAATATGTCAATTTTTTCATAGAATTTTTATGATTTTTTGTTGTAATTTTGTTCATAGAATTTTTATTATTTTTTTCTGTTGTAATTTTGTTCATATTGTGTAGGAATCTGAACATTATGTATGATCAAAGTCATTTATGTATATGTTCATATTTAGAAGAAAAAGAAGGAGAGAAAAAAGGAAAATAAGAAGAGGAAGAAGGGAGAAGAAGAAGAGGAGAGAAATAACAGGAGAAATAAATAAGAAGATGAAAAAGAAGAAAAAAAAGAAGAGAAGAAGAAGGAATAGAGGAGAAGAAGAAGAATTCTTCTTGTTCTCCTCTATTATTCCTTCTTCTTCTCCTCTTTTTTTCTTCTTCTTCCTCTACTTATTTTTTGTTATCGGGTATATCGTTGTCAACATACCCCCCTCCCCGATAATTAACTTTTAGTAATTAGTACTACTTAGAAAGTGTTTAATGGAATTAGTTAGAACTAGGTAAACTTGTTTATTTTTAGTAAGTACTACATTATTCTATTTATAGTAAGTGCTTAGTAGTTGAACTAGTTGATTTAATAAAACTGGTTTATTTTACTATAGAAGTAGTTTATTTTTAGCAAGAAAATTAATAGAACTAGTTTATTTTTTTAGTTAAAGCAATTATTCCCGCATCGACGTGGACAATGCCTATCCCGCATCCTCGTCGTCGAGTCGGGGGCGGACGACACCTGCTTGACCAGATGGGCCATGTGCGGGACTGGGCTCCGCCGGGGTGGTACTGGGAGGCGCTACCTTCCGGGGGCGTAGCTTGGTGAGGAGCCAGACCGTCATTGACCCTATCCTTGTTTGGTGGCGGTCGCGTGGGCCAGTGGCGGTGCCGAGGCTTCCGGACACCGCGGAGGTGGTACGTCACCGTGTTAGCGAGGAGGACCAGCACGTCCGTCGCTACATGGTTGCGTTGGAGGGCAGGTTCGAGAATACCTGGCAGGTTCTTCAGGGATCTCACTTGAGCTATGATCCTGTGATGGTTCCTTCCCTTTGGGTGTCCACCGCCCGCGCCGATACCCGTCGGGCGCTACGGTTCTAGCTGTACTGGCGATATGTATGATATATAGTATTCGACGTGTATTAGTGATAATATTCGATGTACGGACACATGGAGATGATGTAGTTTTTCTTATAATTGAAGGCATCCTAATTTGAATACTACTTTATTTTGCGATTTGATTTTTCTTATTGACTGCTCAAATTGGAGAGCACTATGCAAAGCATATGCATATGATTAGTTGAATAATAATGATCTAATTTAGTCTTTCAATTATGAACGTATAGGAAATGTCATCATCGGACGGCGAAAGTCTCCTGGGGGAGTGAGACTGGTGCGACGACGATCGAGGTGAGTGCGACAGGCCTCACCTGGACGATGGTCGGCGCTTCAGCATTAAGCTCGAGGAGACCTTCGAAGTTGAAACGGTACGCAACGACGACAAGTGTTTTTTTTTTCATAATTAAGCATGACTTCAACTATTTCAACGTGTAAATTTCATCTTTTACAATTCGAGTATAGTTGATCCCATGCCATGCAAGACGCTATGTCTTGGAGAGGATGGATTTTGAAGACCATGAAAATTTTGAAACAAAGAAAATTCACCTAAGGACCCATCATGATGTGGATTTTGAAGTAAAGTTATATAATGCTAAGAGCGTAACCCATTTTGGGTGCAAAAATTGGGAAGCATTTTGCAAATTGTATGGTTTCGATGAGGGTATGCTTGTCACCATGGATCTTGGTGATCCTGAAATCGAGCAAGACAATATGGACATTTGGGTCCTTGTTGATACTCCTCCAGTTCTACCGCTATGTGAGTTTCTCAAACATAGTTAATTATTAACTAATTTATATTGTTATTTCAAAATAGTTGACAGCTTATTTCCATTGACAGCTTATTTTGAAGTATCAAAGAATGTGCAGAAGATGGTAGATAGAACTTACTACACCGATGGCTCTGAGTTAACTTACAAGGAGAAAATTCATCTGGTTGGATTTTGTGATTATCTTGAGAATTACAATATCTACAATCGAACTCCTCAACATTATGGTCAATACGTGCCACTAGTGCATGTGTTGAACTACGGTAACTACCATGGAGATACCCTGGTAAGATTTTTTACTATTACGACATCCGTGCATCTTTCTGCATACTTCTAAAACCAGTACATCATTGCTAACAACGAAGTTATTACTATGTTTTTCAACAGAGAATCCCAGAGGATTGTGTGCCTCATTTGATGTATCAGAATGGTGGCAGCCTTCGTGTTTTGAACATATATCCAGGTCATCCTACGAATCTCAACTGTCCATACCGGATTTCAAAAAGAAGTGGAGACATGACAATCAAAGGATGGAAAAAATGTATGGAGAGTCGTAATGAGCTTCTTGGAAGCAAAAGGAAGCGAGGCGCAAGAATTGGAGACAGGATGATCTCCATTCTTCATAATGGAGAGTCAGGGTCTATATTGTTTTATGCTATTTTACCTTAAGTGTGTTTAGGTCCTACCTGATACTGATGATCATGTGCTAAGAACAATTATGTAGGGTTGGGTTCGATGACTATGAGGATGATGATCGTATGATTTATTATTAATAACGAGTAGAAGTTGTATGATGATGCTTGATTAATTATTAGTAGGACTTGTTATTATATATGATGATGTATGATGCAAGCATGCATGAGTTATTATATATATATATCTGCGGGTGAAATGAACATAGCAGTAGCGTAGGTAAACCAAGGACTACATATAAGAGAGGACACTTCTCTCTATTAGCTAGCTAATAACAACCTAAAAATAACCCCCTAAACCCCTAAAACAGCCACTTTTTTAAAAAAAGAAAAAAGAAAAACCTCATGCTGATGCGTGGAAGCCTTTTGGTCCCAGTTTATGTCATCAACCGGGACCAAAGGCCCCCCTGCCTGGGCTGCCGGCAGCGGCCACGTGGAGGCCCATCTGTCCCGACTCTGGTTTGAACCGGGACTAAAGGGTGAGGGTATTAGTAACGACCCTTTAGTCCCGGTTCAGGAACCGGGATTAAAGGCCCTTATGAACCGGGACAAAAGGCCGGTTTTCTACTAGTGGTTCACCAAGGTGGCGAAATCAGCAAAGTCGTGCACTAGAAGTGCGAGCTTGATGTCAGCTTGAAGGCCGTCACGGAACTTCTCCTATCTGCGTGCATCAGTTGCAATGTCCTCTTCAGCATAGCGAGACAAGTCCAGAAACTCCCGCTGATAAGCTTCAACAGTTTTGTTGCCTTGGGTGAGGTTGCGGAACTCACGCTTCTTCCGGTCCATGACTCCCTGAGGAATGAAGCGGGCACGGAAAGCAGCTTGGAAGTCTGGCCAGGTGATGATTGTTCCAACTGGCAGAGTACGCCTGTGGCTGTCCCACCATTGAGCTGCGGGTCCCTTCAGGAAGAAGGAAGCAAAGGTGACATAGCTGGCAGGGACTACATCAGCAGACTCCATCTCATAGGTGATGTCCCGGAGCCAGTCATCAGCATCCAGAGGCTGAGTTGAGCTGCCGTACACAGTTGGGTTCAGGCGCATGAAATCCTGTAGAGTTACTGGGGCTGGCTGCTGGTTCATATTGGGGCGAGGAAACTGAGCCATCATGTTCTCCATGAACTGGCGATTCATCTCAAGCTGTTGGATCATACCAGCCATGTACTCAGGCGGTGGTGGGAAGTTGCCACCACGACCACGACCACCTGGTCTAACCATCCTGCTAATATATAACAGGGGTAGTTCAGTATTGAGAAATTTGCAAAGACAAGAATCATTCATGATGAAACATGCATAATGAAAGCAGCACGATAGATACTACATAGTAGTCGGCATATCTTACAAAAGAGATCATGCATAGAGTTTGGTACACAGAGTTCAGTACATAGATTAAGACATCATAGGCGGCATGCAGGCTCGCGGCGAATGCATCTAACACTAACAAGCAAGTCTACATCAGTCCCACGCGGTACTTCGGAGGTAGCTGTAGCCTGAAAGCTGGTAGTGTGGCATCGGGAACTCCACGTCGGCAACCTGGGGTCCGCAGGTACTCTAGTGCAGAACCTGACACTCAAGGGGCAGAAGAGGACCAAGTGAGGGAGAGTAGCCTCCCACCTCTGGCCAGCCAACACCCTGGGGCATCACGGTCCTGGCTGGGTAGATCGCAGAACGCGACAACTCTCTGGATCCAACAAAGGGGTGCAACATCGTCAGAGCATGGTAAAGGTGCTGACGAGTGGTGTACAACTCGTGGCGAAGAGCTCGGTTAGCTCGATCCATCCCATCAGCATGCAGAACCAGGTTCTGATGGTAGAAGGGCTCTCGGGTGACAGTGGGGTAGGCAGCTGTGTAGTAACCCTCCGCACCAATATCAGATGCGATAGCAATGTGCCTGAAGGGGGAGGTGTCCAACTCCCAATACTCTCTACGAAGGTGTGTCAGAGCAGCATAAGCAGCATCGTGAACTGCCATATCGATGGTCACTCCAACACCATGAGCGGTGTGCAGCACACTAGTGGAGTCATACTCCCGAGAGTAGAGGTGGACGATGGCACGGTACTGCTCCTGGTTAAAGCCCTGGTACTCCTTGAAGACGGTGTACTCGGGGTGCCAGCGATAACCCAGATAGGTCATCATCTCAGCTAGCACGGCAGGTGATCCCGAGGCACCAATGGCCATCGTGTGGCGCACGACCTGCCTCATGGGTTCCATCTGAAAACAAAGATGTTTCAAAGGATTCAAATGACAGTGTGGAAATTGTTCAAAATAATATTCTAAGGAATAACTATGGCTATTATCCAACTTTGGGGTGAATGTCGTCACGGGACCCTAGTGTTAGAGTTAGTAAATTCGTTTAACCCGAGTAGAAGAGAGTTCAGAGTCCCAGAGTAAAGGTCGAGGAGTAAAAGATCTTAGTACCACCCAATGGCGACGTGGGCCCGTAAGGCACACAACCATGTTAGTAAAAGTTTTCGTAATGTCTAGACTCGACTTCGGCCATGGAGTGTGGAAGGGGGATTCCTACAGGCAGTCGGCTCTGATACCAACTTGTGACGCCCCCGATTCAATCGTACACTAATCATACACGCAAACGTGTACGATCAAGATCAGGGACTCACGAGAAGATATCACAATACAACTCTACAAATAAAATAAGTCATACAAGCATCATAATACAAGCCAGGGGCCTCGAGGGCTCGAATACAAGTGCTCGATCATAGACAAGTCAGCGGAAGCAACAATATCTAAGTACAGACATAAGTTAAGCAAGTTGCCATAAGATGGCTAGCACAAACGGGGATACAGATCGAACGAGGCGCAGGCCTCCTGCCTGGGATCCTCCTAACTACTCCTGGTCGTTGTCAGCGGGCTGCACGTAGTAGTAGGCACCTCCAGTGTAGTATGAGTCGTCGTCGACGGTGGCGTCTGGATCCTAGGCTCCATCATCTAGTCACAGCAATCGGGTAGAGAAATGGGGGAAAAGGGGAAACAAGGCAACCGTGAGTACTCATCCAAAGTACTCGCAAGCAAGGAGACACACTACAAATGCATGGGTATATGTGTAAAGGGCCATATCAGTGGACTGAACTGTAGAATGCCAGGATAAGAGGGGGATAACTAATCCTGTCGAAGACTATGCTTCAGGCCACCTCCATCTTGCAGCATATAGAAGAGAATAGATAGAAGTCCTCCAAGTAGCATCGCATAGCATAAATCCTACCCGGTGATCCCCTCCTCGTCGCCCTGTTAGAGAGCGACCACCGGGTTGTATCTGGCACTTGGAAGGCTGTGTTTTATTAAGTATCCGGTTCTAGTTGTCATAAGGTCAATGTACAACTCCAAGTCGTCATGTTACCGAAGATCACGGCTATTTGAATAGATCAACTTCCCTGCAGGGGTGCACCACATAACCCAACACGCTTGATCCCATTTGGCCGGACACACTTTCCTAGGTCATGCCCGGCCTCGGAAGATCAACACGTCGCAGCCCCACCAAGGCACAACAGAGAGGTCAGCACACCGGTCTAAACCTAAGCGCACAGGGGTCTGGGCCCATCGCCCTTAGCACACCTGCATGTTGCGAACGCGGTCGGAAGCAGACCTTGCCTAGCAAGCGTTCCAGTCCAATCCGACGCGCGCCACTCAGTCGCTGACGTCACGAAGGCTTCGGCTGATACCACGACGCCGAGTGCCCATATCTTTCCCGCGTAGTTGGTTAGTGCGTATAGGCCAGTGGCCAGACTCAGATCAAATACCAAGATCTCGTTAAGCGTGTTAAGTATCCGCGAACGCCGAACAGGGTCAGGCCCACCTCTTTCCTAGGTGGTCTCAACCTTCCCTGTCGCTCCGCCTCAAGGATCCACTCGCGGGTACTCCTACAAGCCGACCCGTCTTTGGGCACCACATATATCATGTATATAGTATATAGTATATACCCGTGATCACCTCCCGAGTGATCACGACCCGATAGTATAGCACAGCAGACGGACAAGAATGTAGTGCCACTGATGGAAAACTAGCATCCTATACTAAGCATGTAGGATTGCAGGTAAAGGTAACAACAGTAGTAGCAAGGACATGCTATGCATCAGGGTATGATAACGAAAAGCAGTAACATGTTACACTACTCTAATGCAAGCACTAGATAGTAGATTAGGCAATATCTGGTGATTAAGGGGGGGCTTGTCTGGTTGCTCTGGCAAGTGAGAGCGGTCGCCAACTCCGTAGTCGTACTGGGTAGCAGCAGCGCCGGTCTCGGTGTCTAGCGAGAGAAGAGGGGGAAGAAACAATAAATATTTAAGCAAACAGATGCATAGCGATGCATGACATGACAAGTATCGGTGCTAGGGTTGCCCTAACGCGGTATGAGGTGATACCGGCGATGGGGGGAAACATCTGGGAAAGTATCCCCGGTGTTTCGCGTTTTCGGGCAAAGGAGCCGGAGGGGGAAAGTTGTGAGTTCAATAGGTTAGGGATGTGGGGCGCATGAACGGGCTACGTCTTCGGGTTCGTCTCATCGTTCTAAGCAACTTTCATGTTGAAAATAATTTAATCCGAGTTACGGATTAAAAGATATGATTTTCTAAAGATTTTATTAATTTTAGGAATTTAATTAATTATTTAATTTAATTCAGAAAAGGATTTATGACATCAGCATGATGTCATGCTGACATCAGCAGTCAACAGGGTTGACTGGTCAACCTGACCAGTGGGTCCCACTGGTCAGAGACACATGTTAATTATCCAAATTTAATTACTCTAATCGGAATTAATTAGGGGTGGGCCCTACTGTCATTGACTGATTAATTAAACAGATTAACTAGTTTAATTAGTGATTAAGTTAATCTAATCAGGATTAATTAAGTTAATTAATTAATTAAATTTATTGTTTTATATATATTTTTTTAATCTATCTTTTTTTCTAAATGTTCTAGGCCGGGCCCCGTTTGTCATAGGGCCAAAGGCCTAATGGGGCGGAGCGGTTAGCGGGCGTGGGCGTCGGCGCCTGACTCTGCGAGCGCCCAGATCGATAGGCAGGGGGCGCCAGCGACAGGCGTGGCGAGGCCGCCGGCGCCCATGACGCCGGCCAAGGGAACGGAGGGCGGCGCAACAGGAGGGCGGCGACGAGCGTTCAGCGCGGCAAGGCCTCGCACGAGAGGAGGAGAGCGGGCGGTCGGAGCGCCGGAGTTGGCCGCGGACATGGCGGCATCGCCGGCGCAGGGGGTGCAGGAGCGGGGCAAGGCGAATGGCGGCGAGCACGGAGGAGTCGGTGAGGCACGGCAGGTGCAGGGCAAGGGTGGCCGGCGCGCGCGGCTACAGGCGGAGCGGCGACGGCGGGTCAGCTGAAGGGGGACGACGCAACGGCAACGGAAGCGCAGCAGCGAGCGGAGGCGGGGCGACGATGCGGTGTGGAGCAGCGGGGCTGCGGCGAGGCACGCGGCGCGGGATGGCGAGCAGCGCGTGTGGGGAGCTGCGGAGGCGGGCGCGCGCGACTGTGGCTGCGTGGGCACGCGCGGGGAGGGGGCCGCGGTGGAGCGTGCGCGAGCTCGGGCGCGACGCGAGGAGCAGGGAGGGACACGAGGAGGGGCAGCTCACTGTGGTTCGCAGAGTTCGTGGCAGCGGGGGTCGAGGGGGGCGACGGGGACGACGGGCGACGTGGGAGCAGGCCGGTGGGGAGGCGGAAGCAGGCCGGCGGGGGAGCTCCGGGCACTGGCACGGTCCAGGCGGCGAGGGCGCGCGGGGGAGAGGGGCGAGGGGATCGGGATCCTCCCGATCCAGATCCAGACGAGGGAGTGGGGGAGTGGGGTGTCGGTGGCGGTTCGGGGTTGCGGGGGTGTGGGGATAAGGTAGTGGGGGAGGTGCGCGGCTGGGCCGGTCGGTTGCGGCCTGGTGGGCCGAAGCCCAAGGGGCCGGGGGGCTTTCTCCTTCTTCTTTTTTCCTAGTTTTAGTTTTAGTTTTTCCCTTTTTTGTATTTCCTTTCTTTTACTTATTTTCTATTCTGTTTTATTTTATTTTAAATCATTTAGTCATTTTCTAAAAATATGCTTGCTGCACTATAATTACCCTTGTAATATTCGGCAACCACCGAACATTTTTGTTTCAACCTTCTTAAACTTTTATTGTTGACATTAACTTAAATTTGAATTTGACGCGGTTTGAACTAACGGATGTTTAGCAACAGTAATCAAGGTGACGTGGCATGATTAGCGTGGGATTACTGTAGCAAGATTATCCGGGCATTACAATTGAGTTTTACCTTTGAAGTAATCTTATCGGATTGAGTCTTTAATGATTTGAGAACACTTGATGTATGTCTTACCGTGCGTATCTGTGGTGACAATGGTATATCACGTGATTCACTTGATGTATGTTTTGGTGATCAACTTGCGGGTTCCGTCCATGAACCTATGCATAGGGGTTGGCACACGTTTTCGTCTTGACTCTCCGGTAGAAACTTTGGGGCACTCTTTGAAGTACTTTGCGTTGTTTTAATAGATGAATCTGAGATTGTGTGATGCATATCGTATAATCATACCCACGGATACTTGAGGTGACATTGGAGTATCTAGGTGACATTAGGGTTTTGATTGATTTGTGTCTTAAGGTGTTATTCTAGTATGAACTCTATGATAGATTGATCCGAAAGAATAACTTTGAGGTGGTTTCGTACCCTACCATAATCTCTTCGTTTGTTCTCCGCTATTAGTGTCTTTGGAGTGACTCTTTATTGCATGTTGAGGGATAGTTATATGATCCAATTATATTTTTATTGTTGAGAGAACTTGCACTAGTGAAAGTATGAACCCTAGGCCTTGTTTCCTAGCATCGCAATACCGTTTACGCTCACTTTTATCATTAGTTACCTTGCTGTTTTTATATTTTTAGATTACAAAAACCTTTATCTACCATCTATATTGCACTTGTATCACCATCTCTTCGCCGAACTAGTGCACCTATACAATTTACCATTGCATTGGGTGTGTTGGGGACACAAGAGACTCTTTGTTATTTGGTTGCGGGGTTTTTTGAGAGAGACCATCTTCATCCTACGCCCCCCACGGGTTGATAAACCTTAGGTCATCCACTTGAGGGAAATTTGCTACTCTCCTACAAACCTCTGCACTTGGAGGCCCAACAATGTCTACAAGAAGAAGGTTGTGCAGTAGACATCAGCTACTAGCTATGGACCCGTAGGTCGGTGGTAAACTACTCACGCTTAATCGGAAGGGCAATAGGGTTGATGTAGAGGCCCTCCGTGATCGAATCCCCCTCCGGCAGGACACTAGAAAAGGCCCCAAGATGGATCTCACGGGAACAGAAGGTTGCGGCGGCAGAAAAGTATTTTGGTGGACGCTTCTGGTGGTTTGGGAATATTTGGGAATTTATAGGCCAAAGAATAGGGTTAGAGGAGCTCCGAGAGACCCACAAGGCAGGGGGCGCCCCCTAGGGCGCGCCCTGCACCCTTACCGTCGCCTCGGGACTCTTCTGACTTGGTTTCCAAGTCCTATGTGTGTCTTCTGGTCCAAGAAAAATCATCATAAAATTTTATTCCGTTTGGACTAAGTTTGATATTCCTTTTCTGCAAAACTCAAAAACAAGGAAAAAACAGAAACTGACACAAGGCTCTAGGTTAATAAGCTAGTCCCAAAAATAATATAAAATAGCACACTAATGCATATAAAACATCCAAAAGAGATAGTATAATAGCATGGAACAATAAAAAAATTACAGATACGTTGGAGACGTATCACGGAGGGACGTGGCTACGGGGGCTTGACAATTTAGTGGGCAGGAGGCGGTGGCCAACCATGGGGGCGCGGCCACCAGGGTTCCGGCGATGAATTAGGAGGAGAGGGATGGTCGACGGCCTCCGGGTGGTCGTCTGGTGAGGTCTAGAGGAGGAGAGGGGGAGCGGCTAGCTCGAATTCGAGCAATAACCGAGGCGGTCATGGCGGCCAAAGTTGAGGGGAATGGGGCTCCAGTGGACTAGGGCAGGATAAGGGCTGCGGTGAGGAGCGACAGGGGTCGGGGCATCCTTATATAGTAGAGGGGAGGGCTCAGGAAGGCCCGGGAGGGTGCAGGCAAACGAACAATGGTGGTGGCCGAGGAGGCATGTCACGGGCATGTCCGGTGCACCGCGTATGAGGCTACCAAAGAGGGGGAGAGGCATCCATAGCAATTGCAACGAAATGGGGGAGCTACTAGACATGGCTAGGAGACGAGAGCTCGAGTGAACGGTCGGGAAGAAGGAGAGGTTCAATCTGCCAGACCCGCAGACGGGCATGCCAGAGGCATAGTCACCGCTTGAACATGGAGGTGACACGCGCTTTGGGCTGCCAGACCGTGGTTGCACGATGGACCAGTCAACAAGGAGTGCCAAGGAGGAAGGAAACAAAGGCAGGGGTAAATAAGGGATTTGCACATAGCTCCAAAACATATCAACAGCAAGGTGTTTGATGCTTGATGTGGAAGAGTTACTTGGAGATGAAGGATTAGCTTTGGTAGAGTGTGATCATACACTAAGATGAGTATTGTGGGCAAGTTTCAACCCAAATGGAGGAGTGTAGCTTGCACTTCCTATATAAACCACCACACTGGACAGGTATGCAAATGATGAAGCTGTGCTCACATGGTTGCTTGTATTGAGCTAAAATTTAGATAAGATGCATAATTTGGGCATATGAAGATATTGTAAAAAAATTATACCCTTTGGATACACCAAAGTGGTACTTGCTTCACAATGAATCCCTCTGGACAGAATTTAGGGAAAATTCTTGAGGGAAATAGGCTAGATGAAATGAGGCCAAATTTCGTGGAGAGGGTTTATATGGGTAGGATCATGTCGTGGTAAATTTTCAGCAATAGTGAAGCAATATAAAACATAGTTGCTTCATAGCCTGAAAATCTGACCAGAATCAAAGATTTGATGTTGAGCTCACATGGATTGATAAGCTCAAAATTGGTGGAGAGTCATGATTTGATCATATAAAGTACCTTGCAAAATTTGAAATCATTTGGATTACCTTAGCTAGTACTTCCTTCACAAAGGCTCCCATCTGTTAGAGACTTTGGAAATTTGCCGAGGAAGATTCACTAGGAAACTAGAGTTAAATTTTGCCATGTGGCAATGATTTGGATAAGAGAGAATGCCCAAAAAGTTTTAAGCAATCAAGAAAAGATAGGTGGCACTTCCTTCACTAAAGGCCACACTGGACAAAATTGAGAATGGATATTGCTGAATTATTTTTGGGCTAGGCAAGGAAAGTTTGGACATATTTGGGGCATATATGATCCAAGAAATTTACGAGAATTATTTGGGAATTTTGTGGAAGACAGAAATATAGGTTGCTTCACAACCTAGGGAAAAAAGGATTATTCCTTTAATAGAAAAGGATTATTCCCAATAAAAAGAATATTGGGTTTGGGCTAAGATGGAAATGATAAGGTCTTGTGATGGATGGGAGGATGACAAGCCACTTGGGATCCTAAGAAGATATAGTCTTCCCAGGTTTCAAGACCACAGAGCCACATAAAAACAATTCCAAAGCAAAATTCAAATATATCCAAAAGAAAAAAAGAAAGGGCCAAAATCCAGGGTGTTATAGTATTACAACAAGCAAATTACTAGACTAAAAGAAGAATCACGACTCGAAATTGTTGAAGCCCTCTTCATGATGAGATTATTGGAGTAGAGGAACAAAGGTGCCGATGAACATCTTACAAAGCAATGGGCAATAATAGGCAAATAACTAGGTGGAAAAAAGAATCACTGCTTGAAATCTTGAAGCCTGTCGCGACCGGGTCACCAGAGTAGAAGAAGAAACCGACACAATAGGGAGACAAGCCAAACCATGGAGGACATGACTTCGTCTATAATGCATCATCGTAGGAGGATCGTTTCCCCTCGCCCTGTATTGAAGGGCTTTGCACCACCAGTCGAGAGCGATGCTCACCCTAGAATTTGGATACACATTGGCAATAAGACTACTGAGGTGTGGGACTACGATTACAACCACCTTGTTGGCTCTCCTGCACCATGCTTACCTTGAGACCGTCATTGTCGTCATCCACAGACAATCTACATAAAGAGATGAAGCTACTGGCCAGGTCGATAAAGAAGTATGAGGCATCATTGAGTAATATTTTTAAATACCAATGAAGCAATCCTGAGTCCACATGAGGACACTATCTAGGTCTTGACTTTGCTTCCGCCCTACTACCATCAACAGTGAGGAACCATATCCCTAGCCAATCAGGCATGCAAGTGTCGATCATTGGCCCACGGGGGAACACATAATGGGCACGGGCACCCTAAAGAGCTAAGAAAAGACCCTACCCGCTACCGAAAATGATGATAACACCACCTGGACCGTGCCACCGCCCAGAGCAACACACCCATAGATTCTATCTGTGCTACCAAGACAACACCTCCAAGAAGGTTGCGACACTTGCATCTCCAAGAAGGTTCTGACACCCAAAAGAAGATTTAGGGTTTTAACCTGAGAGATGGAAGTGTGAGGGGAAAGGTAGAGAGAACCATATATTCGCTTCCAAGGAGGAATACAACGCCCATAGGTGTCGCGACCATCACAATGAAAGAGAGACTTCTCTTGGTCAGAAAACCCTAATGCCAACACATCAACAATCTTGGATTCAACACCACTAGGCATGCATCCATGAACCAATCCGCATGGGTTCGAAAGCGCCTAAGGGGGCCGGGGCAGAAGTCTTCATATCTGGTGCCGTAGGCCGACACTGCAACCCTGACACCCCACACATGACACTTCCCTATCCAAGTGGCCGAGGAGACTAGTCAAGGCCACCACCTCAATGCCCAAAGCTATCAGCATGAGTGGTGAAGCAACGAAATCCCCACTACCGCCTTGCTCGGTAGCCCGTAGGGCTTGCCCGTCGGCTGTCTTTGGTGGCGACGAGTGTCGGTGTCAAAACCAGCAGATCTCGGGTAGGGGGGCCGAACTGTGTGTCCGAAGATCAATGGTAACAAGGGACGATGGGGACACAATGTTCTCCCAGGTTCGGGCCCTCTTAAAGGAGGTAAAACCCTACGTCATGCTTGATTGTATTCAATGAGTATAGGCATTACAAGAGTCGATCTATCTCGAGATCGTAATGGCTAAACCCTAGCTGTCTAGCCTATGAGAATTCTGCTAGCCTCTACGGACTAACCCTCCGGTTTATATACACACCGAAGGGGCCTAGGGTTATATAGAGTCGGTTTGTGGGGAGGGAAATAATATCCGGACGCCAATCTTGCCATCCACACATATAGGACTCCTACCCGGACACGGGGAAAGTCTTCTACTTGTATCTTCACGGCCCATTAGTCCAGCCCATATCAAATAGTCCGGCCACTCGAGGACCCCCTAATCAAGGACTCCCTTGTCGAGAAGATCGAGGGAGGCAAGGAGAGAACAATGGCATTGTGATAGGATGAGGTCACCACAATGTCGTCAGAGAGAGAAGAGACCTTGGGGCAAGCGAATCATTTCACCTTTTCATTACGTCATTATTTTGTGCTCTTTGTACAATAATTTGAAAAGGTGGAACTATTCACTTCTGCTTAGACAATTAATCAATTATTTAGCTTGTTGACTTAAGAATAAGCACTATATACTGTTTATGTAGACACTCTATTCTGTATATGAAATTCTACGTTTGAGATACACGAGACAAGTGAAGATCAACACCTGTAATATTTACTACTCTCTCCGTTCAAAATATAAGGTGTATTACTTTCCATAGAAGTCAGACATGCGCATGTGACCAAGTTTCTAGAAAAAAAATATCAATATCTACAATACCAAATTTATATCATTTGATCCATCATGAATTGTTTTCATACTTTATCTATTAGGTATTGGAGGTTGATATTTTCTTCTATAATCTTGGTTAAACATACAATCGTTTGACTTGCACGAAAACTGATGCACATTAATTATATTCTTAAACGGAGGGAGTAGTAGTTAAGCAACGCGATGCGATCATTATGAAGCTTTTCATTCCACTCCATCCATTAGATGTATATGGTCATAACAATCCTCGCCAACAATTCCGTTATTGAGCAAATACTTGTGGGTACTAACTCCAAAGTCATGTCTAAACCCTTGATACTACTTTGTCATTTTATCTTGACTCTTACCTGTCATGGAACTTCTCTCGTTAAGGAGTATAAATGTTTTCGCATCCTGCGTGCGCCATTTGGCCTAAAACTAATGTTTTGATGCTCTCTAATCGGACTCCGCTAAACTTACTAAATTAAAAACACGGTCAAGATGCTTGGCCAAAATGGTGCACGCAGGATGCGAAAACATTTATAGTCCTTAACAAGTGAAGTATTTCACAGGCAATTATGTTTTACTCCCTCCATTCATAAATATAAGATGTTTTGAATATTTTAATATGAACTAAATAAATATTAAAATGATTAAACAAACACACTAAAATGCCTTTATCTACATTAGATTCAGAAAAAAAAAATAGAACATCATATATCTGTGAACGGAGGGAGTAGCAAATTAGGTGACTTGGTGTTAACACTTTCCCTGTTCGTAGTGGCGGGATGAGCTGTGTAGATCAACTTGTCGCTTATCAGGACCACAGCGAGAAAACCTATATGAATATATAGCTCAACACGAGCGCAACAGCCCTAATTAGGGTAGCAATATTAATTTGACTAGTAATATATATATATATATATATATATATATATATATATATATATATATATATATATATATATATATATATATATATATATAAAATCCTACAAGCAGTGGTAGTTACGACCACTTGCATTTTGTATGTTGTATGTAACAATGATTAGGTAGTATATATACTAATTTTTATGTAGTATGTACCATGTTTTGAGTATGCTCTTTTTTTACGTACAAATATATATGTATTTCACAAATATAACAAAAACTATGGGTTCATATGCAATTTTTTCATTGAACTTGCTTTGAAATATCTTACATATAGTATATGAACATATTTAAAAAAATTAAATAATATATATAATACCACATGGTAATATATGAGACATATGGGATAACCTTTCATCACTTCCATCCCTTCTATCTATACATGTCTCGTCTCACATATTCTTTTCCAAACCACGCGATAACCCCTATTTTTTTAAATTCAAATCCACCCACACCTCATTGTTTCCGGGGAAAGAAATCCTTCGCAAAGCAATCAACAGAAAATCAAATAAATTGCCAATATCAAGAAATCTCTTGCAAGCAAACAACAAAATCAACTAAGGTAGTTGTGCGTGCACAATCTCAATCTCAACGACATCATATCTACTTACCTTTGCATATGCATTTCCTCCCCGTGGCATATCTCAATCTCAACGCAATCAAAATTTTCCTATGCTGAACCACTATAATAAGCATGCACCCATTGCAAATACATGGGTATTTAGCTAGTTTTGCCTAATGGCTGAGTTAATTTGTGAAGATTCAACCAATACGAAGCTTTACATACCACATGTCATGCTAATCCATTTCTTTCCAGTATAATGAACTTTCTTTTTGACAGAAACTTGAATATATATTCATTTTTAAATTTGGTCTGCGGTTATTGAATTGTGTTCTGTTGAACACAATTTATATTTTCTGCCGAAAATAGCCAAATTTTTCAGGTAAAAAATGTTGTACTCCCTCCATTTCCTTATACAAGGCCACAAACTCAAAATACAGGTACCAAGGCAAAATTTAATGACTGCTTTGCAAGTCAACCTTTTCTCTCGTTAACCGGGATTACTAATATGCCCGCATGCATGCAAGGGAGAAATGAGAAGGAAGTAGCACAATGTCATTATAACTACATGCATGCAAGTTTAAACAAGTTGCTATTACGAGAAAACATCATTAAATGTTGCCTCGATTACTGTTAGTGGCCTTGTATAGATGCAAAATATATTTTTCATAGTGGCCTTGTATAAAGGAATGGAGGGAGTACAAATGGTAAAGTAGACATATTAAGCTGGTTGGATAAAAGGGCTATTCATAGTTTTTGGCAATGCCAAATGGAGCCTAAGCCAAATCGTCTTTCCTTACTTACTCCCCAGCAAAACAGAAAAAAACAGTCCTATGCCCCCAGCAAAACAGAAAAAAACAGTCCTATGCCGATTTGAATGCAGTACCATACACATGCCAAAATTAATTAGTATCATTTCTAAATCTCTAACTTTGACTGTATATGACTATCTTTGTCGGTGTATGTTCTCTTGGCCTATCTGAACCACATTAACATGTATGAAGACCTTGTAATGGTTGGTTCATTTGTTCCATATAAAGAAAAGTGCCTTCAAATGGCACTGATGTGTTCCATTTTCAAATTATGAAACTCTTGCAGCCTATAACTGAATCTGCAGGTCGCATATATGTTTTTAAAAATCATATAATCCATCAGAAAGATCGACTGAAATGTTAAGCATATGTGTAGCACACTGATTTCAGTGGTCAGACTAAATAACAGCAAAAACCACAAGCACACAGATCATAGATAAAAACTCCAACAAGAGTAACATATGCAACTCATTTAACCCCATATCACATGCATGCATATAAGTACTATGCTTCAAGTACCAGGAATACAGAAGAACACATGGAAATAGACAACTACCCTCGTGCATGACAGGACAGAACTACTCAGAAATCCATGAGAAAACCACAAGCCACATGCATCCAGCTCCAGCATCAAACACTGGCTGCATAGTACATGCATATGCATGCTTGTGATCTCCTCATTTGGTGCGAGGCAAAGGCACTGTGCCATCCCCTCAATCGTTCCATGCAACTTGTCATGCACCGTTCACATCAACCCAGCACCAGTAGTTGTACCCGATCACTGCCTTTCGGTACCATAAAAAGGAAACGAAATAGGAAGCAAAACAAGAAACAATAAGCGATGGTAGATCGAGTTGACACATGATGCGCAGACCGCAGAACGGACACTGCACTACAGACTTAGTACAATTTTGCACGAACCACACACACACACATGCAGCTAGCTGTAGCAAGAGAAATCTCCTATCTCTCCCTGCATCTGCATGCATGTCCCCCTCACTTCACTTCACACTACAGCAAATCATTTTACTTGACTCGATCCTACATGGAAGCAAATTAAACTAGTGATAAACTCGACTAGAACTTAACCCAAGCTAATCAAAGCCAACTAGGTCGAAACACGAGCAATGCAGCAGTGTTCGACGACGACAACTGACAGTACTAGCTGATACACACACGCACAAATGAGAAGTGCAAAGCCGTAACCATGCGCGCGCATGCATGCATACGCGAGCGCACATAAAATATATCTGGCATACCGGCCAAATAGGAGATGGATCGACCACTGGCTGGGGGCGGGTCCTCGTCGTCGATGAGCTCAGCAACCGGTGGCGGGAGGCGCCCCGGGAGGGGGCTGGTGCTGGTTGCTGTGGAAGCTGCTGCCGCTGCTGTCCCCTGTCAGCTGCTGCGGCTTCTTGCGCTTCTTCTTCTCGTAGCTGACGCCGCGTGCGCGGGCCTGGTGCTCGCGGACCTCGCGGAGGTAGAGGCGGACGGCGCGCGCCGCGAAGGGGTTGGACTCGGGGCTGCCGCCGTTCTCCTCGTAGGCGGCGCGGAGGCGGCCGACGAGGGCGTCCAGGCTGCCCCAGGCCTGGCGGAGCGGGCACGGGCAGGGTGCCGGCGGGCTCGGGTGGCCGAAGAAGGGGCAGGCCGAGGCGTGCACCTTGGTCTTGCCGAACTGGTCAAGGTAGCGCAGGAACTCCAGGACGTGCGCTCCGCTGCACTGCGCCAGGCTCAGTGGCGGCCGGTGGTTCCGCAGGTACTGCCCGAACGTGTTCCAGTCGCGCCGCTTCTGCGCCTCGTACCTGCTCGGCGACTGCGGAGTGCCCCCAGAGACCACGGAAAGCGAGGAGGTGATGCTGCTCGAGGAGCTGCCTCCGTTGCCCCCTCCAGACAGAGGGCTGTCCGGGTTCGCCGACAGGTCCATGGATCAGCTAGCTGAGCACGAAAAGGAAGGAAGCATATTCAAGCAAGTGTGACTGTGATCTGAAACTATTTTCTACATTTAATTAACTTCTGTAGGGCTTTCCCTTACACTTCTCTTTTCTTAAACAAATGAAATAAGCTACAACTTGCTATTAGAAAAGAAATAACACTGCTCCTACATATTCCAGAACCATGATCAGGTCAATGATTACATGTGTGCATAATTGCATATATATAAACTTGAGCTAGCGATCTGTTTGAGAGCAGCTGGTTCTCTCACCATTCGCCACTGCAATTGATGCTTTTAACTTTCTATATAAGCAGTAGATGCAGAAATATTTAGGACGAACAAGAACCTGGAGATCTTTCAGGAAAGGAAAATTTTGGAATCACCTTTGGTGCTGTTGGCAGCTGATCTTGGCTTGGCGCTCTCGGAGTTAGTGGGCAAAGCCAAATGGTGATGGAAGTTGGCTTGAGAGTCTGCACAAAGATGGAAAACATCAGAGGACACATACAAGAAAGAAAGAAAGGTTATTTTGGGAGAGCGATCTGGAAAAGCTCATATCTGTTGCTTCTTACTCGGTGGTGGTGGTAGCCAGCAACAGCCAACAGTTGCTTGTGCTGGCTCTCATAGGTCCATCTGGTGATTGGGAAGATGCTGGGAGAGCAGCAGCTTCATCATCTGTTTGTGATGGTGTGGGGGGAATTGTATGCTGCTGCCTCTATTTTTAGGGGGGGGTGCCGGGGGTGGTGGATGTATTGTTTGGCCTAAAAAGGGGAGATGTGAAATGACTGAGACATGGAGTACACAGTAGTGACCAGTGAGAGAGTGGAGGAGATGCACTGCTAGTACTGCTAGGGCTTTTAGGTACTGAAGGGTGGAGCAGGGACACCGAGTGAGAGATGAAAGGTGACATGACAAAAGTAAATATTTTTCTAATTGATAGGTCGGTGTACGGCCTAATGGGGGTGTCGACCTGTTTCTAACTGGTAGTCATTTGATGTCACCGGTCTAAAGTTTCACAATCATACCAACTTGGCAAGAAAATATCTAGTAAGCAATTAGGTTCCTTTATTGTAAGTTCAAACAGTCTAAACCCATTACTTTCACCATTATATTGTACTCCCTCTGTAAACTAATATAAAAGTGTTTAGATCACTATTTTAGTGATCTAAACGCTCTTATATTAGTTGACGGAGGGAGTATGTACTAATTAATATAGTACTCCTTCTGTTTCATAATTGTAAGACGTTTTGGCAGTTTGAACAGAGGGAGTACATGTTTTACGAGACCAAATACTTCACATCACTACGAAGTATGTATTGTAACAAAGTAAGACGTTTAGGCAGTTTATTGCCAAAACGTCTAACATTTGTGAACACAGAGGGAATATATGTTTACGAGATCAAATACTTTACATTACTATGAAGTATGTATTCTGACAAAGCAAATAAATTATTCGATATTGTTCTGATAAGTGTTGATCCTGATATTCACAGAAACGGGCTAATAAAAACTAAGTGGTGTTTCTGGAATACCATAACATGGCCACTAAATCACAGATTTATCATTCCCTTGTTGTGCTCTCCAATATAAATAATCTAGGCATGTCATTCCATGCGCCATGGTCCACTAGAATCAGGGTTTATTTGACCTGATTTTGGAAGTTTGAAGGAGTAGGATGGACTAGGATGGACAGTTTCCAATTGCAAGTGTGCAATATGGCCGTACTTTCGCCTTGTGAAAACAATATGCAGGACATACATACATGCCTTGGTATAATTTAGCCTTGATATATTGCATACTCATATTTGAGTGACATTCTGTCATACGGTGAAAAAAAATTCTTCATGATGAACTACATGGAAAATGGAGATTATGCAACAGGTGACTAGGACATGGAGTCACATGCGAAAAAGATATCGATCACATGTTCCACGCGCAATTTTACATTGGATGATACCTTTAAATTTTCATGGTTTTCTTTATATTTTTCAGATTATCTTAACTTTCAGTCAACTTTGCTAATGTTTTAACGAGATGTAATTTGTATCAGACTAAAACATTAAGGGCTTCTTTGATATACTTGATTTCTAAAATGTAAAAATATGAAGAAAAATCATAGAATGTAATATCATGCCCACTTCAATTATTGAATAGGAGTATGTAACACAGTTTTTTTGGTTGCACAATAGACAAAAATAAAGAATTCTTCCAAATGCGTTGTCAATAAAATTTATCTTCTGAAAAATAGTGCTACAGAATCTTTTCATTCCCTAAAAAAGGAATCTTTTCATTACAAAATTTCTAATATTTTTTCAAGGATTCCAAATTTTGAAATTCGTATACGAGAAAACTTTGAATCAAAGAGACCATAACAAGGAATATAGAAAGCAGCGGCATATACAGTTTCTCTTATATTTTCAAGCTAGCCATGCATGCTATAGTGACAAATCAAATAATCCAAGATTAATTTTCTGCGGGCATTCTTAGGTTCATGTATGCATCTATGCACAATCATATGTAGTCAATTAATTAGTTCATCAAGAAAGATCATAGCCCGGAAAATGTTAGCTGACATGTAGTACGACATGACTCCTAGAAATGGGAGACGAATTGTGTGCAAATACATGTTTAATTCTTATTTATTTGCTTGGTAAATTGTCCCATAGGGTATACATTGTATTTTAATACATTTTCTATGGTACTCATATGCATGCCAATATCTTTTGAAGATGGATCATTTGCTGGTTATAAGGTGGTGGTTCTTGTTGTTTTTTGCGTAAGCCCCACATGGTTATATTTTATGTAATAAATGTTTTAACATTTGTTTACTTTGCTTTGGTGAATTAACATTTCTTTATATACTATATAACTACAAGAATATTAGTGCTCATTTTGATGGTGACCGATGAAATCGAATACTAGTCAATTTTAGACGTTAATGTATATTTTAATTTGTCGCTACAAAGCGGTTACTACTTTCATTATTGTCATTTCTATCTTATCGAGCTGACTAACTAGATGATGAAGTCTTTTCAAACTTTACACCAAAAGGTTACCCAGGACTTTCCATTTTCGAAAGAGAGCGCGGCTTAAATGTCAAGCCTTACATATAATTGAATGCATAACTAGGGGTACACTTCGAGTACACGGATAATTTTTCTCTGCTGCAATGATTATTTGCGACGCATTTTGTTAAAGTTAGCTAGCACACAAATAGTGCAGCTACAACTTAGGCTTGGTTAATCAGTGCTTTAGTTGATTGTGAGGCATGCTATTCTATTATCAATATTGTAACTTGATATTTTATATATAATTTCAGCGTTTTCACCTTTGAGAGAAACAGAGAGTACAACTTGCAGATACATTCATGTGCACACTGAATTACACCATGCTTGCTAGAAAATGAATTTCTCACAGATGTCTCCCTGAAAACAGATCCTTGAGGTTTTATTTGAAATTTTAAAATTTGTCAGGCGGCTGTATTTTGCTTTATTTCCACACCTTCTTTTTGCTCAAGTAACCACGCCGAGGCACAGTATACTGGGTCAAAATTGTTTTGTTTGTTATATTACCTGTTTCATATAGTCGGTGACACTTACTCCCTCCGTCCCATAATATAAGAACGTTTTTGACACTGATGTAGTGTCAAAAACGTTCTTATATCATGGGACGGAGGGAGTAGAATTTAAGTGATGAATATGTGTAGCTAAATTATCTTCGCTCTAGGTCCATGCCCTGCAACTGAATTATGATTTCAAGTTACAACCTGTTACGTTCAGCCTATGGGCAATTGGCAGCTGAGATTAAGGCTCTCATGGTAGGCAAGGAGTTTGTTCCCCAGAAGATTAGTCATTCACAAAATAGGGTAGCAGATCGGTTGGCTTTTTATAGCCGTACTAAGTCGTGTACGTCTGTATGGTTGCATTGTGGACCTCCATGTATCGAGGACCTCGTGCCTCTCGATTGTAACCTTATCCTATGAAATAAACTCCTTTTATACCTCGTAAGAAAAGACAATATGATTTCAAGTGCAACTTTGAGATTGCACACCCAATACCATGACACGTACTCTCCTTCCTACATATTGGTTTTCACCTCTTCCCTTCTATATGAATAGGCAGTGCTTCTGTCGGTTGCTCGAAAAAAAATACCAATGACACGTGAATGCTATTTTCGTCAATGCATTTCTTTTTCTGTTGTTGTAATCCATTTAAACAATAATACTAGTGATTCTCAAAAATAAAAAAACTCCCTCTGTAAAGAAATGAAAAAATACTTTTATATTTCTTTACGAGGGAGTACTAGTGAAACGGTTCAAATGCAAAAAGATGCACCGCGGATGAATAAGCAGGTGCTGTGCTGAGCTGTGCACCACAGAAACAAGCAGGCGCTAGCAGCTCTGCATATCACGACGACACGAGACTGTCTAACCAAAGTGAAAATAGCTCGAACGGGCCAGGACTGATGTGTCCACTCGTCTTGGGACTTGCCTCCATCATGTACGAATTAATTCCTCTCGTACATTCTTCCGCAGTGCTCTGATGGACTATCTAGTGACTAGTACGGAACGCCTGTGCATCTCTACTGTACGTGGCGTGATCGGTGCTAGGTTTAAATTTCATGCAAACATGCATTGGCTAAATTATTTCTCACATGTTCGTTCTTGCAAGGGAAGAAAACACTCCTGTATACACCAGAATAGTGTTAAGAGCATAGTCAGCGCGAACCAATCTATGATTGAATGGTTAGAAAGATAGTGATATCTTCAGCCCACCGGGAATGATACACTCTCTCGAAGGTGCTCATGAAGGTAGGGTTTGCGTGTGTGTATTCAAGGAGATGAGTGTATGCACGTATATATACACAATTTAATCAATCATATATGTTGCCATAAAAAGACTTGTTAATTTATTAATCCCATCAACATGAATGATATCTAAGTTAGGTCTAAATGTTAGGCTGATGGGACTACCAACCAGTTAGCTGTGTGCATTTGATATGTTGAACAGGGCGTGTACAGTTTTGCTGAGGTGAACGGCACCAAAGAGGCATTACTGCAGCGCAGGTAGGAATCTTTTGGCTAGGGCCTGGCTGGTTAAGTGCTAGTGGTACATGTGAGCAAGCGAGCTATGCAATCAATTAACAGTTCACCTCTTGGAAAAAGAGTTAGCTAGCTAGTTGAGCAAGGCAAGCTTCATTATTGGTGCCAAGAGCCTGGCCATGCTTCTAGTTCTAGGGCCAACAAGCCATGTGCGCCTACTGCTTGACCAGATTTCTTCGAAGAAATTGACGAGGAGTTGTGAAACAATTGCTCGTGATGATGCTAGTGACAAGAGATAAAGAAGGATTAGTTTATCGGAGGTGTCTGACACACATAGCTATACCGGAATTGAAGCATACAGTACAAGATAAATATATACCATGTGTGACACTGGTGCAAATCCCTCGCTCGATCGTATGATCTCTTGATTTAACGTTTGATAAAGCGTTATTTTAGGAGCTGTTCCCACAAGAGACATGTTTCTAAACCTTGCTTTCCATAACAATTATAACCACATTTTGTTTGGAACCGTGCAGAAGAACTGCATGTGTATTCATAAAAGATAAAAGAAGGAAGAAGCGAATATCCAATTCTGAGCCCGGGCTCAGATGCACCCAGTCAAGAAATAATTTATAAAAAATTAGAAGAATTCAAACAAATTCAACTTTTTTGTTCATGGTAGATAATTTGATGTGTGAGGTACGCTCCAAATTTCAGAGCATTTGGACATTTGATAAGCTCTCAGCAAAAAAGACAAATTGGGTCAGAACAGTATACGAACAGTATACTATTTAACAGACCCCACATTTGTCTTTTTTGCCAAGAGCTACTCAGATGTCCAAACGATTTGAAATTTGGACCGGACATCACGCGCCAAATTATCTACCATGCCAAAAACATTTGGATATTAAAAAAATTCTAGTATTTGTTTTAATTTTTTATTCAGCGCAGGTGCAGATGCTCCTAGGAGCCAAAACGCCTTACTCGGGATGAAGTTACTATAGTACCAAAGAAGGCATGACTTGGACAATGCCATAGCGATGCGGCACGGCCGAAAACCTAGGAGCATCTATAGATGGACCACTGATATCCTCTTATATGTCCGGGAGGACGACCTATTCAGTGACTGGTTACGAAAATGCCACCTACCACACCTCTCAAACCGCCCCTGCATGTCCGGGCTGTATGGCTATGGCACCCCCATACAAAGCCCATATCTGAGACGAATATATGGAAAGGACCGTACCAGTCCACCACCTCAGGTCTGGCCTATGGTGGCCCACCTCGACCCCACAAATATTACCTCCCTATCCGCACCTAGATGAAACCCTAGCTACTTGCCATTCCACTCCACTTTCAGTCCGCTCCGCTCATCCTAGCTCCTCTCCAGTGTTCTTTGGCATAGCAGGCAGCGGATCTGAGTTTGACAACTAAAGATTCATTAACTGGGACATGCGGAGACGAGGAGGAGTTTGTCATCCAACTGTCTCCACTAAAAAAACACTTATGTGATGTTACGTCTTTGTCACAGTAGGTCACGTTTTCTGTCATGCATGTACATCCGTGACGATTTTATGACAAAATTAAGATAGTCATACATGTGTTGTCGTAGGTCTAATAGGTGTTTCATAGTTTTCAGTTTCAAAGACTTCATCAGTTTCAGCATTCTCAATATCTGTAGCTCTAGCAAGTTGTTCATCAAGAAATTCACCTAGTGGCACATTATCATCAAGCAAGGTACTAGCATCATCATAAGCATCATTTGTAGTAGAAGTAGCATCATCAATAACATGCGACATATCAGGATTAATAGCATGTGGTGGTGTTGCAAGTTTACTCAAAACAAATGGTGAATCAAGTACAGAACTATATGACAATTCCTTACCTCCCCTCGTCTTAGAGGAAAAAATCTTGGTTCTTGTATCTTTCAGATTCTTCATAGTGATAAATAGATATAAATCCCAAAGTGACTCAAAAAATATAGATATGCTCCCGACAACGGTGCCCAGAAAAAGGACTTGATAACCCAGAAGTATAGGGGATCGCAACAGTTTTCGAGGGTAGAGTATTCAACCCAAATTTATTGATTCGACACAAGGGGAGTCAAAGAATATTTGTAAGTATTAGCAATTGATTTGTCAATTCAACCAGAGATTAAATATCTGCATCAAAGTGATCAGTAACACCGTAATATGATAGTTTTGATAGTAGTGCTACCAATAGCAATGGTAATGGTAACAGCAGTAACGGTTTTGTAGCAGTTATTACAGTAGCAATAGCAATATTAACTTAGCATGAGCAATAGTTGGAAAACTTGTAGGCATTGGATTGGTGAATTCGTTGGATGATATTCATTATATAACCGTCATAACCTAGGGCGACACAAAACTAGCTCCAGTTCATAAATATAATGTATGCATGCATCCCGTCATACGTGATTATGGAAAAGAACTTGCATGACATCTTTTTTCCTACCCTCCCGTGGCAGTGGGGTCCATAAGGAAACTAAGGGATCTTTTTTTTTTGAAACTCCGATCACTTTATTGAATTATATAACTGTTACATCGTCCACCAAGCCTTTTACAATGAAATCCAATGGTTCCTCGATCCACAGAGAAGGGGACGGACTCGCCAGCCTAGCTAGATCGTGAGATACAGAATTGGCCTCTCTAGGGCAATGGACAAATGTGACCGAAGTATATCCTATAACCAGGACCAAACAATCCGAATAAATCGCCGCTGCGCCTGAAGCCATGAAGCCTCCATTCTGCATGGTATTGATCACCTCGAGACAGTCCGACTCAACCACAAGCTTGCTTATTCCCAGTTGTTGCGCCAGTTGTAATCCATGTCGAAGTGCATAAGCTTCCGCCATCCCTGCATCTGCAACATGCTCTAGTTGTTCATTGGACGCCGCAACGAATCCACCCTTGTGACCCGTAGGGCAGCACCAACAGCTCCCTGGAGGGAGTGTGCCCTGAATGATGCATCTACATTTAACTTCACGAAACCTTCAAGCGGCTTTGTCCAACCATTTCTCCTCGGTTCGGCGTTTTTCTTCATGGCCTTGAAGTAATTAGCAGTTAGCGCCGCAATCTACAACGCTGACAGAGCCGGGGTTTGCACATCCTCACCATGAACGTGTTGTCGCCGTTCCCACCATATATACCAAATTCCAACTAGAATGAGAGCTTGGGCAGGAGCATGCGATATGGAACTCACTCGTGATGGGGCACATAAAATATAGTCCAATGCCGCTGTTCCCGCCCTATCAGTCAAGCATGCTTCATCAACGAATTTGTCCAGCTTCAGGCACCTCCAAATTGCAGTTGCTCTCAGGCAGGTAAACAGTGAGTGCATGATGTCCTCACATCCACCAGCACACATAGGGCAACTATCGTCCGTGCCAATGTGCCTGTTCACCAGAACCCCACGACAAGGAATAAATCCGTGTAGAGCCTTCCATGCATGGATCTTGATCTTCGCTGGGACTTGACAACTCCACAGATTTGCCCAGACTGGGTGTCGTTGAGATGGTTGTCCCTCTGTTCTCTCGTACCAACGAGCAAACTGACGATCCCATTCAACGTAATAAGCTGATCTTATCGAAAAGATGTTGTTTTTTGTAAATCTCCAAGCCACAAAGTCTTCCATCATACCATTCAGTGCCAGTGGGATTGACAAGATTCGATGGGCATCAACCGGCCAGAACACCGTATTTATCAGCTCATGGTCCCATAGACCGGTGACAGGATCAATCAGCTCTGAAACCTTGGTCAGCACAGTCGCATCTCTTGGTGTAATGACACGTCCATCAGCACTAGACTGAATCCATGGGTCAGACCATATATTCACTTGTGATCCATCTCCTATGTTCCATATTGCTCCACTCCTGAACATGTTAATCCCAGCACAAATACTCTGCCAAGTATACGAGCTCCCACTCTTTAAATTAGCATCTAATAACTTTCCATCCGGATAATATTTGGCCCTCAATATCTGTGCACAAAGAGAGTCTGGGTTTTCCAGCAACCTCCACACTTGTTTGGCAAGTAAAGCAAGGTTAAAGCTATGTAAATCCCTGAACCCCAACCCTCCTCTATCCTTAGGCACACAGAGTTTCCACCATGCCGCCCAACGAATACGCTTGTGGTTGTCATCATCACCCCACCAGTACTTTGCTATTGCGTCCGTCATTCCTTTGCAAAATTTCTTCGGAATTTTGAACACAGACATCACAAATACCGGCATAGCTTGAGCAACAGCCTTAATAAGCGTCTCTTTACCACCAGAGGAGAGCATTTTCTCCTTCCATCCAATAACCAATTGATTTATTCTATCAATCAGATACTCAGAAGAATCACTCCTATCAACTCCTACCATTGCAGGTAGGCCGAGTTATTTGTCATTAAGAGCTTCAGTATCAATATTTAGATGTTGGCATATCACAACCTTCTCCTGCACCGGAGTGTTTGCACTGAAGAAAATGCTAGACTTTGCATCACTAACCAATTTACCTGAGCTCGCACAATAGTCATCGAGTACCCTTCGAAGGCACGCCGCTTTTGGAGCCATCCGCTTTCATTAAGATCAAAGAGTCATCAGCGAAAAGCAAATGTGAAATTTGGGGTGCCTCCCTACATACCTTGACCCCAATAAGCGAGCCATCATTCTCCTCCGCCTGGAGCATACTGGATAGCGCCTCCGCACATATCAAGAACAAGTAAGGTGACAACGGATCGCCTTGTCGAAGCCCGCGAGTAGGAGAGAAACCCTCCGTACAGCAGGAGTTATATCTCACATTACATGACACCGAAGACACGCACTCCATAATCAACGTGATCCACTGCTCCGCAAAACCAAGTCTCTGCATCACTCGCCTGAGAAAGCACCACTCAACTCGATCATATGCCTTGTGCATATCAAGGTTAACTGCACATAAGTCGGACTTTCCTTTCTTCCTCTTAATTATGTTTACACACTCATATGCTATTAATATGCTATCTGTAATCAATCTCCCGGGGACGAATGCACTCTGCATCGGGCTTATGACCTCCGGAAGGATCACCTTGAGCAGATTCGCAAGCATCTTGGAAATTATTTTGTACACTACGTTACATAAGCTGATCGGCCTGAACTACGTGATGCTTGTAGGATTTTCCACTTTCGGTATCAACACTATAGTTGTACTATTCCACCCCTCGGGGATTACTCTTGTGTTTATAGCCTCTAACACCTCCTTCACAAGATCATCCTTCAACATACTCTAGAATCTCTTATAGAATGCAGCATGCAATCCGTCCGGTCCTGGTGCTTTAAAGTCACCTATACTGAAAACCGCACGGCGTACATCCTCCTCCGTGAATGGAGCCAGCAAGGTCTCATTCATTTGTGTTGTAACCTTTGGGGTTACCTTCTCAATGACCACTTCATTAGGGGCATTAACCTGGGAAGAAAACAAGGTTGTAAAGTAATTCTTAATGATGTCGTCCTTCTCCTGTTGCCCTTCCTGCATCACCCCATTCTCATCCTTTAAACCCTTGATCATATTTCTCTTCTTCCTCGCAGAAGCATATAGATGAAAAAAGTTTGTATTGCGGTCGCCGTGCTTCAGCCAGTTAGCTCTACCTCTCTGCACCCATTCAATTTCTTCTTGCTCCATCAAGTTTTCAGTAACTATAAGTATTTCTTTTTGTCTATCAATCGCTGCATCCGTAGCAGGACCTCTTCTCAGATCCTCTAGCTCCTTTTTCAGCTTCGCCAATCTCTTCTGTGGCCTTTTAAGTGTCTCTTTGTCCCATTTTATGCAGTTCCACATGAACTGAATCAACTTTTTGTTTGAACGGTCCGAGGCCAAGTAGCGACGCCTTCATCCAGGCCGTTCGGACCACCTCCTCGACTATTTTCTCCTTAAGCCATCTCCCCTCAAATCTCCTCATTGAGCTAGGAGACCGATTGGCATGTGCATATTGGTCAGTATCAAGCACCAACGGCCGATGGTCAAATTTAGTCATTTCCCCGTTAATGACCCCTGCATGAGGGAACAATTGACTCCACCTTGAGTTGCAAAGTGCTCGATCAAGCCTTTCCTTGATCAACCCTCTACTCCACGTGTATACATCCCCGGTCGCCCCCATATCCTCCAGCTCACAATCAGATAGAGCATCTCTGAAATGGATCTTTGCTCTCTAGCTGCTCCACCTTCCTTCTCATGCATAAATAATATCTCATTAAAATCTCCAAATGCTATCCATGGTTCATCTCTCAGTTGGTGCTGTGCACGTAAGTACTCCCATGATTTATGTTTATTTTCTTTCGCCGGCTCACCATAGAAGCCTGTACACCTCCATTCCTTCCGTCATCTATTGTTACATCAATAAAATTTGCAGTTACCCCATGTTTTGTGACTGACACTCCGTTTCTCCACATCATCAGTAAGCCTCCCGCCCTACCATCACTCGGGTTAACCAGCCTCTCCTGGAACGCTAGCTTTCTCATCAACCGTTCGGCCCTTGCGTCAGACAGATGAGTTTCCGATAGAAATAACACATCTGGTTTGTAGCACTTCTGAACATCCAGGAGTGCTCTAACTGCCCGGGGCTGACGCATACCGTGGCAGTTACACCCTAGGATAATCATTGGGCATGGCGGTCCTCCTCCTGGGAGGCCGCCAATGTTGCCAAGTTCATGTCCATTGTGCCATCTGCTTTGCGCCGTTTTGAGTCTTGTGATGTGCTGTATTGCTCTCCCCCTCCTCCTTCTCAGTTCCTCTTTCGGAAGCTATTCCATCTTCTCCTTTGCCCTGTGTCAGAGCCAGCTGGTTCCCCTTCCCCTTCTCTGTGAATTCTAGCCTTCTCTTGAGAGCACTCGAAGTTTGCGACTGAGCATCCGTAGATTTCAAAGGGCTACTCGCCGAGCTGTTCAAATCATCCTTCTCCTTCCTTAATCCACTAGGTTCTGTACCTGCCGCAAAACCACCCCTACCACCTCCTCCCATTCTACCTCCTCCTCCTCTGCCGTTTAAGCCAGCCTGCTAGCTCTGATCCTCCCTTCTGAACTCAGGCGCAATCAAGGTTATCGGATAAATAATGGCCGACTCCTCATGCACCCCATTACCATGTTCTTTTGCCACATGACCTACAAAGCCACAAACTCCACAAAACCACGACATCTTTTCATACTCAAAAGGAAAATACACCTTCTTCATCCTCAGAGTTAGACTGGCACATCTTGTAAGAGGTTTGCGTACATCCAATGTTAAGCGTACTCTGATGCCCCCACCTTGACCCTTAACGGATCGTTCATCAACTCTTTCCACAATCCCTGCCTTTGTTGCCAACTGGCGAGCAATGTTCGCACTCCTCATCTTATCCTTCAATCCCATCACCCTCACCCACACCTGGTAAGTATTCAGTTCCACCTCGCCTGGTTCTGACCATCCATCATATGGAGCAAACAACACCGGGCAGTTTCGGAAAATCCAAGGTCCGTCCTGCATGACTCTTTCCCAATCTGCCATGCAAGCAATCTGTACAGAGAACAAGTTATCTTCTATGGCTCTGAATTCTACTTCCTGCGCGAGATTCCACGCTGATCTCATTGTTCCATAGAAGGCCCCATTGCTGAATTTCCTCGAGGTGTGCACCCAGGCTAGCGCCATGAACTCGACATCCTTCTCTAACTCCTCCAAGTCTTCCTCTAGTACCACATCTTCTTCTTCTTCCCTGAGATTCAGGTACTTCAACTTCTCATCTAGTGATTCCTCCCGTTCTGATCTACTCCCTTCGGCTACCTCCGCCGCCTCCGCATCCGATTCCACCTCCACTCCCACCGCCATCTTGTCCTTTCCGCCGCCAACTCTCGAGGTAGATGAGTTTACCCTCGACATCGCACCTTGCCTCCCTAGGGTTTGGTTCATCCCCTAGATGATCTCCTACTGTATTACCAGAAATCTCGTCTAGGATCGGGATCGGCTGGGAGTCCGATCCGTAATCAGGGAGAGGAACGTGATCTCCTTGGCCGCCTCCCTGGAGAGAGAAAAACCCTAGAAGGGTACTAGGTACTCTACGTATGTATATGTTTAGTCCCACATTGCCTAGCCTTTGATGAATCTTAAGGCCTCCTTTTAATAGAGAACCGGACCAAACATTAACACATAGTGAATACATGAACTCCTCAAACTACGGTAATCACCAGAAAGTATGCCAATTACTGTCACCTTGGCGTTTTCAGATCATAACACGTAATAGGTGCATATGGCTTGCAAGATCAGATCTAGAACATAGATATAATGGTGAAAACATAAACGGTTCAGATCTGAAATCATGGCACTCGGGCCGTAGTGACAAGCATTAAGCATAGCAAAGTCATAACAACATCAATCTCAGAACATAGTGGATACTAAGGACTAAGACTACCAAAACTAAATCGATTACATGATGAATCTCATCCAACTCCTCATCGACCAGCGAGCCTACGAAAGAATTACTCACTCCCGGTGGGGAGCATCATGGAATTGGTGATTGAGGATGGTTGGCGATGATGAAGACCGAAGTTCCCCCACTCCGAAGCTCCGAATGGGCTCTAGATCTGGCCTCCCGATGGAGAACAGGAGGTGGCGGCGGCTCCGTATCATAAAACACGATGAGACTTCCTCTCCTATTTTTCTCTGAAAATAGTATTTTATACCGTCGGGATTAGGGCCAGCGGGGCCTCGAGGGCCCCACCACCCACCAGGGCGCGCCAGAGGGGGTGGCGCGCCCTTGTGTCTTGTGGGCAGCCAGCCCCCTCTCAAGTGGGTCTTGGTTCCAGTATTTTTTATTTATTGCAAAATAATTCTCAAAAAAGTTTCGTCCAAATCCGAGAACTTTTATTTTTGCACAAAAACAAAAACCATGGTAGTTCTGCTGAAAACAGCGTCAGTCCGGGTTAGTTTCATTCAAATCATGCAAATTAGAGTCCAAAACATGGGCAAAAGCGTTAGGAAGAGTAGATACGATGGAGAGGTATCACGTCCCTGTACCCTCTATATACTAGATAAAATAAACAAAAAGGTGCAAGTCGCACGCACCACAAAAATCTCCTGCGGTCTATTTTTCTTCGCAAGTTATACGGGAGTTTCCATCGAGTCATTCCGTCTTGCAGAGATAGATCGATCCATCTAAAGCCGGCTGATGACCCAAAAGTACAGGGGATCAATCGTAGTCCTTTCGATAAGTAAGAGTGTCGCACCCAAGGAGGAGCAGAAGGAAATGATAGGTAGTTTTCAGCAAGTTATTGTCTGCAAGCACTGAAATTATAAGTAACAAGTAGTTTGATAGCAAGATAATTTGTAACGAGCAAATAATGATAACGGTAACAAGAGTGCAGCAAGGTAGCCCAATCCTTTTGAGGCAAAGGACAGGCCAAAACGCTCTATTATAGTAAGCAAAGCGTTCTTGAGGATACATGGGAATTTCATCTAGTCACTTTCATCATGTTGGTTTGATTTGTGTTTGCTACTTTGATAATTTGATATGTGGGTGGACCGGTGCTTAGGTGATGTTCTTACTTGAACAAACCTCCTACTTATGATTAACCCCCTCGCAAGCATCCGCAACTACGAGAAAAGTATTAAGAATAAATATAACCATAGCATTAAACTTTTGGATCCAAATCAGTCCCTTATGGAATAGCGCATAAACTAGGGTTTAAGCTTCTGTCACTCTCGCAACCCATCATCTAATAACTACTCCACAATGCATTCCCTTAGGCCCAAATATGGTGAAGTGTCATGTAGTCGACGTTCACATGACACCACTAAGGGAATCATAACATACATGCCATCAAAATATCGAACACATATCAAGTTCACATGATTAGTTGCAACAAGATTTCTCCCGTGACCTCAAGAACAAAAGTAATTACTCACAAATGATAATCATGCTCAAGATCAGAGGAATATTAAATAGCATAATGGATATGAACATATAATCTTCCATCGAATAAACCATATAGTAATCAACTACAAGATGTAATCAACACTACTAGCTACCCCCAAGCACCAATATAAGGTTCTGGTACAAAGATTGAACACAGGAGATGAACAAGGGTTTGAGAGGAGATGGTGTTGTTGAAGATATTGATGGAGATTGCCCTCCCCAAGATGGGAGAGTTGTTGGTGATGATGATGACGATGATTTCCCCTCCGGGAGGGAAGTTCCTCCGGCGAAATCGCTCCACCGGAGGGCAAAAGTGCTCCTGCCCAAGTTCCACCTCGAGACGGCGGCGCTTTGTCCCAAAAGTCCTCATTTTTTTCTAGGTCAAAATGACTTATATACCAGAAGAGGGGCACCGAAGGTGGTGTTGGGGAACGTAGTAATTTCAAAATTTTCCTATGCACACGCAAGATCATGGTGATGCACAGCAACGAGAAGGGAGAGTGTTTGTCTACGTACCCTCGTAGACCGTAAGCGGAAGCGTTATATCAACGCGGTTGATGTAGTCCTACATCTTCACGATCCGACCGATCCAAGTACCGAAAGCACGGCACCTCCGAGTTCTTCACACGTTCGGCTCGGTGACGTCCTCACCTTCTCGATCCAGCAAGAGGGGCGAGGTAGTAGATGAGTTCCGGCAGCACGACGGCGTGGTGATGGTGTTGGTGAAGAACAATCTTCGCAGGGCTTTGCCTAAGCACTACGAAAACTATGACGGAGGATAAACTAGAGGAGACGGGGTTGCCGGCACACGGCTTGGTGTTTCTTGATGTCTTGGGTGCTAGTCCTACCCCTCTATTTATATGTTGAGCCTTGGGGTCGAAACCTGGAGTAAAAGCCTCCACAAAGTCGGTTTCACCCGAAAGGCAAGAGTCCTTCTCGGACTCCAGGGCCAGACGCCAGGGTTCCCAGCGTCTGGACCCAGACACCAGGGACCCTAGCGTCTGGACCCAGACACCAGGGACCCTGGCGTCTGGCCCCTGGACTCCGCAAAACTTCCTTTTGCGCTTTCCAAAAACCTTGTGGGCTTTCCCCTTTGGCCCAGATAAAGTGTTCTCGTGCCCAAACATTTCGGGAAACATCCGGAACCCCTTCCGATGGATTCCAGAACCCTTCTGGAGATCAAACACTACTATCCACATATCAATCTTTACTTCCGGACCATTCCAGAGTTCCTCGTCATATCTGTGATCTCATTCGAAACTCCGAACAACATTCGGTCACCAACATACATAACTCATAGTACTATATCGTCAACGAACGTTAAGCGTGCGGACCCTACGGATTCGAGAACTATGTAGACATGACCGATACACCTCTCTTGTCAACCTGGATGCCCATATTGGATCCTACATATTCTACGAAGATCTTTATCGGTCAGACCGCATAACAACATACGTTGTTCCCTTTGTCATCGGTATGTTACTTGCCCGAGATTCGACCGTCGGTATCTCAATACCTAGTTCAATCTCATTACCGACAAGTCTCTTTACTCGTTCCGTAACACATCATCCCGCAACTAACTCATTAGTTGCAATGCTTGCAAGGCTTAAGTGATGTGCATTACCGAGAGGGCCCAGAGATACCTCTCCGACAATCGGAGTGACAAATCCTAATCTCGAAATACGCCAACCCAACATCTACCATTGGAGACACCTGTAATACTCCTTTATAATCACCCAGTTACGTTGTGACGTTTGGTAGTACCCAAAGTGTTCCTCTGGCAAACGGGAGTTGCATAATCTCATAGTCATAGGAACATGTATAAGTCATGAATAAAGCAATAGCAACATACTAAACGATCGGGTGCTAAGCTAATATAATGGGTCATGTCAATCAGATCATTCAACCAATGATGTGACCTCGTTAATCAAATAACAACTCTTTGTTCATGGTTAGGAAACATAACCATCTTTGATTAACGAGCTAGTCTAGTAGAGGCATACTAGTGACACTCTGTTTGTCTATGTATTCACACATGCATTATGTTTCCGGTTAATACAATTCTAGCATGAATAATAAACCTTTATCATGATATAAGGAAATAAATAATAACTTTATTATTGCCTCTAGGGCATATTTCCTTCAGTCTCCCACTTGCACTAGAGTCAATAATCTAGATTACACAGTAATGATTCTAACACCCATGGAGCCTTGGTGCTGATCATGTTTTGCTCGTGGAAGAGGCTTAGTCAACGGGTCTGCAACATTCAGATCCGTATGTATCTTGCAAATCTTTATGTCTCCCACCTGGACTAAATCCCGGATGGAATTGAAGCGTCTCTTGATGTGCTTGGTTCTCTTGTGAAATCTGGATTCCTTTGCGAAGGCAATTGCACCAGTATTGTCACAAAAGATTTTCATTGGACCCGATGCACTAGGTATGACACCTAGATCGGATATGAACTCCTTCATCCAGACTCCTTCGTTTGCTACTTCCGAAGCAGCTATGTACTACGCTTCACATGTGGATCCCGCCACGACACTTTGCTTAGAACTGCACCAAATGACAGCTCCACCGTTCAATATAAACACGTATCTGGTTTGCGATTTAGAATCGTCCGGATCAGTGTCAAAGCTTGCATCAACGTAACCATTTACGATGAGCTCTTTGTCACCTCCATAAACGAGAAACATATCCTTAGTCCTTTTCAGGTATATCAGGATGTTCTTGACCGCTATCCAGTGTTCCACTCCTAGATTACTTTGGTACCTCCCTGCTAGGCTTATAGAAAGACACACATCAGGTCTGGTACACAGCATTGCATACATGATAGAGCCTATGGCTGAAGCATAGGGAACATCTTTCATTTTCTCTCTATCTTCTGCATTGGTCGGGCATTGAGTCTTACTCAACTTCACACCTTGTAACACAGGCAAGAACCCTTTCTTTGCTTGATCCATTTGAATTTCTTCAAAACTTTGTCAAGGTATGTGCTTTGTGAAAGTCCAATTAAGCGTCTTGATCTATCTCTATAGATCTTGAAGCCCAATATGTAAGCAGCTTCACCGAGGTCTTTCATTGAAAAACTCTTGTTCAAGTATCCCTTTATGCTATCCAGAAATTCTATATCATTTCCAATCAGTAATATGTCATCCACATATAATATCAGAAATGCTACAGAGCTCCCACTCACTTTCTCGTAAATACAGGCTTCTCCAAAAGTCTGTACAAAACCAAATGCTTTGATCACACTATCAAAGCGTGTATTCCAACTCTGAGAGGCTTGCACCAGTCCATAAATGGATCACTGGAGCTTGCACACTTTGTTAGCTCCCTTTGGATCGACAAAACCTTCCGGTTGCATCATATACAACTCTTCTTCCAGAAATCCATTCAGGAATGCAATTTTGACATCCATCTGCCATATTTCATAATCATAAAATGCGGCAATCGCTAACATGATTCGGACAGACTTAAGCATCGCTACGGGTGAGAAGGTCTCATCGTAGTCAATCCCTTGAACTTGTCGAAAACCTTTCGCAACAAGTCGAGCTTTGTAGACAGTAACGTTACCGTCAGGGTCAGTCTTCTTCTTGAAGATCCATTTATTCTCAATTGCTTGCCGATCGTCGGGCAAGTCAACCAAAGTCCATAATTTGTTCTCATACATGGATCCCATCTCAGATTTCATGGCTTCAAGCCATTTTGCGGAATCTGGGCTCACCATCGCTTCTTCATAGTTCGTAGGTTCATCATGATCTAGTAGCATGATTTCTAGAATAGGATTACCGTACCACTCTGGTGCGGATCTTACTTTGGTTGATCTACGAGGTTCAGTTATAACTTGATTTGAAGTTTCATGATCATCATCATTAACTTCCTCACTAATTGGTGTAGGTGTCACAAAAACCGTTTTCTGTGATGAACTACTTTCCAATAAGGGAGCAGGTATAGTTACCTCATCAAGTTCTACTTTCCTCCCACTCACTTCTTTCGAGAGAAACTCCTTCTCTAGAAAGGATCCATTCTTAGCGACAAATGTCTCGCCTTGGTGTACCCAACAGTTTCCTTTGGGTATCCTACGAAGACACATTTCTCCGATTTGGGTTCGAGCTTATCAGGTTGAAGCTTTTTCACACAAGCATCGCAGCCCCAAACTTTCAGAAACGACAACTTTGGTTTCTTGCCAAACCACAGTTCATAAGGCGTCATCTCAACAGATTTCGATGGTGCCCTATTTAACGTGAATGTGGTCGTCTCTAAAGCATAACCCCAAAACGATAGCGGTAAATCAGTAAGAGACACCATAGATCGCACCATATCTAGTAAAGTACGATTACGACGTTCGGACACACCATTACGTTGTGGTGTTCCGGGTGGCGTGAGTTGCGAAACTATTCCGCATTGTTTCAAATATAGACAAAACTCGTAACTCAAATATTCTCCTCCATGATCAGATCGTAGAAACTTTATTTTCTTGTTACGATGATTTTCAACTTCATTCTGAAATTCTTTGAACTTTTCAAATGTTTCAGACTTATGCTTCATTAAGTAGATATACCCATATCTGCTTAAATCATCTGTGAAGGTGAGAAAATAACGATATCCGCCATGATCCTCAACATTCATCGGACCACAAACATCTGTATGTATGATTTCCAACAAAAATCTGTTGCTCTCTCCATAGTACCGGAGAACGGTGTTTTAGTCATCTTGCCCATGAGGCACGGTTCGCAAGTACCAAGTGATTCATAATCAAGTGGCTCCAAAAGTCCATCAATATGGAGTTTCTTCATGCGCTTTACACCGATATGACCTAAACGGCAGTGCCACAAATAAGTTGCACTATCATTATCAACTCTGCATCTTTTGGCTTCAACATTATGAATATGTGTATCACTGCTATCGAGATTCATCAAAAATAGAGCACTCTTCAAGGGTGCATGACCATAAAAGATATTACTCATATAAATAGAACAACCATTATTCTCTGATTTAAATGAATAACCATCTCGCATCAAACAAGATCCAGATATAATGTTCATGCTCAACGCTGGCACCAAATAACAATTATTTTGGTCTAATACTAATCCCGAAGGTAGATGTAGAGGTAGCGTGCCGAACGCGATCACATCGACTTTGGAACCATTTTCTACGCGCATCGTCACCTCGTCCTTGGCCAGTGTTCGCTTAATCTGTAGTCCCTGTTTCGAGTTGCAAATATTAGCAACAGAACCAGTATCAAATACCCAGTTACTACTGCGAGCTCTAGTAAGGTACACATCAATAACATGTATATCACATATACCTTTGTTCACCTTGCCATCCTTCTTATCCGCCAAATACTTGGGGCAGTTCCGCTTCCAGTGACCAGTCTGCTTGAAGTAGAAGCACTCAGTCTCAGGCTTAGGTCCAGACTTGGGTTTCTTGTCCTGAGCAACAACTTGCTTGCTGTTCTTCTTGAAGTTCCCCTTCTTCTTCCCTTTGCCCTTTTTCTTGAAACTGGTGGTCTTATTGACCATCAACACTTGATGCTCCTTCTTGATTTCTACCTCCGCAGCTTTTAGCATTGCGAAGAGCTCGGGAATCGTCTTATCCATCCCTTGCATGTTATAGTTCATCATGAAGCTTTTGTAGCTTGGTGGAAGTGATTGGAGAATTCTGTCAATGACGCTATCATCCGGAAGATTAACTCCCAGTTGAATCAAGTGATTATTATACCCAGACATCTTGAGTATATGCTCACTAACAGAACTATTCTCCTCCATCTTGCAGCTATAGAACTTATTGGAGACTTCATATCTCTCAATTCGTGCATTTGCTTGAAATATTAACTTCAACTCCTGGAACATCTCATATGCTCCATGACGTTCAAAACGTCATTGAAGTCTCGTTTCTAAGCCGTAAAGCATGGCACATTGAACTATCGAGTAGTCATCAGCTTTGCTCTGCCAGACGTTCTTAACGTCGTCAGTTGCATCAGTAGCAGGCCTGGCACCCAGCGGTGCTTCCAGGACGTAATTCTTCTGTGCAGCAATGAGGATAATCCTCAAGTTACGGACCCAGTCTGTGTAATTGCTACCATCATCTTTCAACTTTGCTTTCTCAAGGAACGCATTAAAATTCAACGGAACAATAGCACGGGCCATCTATCTACAATCAACGTAGACAAGCAAGATACTATCAGGTACTAAGTTTATGATAAATTTAAGTTCAATTAATCATATTACTTAAGAACTCCCACTTACAAAGACATCCCTCTAATCCTCTAAGTGATCACGTGATCCAAATCAACTAAACCATAACCGATCATCACGTGAAATGGAGTAGCTTTCAATGGTGAACATCACTATGTTGATCATATCTACTATGTGATTCATGCTCGACCTTTCGGTCTCAGTGTTCCGAGGCCATATCTGCATATGCTAGGCTCGTCAAGTTTAATCTGAGTATTCTGCATGTGCAAAACTGGCTTGCACCCATTGTAGATGGACGTAGAGCTTATCACACCCGATCATCACGTGGTGTCTGGGCACGACGAACTTTGGCAACGGTGCATACTCAGGGAGAACACTTTTATCTTGAAATTTAGTGAGAGATCAACTTATAATGCTACCGTCAATCGAAGCAAGATAAGATGCATAAAAGATAAACATCACATGCAATCAATATAAGTGATATGATATGGCCATCATCATCTTGTGCTTGTGATCTCCATCTCCGAAGCAACGTCATGATCACCATCGTCACCGGCGCGACACCTTGATCTCCATCGTAGCATCGTTGTCATCTCTCCAATATTATGCTACTACAACTATCGCTACCGCTTAGTGATAAAGTAAAGCATTACAGGGCGATTGCATTGCATACAATAAAGCGACAACCATATGGCTCCTGCCAGTTGCCGATAACTTGGTTACAAAACATGATCATCTCATACAATAAAATTTAGCATCATGTCTTGACCATATCACATCACAATATGCCCTGCAAAAACAAGTTAGACGTCCTCTACTTTGTTGTTGCAAGTTTTACGTGGATGCTACGGGCTGAGCAAGAACCGTTCTTACCTACGCATCAAAACCACAACGATAGTTTGTCAAGTTTGTGCTGTTTTAACCTTCGCAAGGACCGGGCGTAGCCACGCTCGATTCAACTAAAGTTGGAGAAACTGACACCCGCCAGCCACCTGTGTGCAAAGCACGTCGGTAGAACCAGTCTCGCATAAGCGTACGCGTAATGTCGGTCCGGGCCGCTTCATCCAACAATACCGCCGAACCAAAGTATGACATGCTGGTAAGCAGTATGACTTATATCGCCCACAACTCACTTGTGTTCTACTCGTGCATATGACATCTACTCATAAAACCCGGCTCGGATGCCACTGTTGGGGAACGTAGTAATTTCAAAAATTTCCTACGCACACGCAAGATCATGGTGATGCATAGCAACAGAGGGGAGAGTGTTTGTCTACGTACCCTCGTAGACCGTAAGTGGAAGCGTTATATCAACGCGGTTGATGTAGTCGTACGTCTTCACGATCCGACCGATCCAAGTACCGAAAGCACGGCACCTCCGAGTTCTGCACACGTTCGACTCGGTGACGTCCTTGCCTTCTCGATCTAGCAAGAGGGGCGAGGTAGTAGATGAGTTCCGGCAGCACGACGGCGTGGTGACGGTGTTGGTGAAGAACAATCTTCGCAGGGCTTCGCCTAAGCACTACGAAAACTATGACGGAGGATAAACTAGAGGAGACGGGGTTGACGGCACACGGCTTGGTGTTTCTTGATGTCTTGGGTGCTAGTCCTACCCCTCTATTTATATGTTGAGCCTTGGGTCGAAACTTGGAGTAAAAGCCTCCACAAAGTCGGTTTCACCAGAAAGGCAAGAGTCCTTCTCGGACTCCAGGGCCAGACGCCAGGGTTCCCGACGTCTGGACCCAGACGCCAGGGACCCTGGCGTCTGGCCCCTGGACTCCGCAAAACTTCCTTTTGCGCTTTCCAAAAACCTTGTGGGCTTTCCCCTTTGGCCCAGATAAAGTGTTCTCGTGCCCAAACATTTCGGGAAACATCCGGAACCCCTTCCGATGGATTCCAGAACCCTTCTGGAGATCAAACACTACTATCCACATATCAATCTTTACTTCCAGACCATTCCGGAGTTCCTCGTCATATCTGTGATCTCATCCGAAACTCCGAACAACATTCGGTCACCAACATACACAACTCATAGTACTACATCGTCAACGAACGTTAAGCGTGCGAACCCTACGGGTTCGAGAACTATGTAGACATGACCGAGACACCTCTCTTGTCAATAACCAATAGCGGGACCTGGATGCCCATATTGGCTCCTACATATTCTACGAAGATCTTTATCGGTCAGACCGCATAACAACATACGTTGTTCCCTTTGTCATCGGTATGTTACTTGCCCGAGATTCGATCATCGGTATCTCAATACCTAGTTCAATCTCTGCAGCGGTGGGTATTCATGGATGTCGGAGTGCTCAGCCCCCCTGCTCTCGCTCTCGTCGGCACGTGCCATTCCCAGCTCTGGCTGGGGCCACGAGAGGCTCGCTAACCCGCGTCTTGCCTACGTCTGGCTTCGTTTGAAGAGGCTGAAGGATCTTGGCGTGATTGTGCCCATGGTGGTGAAGGAGTTCATCCAGCGCCGTGTTGCCCCGCTTCAGCTCCATTCTCGACCAATGTGGACTTTGTCCGGCAGCAAGGACCGCATGAGACTTCACGAGTCTGGGCTTCCTCTTGAGGCGCAACAAACTGTGCTCGGGATCCTGACGGGCGACCCGTCGCCGGCCGACATGCCGGAGTAGGTTTGCCTCCTGTACTGCTACTTGAACAAGGCGGATTTCACGAGGCAGATGCCCCTTTCAACGAATGGGGACTACGCCCGGTCGGTCTTGAAGGTCCTCGAGAGAACCTGGTCTCCATGGCTCCCTTGCCCGCCGCCGGCGCGGCGACATCCCCGGAAGTGGACGCAGGGGGCGATCATCGTCGGCCGCCGGCGACGCGGCTGCCGAAGGATCGGCGCTGCTCGGGACTCCAGGAGGGCCGACCCATGGCTCCCTGGAGAGTCATCCTGATGAAGCGGCCAGAGGGGCATCACAACCCATTGCTCCTGAGGCCACATCCCTCAAGGCCCGGGCGGGTAGCCGCGAGGCGGAGGGCAAGGTCTCCATGCAGTATGGTACCCCTGAGGTCACCACCTCAGGAGCTTCCCCAGCTGAGCCCGGAGCTAGCGACTGTACCCCTTGCTTCGGGAGGCACCGACTGAACTTCGACGCGCTCCGAAAGAGGAAAGGGTCGCCAAGCTGCAGCGGTGATGCCTTCCGGCCATTGAAGCAGAGGAAATACATTGCCGTCGATGAGTGAGTACCTTACCTTTGTAGTCTCTCGAGCGCTGCTTCCCCTCCTGACTGTGGCTCCCTAGGCTCCCTTCTGCTAAGGCGGCGAAATCTCGCGAGAAGCAACCTCCTCCTGCCTCAAGTCCACTGCTGGCCTTGAGCGCCTCAAGCTAGCCTGCCGCGCATGGCGCGAGGCCGGCCGGAGGGGCAAGCATGCCAGCCTCATGCCTCGAGCCCGCGTTCTTCCATCTCTCCTTCGTGGCCTTGCTTGGGGCACGACAGGCATACCAAGGGCTTCTCCTTTGGTTGTCGACCGTGGCTGGGTGGCCTCAGCCCTGGCCTCTTTTTCAGGTGACAAGCCGCTCCCCCCGGGGGCTCTTGAAAGGGCCCAAGGGGCGCCCGGCAGGGCACCAGCACCCAACCCCCTGCGGGGAGGAGGCGAGCCCCCTCAGACCTCTTCAACGACTTCCAGCACGAGGAACGGGCCTGGTCATGCATTCGGGCTCACGCGCAAGCGGGGTGCTGTCAGGCACGAGCTCTTCTAGGAGGCTATGAGTGCGCTGAGCCGGCTTGGGGGAGAACTCACAGACGTCAACGCCCGTCTTGAAGCTGAGGGTCTCCGACTGGTGGACGAATGGCATCAACTAAAGGTGGCCATCAACCTCGGGAGCATCCAGTGCGAGCATGCCAACGCGAAGGCCGAGGCCCCCCTCGCAACATTTGTGATAGCCTGGTTTTGCTCTCCCTTCTATTTCTGATTTTTATTTGGTTTTGATTTGAATTTGGAGTTTTGAATCTCTTTAGTTGGACTTAAACACTTGGGCATCACCTTGATTTTCACCCAAGTGACTCATTTCTCTTTCTAGCCATCATTTCTTCTCTGATCAACCCCAAAATAATATTATGAATATTTTTCTTAAATGAAAAAATATTGATTTTCCCCTCTAAAACCCTAGCCAGCCACTTGTCCTCCAAAGCAACCCCAATTTTTCTTGCCCACAAAAATTGGAGAAAATTCCCAAATATTCTTTGAACCCTAGGGCACCTTGCTGAGAAAAAATATTGCATCAATTTTTGGAATATTTTTGCTAAAGAAAATATTTTCTGTTTTGGACAGAAATGGTGGTTTCTACAGCAACTGCCATTTTACTTGCTCCAATGCTGCTAATTTTTCTTGTGCGTCACTACCTTCCTAGATGATTGCTAACCTCCAAAGCTCAGCTCCCAACTCTTAGTAATTTGACCACAGTTAACTCTCAAATTTACTGTCCAGAAACTTACCTTGTAGTGAAACTCAAAGCATTGGCTCAACCCAAAACACTAAGGACTACAGGCCAGAAATGAAACTGAGGCCAGTCGTGGGTCTATGCCGAAGTGCACGCGGTGACCACGCGTGTGTACGGTGCCAACCTGCTTGTCGCCGCGCTCTGAGTGCCGCCGAGCGCTCTGTTCGGCGCGTGCTAGCTTCCCCGCCTGCTGCACCTCGCCACCATCCCCGTCTCTACTCCCTTAACTCCCTCCTAGCGCTCGGCGACGCCGGTGCTCGCCGCAGTGAGCAAGGGCGCGGTCCGGCCAACCCAACATTGTGCCGCGCTCTATGTTCGTCGCCACCCCCTCGTTCTCGTGCTCGTCTCCGTCCGCTCACAGTGCCAGCGTGAGCTGTGTCGCCTTCCCCCTCGCTCACTGACGCCGTTCGTCACCGGGCGCCGTGTCCAGGTGTCCTCTGGCAGAGCCCGAACCCCTCACCTCGCTTGGCTATAAATACAGCCCTCCCTAGCCCTCTCAAGCATCACCAACTCCTCTCACACACTCCACAAGCCAGTAGGAAGCCGTAGCCCGGCCGGACAGGCCTCCGGCCGCCGTCCCCGAGCTCAAGCTCGTCGGCGATCCCCTCGGGTCGTCCCCACAGCTCCAGCCCCTCCTAGGCTCGGGGTACTCTTCCAGAGCCTCCGCCGTGCTTCAATAGTGTCGTCCAACCCGGTTGGAGCCACCGGTGCAGCCTCTGGTCGTCGTCATCCCCAACTCCGGCGACCTCCTCTCTTTGTCGCCACTAGATAGGCCCGTTCCGACGCCGTCCAAGCACCCCTAGATAATCTACGGGTACGGGCATGTGCGCCTCCATCTTCTCCTTTGATCTATCCCTTTAGGTCGGGCCAAGATGCCCTCCTCGCCGGCGTGTGCTCCGGCGCAGCTCCGTCGTGCTCTATTTACCTCTCCCCCTCCCTCTCACCTAACTAGCGGGGCCTGCTGTCAGCCACTCTGGCCGCGTCCGAAGTGGTACGAGTGGAGGCGCCCCGTGGGGTTTACGCCTTCGACGTTACCCCCCACCTAGTTTTGTTTTATTTAAATCAAATTCAAATTATTCTAGAGAGCTTCAAACTGCCATAACTTTTTAACCTTAAGTCCAACTGAATGACTCTTTTTGCATTGCGTTTTTAATGAAAAGATCTAGCAGCTCACAAAAAAATGAGATTTTTATCTACTGTCTAGATTTCCTGGTGAATTTCAGAATAGTTCTTGGTGTTTTCTTTTTTGTGTTTATAATTGTTTTCAGAAGGTGGAGCTTGTTGTGAGCTTGCAAGTACATTCGATGTTGGATGCTTGTTTAGTCTACACTAAGGCAAGCAGATCACCAGGAGGGGTGTGGCCCTCATCTGCACTAAGGCAAGCCACATCAACATTTTCATGGTGTCATTTCAATATTAGTGATTTTTAACTTGAACAAATGATTTAATCCATGCATTTAATTCACTAACACACACACACACACACACACACACACACACACACACATATATATATATATATATATATATATATATATATATATATATATTCTGTTGGATGCTTGTTTAAGTTGATATGTTTAGTCTATAGAAGTTTACAACTAACTAAGTTAACTTAAGTCATTGGAAGTAATATTTGATTATGAAGAAGTAATATGTTTATGAAAAGAACTAGTTGGCTTAATATTTTCTTGAGTGAGAAAAGAATTATGCTAAAATATTGGCATGGTAAAAACTTGCTAAACAAACGTAACCAGAAAAGTGTTATGAGTTATTGATATATATGCTTAGTAGTTGATGAAGTTGACCCAGTCATTTCTGATGATATGTGGTGCATATATTAGTGTTGCATTTGCATGGAATATCATGACACCGGTTACTTTCACTTTAAGTTGAACCTGACAATAATTCAACTTGAACACATCGTTGATCGGGTCATGGTGCCACTGAATCATGATTTTCCCAGTGCAACCACATTTTCCTTTGTGGGAAGGCCTTTATTCGGTCCATTGTAGTGCCTCTAGTCGGTGCCTCCAACGAGGGAAGGTTATGGGCGTGCGTTACCCTGGCCCGGTAAGCAGACATAACCTTGTGTGCCTGTTGTTTTTATGGTACCTTGTCCCCGTTTGGGACCGTTTATGTTTTGCCACGACGGTGGCCGTTGGTGTCCTTGGTAGGCACGGGGCCACCCAGGACTTACCGCAGTGGGGTTTGAGTCGGAGTGGCCGGGAGAGTGTCATGGAAATGGAGGGGTTCTGTCGAAATGTCGTTGGTCCACCCGAATGGGAGTGCGAGGCCATGGGTTCCGTAGTGTGGGTACAGTGCACTACCTCTGCAAAGTGTATTAAATCTATCGACAGCCGAGTCCACGGTTACGGACAAGCTCGAAAGTAGGTCACACCATGGGTCAACGTTTAATTAATTTTGCACACTAAGATAATAACTTTGCACTGTTGGAGAGAGGATGGTTGATAAATCATCTTGATGCTGGAGGCCAAGTTGTTGGTCAGTTTGTGATCCGAGTAAGATCACCGTTGGGTTACGAGGTAACCCGATTAAAGACCAAGATGTTGGTTCATTTGTGGTTCAAGAGGGATCGCCGGTTTGTAAGCAAGTTCGAGGGACTTAAGTCACGAGGTCATGATCACTGCATTCCTAATATGAGTTTGCATTAATAATTCAATTGGTTAATTACCATGACATTGTTTGTCATTATGGTTATGTTTGTTGTAAGCTTGCAAGTACATTCGATGTACTGGCCGAGTCTAGATCGTGTCCACATCGGTGTCCCTATGCTATGGAGTCCCGCTTCGTCGCCGTTCCGTTGTCGCGTAGTTGTCATGATCGAGGCTCCTTTATGTTCACTAAATAATTTACATATTGTTTAGCCGCACCGTGTGTGCCACTTGGCCTCGCAACTCGTTCATGTTCTGCTAGTATCAATAAAGCGGTTGTATTCTGTACCAAGATGTTGTGTGTTGCCAGAAGACATGGTCTTTGGGCTGGCAATACAAGGTAAACCGGTTGCTCTGAGCCGGGGTGCCACAACGTTTGGTATCAGAGCCGCGCTAATAGTAGGACACGCTAGACTACCGACGTGTTAACTGGACGTTAGTCAGGATATAAGTTGAGTGCCGGTAGTGATTGTAGCTAGTTGTTGCGTTACATAGGCTCATTTATTTTATTCTAACTTACTAATGGTTGTGGGTGTAGATGGCTCCGGTGCCGAATCCATGCTAGTTGCAGCTGATGCCATACACGTCACCGCACCTCCTTCGTAACGTGTGACGTCAGCTGTACCCCCTCGGTGACGACCCAGTCTATCTTGTGTACCGGGAGCGTCTAGCACACTCAGTGTATGAGTATCACGCAGTGGTTACTCTGCGCACCACTTCATCTTCCAGCACTTACACTCGTACCTCCAGGAGCGGTTTCGCTTCTACCGCTTCTCACGCTGTCCAGTTTTCTGCATTTGAGGTCCTCGTCGACCTGCGTTATAACGAGGTCCGAATGCAGAACCATCCAGGTTTCCACTACTATCCCTCCCTGCACGACAATGGTCATGTCCGTTTTCCTATCATTGATTCGGAGTGTGATAGTGCTGCTAGCCACCTTTCTCGTTATATTACTGCTAGCTACCTTATGATTCACGAGCTGGATCGAGAGCTGACTCGTGCTCGTCCAGCTTTAGCCGCTACTAGAGCTTTCACTACTCCATCGTCTACGGGATTTACTCCTTATTTTCCCTCTAGTTCTAGTTCACCTATTTCACCGGTTACTCCTCCGAGTAGCTCGGGCACCTTGACCATGAATCCTCTCAGTGCTCCTGCTGAGTGGGTTTCCCTTCTCACTACCCCTGTAGCCCCGATGCTCTAGCCTCATCCTGCACCTGCTCCGGAGGGAGAGCCCTCGAGGCAGCGTCGTTGTGTTACCTTTAACCCGAAGGTCTCGGTTAACGTCGTCAGTTCAGGATCCGAGTCCGCCTCAGGAGAGGACCCCGCAACACCAGCAGAGCACTAGAGCGCTCAAGTATCCGCAGTGTTAAGTGTATGTACGGATGTAGTCGTACGAGTCATGATGTTCTGTTTCATGTATGAGAGTAGTTGAACTTATCATGTCATTTGTCTTTTATGTACGAGTCTATGTATAATTATGTTGGAACTTCATTCGACGTGCTTCCTTGATTATTTCATTTTCTTCCGAGTTTTGTCGCTGGCTTTTCTCCACTATATTTTTGGATGTTGCTCATCTTTGATGCGTTGTCTTGGGAAAACAAACAATAGGATGACGCGGGGAGGCAGCAGTAGCGACGCTTGTGAGGATGTTCCTGTTCGTCACTCTGCATGACAGGCAGCACACCCTCCCGAGCCGTACGTTCCACCACCACCTCCACCGCCAAATCCTCCCTCCACCGAGCAAATTCTATGTATGTTTGAGGAAAGGAGGAATAATGATCTGATTGAAATATTAAGAAGTGTGCAAGCTATGGTTGGGCAGAATGGAAATCAGAATGGTCATCACTCCAAACTGTCAGATTTTCAGAGAACCAAGCCTCCCAGTTTCAGTCAGATTATTGATCCCTTGGACGCAGACGACTGGTTACGGACCATTGAGAAGAAGCTTGAGATTGCTCGTACTGAAGAGGATGAGAAAGTTCTGTTTGCAACTCATTATCTTGAAGGCGCTGCCGCCATATGGTGGGAAAATGCAAAAGCCATGTGGCCTGCTGATGAAGAAATCACCTGGACAAAATGCAAGGATCAGTTTCGTAAATACCATATTCCTGCTGGAATTATGAAGGTCAAGCAGCGTGAATTCCTCGCGCTCCTCCAAGGAAGTCAGCCTGTGAGTGAATATTTGCATAAGATCAATTATTTGGCCCGTTACTCCCTGTATGATGTGGCCACCGAAGAAAGAAAGATTGATAGGTTTCTTGGGGGATTAAGCCCGCATCTCCGATGCACCCTTAGTATGTTTGACTTCCTTGATTTCCAAACTGTGGTAAACAAGGCTCTCATTGCTGAAAGGGAGCACAAGCTTATACATGACAATAAGCCTGCGAATAACGATTATAAGCGCAAGTTCGAGCCCAGGAAGGAAGTGCAGCCAGTGCAAAAGGCTCGTACCTGGCAGCATACTCAGGTAGAGTACAAGCCCAATTTGCAGCAGAATGTTAACAAAACCACTACATAAGTCAAGAATGTCGTGCCCAACTCAGTACGAGAAGAGTGCCAGCGCAACAATTCTTGTTTCAGTTGTGGGCAAACCGGATATTATGCCAGACAGTGTCCCAAGAACAGCAAGACTAATGCTCCATTCAGGCCTCAAGTCAACTTTATGGGGTCATACCCTGTCCTGCAAAGCATCACTAGGCAAGTCCATCACCTCTCCGCAGACGAAGCCCAAGAGAACCCCGAGGTCGTCATTGGTATGTTTTATGTTAATAGCATACCTGCCATAATTTTATTTGACTCTGGGGCTTCCCACTCTTTTATTTCGCGGAGTTTTGTTGCCCAAAACAAATTTCCTTGTTCGATTTTGAGCAAGAATATGCTGGTACAATCCCCGAGATCTTTGTTCAGAAGCAATCTGGTATGCCGTAATCTGGAAATTAATATCAACAGAGTCCGTTTTCCAACTTCCTTGATATTGAGTATGTCAAGTTGGACATTATTTTGGGGATGAATTCGTTAACCCAATATCAAGTGTGCATTAATTGCGTGACCCACAAAGTCACTTTGACAAAATCTGGAAATTAATATCAACAGAGTCCATTTTCGAACTTCCTTGATAGTCATTGAGTCTGTCAAGTTGGACATTATTTTGGGGATGAATTGGTTGACCCAATATCAAGTGTGCATTAATTGCATGACCCACAAAGTCACTTTGACAAGTCAAGAGGGGCAGACTACAAAATTCTATGCCCGCGGGAGCATACCCAAGAAAGAAATGGTCTTCACTGTTGTGGCTAGTGAATTGGAATTAATTCCTGTGGTCAGTGAGTTTCCCGATGTATTCCGAGAAGAACTGCCAGGCATGCTGCCAGATCAAGGGCTTGAGTTTGCAATAGATTTTGTGCCCGGGACCGCACCGCTATACAAGAAGTATTATCGGATGCCTTCGTCAGAATTAGTGGAGCTAAAGAAACAGCTTGATGAGATGCTCCAGAAAGGATATATCCGTCCAAGCTCTTCACCATGGGGATCACCTACTATATTTCTGGATAAGAAAGATGGTACTCTCCGTATGTGTGTGGATTACCGTCAGCTAAATGATGTCACCATCAAAAACAAATATCCACTGCCCAGGATCGACGACTTGTTTGGTCAACTCAGTGGGGCAAAGGTATTCTCCAAGATTGATTTAAGGACAGGATACTACCAACTCAAGATTAAAAAGGAAGATATTATTAAGACCGTGTTCACTACCCGGTACGGTTTTATGAATATATCGTTATGTCCTTCGGCCTCACCAATGCCCCTGATTTCTTAATGCATATGATGAACAAGGTGTTCATGGACTTCCTAGATAAATTTGTGGTGGTCTTCATCGATGACATACTCATATACTCAAAAGGTGAAGAAGAGCACAAAGGACACCTCAGAGCCATATTGCAACAACTCCGTGACCATCAGCTGTATGCCAAGTTTAGTAAATGTGAGTTTTGGCTCAAGCGAGTTGGATTTCTTGGGCATGTGCTGTCTGCAGAAGTTATAGCTGTGGACCCGAGCAAAGTAAAGGACATGCTCGATTGGCTGGCACCCACAACAGTATCCCAAATCCATAGTTTTCTTGGACTAGCTGGATACTACCGTCGTTTCATTGAAGGTTTCTCCAAGATTGCCAAACCAATGACAGAATTGCTCAAGAAAGATAAGAAGTTTGAATGGACTAAGGACTGTGAGAAAAGTTTCAATGAGCTGAAAATCCGGCTGACAATAGCACCTGTGTTGACTCTTGCAGACATCTACCACAGCTTTGTTGTGTACTGTGACGCTTCTAGACAAGGTCTTGGATGCGTACTTATGCAAGATGTCAAGGTGGTAGCATATGCATCGCGACAACTACGACCCCACGAAGGAAACTATCCTACCCATGATCTGGAATTAGCCGCGGCGGTTCATGCTCTAAAAATTTGGAGGCACTACCTCATTCGGAGGAGGTGCCAAATATTTACCGACCACAAAAGTCTCAAGTACATATTTACTCAGCCAGATTTAAATCTCCGCAAACGAAGATGGCTTGAGTTACTCAAGGACTATGATCTGGGAATTAGTTACCACCCGAGTGAGGCCAACGTGGTTGCCGATGCACTCAGCCGAACGCCTGTCAGCCTGAATACTATAATGGAATCTTTGCCTCCTGAACTTCAAGAAGAGATTGCTCCGCTCAACCTGGTCATAGGTTGTGCTGGTCTTGCTAATATTATAGAAGTTACTCCTACTCTCGAGGAAGAGATCCGCAAGGCCCAACCAAATGACACGGTCCTACAGAAACATGCCAGACGTGTGTCAGCAGGACAAACCTCAGATTTTTCTAAGGATCAACAAGGTGCACTGCGATTCCGTGGAAGGATTTGTGTACCCATGCAAGAAGATTTAAGGAAGAGAATACTGTCAGAAGCACATGAATATTCGTATTCTATTCACACCAGAGGAACTAAAATGTATGAAGACCTTCGGGAAATATTCTGGTGGGATGGGATGAAGAAAGACATTGCCTATTTTGTAGCCTGTTGCGACATATGCAACAAAGTGAAGGCAGAACACCAGAAACCAGTTGGACTCCTCCAACCGTTGCATGTTCCACAATGGAAGTGGGATGATGTCTGCATGGATTTTGTCATAGGGCTACCAAAGACTCAGCGGGCAATGATGCAGTATGGGTCATAGTGGACACCTTAACCAAGGTGGCTCATTTTATCCCCATCAAAACCACATAACAAGCCGATCAACTCACACAACTGTATGTGTCCAAAATAGTCAGTCTGCATGGAGTACCACGAACAATCACTTCCGACCGAGGGTCACTTTTTACCTCCGCTTTCTGGTCACGTCTCCACCAAGCCTTGGGGACAGTACTAAAATATAGTACCGCTTATCATTCTCAGACCGATGGACAGACTGAGCGTGTAAACCAGATACTCGAAGATATGCTTCAAGCCTGTGCCTTGGCCCAAGGGCCTAAATGGGAAGGTTGTCTGCCGTATGCCGAGTTATCCTACAACAACAGCTTCTAGACCAGTCCAAAGATGTCACCTTATGAGGCTCTATATGGTCGTAAGTGACGCACTCCATTGAATTGGTCCCAAACTGGAGATAGCCGTATTTTCGGGACGTCTCTCGTGATGGAAGCTGAAAAGCAAGTCAAGGAAATCCGAGACAGATTGCAATTGGCTAAATCTCGACAGAAGAGTTATTATGATGCAAAGCACCGACAGATCAGTTTTGAACCCGAAGAACATGTATACCTCCGAGTCACTCCTATGAAAGGAGTCAAGAGGTCCCAGACTCGCGGAAAATTTGCACCCAGGTTTATTGGTCCATTTCCAGTTATGTCCAAGGTGGGTACTGTAGCATATCAGTTGGAATTGCCCCAAGAATTGTCAGACGTGCACAATGTGTTCCATGTCTCACACTTGAGGCGATGTATATCGCCGCCCGATAAAAATACTAATATGACCGAAATAGAGTTGGCTAAGTATTTAACATATGAAGGAAGACCGTTCAGAATTTTGGATGAAATGGAAAGGGTCACTCGTAGTAAAACAAGATGGTTTTACAAGGTTTAGTGGGAGCATCACACAGAGGCAGAAGCAACTTGGGAACGAGAAAAATTTCTAAAGGAACATTATCCAGAATTGTTTACCCAAGCAATCGATCTCGAGGACGAGATTCATCCTAAGTGGGGGAGGTTCGTGACAGCCTGGTTTTGCCCTCCCTTCTTTTTTTTTTGATTTTTATTTGGTTTTGATTTGAATTTGGAGTTTTGAATCTCTTCAGTTGGACTTAAACACTTGGGCATCACCTTGATTTTCACCCAAGTGACTCATTTCTCTTTCTAGCCATCATTTCTTCTCTGATCAACCCCAAAATACTATTATGAATATTTTTCTTAATGAGAAAATATTCATTTTCCCCTCTAAAACCCTAGCCAGCCACTTGTGTTCCAAAGCAACACCAATTTTTCTTACCCACAAAAATCTGAGAAAATTCCCAAATATTCTTTGAACCCTAGGGCACCTTCTTGAGCAAAAATATTGCATCACTTTTTGGAATATTTTTGGTACATAAAATATTTTCTGTTCTGGACAGAAATGGTGGTTTCTACAGAAACTACCATTTTACTTGCACCAATGCTGCTGAATTTTCTTGTGCATCAAAACCTTCCTAGATGATTGCTAACCTCCAAAGCTCAGCCCCCAACTCCTAGTAATTTGACCACAGTTAACTTTCAAAGTTACTGTCCAGAAACTTACCTTGTAGTGAAACTCCAACTTACTGCACCTGAGCTCGACTCAAAGCATTGGCTCAACCCAAAACACTAAGGACTACACGCCAGACATGAAATTGAGGCCAGCTGTGGCTCTATGCCAAAGTGCACGCGGTGACCACGCATGTGCACGGTGCCAACCTGCTTGTCGCGGCGCTCTGAGTCCGCCGAGCGCTCTGTTCGACACGTGCTCGCTTACCTGCCTGCCGCACCTAGCCAAACCTCGCCACCATCCCCGTCTCTACCCCCTTAACTCCTTCCTGGTGCTCGCCGACGCCGGAGCTCGCCACAGCGAGCAAGGGCGCGGTCCGGCCAACCCAACAGTGTGCCGCGCACTGTGTTCGTCGCCACCCCCTCGTTCCTGTGCTCGTCTCCGCCCGCTCACAGTGCCCGTGTGAGCTACGTCGCCTTCCCCCTCACTCACTGACGTAGTTCGTTGTCGGGCGCCTGTCCAAGTGTCCTCCGGCGGAGCCCGAACCCCTCAGCTCGCTCGGCTATAAATACAACCCTCCCTAGCCCTCTCAAGCATCACCAGCTCCTCTCACACACTCCACAAGCCAGTAGGAAGCCTTAACCCGGCCGGGCACGCCTCGGGCCACCGTCCCCAAGCTCGAGCTTGCCGATGATCCCCTCGGGTCGACCCCACAGCTCCAGACCCTCCCAGGCCCGGGGTACTCTTCCAAAGCCTTCGTCGTGCTTCAGTAGTGCCCTCTGACCCGGTTGGAGCCACCGGTGAATCCTCTGGTCGCCGTCATCCCCAACTTCGACGACCTCCGCTCTCTGAAGCCGCTGGAGTGGCTCGTTCCGACGCCATCCGACCACCCCTAGCTAATCTACGGTTACGGGGACGGGCAGGTGTGCCTCCATCTTCTCCTTCGATCTATCCCTCTAGCTCGGGCCAAGATGCCCTCCTCGCTGGCGTGTGCTCCAGCGCAGCTCCGCCGTGCTCTGTTTCCCTCTCCCCCTCCCTCTCACCTGACTAGCGGGGCCTGCTCTCAGCCACTCTAGCCGCGCCCGAAGCGGTACGAGTGGAGGCGCCCCGCGGGGTTTACGCCTTCGACGTCACCCCCTAGTTCTATTTTATTTAAATCAAATTCAAATTATTCCAGAAAGCTTCAAACTGCCACAACTTTTTAACAAAATGATTTAATCCATGCATTTAATATTCTGTTGGATGCTTGTTTTGCTTGATAGGTTTAGTCTATAGAAGTTTACAACTAACTAAGTTAACTTAAGTCATTGGAAGTAATATTCGATTATGAAGAAGTAATATGTTTATGAAAACGAACTAGTTGGATTAATATTTTCTAGAGTGAGAAAAGAATTATGCTAAGATATTGGCATGGTAAAAATTTGCTAAACAAACATAACCAGAAAAGTGTTATGAGTTATTGATATCTATGCTTAGTAGTTGATGAAGTTGACCTAGTTATTTCTGATGATATGTGGTGCATATATTAGTGTTGCATTTGCATGGCATATCATGACACCGGTTACTTTCAGTTTAAGTTGAACCTGGCAATAATTCAACTTGAACATATCGTTGATCGGGTCATGGTGCCACTGAATCAAGATTTTCCCAATGCAACCACATTTGCCTTTGTGGGAAGGCCTTTATTCGGTCCATTGTCGTGCCTCTGATCGGTGCCTCCAACGAGGGAAGGTTATGGGCGTGCGTTACCCTGGCCCGGTAAGCAGACATAACCTTGTGTGCCCACTGTTGTTATGGTACCTTGTCCCCGTTTGGGACCATTTATGTTTTGCCACGACGGTGGCCGTTGGTGTCTTTCGTAGGCACGGGGCCACCCAGGAGTTACCCCAGTGGGGATTGAGTCGGAGTGGCTGGGAGAGTGTCATGGCAATGGATGGGTTCTGTCGTAATGTAGTAGGTCCACCCGAATGGGAGTGCGAGGCCATGGGTTCCGTAGTGTGGGTACAGTGCGCTACCTCCGCAGAGTGTATTAAATCTATCGATAGCCGAGTCCACGGTTACGGACAAGCTCGAAAGTGGGTCACACCATGGGTCAACGTTTAAATAATTTTGCACACTAAGATAATAACTTTGCACTGTTGGAGAGAGGATGGTTGAGAAATCATCTTGATGTTAGAGGCCAAGTTGTTGGTCAGTTTGTGATCCGAGTAAGATCACCGTTGGGTTACGAGGTAACCCGATTAAAGACCAAGATGTTGGTCCGTTTGTGGTCCAAGAGGGATCACCGGTTGGTAAGCAAGTCTGAGGGACTTAAGTCAAGAGATCATGATCACTTCATTCCTAATATGAGTTTGCATTAATGATTCAATTGGTTAATTATCATGATATTGTTTGTCATTATGTTTATGCTTGTGGTGAGCTTGCAAGTACATTCGATGTACTGACCTGGCGTGTCATGCCAGCTTTCAGGAAAGTCTTGTTGGAAAGGAGTGCTGACCGAGTCTAGATCGTGTCCACATCGGTCTTCCTGTGCTATGGAGTCCCGCTTCGTCGTCGTTTCGCTGCCGCGTAGTCATCATGATCGAGGCCCCTTTATGTTCACTAAATAATGTACATATTGTTTAGCCGCACCGTGTGTGCCGCTTGGCCTCGCAACTCATTGTAATATGAACCATGTTCTGCTAGTATCAATAAAGCGGTTGTATTCTGTACCAAGATGTGTGTTGCCAGAAGACATGGTCTCTGGGCTGGAAATACAAGGTAAACCGGTTGCTCTGACCTGGGGTGCCACAACCTTGCGCGAGGCCAGTGCCCAGGCCTTGGAGGAGGCCAGGGAGGCTGACCTCCATCGCGAGGCCGCCGAGAAGCACAGGCAGGAGCTCCTGGCCTTGAATGCCTCCCTGGAGTAGCAAGTGGAGGCGCGCAGGCTGCCTTGGCGTCGATGAAGGGGGCGCCATCTGATGAGGAGGAGATCTTGAGGTGCCAGGAAGCGCTGATGTTGGCGGCTACAGAGCGCAGCCTCGAGCTTGAGTGGTTGGAGACGAGGGAGCGTCAGGTCGCCGAAGCGGGAGATGCTGCCAGTGTGCGCGAGGCCAAGACCTAGGAGGAAGTTGACCGCAAAGTGGCCGAGGCTTGTGCCAATCTTGCTAACAGGTATGATCTGAAGCTGAAGCTCGTGGAGGCCGAATCTGAGGGTAGGATTGCCGCCCTCAGGTCAGGGTTGGCCGAGGTGGAGCAGCGAGAGAAGTCCGCAGCAACTGCCTTGATCTCCGTGCAGGCCGAGCTGGCCTCCGCCCGTGCTGAGCTGCTCCTGCTTCAGTAGAGGGTTACCAGCGCCGAGTCCTTCGCGCAGCAGAGCAGGGAAGAGGCGCTTCGCCGGCAGACGCTACTGCACGAGCATGTTCCCATGCTTCGGGACCTCGGGACGAGGGCCAATCAGGCGCTAGGTACCATCTGTGATGAGCACGCCCATCACCCCCATGTCGAGGACTACGCCAGCCATCTTCACTTCTTTACCGACATCGTGACGCGCCTGGAGAACCTGGCTGAGAGGGCTCGCGAGCTTGTGGACGAAAAGAGCCGAGGCCTCCTCGGGCGCGCATTCTCCCGCGTCTTCAGCCATCTCCTGAACACCAGTCCTGACTTTAACTTTGACGCTGCCATTGCCCCAGTGCCTGAGGTCATCCGGGACAACCAAGCATGCTAGTTGGACGACAATGTGGATGCTCTGGTTAGGGCCTTTGCTTCTGATGACGACGCGGTGGTGGTCATGGCGGATGAGGGCGACGTGGTTGATGACGGTGAAGAAAGCGCTAGAGACAGCGCCAGCAGCCTATCCAGGAGCGACTCGGGAGACGCGGCGAGCGACATGTCCGACTGAGCCCGCGCTCCTTTATTTTGAACCTGCACGCAAAAGCTTGGGCACGAACCTTCACAATGTAAGAGCATTTTGGGGAGGGGGAGCCCCTCATGTAAACAGACTACTATTTTGAACAGGCTAGGCTTAAAGCGTGCTCTTGTGTGCTCGCGAGCCCCTTGCGGGCTTGCTGTCATAACTTACTTTAGTCTAGTCGGGCTTCAAACTGATTTGGTAGCTGCGGATGTGCATTTCTTCTGAAGGGAATCCCTTGTGGGCTCGCGAGGTTTTGGTTTCCTGAGGGGTCCGCTAGTCCACCCGAGAGGGCCTCGCGAGAAGCAAGCTCCAGTGATGGCGAGGTGCACGCATAGTGTGTGTATGCCGCGGCCATCCCCCGCTCGCGAGGTGCTCGGAAGGGGGGAGATAGCGAACGCAAATATCAAAACAAAGCGTGAATCTCGAAACACGAATGAGAAAAGCTGCCCCCCATGATTGCCAATGGAAATACAACTTCAAATTCAAGATCAAAGGCTGCAAATTTGAGCTATAGAAAAGAGGTCAAAAGAAAATGGCCGCGTCCGGCACCTAGCTAGTCTTCTTGTCTTCTCACCAGCGCGGAGCTAAGTGCTGTCACTGGCTGTGAGCATAGTCATTGGGGGACAGTGTCGACGGCCAGCGCAGAGCATGCATGGTGCTTCCACTAGGATGTGGGCAGGAGCACCCGAGGCCTGAGGGTGGCACTCCGGAGACTCCGGGGTGTGTACAACCTCACTCATTATTACGTGAGAGTGTCACGAGCGAAGACCTTCACAGGCGTGAGCCTTGCTTCATATCGCCAGACAAGGGCCCCACCTTGCGCCACCCTTGACCACCGTTGGGGCGTCCGGGAACCAGGACGACGCCAAGGGGCAAAGGGGATGCTAGCGGCGCCCTCGGCGACCACGAGCCCTCTGACAGGGGGAAGGCTCACCAGTGCCTCCCTGACAGAGGACCTACCTCCGGTCGACGCCTTGCTCCGTGCGGTGCGGAGAGGGGCCTTGCTCTAGGCTCCTCCCATGCAGCCCCCAGTGCGCTTCCCCTGGTGGAAGGGAGGCTGCCAGTATGGGGCCGTCATCCACCGCTGTGACCTGATCCGCTTGTGACCCATGGTTATCGTAAGCCTGCTCCTGAGAGATTAGTGGTACCCTGCAGCTGTTGTCGCCGGCGGGGTCGGCGAGGCTCCCGGGTGGCTCCTGGAAGGCCTCAACTTCTAGCGTATCCTCTTCCCAACCCAGCTCGAGGAACAAGCCGGGGTCATCCTCTGGCGTGTACTCCCGGTCCATCATGCGGGGCACATAGGCCTCCGGAGCCGTCGTCCCGGGAACTCCGCCGAAATGCCCCGCGCTCGCTACCGGGTCCAGCGCGCCGCCCCAAGGATGCAAGGGCGGCATCCTACTGGGGCCGTAGGGGGCAACGTCCATGACTACGCCCACTGGGGAAGGCACAGGTGCGTCTGGGTGCCCGGCTCCGCCGGCCGCGTCGTTGCCGATGAACCCTCCTGGTGCACTTGGGAGCACGCGGGTCCGACGAGACTCACCGTGCGATCTAGCCACAACTTGAGGTGTAGGTAGGGAGCAGAAAGGTGGCGTACCCCTGGTCGCGGCATCCAACAGCTCAGCGACGCGCTCCGGCAATACATCACGGCCGCTCTCTGCTAGTCGGCACTGCAGGAGCTCCCGCACTACTATGAGTGCGGCCCTCATGTTTGCTTGCTCCTGTCGGGTGTGCGGCGCCGTCGCCGCGGCGCATCTCGAGGCCCTTGCTGCGGGTCAGGGTGGAAGGCGTCAGACCGCACCACCCGCGCCCTGTGGCATTCGGCGATGCACGTGCCGCTTGGAGTGCGGAGTTGAGGTCTTCTTGGGCGGACAGTGCCGCCCGAACTGGCCAAGCTGCCCAGTGGTCGGCGTTGGCCCTCGTGTCACTGGACATCGGCACCGCGGCATGTTGGCGTGCCTGCTGATGGAAGAGAGGCTTCGGCACACCCCTACCTGGCACGCCAAATGTCGGATCGTGGGTTCCAGCAAAACCCTAAAGGTTTGAATTCTGGGGTGCGCACGAAGATCTCTCCTTCCCCTAGCTCGCTCACTCACCACGATCTCAAAGCTCAGCACGTCGAACTCGAAGAACAAGGGACAGAAGAGTTTATACTGGTTCGGGCCACCGATGTGGTGTAATACCCTACTGCAGTGTGGTGTGGTGGATTGCCTTGTAGGCTGAGGATGAACACGTACAAGGGAAGAATAGCCTCCTAAGGAGAGGTGTTCTTGAGCTCGGTGAGCTTGTGTGGTTGACAATGATGTGAATGATCCTTCCTTTGCAAAGGTGGTGGCTAGTCCTATTTATAGAGGCTCGGGTCCTCTCCCCAAATGTGAGGCGGGAAGGGATCCCACAACGGCCAATTTGAAGGGGGCAACTAGTACAAGCTATCCTGACAAAAGGTGGTCTTCGCCTGCCAAAGGCTCTGGTGGGGACGTCGTCGTGGGTTCCATGATGACCTCCGTCCTACCATCCTGCTGGTCTTGGTCTCGTTGCACCGATATGGAAACCTTTGCCTGATGCCTCGAGACTCCTCGCCTGCGCTTGCCCCTTTGTCACCAAAGAGGCAATGGGTACTCTGCGCCCGCCTGGCCTTGGTTGTCATGGCTCACGTCACGGGAACCTCACGAGCTGCCCCTCGCCTTAATCTCTCCGCTCCTCGCGAGCCAGCCTAGTGAGGCTTGGCCCCTTATGAGGGTCTTGGGTGTTTGCTGGTGAAAATGGGTCATACCAGGCCGCTAGAGGAGCCACGCCGTGGGCCGGAGGCAGGCAAGTCTGGGGACCCCCATTCCCAGAACACCGACATTGGGGCAGTGCGTCCGCGTGGTTCGTCTCCTCCTCGTCCGATCTCCCTCGGACAGCCGATCGTCGGATCCCTCGTACAGGTTCGCTGTAGCGGCTCAAGTGCAACGCCTCTAACGGTATCCGCGCGTGCAGGAGGAATGTCGTGCGGCCAATCACACAACCATCGGCGAGTGGACGGGTCTATTCGCAACACATGCAAATCCTAGTGACAGTGCCGAAGCGATTAACCGAATGAGTGTATCGCACCTCCACTTTACATAGGCGTCCGTCACAGTCTCAACACTTGGGCCTCGCACGGACCCTAAAGCCCAAAATCTGTTCGGACGGGATCCGAGTCTGGGTAGGATGATATCTGACTCGTCGAGTCCGATCCGCTCTCACATCTTCCTTCCCTTAAGCGCACGACCCCTTAGGTTCATGTCGGCTTGGTTGCAGGTCGGATCACCTCCGACCTGCTCTGCTGGTAGTGGCCTCTAGCAAGGCATGCCGACCACCAAGAAGACAATGAAGACAATTGGCAAACCTGTACATCACACTTCCATTCCTTTTGCCACACGATGTATGTTGTCGGACTCAAAGGCGAGTTTGTCATCCTTGTGCTAGCCCGGCCTCTTTCTCGTTCCATTGATGTCGACCACAAACTGGATTATCTCATAATCCTTGTCGCATGGCCATGCTTATCCCGGTCAGATCACACGAGGGCCCCAGAGTACATCTCTCCTGATCGGAGGGGCAAATCCCATATTGCTCGACCATGTCTCGTAGCATGGGTCTGGACAAGCCCGAAACCTACCTTTGTAACTACCGAGTGACAGAGTAGCGTTTGGTTGGCCCAAAGTAGGTCTGTCACCATCCCGAGTACATGCGCCGGCTCAGGTCTTAGGACATAGAATGTATGTTGTACTAGAGACTCACAGATGACATATCGCCGTGTCTCATAGTTGGGTCTGTCCGACTCGGACCTTATCTTGACTCGGATCCGACCACGTCGAATCCGACTAGATCCTTCCGAGTCCATATTATCCGGTTAGCATCCAATGATCCATGGCTAGTGAGACCAAGCCATCGACCGTGTCATATGCTAGTCTAGTAGGTTGCACATCCACACATCCCTTTCGACTAGGGACTTTTTAGGACAGTCATCATACAATGCATAGTCCACAAACAAGTTACGTACTTGCTAATACACATCATTTATAATGTCCAAGGACTATCTTTATTCATAAACACATAGGAAATATCATCATACATGATTGCCTCTAGGGCATATCTCCAACACCATAAGCTTTAGTATTTCATTTCTTACCACTTCCTTCATTTTAGGATTCAACCGTCGTTGCTGACCAACAACGGGTTTAGCATCAGGTTCCATATTAATTTTGTGCTGACAGATAGTGGGACTAATGCCCTTTAAATCATCAAGTGTATATCCAATAGCAGCTCGGTGCTTATTCAGAACCTTCAATAATCTTTCTTCTTCATGTTCTAAAAGGTTAGCACTAATAATAATATGATATATCTTTTTCTCATCAAGATAAACATATTTCAAATTTTCTGGCAATTGTTTTAATTCAAACACAGGATCACCTTTAGGTGGAGGAGGACCTCCTAGAATTTCAATAGGACGTTGTTCAAAGATTATTTTATATATTTTATTTCTTTCATGCAGATGCATATCATTTTCATGGTCTAGCAAATATTGTTCTACTGGATCAGTAGGAAGCACGGCAATAAAAGGAAGACCAATTATTTCATCCTTACTTGGCAATTCTTTCTTATGATGCTTTCTACTAAATTTAGAAAAATTAAAGTCATGAGACACATCACCAAAACTAACACCGACAGTTTGTTTCTCACAATCTATCTTAGCATTAACGATATACAAGAAAGGTCTACCAAATATAATGGGACAAAAGTCATCTTGTGGGGAACCAAGAACAAGAAAATTAGTAGGATATTTTATTTTCCCACACAAGACTTCGACATCTCTAACAATCACAAGTGGTGTGATGGTGTCTCTATTAGCAAGTTTAACAGTAACATCTATGTCTTCTATTTCAGTGGGTGATATATCATTCATAATTTCTTGATATAAGGTAAAAGGAATAGCACTCACGCTAGCACCTATGTCGCATAAACCATGATAACAGTGATCTCCTATTTTAACTCAGACAACATGCATGCCAACAACAGGTATATGTTTATCTTTTTCATCGGGTTGGGCAATTCTAGCGGCTTCATCATAGAAGTAAATAACATGCCCATCTATACTTTCAACCAGGAGATCTTTAACCATAGCAACACTAGGTTCTACTTTGATTTGTTCTGAAGGTTTGAAAGTTCTAATATAACTTTTGTTGACCATAGTTGAAACTTTAGCATGCTCCTTTATCGTAACAAGCAAAGGTGGTTTTTCAATGTAAGCAGTAGGAACAACTGGATCACCATTATAAATAATAGTTTCATCCCTAGCTATTACAGGTTCTTTAATTCCTTCTCTAATAGATGGGTGATATTTAAACCACATCTCCTTAGGGAGATCAACATGAGTAGCAAAAGATTCACAAAAGGAGGCTACTATCTCAGAGTCAAGTCCATATTTAGTGCTACACTTTTGAAAAGCATGGGTATTCATAAAAGATTTAACACAATCATACATAAGCTTAATACCCTACTCTTTACATTCGTCGAGTTCCTCATCTTTAGGGTTGCGTTTAATTCTTTCTAAAAGATCCCACCAGAAGTTAATAGTCTTTTTCATAAAAGAACCAGTACAAAAAGTATTGAGCATGGATCGATCATCATGAGAAAGCCGAGCATAAAAATTCTAAATGATAATTTCTCTTGAGAGCTCATGATTGGGGCATGAAAGTAACATTGACTTAATCCTCCCCAAGCTAGAGCGATACTTTCTCCTTCACGAGGCCAAAAATTCTACATGCAGTTCCGATCACTATGAACTAGATGCATAGGATAAACTTTTGGTGAAATTCCAATTTCAATTGATTCCAATTCCAAAGTCCAATATCATCGCATAACCTATACCATGCCAATGCTTTTCCCTTAAAAGATAAAGGGAAAACCTTCTTATCAGCTTCACCTCTGGGTAAACCTGCAAGCTTAAATAATCCACAAATTCCATCCACATATATCAAGTGCATATCAGGATGTTCGGTTCCATCTCCTGCATAAGGATTAGCTAGTAGTTGTTCTATCATGCCTGAAGGAATTTCATACCCAATATTTTCAGTAGGTGCAGTAGGTTGAGGGGTAACTAATTGTGGTTTCGGTCGAGGTGAAGATACCCCGAACAAACCACTGAAAGGATTGTTCACCATAGTAACAAGTGACAATTAATTTCAGCACGTAGTAATGATTTCTCCTTACCGATTTCCACTTACCAAGAGCGCTTCACTCCCCGGCAACAGTGCCAGAAAAGAGCCTTGATTACCCACAAGTATAGGGCATCAATCATAGTCCTTTCGATAAGTGAGAGTGTCAAACCCAACGAGGAGTAGAAGGAAATGACAAGTTGTTTTCAGCAAGGTATTGTCTTCAAGCATTGAAATTATAAGTAACGAGTAGTTTGATAGCAACATAAGTTGAAACGAGCAAATAATGATACAGTAACAAAAGTGCAACAAGGTAGCCCAATCCTTTTGAGGCAAAGGACAGGACAAAATGGTCTCTTATAGTAAGCAAAGCATTCTTGAGGACACATGGGAATTTCATCTAGTCACTTTCATCACGTTGGTTTGATTTGTGTTCGCTATTTTGATAATTTGCTATGTGGGTGGACCGGTGCTTCGGTGTTGTTCTTACTTGAACAAACTTCCTATGTGAGAAAAGTATTAAGAATAAATCTAACCATAGCATTAAACTTTTGGATTCAAATCAGTCCCTTGCGAAATAGCACATAAACTAGGGTTTAACCTTCTGTCACTCTCGCAACCCGTCATCTAATAACTACTCCACAATGCATTCCCTTAGGCCCAAATATGGTGAAGTGTCATGTAGTTGACGTTCACACGACACCACTAAGGGAATCACAACATACATACCATCAAAATATCAAACACATATCAAGTTCACTTGATTACTTGCAACAAGATTTCTCCCGTGACCTCAAGAAAAAAAAGTAACTACTCACAAATGATAATCATGCTCAAGATCAGAGGGGTATTAAATAGCATAATGGATCTAAACTTTTAATTTTCCACCGAATAAACCATATAGTAATCAACACTACTAGTCACCCCAAGCACAAATCTAAGGTTCTGGTACAAAGATTGAACACAAGATATGAACTAGGGTTTGAGAGGAGATGGTGCTGTTGAAGACGTTGACGGAGATTACCCTCCCCAATATGGGAGAGTTGTTGGTGATGATGATGATGATGACGATGATTTCCCCCTCTGGGAGGGAAGTTCCCTTGGCGGAATCGCTCCGCCGGAGGGCAAAAGTGCTCCTGCCCAAGTTCCGCCTCGAGACAGTGGCGCTTTGTCCCGAAAGTCCACTCCTTATTTTTTTTCTAGGTCAAAATGACTTATATACCAGAAGAGGGGCACCGGAGGTGGGCCGAGGAGGGCACCGATAACCCACAAGTATAGGGGATCAGTTGTAGCCTTTCTCCATAAATAAGAGTGTCGAACCCAATGAGGAGTTAAAGGTAGGATTTTTATTCCCTTCAAGTTCTATCAACCACCAATACAACTATAGGCACACTTAACGGTTGCTTTACCTAGAACAAGTATGAAACTAGAAGTACTTTATAGGTGTCATAGGAAAGGTTGGCATGATAATAAAGAACATGTAAATAAAAGCTAGGGGCTGTTTAGATAAAGACACAACTAAGTTAGTTTTAGTAGAGAGATTTTTGTCACAAGAAAGTTATTTGTCCCTAGGCAATCGATAACTAGACCGGTAATCATTATTGCAATTTTATATGAGGGAGAGGCATAAGCTAACATACTTTCTCTCCTTGGATCATATGGACTTATGATTGGAACTCTAGCAAGCATCCGCAGCTACTAAAGATCATTAAGGTAAAACCCAACCATAGCATTAAAGTATCAACTCCTCTTTATTCCCATACGCCATAACCCACTTGTCCGTGTTTGTGTTTCTATCACTCATGCAACGCAGAAAATAAGCAAACCATGAACATACTGCAAACCCTACAGCGGAGATCCGTCATGCTTGCACGACACGGAGGGCACCATAGGATATGACCAACAATAAAACATGCAACTCAAACCAATAATAAAATATGACAAAATTGATCTACTCAAACATCATAGGATATCCATACATCATTGGGAAATAATATATAGCATTGAGCACCATAGGAAAATCACGATCATCCATGACCTTAGTTGCTTGGGAGTCCTTGAATATTACCTTGGGGTGCCTCGGGCATCCCCAAGCTTGGGCTCTTGCCACTCCTTATTCCTTCATTCATCGTGATCTTACCCAAAACTTGAAAAATTCAATCACACAAAACTTAACAAAACCCCTCATGAGATCCGTTAGTATAATAAAACAAATTACCACTTTAAGTATTGTTGCAAACTCATTCATATTTTATTTTTGCATTGTAGCTACAGTAATATAACTTCCCTATGGCTTATACCACCGATAGAATCTATAGTTTCATCAAAACTAGCAAAACAATGCATCAAGAATCTGTCTTAAACAGGACAGTCTGTAGTAATCTAAACATCAACCATACTTCTAGAACTCCAAAAATTCTGAAAAAATAGGAAAAAATAAAAAAAATGTATATAAGTACTTTGCAAAAAGTTTCACAAGCGTTTGCCTTTCTAGTAAAAAATGTAAAATCACGGACTACAACCAAAGTTTTTGTTTTTGCACCGCACATGCCAAACAAGCAATCTAATGGCAAATCTTGGCACATTATTTTTATAATACAATGGATTTATACAAAGGGGGTAATTATTTTTGTTGAAAAGTTTATGTAATCAAGGTTCACAAAGTTTCCATCGGCATGAACAAAGTTCAAGGCTAGCTCCCATTTTAGCAATGCTCGTCTTTCTCACTTTCACTTTTCTTTTTTTAAAGTTTTAGGTTCCCTCTTTATTTTTATGTTTTTAAACTATTGGAAAGCACTCAACAGAAATAAATGACTCTCTAAAACTTCTGGGTTGTCTCCCTGGCAGCACTTTCTTTAAAGCCATTAAGTTAGACATATAGTGCTCAAGTAATGGATCCACCCAGATCCCAAGGTATATCAGTGCCAATTTTAATTAACAATGATTTGTAATTTATTAGTGAGCACAAAGTAACATATATCATGTAATGACGAAGTCTAACTCTCTTCCTATGCATCGGCATGTCATAAAAGAACAATTCATGCACACAAAGTAAAGGCCAATGCATAGTACAAACAGTTTTTTGCAATTTTATCGTATTGGAAACATAGAGAGGCGGAGATGTAGTTCCTCTCTCATAATAATTGCAAGTAGGAGCAGCAAGCACATGCATATTATATTTATCAAAATCATCATGTGCAAAAGTAGAACACAACCCATCAATATAATCCTTAATAAGCACAAACTTCTCTGATATAGTGTAGTTGGGAGAATTCAAAAAGATAATAGGACTATCATGCGTGGGTGCAATAGTAACAATTTCATTCTTAACATAAGGAACTATAGCAAGTTCGTCTCCATAAGCATAATTCATATTGGCATCATGGCCACAAGCATAGCAAGCATCAAGTTCATCAAAAAGGATATTTCAAACGAATCAAAGGGATCATAGCAATTATCCTTTCTATAAGCACAAAGGGAAATTAAATAATGTATGAGTTGAAGAGTTACTCTCATTAGAAGGTGGGCACGGGTAGCTAATCCGCTCTCTCTCCATTTGTTCTTTGCTCTCCTCATCATATTTTTCATCTAATGAGCTCACAGTGTCATCAATCTATTTTTATATAGTTTCCTGCAAAATATTAGTCTCTTCTTGGACTGTAGCGACCCGACCCGAATGGATCGAAGTCTCTGTGCTTAAGTGTCATCTCTAGATCGGTATGTTGACCCACACAGTACTCGAGGATTTATAACAGAGGTAAATCACATGTATAAAGTAACGTAAATAGTATTACCTCAATCCATATAGCGGAAGTAACAAAAAAGTTGTGGAGTCCCAACAACACCAACGGCAAAGTTGAGTGTAGACATCGTAACCCTAACGTATCACTTACTCGTCGTAAGAATCCTGCAACATGAGATGTTGCAGCCGCATAGGTCAGTACATCTAATGTACTGGCAAATTCACACCATAGAATAATAATGAGAAGGTCTATCTCTATATGCATATTTGGCTGGTGGAGGCTCTAAGTTTAATTTTGCATAAAGCTAACTTTTTCCTACAACAAAGGAATAAATTTTATTTACTACTAAGTTAAATTACCCATATTGAGAAGGTAACCCCAACTCAATCCCAAAATTAAATAATATTAATAACCCAACAAATTCATTAAATATAGTGATGAGATCAACCAATAATTAAAATACCAAATGCTCAAGATGTCCATAACCTGGGACACAGCTAATCATAATTAGTTTGTACACTCTGAAGAGGTTTGCCACTTTTCCCCACAAGACTCGATCTCCTCCGTTGAATTTCTCGCAAAGTCTTTTCGAGGAGGTCCCCTTAACTGATAGATAGGCCAGTACACCTACAATCCCCTACATCTGCTAGCCAATCATGGGAAGGTTTCACACAACTTACTCAACTATGCCAGAGCCCATAATGGCTTGTGGCTGCACACGCAAGTTTCTAGCATGAATAATCCTATGATCCCTTTGTGCCTGGGTGGCATACCATAGGATGATCACACGGGTCCCCCGGGATCTCCTAGGACAATACTGGATTCCCTAGGTGCTCGGGCAAGCCACTGGTATCCCCAGGGTGCCCCAACCATTCCACCCAGATGTGTGTCAATGTTGCCACCTCAAAGTTTCCCTTAATTGTTTTATCTCTCACAACTTGCATGAATCTCACACACCAATCCACGTCTACTAGCATGGCTAAGCAATGTAGGACATAACGAACATTCCCGGGGTGTTTCAAGGATCATAGGTTCCTACCTCATCAACTACATAGCAATGCCCACATATTCCCAATCCTACTCATGCATTCTTTGAGGGTGATACTAATGCATAAAAACTGGGTATGAAAAACATGATCAAAGTGTGAACTTGCCTTGTACTATAGATGAAGATTCTTCACACTCATAATTCCTGATAGTTCTACTCATCACACTCCGTTCAATCTATTGTAAGCAAGCAATTATAACCATAAATAAGCAATCACTCAAAAGATCCAAAAGAACGAAGAAAGCACTTCGGAAAACTTCAAAATCATCAAATAAAGCTCACGGACATAAACATATTTTTAACAGCAGCAAAATTATGTGGATTATCTCTTAACAGTAAGTTTAGTTCAAGAGCTTTGATTTGCAAAAAGAATCAATTAACTTGGAGTTATAAAACTCAAGTTATAGCCAAAACAAGTTTGAATTCAAAATTGATCTAATTGAAAATTTTAAATTCCAAAAAGTTGATTTTATATGTTCTCTGGATAGAGGGGTGTTGGAAATATGCCCTAGAGGCAATAATAAAAGGATTATTATATTTCCTTGTTCATGATAATCGTCTATTGTTCATGCTATAATTGTATTGTCCGGAAATCATAATACATGTGTGAATACATAGACCACAATGTGTCCCTAGTAAGCCTCTAGTTGACTAGCTCGTTGATCAATAGATAGTCATGGTTTCCTGACTATGGACATGGGGATGTCATTGATAATGGGATCACATCATTAGGAGAATGATGTGATGGACAAGACCCAAACCTAAGCATAGCACAAAGATCGTATAGTTTGTTTGCTAGAGCTTTTCTGAATGTCAAGTATCATTCCTTAGACCATGAGATTATGCAACTCCCGGATGCCGTAGGAGTGCTTTGGGTGTATCAAACGTCACAACGTAACTGGGTGACTATAAAGGTGCACTACAGGTATCTCCGAAAGTGTTTGTTGGGTTGGCATGAATCGAGACTGGGATTTGTCACTCCGTATGATGGAGAGGTATCCCTGGGCCCACTCGGTAAGACATCATCATAATGAGCTCAATGTGATCAAGGTGTTGTTCACGGGATGATGTGTTACGGGAACGAGTAAAGAGAGTTGCCGGTAACGAGATTGAACAAGGTATCGGTATACCGACGATCGAATCTCGGGCAAGTATCGTACCGATAGACGAAGGGAATTGAGTACGAGATTGATTAAGTCCTCGACATCGTGGTTCATCCGATGAGATCATCGAGGAGCATGTGGGAGACAACATGGGTATCCATATCCCGCTGTTGGTTATTGACCGGAGATCGTCTCGGTCATGTCTGCATGTCTCCCGAACCCGTAGGGTCTACACACTTAAGGTTCGGTGACGCTAGGGTTGTAAAGATATTAGTATGCAGCAAGCCGAAGGTTGTTCGGAGTCCAGGATGAGATCCCGGACGTCACGAGAGGTTCCGGAATGGTCCGGAGGTAAAGAATTATATATAGGAAGTGCCGTTTCGGCCATCGGGAAGGATTCGGGGGTCACCGGTATTGTACCGGGACCACCGAATATGTCCCGGGGGTCCACCGGGTGGGGCCACCCATCCCGGAGGGCCCTGTGGGCTGAAGTGTGGAGGGAACCAGCCCATAGTGGGCTGGTGCGCCCCCCCATGGGCCTCCCCCCTGCGCCTAGGGTTGGAAAACCTAGGCAGGGGGCGCCCCACTTGCCTTGGGGGGCAAGGCTCCCCCCTTGGCCGCCGCCCCCCCTGGAGATGCATCTCCAGGGCCGGCGCCCCCCTAGGGGGCCTATATAAAGGGGGGAGGGAGGGCAGCCGCACCCTACAGCCTTGGCGCCTCCCTCTCCCCTGTTACACCTCTCCCTCTCTCTGTAGACGCTTGGCGAAGCCCTGCTGGAATTCTGTTGCATCCACCACCACGCCGTCATGCTGCTGGATCTTCATCAACATCTCCTTCCCCCTTGCTGGATCAAGAAGGAGGAGACATCATCCCGACCGTACGTGTGTTGAACGCGGAGGTGCTGTCCGTTCGGCACTAGGTCATCGGTGATTCGGATCATGGCGAGTACGACTCCATCATCCACGTTCTTCTTGAACGCTTCCGTTGCGATCTACAAGTGGTATGTAGATGCTCTCCTATCCCCTCGTTGCTAGAATACTCCATGGATAGATCTTGGTGATGCGTAGGAAAATTTTAATATATGCTACAATCCCCAACAGTGGCATCATGAGCTAGGTCTATGCGTAGTTTCTATGCACGAGTAGAACACAAAGTAGTTGTGGGCGTCGAATTGTCAATTCTTCTTGTCGTTACTAGTCCTATCTTGATTCAGCGGTATTGTGGGATGAAGCGGCCCGGACCAACCTTACACGTACGCTTACGTGAGACCGGTTCCACCGACTGACATGCACTAGTTGCATAAGGTGGCTGGCGGGTGTCTGTCTCTCCCACTTTAATTGGATCGGATTCGATGAACAGGGTCCTTATGAAGGGTAAATAGAGATTGACAATTCACGTTGTGGTTTTAACGTAGGTAAGAAACGTTCTTGCTAGCAACCTATAACAGCCACGTAAAAACTTGCAACAACAATTAGAGGACGTCTAACTTGTTTTTGCAGCAAGTGCTTTGTGATGTGATATGGCCAGAAGTTGTGATGAATCATGTATGTGATGTATGAGATGATCTTGTTATTGTAATAGGAATCACGACTTGCATGTCGATGAGTATGACAACCGGCAGGAGCCATAGGAGTTGTCTTTATTTATTTATGACCTGCGTGTCAACTTAAATCGTCATGTAATTACTTTACTTTATTGCTAAAGCGTTAGCCATAGTAGTAGAAGTAATAGTTGACGTGACAACTTCACGAAGACACCATGATGGAGATCATGGTGTCATGCCGGTGACGACGATGAACATGGCGCCCCGAAGATGGAGATCAAAGGAGCGAAATGATGTTGGCCATATCATGTCACTATTTGATTGCATGTGATGTTTATCATGTTTTTACATCTTATTTGCTTAGAACGACGGTAGCATAAATAAGATGATCCCTCATTAAAAATATCAAAAATGTGTTCTCCCTAACTGTGCACCATTGCTAAGGTTCGTCGTTCCGAAGCACCACGTGATGATCGCGTGTGATAGGTTCTTACGTTCGCATACAACGGGTGTAAGCCAAATTTACACACGCAATACACTTAGGTTGGATTGACGAGCCTAGCATGTACAGACATGGCCTCGGAACACGGAGGACCGAAAGGTCGAACATGAGTCGTATAGAAGATACAATCAACACAGAGATGTTCACCGATGATAACTAGTCCGTCTCACGTGATGATCGGACACGGCCTAGTTGACTCGGATCATGTATCACTTAGATGACTAGAGGGATGTCAAATCTGAGTGGGAGTTCATTCATTAATTTGATTAGATGAACTTAATTATCATGAACAAGTCTAAATCTTTACAATATGTCTTGTAGATCAAATGGCCCACGCTAATGTCACCCTCAACTCCAACACGTTCCTAGAGAAAACCAAGCTGAAAGATGATGGCAACAACTATGCGGACTGGGTACGGAACCTGAGGATCATCCTCATAGCTGCCAAGAAAGATTATGTCCTAGAAGCACCGCTAGGTGATGCACCATTCCCAGCAAACCAGGACGTTATGAACGCCCATCAGTCACGTGCTGATGATTACTCCCTCGTTCAGTGCAGCATGCTTTACAGTTTAGAACCAGGGATCCAAAAGCGTTTTGAGCAACACGGAGCATATGAGATGTTCGAGGAGCTGAAATTGATTTTCCAAGCTCATGCCCGGGTCGAGAGATATGATGTCTCCGACAAGTTCTTTAGCTGCAAGATGGAGGAAAATAGCTCTGTCAGTGAACACATACTCAAGATGTCTGGGTTGCACAACCGCTTGACTCAGCTGGAAGTTAATCTCCCGGATGAGGCGGTCATTGACAGAATCCTTCAGTCGCTCCCACCTAGCTACAAGAGCTTCGTGATGAACTACAATATGCAGGGGATGGAAAAGACCATTCCCGAGTTGTATTCAATGCCGAAATCTGCGGAGGTGGAGATCAAAAAGGAACATCAAGTGTTGATGGTGAATAAAACCACTAAGTTCAAGAAAGGCAAGGGTAAGAAGAACTTCAAGAAGGACGGCAAGGAGGTTGCCGCGCCTGGTAAATCAGTTGCCAGGAAGAAGTCAAAGAATGGACCCAAACCTGAAATTGAGTGCTTTTATTGCAAGGGAAATGGTCACTGGAAGCGGAATTGCCCCAAGTACTTAGCGGATAAGAAGGCCGGCAACACCAAAGGTGTATGTGATATACATGTTATTGATGTGTACCTTACCAGCACTCGTAGTAGCTCCTGGGTATTTGATACCGGTGCGGTTGCTCATATTTGTAACTCAAAGCAAGAGCTGCGGAATAAACGGAGACTGGCGAAGGACGAGGTGACGATGCGCGTCGGGAATGGTTCCAGGGTCGATGTGATCGCCGTCGGCACGCTACCTCTACATTTACCTACGGGATTAGTTTTGAACCTCAATAATTGTTATTTAGTGCCAAGTTTGAGCATGAACATTGTATCTGGATCTCGATTAATTCAAGATGGCTACTCATTTAAATCTGAGAATAATGGTTGTTCTATTTATATGAGTGATATGTTTTATGGTCATGCTCCGATGGTTAATGGTTTATTCTTAATGAATCTCGTACGTGATGATACACATATTCATAGTGTGAATACCAAAAGATGTAAAGTTAATAACGATAGTCCCACATATACTTGTGGCACTGCCGCCTTGGTCACATTGGTGTCAAGCGCATGAAGAAGCTCCATGCTAATGGACTTTTAGAGTCTCTCAATTATGAATCGTTTGACACATGCGAACCATGCCTCATGGGCAAAATGACCAAGACTCCATTCTCAGGGACAATGGAGCGAGCAACCAACTTGTTGTAAATCATACATACAGATGTGTGTGGTTCAATGAGCGTTGAGGCTCGCGGAGGCTATCGTTATGTTCTCACTCTCACTGATGATTTGAGTCGATATGGGTATGTCTACTTAATGAAACACAAGTCTGAGACCTTTGAAAAGTTCAAGGAGTTTCAGAGTGAGGTTGAGAATCAACGTGACAGAAAAATAAAGTTCTTACGATCAGATCGTGGGGGAGAATATTTAAGTCACGAATTTGGCACACACTTAAGAAAATGTGGAATCGTTTCACAACTCACGCCGCCTGGAACACCTCAGCGTAACAGTGGGTCCGAATGTCGTAATCGCACTCTATTGGATATGGTGCGATCAATGATGTCTCTTACCGATCTACCGCTCTCATTTTGGGGCTATGCTTTAGAGACTGTCGTATTCACTTTAAATAGGGCTCCGTCAAAATCCGTTGAGACGACACCGTATGAATTATGGTTTGGCAAGAAACCCAAGCCGTCGTTTCTGAAAGTTTGGGGTTGCGATGCTTATGTCAAGAAACTTCAACCTGAAAAGCTCGAACCCAAATCAGAAAAATGCGTCTTCATAGGATATCCCAAAGAAACAGTTGGGTATACCTTCTACCTCAGATCCGAAGGCAAGATCTTTGTTGCCAAGAACGGGTCCTTTCTAGAGAAAGAGTTTCTCGTGAAAGAAGTAAGTGGGAGGAAAGTAGAGCTTGATGAAGTACTACCTCTTGAAAATCAGAGTAGCACAACTCAGGAAAATGTTCGTGTGGTGCCTGCACCGATTCGAGAGGATGTTAGTGATGATGATCAAGATACTTCTGATCAAGGTCCTACTGAACTTCGTAGGTCCACAAGGACACGTTCCGCACCAGAGTGGTACGGCAACCCTGTCCTGGAAATCATGTTGTTGGACAACGGTGAACCTTCGAACTATGAAGAAGCGATGGCGGGCCCAGATTCCGACAAATGGCTAGAAGCCATGAAATCTGAGATAGAATCCAGGTATGAAAACAAAGTATGGACTTTGAATGACTTGCCCAATGATCGGCGAGCCATAGAAAATAAATGGATCTTTAAGAAGAAAACAGACGCGGATGGTAATGTGACCATCTATAAGGCTCGACTTGTCGCTAAGGGTTATCGACAAGTTCAAGGGGTTGACTACGATGAGACTTTCTCACCCGTAGCGAAGCTGAAGTCCGTCCGAATCATGTTAGCAATTGCCGCATTCTATGATTATGAGATATGGCAAATGGACGTCAAAACGGCATTCCTTAACGGCTTTCTTAAGGAAGAATTGTATATGATGCAGCCGGAAGGGTTTGTCGATCCTAAGAATGCTAACAAAGTATGCAAGCTCCAGCGCTCTATCTATGGGCTGGTGCAAGCATCTCGGGGTTGGAACATTCGCTTTGATGAGATGATCAAAGCGTTTGGGTTTATGCAGACTTATGGAGAAGCCTGCGTTTACAAGAAAGTGAGTGGGAGCTCCGTAGCATTTCTCATATTATATGTGGATGACATACTGTTGATGGGAAATGATATAGAATTCTTGGAGAGCATAAAGGCCTATTTGAACAAGTGTTTTTCAATGAAGGACCTTGGAGAAGCTGCTTATATATTAGGCATCAAGATCTATAGAGATAGATCGAGACGCCTCATCGGTCTTTCACAAAGTACGTACCTTGACAAGATTTTGAAGAAGTTCAAAATGGATCAGTCCAAGAAGGGGTTCTTGCCTATATTGCAAGGTGTGCGATTGAGCACGGCTCAATGCCCGACCACGGCAAAAGATATAGAAGAGATGAGTGTCATCCCCTATGCCTCAGCCATAGGGTCTATTATGTATGCCATGCTATGTACCAGACCCGATGTAAACCCTGCCGTAAGTTTGGTAGGTAGGTACCAAAGTAATCCCGGCAAGGAACACTGGACAGCGGTCAAAAACATCCTGAAGTACCTGAAAAGGACTAAGGATATGTTTCTCTTTTATGGAGGTGCCGAAGAGCTCGTCGTAGAGGGTTACGTCGACGCCAGCTTCGACACAGATCTGGATGACTCCAAGTCACAAACCGGATACGTGTATATTTTGAATGGAGGGGCAGTAAGCTGGTGCAGTTGCAAGCAAAGCGTCGTGGCGGGATCTACATGTGAAGCAGAGTATATGGCAGCCTCGGAGGCAACACAAGAAGCAGTCTGGGTGAAGGAGTTCATTACCGACCTAGGAGTCATACCCAATGCGTTGGACCCGATGACTCTCTTCTGTGACAACACTGGAGCAATTGCCCTTGCGAAGGAGCCCAGGTTTCACAGGAAGACCAGGCATATCAAGCGTCGCTTCAACTCCATTCGTGAAAGTGTTCAAAATGGAGACATAGAGATTTGTAAAGTACATACGGACCTGAATGTGGCAGATCCGTTGACTAAACTTCTCCCTAGAGCAAAACATGATCAACACAAAAATTACATGGGTGTGCGATTCATCACAATGTAACTAGACTATTGTCTCTAGTGCAAGTGGGAGACTGTTGGAAATATGCCCTAGAGGCAATAATAAAAGGATTATTATATTTCCTTGTTCATGATAATCGTCTATTGTTCATGCTATAATTGTATTCTCCGGAAATCATAATACATGTGTGAATACATAGACCACAATGTGTCCCTAGTAAGCCTCTAGTTGACTAGCTCGTTGATCAATAGATAGTCATTGTTTCCTGACTATGGACATGGGGATGTCATTGATAATGGGATCACATCATTAGGAGAATGATGTGATGGACAAGACCCAAACCTAAGCATAGCACAAAGATCGTATAGTTTGTTTGCTAGAGCTTTTCTGAATGTCAAGTATCATTCCTTAGACAATGAGATTATGCAATTCCCGGATGCCGTAGGAGTGCTTTGGGTGTATCAAACGTCACAACATAACTGGGCGACTATAAAGGTGCACTACAAGTATCTCCGAAAGTGTTTGTTGGGTTGGCATGAATCGAGACTGGGATTTGTCACTCCGTATGACGGAGAGGTATCTCTGGGCCCACTCGGTAAGACATCATCATAATGAGCTCAATGTGATCAAGGTGTTGTTCACGGGATGATGTGTTACGGGAACGAGTAAAGAGACTTGCCGGTAACGAGATTGAACAAGGTATCGGTATACCGACGATCGAATCTCGGGCAAGTATCGTACCGATAGACGAAGGGAATTGAGTACGAGATTGATTAAGTCCTCGACATCGTGGTTCATCCGATGAGATCATCGAGGAGCATGTGGGAGCCAACATGGGTATCCAGATCCCGCTGTTGGTTATTGACCGGAGATCGTCTCGGTCATGTCTGCATGTCTCCCGAACCCGTAGGGTCTACACACTTAAGGTTCGGTGACGCTAGGGTTGTAAAGATATTAGTATGCAGCAAACCGAAGGTTGTTCGGAGTCCAGGATGAGAACCCGGACGTCACGAGAGGTTCCGGAATGGTCCGGAGGTAAAGAATTATATATAGGAAGTGCCGTTTCTGCCATCGGGAAGGATTCGGGGGTCACCGGTATTGTACCGGGACCACCGAATGGGTCCCGGGAGTCCACCAGGTGGGGCCACCCATCCCGGAGGGCCCCGTGTGCTGAAGTGGGGAGGGAACCAGCCCATAGTGGGCTGGTGCGCCCCCCCATGGACCTCTCCCCTGCGCCTAGGTTGAAAACCCTAGGGCAGGGGGCGCCCCACTTGCGTTGGGGGGCAAGGCTCCCCCTTGGCCGCCGCCCCCCTGGAGATGCATCTCCAGGGCCGGCGCCCCCCTAGGGGGCCTATATAAAGGGGGGAGGGAGGGCAGCCGCACCCTGCAGCCTTGGCGCCTCCCTCTCCCCTGTTACACCTCTCCCTCTCTCCGTAGACGCTTGGCGAAGCCCTGCTGGAATTCTGTTGCATCCACCACCACACCGTCGTGCTGCTGGATCTCCATCAACCTCTCCTTCCCCCTTGCTGGATCAAGAAGGAGGAGACGTCATCCCGACCGTACGTGTGTTGAACGCGGAGGTGCTATCCGTTCGGCACTAGGTCATCGGTGATTCGGATCACGGCGAGTACGACTCCATCATCCACGTTCTTCTTGAACGCTTCCGTTGCGATCTACAAGTGGTATGTAGATGCTCTCCTATCCCCTCGTTGCTAGAATACTCCATGGATAGATCTTGGTGATGCGTAGGAAAATTTTAATTTATGCTACGATCCTCAACAAGGGGATCATGACGAAGAAGTGGGCGTTGGTTTTGTTGGATTTGGACAAGCGAGTAAAACGTTATGATCATTCGAAGAACAGGGACTAATCTGTGAAGAAAATATTCGCAGATAGGCCCCTGGCCGAAAATAAACAGAAAATGAAAAATCTATCGGACGAACGTCCGCTACAGAAAACTAACGAATGAAATCGTTCACTAAAACTCCCTAGACCGTAAACGTTCACATAATAGATCTAAGTACAAAAACAGATCGGTTTTCTAAACGAAAACCGTACCAAAATAAACCGGGCGGTTACCGGCGGTTTTTGTCGGTTCATCAACGGCAGCGGACGACGGCTCCGACCGCGACTCAGGCGGGGCGGGGTCTGCGGCGCCGGCAACGGCGACTCCGGCGACGGGCGGTGGCGGCGCGGCTGGCGGCGGTGCTTGCAGCGGCAGCGGCGTTGCTGCTGCGGTGGTGAGATCCGGCGGTGGCGCTAAGCGGCCAGGCTAAGCGGCAACGGCGGGAACGGGATCCAGGGGTCCCGGGGTGGAGTATAAATAGGGGGAGGCAAACCTTGGGAGGCGTCCCGAGCTCGTACGACGGCATGGCCAGAGTCCCTGCCGGACTCGGCGAGGAAGGCGGTGGCGGCTCGGGCCGGCTGGGCTTCTACCCATTTTGGTCCGAAAGGTTTTTTTACGCACAACAAAATAAAAATAGAACGATAAATATTAAAAATGATATATAGGCATATTATATATCACAATTTTCAAAAAAATATTTTCTATAACATGAACGTTTTTCTAGCATCAAATAAAATACACCAAAATCTAAATAAAGCAAACAGTGCTACTGGTTTACTTAAAAATCAAATAAAAATATTTTAAAATACCAAAATAATTTCAAATTTATTTCTCTCCATTTTTCTATTGTAGAGAATCATTTTACCCTATTTTCCATATATTTTATTTTTGGAGAAAAATAATTTGAATAAAAACCAAATAACTCCAAATTGAAAAAAAAAAATCAAAGGGACATTAAATTTGATTGTTTGAAACTTCCAACTCTCTTTCTTTGCATTTGAAGAAGTCATTTTATCTCCTCTCATGAAACTCATTGAGTTGCATAAAGTTTCTGACTTTGAAATATTTCCTAATGAAATTCAGATATTTCCAAAAACCCTCTTTATTTTAAATGGAAGAAGTCATGTCATCTTCACCCTACGGTTTTGAGATGAAATGAATTTGAATCCATGGAGATCATAAATGCAAGGTGAAAGTTTGGGAAAGTCCTTTTATTCTCTCTCATTTAACTTCCAAAAAGTTTCAAATTTCACTCAATTTCACACAACCAACCACACCACACCACAATCAAACAATCAATCAAAACTATTTATTTAATATAACATTCCAAGATTTAGAATTTTGGGATGTTACAAACCTACCACCCTTAAAATGAATCTCGCCCTCGAGATTCGGAGAGGCTAGCAAGAAATAGGTTAGGTTCGGGGGTCTTCCCAAAATCCATCGATCGTCATAGTGGGTCTGGGGTGCTACCACCCTTAGAAGCATGGTTACGGTTCCGTCAAAACTCATATTCTCCATCCTTTTTGTTGGCAGTGTCAATCTTCTCTGATTCTCTGGAAAATTCCTTCTCTGGCTCTTCCGGTAAGGTATAACCTTTTTCCTCAATTCATGTGTCCTTTTCATCTTGCTACGGTCTTGCCTGTGACTGGGTCTCCTTAGCTGATGGCTCTAGCGCCAATCACTAAACAGTTATCCATATCTCTTGGTGGTCAACAATTTATGGTTTCTCCTATAGGAAATGGGTATGGGCTTCATTCTCACTGTATGACCTACATTAGCAATAGCTACCTTGTACAAGGGAAAATTTTCATACCATTCTAAAGTTCAATCAGGCTTAATATCGCCGTCTCTCTACTATGTGTAAGTCACTCAGATTTACCATCCCATATAGCAGAGGCGAATAATAAGAGTAAGTCGGCATGGTGATCCATCCATTCTGAACCCAGATCATTACCCTGTATATGGTTTAATGAATCTCGCATTCTAACACTCGGTCATCCTCACCAGAATTGCAGAATTACTCTTGTCGACGAACTGGGTTCGGATAAATCCATTGATTCTACAAGCCAAACAAGCATCTAACGTTCCTTCACAACTCTCAGGTTATGCGTAATTCCTATAAGACCGTCTGTTGATAAAGTCATAACTTCTTCCAAGGTTTTTCCTTCAGCAAGAGTGTGCTTGCTTCTTGGCAGGTCCTGGATCCTGTGGGTTATGGCCCATCTCATCACATTTATAGCTTTAACTCATCCTGGGGTTACAATTGCTCCATATTACCAACATTATATCTCCTTTATATCTAATAGTACTTCATCCCTTCATATTCTTGGGGTGCCTCACATATCGAGATAAAACTCATACTTATTTTGTCCGAAGTCCACTCCGTGGAATATCAATATCTTTTCCAGGGGTCAAGTGTCCTCACAGGGTACTACCACCCTTGTAATGCACACATTCGTCCATAGACCATATTTCTCATATCCTCGATAATGGTCAAAATCTTTCTTCATAGAGTAACAACTCATAAAATCCAAATCAGTACCAACGATGCTAACTTTCTTGATTCTCAAATCATTACAACCTCCTGCATTTTTTTCATTACATGCCTCAACTCAACACCTCAATATAAAAGAATTGTTCCCACTACTACTACTATATTCCTCACAGACTCAACTATTTAACATGAATATCCTCATTAGGCAATCTCTGGCAAAGTGCCCTCCTTCATTACAGCGGAAACATATTACTTCTAACAAGTATCTAGGTTTTCCTTGTGATAGCATAGCCTCCTTGGGTCCTCGGCTTCCTTTTTGGGCAATCACTGAAGTAGTGTCCTAAATCTTTGGACCTAAAACATGTGATATGACTCCGGTCCTTCTTTGTAGAAATTGGGTTATTCCTGGAATCCAATCTATTTCTCTTCCTGGACTTTTCCGTGCCAATCAAAGCTTCTATTTCCTGTGGATCATACTCTACTTCCACTATCAGGAATGCTACTAGATCCTCCTTCGGGCAATTCTGGGAGATGTGTCCTTCTTCGCCACAGGAATAGCATGACTTGGTGCCGGGTTTAATTGGGTCTTCTTCGGGTGCGTCCTCCACCACTTCCTTCATCACAAGTTATTCTAAAATTTCCATGATGGCTCCTTTCATTGCTTCGTTCTTCTGCTGGATGGTTCTTTGTACCATGGGGTAAATATGACACTAAGCAAGGTAGTGGGTAGTCCCTTCACACAAGAAACAAGTAATCTGCCAAGTTGGGCATTCTTCAGCTGTGTGACTTTCTTCACAATTAGGGCATCCATCCTTGTGTTCTTTATGGTTGTGCCCTATTTCTCCATAGAGCTTGCATGCACAAGGTTTGTTAATATCATTTCCATAAGGCTTCAATTTCTAGGACACAAGCCGAGACTTTAGCAGAGTCAACTTAAATTCTTTCCAAGTGGTTACTCCTTGCCATCCATTGATGGTTTGGTACATCCTCCACCAAGTAGCAGCACCTCTTTCAAAGCACTGAAGAGCATGCTGGGTCATATCCTTTCCGGCTATAGTGTTATTCTTCATGTGATCTTCCATGTTTTGAATCTGTCGGTCCGTCTCCAATTGAGTCATTGGTCCAGAAACATGAGTTCATCTCCATTCATCTTTTATTGGTTCCAAGGTTTTGGGGTGAGATAAGAGAGACAGAGAGGGATACACACAATATAAACAATAGTTTTGAAGAGACGGATTTTATTTTGTGGTTGTCGGAAAAACATCAAACAAATGACAGCTCACAAACGTCGCATCTAACATAAGTATATAATAGGAGTTTGGTCTTCTTCTCATCGTGCTTGCTGATCTTCTCAAGTTCTTCTGCCAATTCATTTATATTGACGCGAAGTCTCTCATGATGTCCTTTAATATTTTGAAGTTGCGTTCCAAACTTCTGGGTTTCAACATCCTTGGCATGAACCATGGTCCTACTGTCCTTCAGTTCCTGACGAATCTCTGATATCTCATGGTTTTGCTCCTCCAGCTTGGCTACTTTCAGCTTCTGGCTCCTGAGTTCTTCATGAAATGCTTCCTTGTCAAATACGGCTTCCTGCATGTCCATCTTAAAAAATTTAGGTAATACTCCAGATCCTGGCGATATACCAGCTAAGGTTAAAACTTTATCTTTTGTTGATAGATGGTCCATTAGCCTTTTTGTCATCCAATCCTTTCAACGAATTGCATGCTTAACTCAGCACGGTGACAATACCATAAGCGGGCAATAACATCATGGATAGCCGTGCTTCTGCCCTTCTCATTGCCTTGAGCTATCATTCCATAGTTGATATCTCCTGCCTTAGGGTTTTCTTGACAAAAACTTTGAGTTTTAACGCTCCATGCTCCGGTCCTTATCCAACACACCTTGATCTCGGGTATTGACATCTTCAATAGTCAGACAAGTTCCATAAGGGTAGCCTTCCTAGGTCATACCAATCTTGAAATTCTCCAGAGCCTTCAAATTCTCCTAGTCTTCAGAGTCTTCAATTGTTGTAGTTTCCATTATTATAATGCACGGTAAAATCCTCTTCATTCCGAAGTGGTCTTAGTTGTACGATATCTTGTACTTCCTGGAGTGGTCTCATCAGTCGAATCTTCATGTGGTCAAAAGGGGAAAGGGGTATGGTCTAACTACTTGAGGTGAGAGGAAATACATTGGTAAAGCTTTAGAAAATATGAGAGTTAAGGGATCTCTTTTGAAAATAAAGTTTTAGAGAAATCCTTTCCTATGGGCTTTCCAGTTTCTATGGGTCACGTCGTACAGTCAACATGTGATCTGATACCATCTTGTAGTGACCCTACCCTAATGGATCGAATTCTCTGTGCTTAAGTGTCATCCCTGTATCGGTATGCTGACACACACAGTACTCGAGGATTTATAACAGAGGTAAATCACATGTATAAAGTAACGCAAATACTATTACCTCAATCCATATAGTGGAAGTAACAACAAAGTTGTGGAGTCCCAACAACACCAACGGCAAAGTTGAGTGTAGACATCATAACCCTAACGTATCACTTACTCGTCGTAAGAATCCTGCAACATAAGACATTGCAGCCATATAGGTCAGTACATTGAATGTACTAGCAAATTTACACCATAGAATAATAATGAGAAGGTCTATCTCTATATGCATATTTGGCTGGTGGAGGCTCTAAGTTTAATTTTGCATAAAGCTAATTTTTTCCTACAACAAAGGAATAAATTTTATTTACTACTAAGTCAAATTACCCATATTGAGAAGGTAACCCCAAATCAATCCTGAAATTAAGTAATATTAATAACCCAAATAATTCATTAAATAAAGTGATGACATCAACCAATAATTCAAATACCAGATACTCAAGATGTCCATAATCGGGGACACGGCTAATCATGATTAGTTTGTACACTCTGTAGAGGTTTGCGCACTTTTCCCCACAAGACTCGATCTCCTCCGTTGAATATCTCGCACTGCATGATGTTTGAGAAACGGATGATCGAGACACAGTCTTTCCGAGGAGGTCCGCTTAACCGATAGATAGCCGGTACACCTACAATCCCCTACATCTGCTAGCCTATCATGGAAAGGTTTCCCACAACTTACTCACCTATGCCAAAGCCCATAATGGCTTGTGGCTGCACATGGAAGTTTCTAGCATGAATAATCTTATGGTCCCTTTGAGCCTGGGTGGCATACCGTAGGATGATCACACGGTTTCCCCGGGATCTCCTAGGACAACACTGGATTCCCCAGGTGCCCGGGTAAGCCACTGGTATCCCAGGGTGCCCCAACCATTCCACCCAGATGTGTGTTAATGTTGACACCTTAAAGTTTCCCTTAATTATTTTATCTCTCACAAGTTGCATGAATCTCACATACCAATCCACGTCTACTAGCATGGCTAAGCAATGTATGACATAACGAACATTCCCGGGGTGTTTCAAGGATCATAGGTTCCTACCTCATCAACTACATAGCAATACCCACATATTCCCAATCCAACTCATGCAATCTTTGAGGGTGAAACTAATGCATAAAAACTGGGTGTGAAAAATATGATCGAAGTGTGAACTTGCCTTGTACTGTAGATGAAGGTTTTCGCACTCATAATTCCTGATAGTTCTACTCGTCACACTCCATTCAATCTATCGTAAGCAAGCAATTATAACCATACATAAGCAATCACTCAAAAGATTCAAAAGAACAAAGAAAGCACTTCGGAAAACTTCAAAATAATCAAATAAAGCTCACGGACATAAACATCTTTTTAACAGCCGCAAAATTATGTGGATTACTTCTTAACAGAAAGTTTAGATCAAGAGCTTTGATTTGCAAAAAGAATCAATTAAATCGGAGTTATAAAACTCAAGTTATAGCCAAAACAAGTTTGAATTCAAATATTATCTAATTCAAATTTTAAAATTCCAAAAAGTTGATTTTATATGTTCTCTGGATAGAGGGGATCATGACGACTAAGTGAGCATTAGTTTCGTTGGATTTGGCAGCGAGTAAAAAGTTATGATCATTTGAAGAACACGGACTAATCTGTGAAGAAAATATTCGCGGATATGTCCCTGGCCGAAAATAAACAGAAAAAGAAAAATATATCAGACGAACGTCCGCTACAAAAAACTAAAGAACGGAACCATTCACTAAAACTCCCTAGACCGAAAAGGTTCGTAGAATAGATCTAACTAAAAAGCATATAAATTTTGTAAACGAAAACCGAATCAAAATAAACCAGGCGGTTACCGGCGGTTTTCGTCGGTTCGTCGACGGCGGTGTACGGCGGCTCCGGCTGCGACTCGGGCAGGGCGGGGACGGTGGCTCCGGCTCCGGCGACTCTGCCGACGGACGGTGGTGGCGGTGCTTGCAACGGCGGCGGCGCTGCTGCTGCGGTGGTGAGATCGAGCGACGGCGGCGGCGGGGCTGTGGTGGCGGCTAGCGGCGAACGGGCGGCGGCGGCACTAGGCGGCGGGGCTAAGTGGTGATGGCAGGAACGAGATCCAGGGGTCCCGGGGTGGAGTATAAATAGGGGGAGGGGTCGGCGAACCTTGGGAGGCGTCCCGGGCTCGTACGATGGCGTGGCTAAAGTCCATGTCGGACCCAGCGAGGAAGGCAGTGGTGGCTCGGGCCGGCTGGGCTTCGACCCAGTTTGGTCTGAAAAGGTTTTTCTTTTACTAACAACAAAATAAAAATAGAGTGATTAATATTAAAAATGATATATAGGCATATTATATATCAAAATTTTCAGAAAAAGATTTTCTATAACATGAACATTTTTCTAGCGTCAAATAAAATCCACAAAATTTTAAACAAAGCAAACAGTGCTACTGGTTTATTTAAAAACCAAATAAAAATATTTTAAAATACCAAAATAATTTCAAATTTATTTCTCTCCATTTTCTATTGTAGGGAATCATTTTACCCTATTTTCCATATATTTTGTTTTTGGAGAAAAATAATTTGAATAAAAACCAAATAACTCCAAATTGAAAATAATTTTCAAAGGGACTTTAAATTTGATTCTTTGAAACTTCCAACTCTCTTTCTTTGCATTTGAAGAAGTCATTTTATCTTCTCTCATGAAACTCATTGAGTTGCATAAAGTTTCTGAATTTGAAATATTTCCAAATTAAATTCAAATATTTTCAAAAACCATTTTTATTTTAAATGAAAGAAATCATGTCATCTTCACTCTAGGGTTTTGAGATGAAATAAATTTGAATCCATGGAGATGATAAATGCAAGGTGAAATTTGGGAAAGTCCTTTTATTCCCTCTCATTTAACTTTCAAAAAGTTTCAAATTTCACTCAATTTCACACAAGCAACCACACCACAATCAAACAATCAATCAAAAATATTTATTTAATATAACATTCCAAGATTTAGAATTTTGGGATGTTACATGGATAGCGGAGACTTTCTCAATAAAGCATCAATATCGGCATTATATTCATAATTCTCATAGCAATATTTTAGTATAGCAAAATTTTCACGCCTATAAACATCATCATCAAAAGCTTCATACTTTTCAAACAAAGATTCAATTTCATAAGCACCCTTAAAAGAAATGAATTCTTCTATTCGTTCCACATCATAGTAATCATATATACTATTAGCATAAATAGCTAAGGTTTCATTATCGTTAAATTTGCATGAAATGGGAAGGTGTGGATCCTTAATCCTAGAGCAACAAGTATAATCATATCTCAAGCATAGTTGCTGAGCATACCAATGCAACATATGAATTTGATCCCATAGTAGTTTCACTTTTTGAGTCAAGCGATAATCCATAAAGTATTCACGTTGATCCAACGTGTCTCCCATCATATAATTGAATGGGGTTTTCTCAGGATTATTAAAGTAGTGCATAATATCTTTCACATAATGAGCATCGAGGATTTTAGGAGGTTCCCATTCTCCATGAGTAGCACGTACACCTAATTTTTTTGGTATTTCTTGTTCCATATCCATAACTAAAGATAGAGAACAATTTGGAACAGCAAATAAAATCTACTTAGTGAATAAAGCAAACAAGCACACACAAGAATATTCACCCCACGCTATTTCTCCCCGGCAACAGCGCCAGAAAAAAGGTCTTGATAACCCACAAGTATAGGGGATCAATTGTAGCATTTCTTGATAAATAAGAGTGTCGAACCCAACGAGGAGCTAAAGGTAGGATTTATATTCCCTTCAAGTTCTATCGACCACCAATACAACTTTACGCACACTTAATGTTTGCTTTACATACAACAAGTATGAAACTAGAAGTACTTTGTAGGCGTGATAGGAATGGTTTGCATGATAATAAAGAACATGTAAATAAAAGCTAGGGGCTGTTTAGATAAAGACACAACTAAGTAAGATTTAGTAGAGAGCTTTTTGTCACAAGAAAGGTATCTGTCCCTAGGAAATCGATAACTAGAACTGTAATCATTATTGCAATTTTATATCAGTCGATAACTAGATCTGTAATCATTATTGCAATTTTATATTAGGGAGAGGCATAAGCTAACATACTTTCTCTCCTTGGATCATATGCACTTATGATTGGAACTATAGCAAGCATCTGCAACTGCTAAAGACCATTAAGGTAAAACCCAACCATAGCATTAAAGTATCAAGTGCTCTTTATTCCCATACGCCATAACCCACTTATCCGTGTTTGTGTTTCTATCACTAACCCACTGCAGGCAATAAGCAAACCATGAACATGTTGCAAACCCTACAGCAGAGATTTCTCACGCTTATGCGACACGGAGAGCACCATAGGACGGCAACAATAATAAAACATGCAACTCAAACCAATCACGATCATCAATGAACCCATAGGACAAACCAGATCTAGTCAAACATCATAGGATAGCCATACATCATTTGGAAATAATATATAGCGTTGAGCACCATGTTTAAGTAGAGATTGCAGTGGGGAGAAGAGGTGTTACACCATTGCATAGAGGGGAAGAGAGTTGGTGATGATGGCAGCGAAGTTGTTGCTGTAGACTGCGGTCACGATGATGGCCCCGGCGGTGTTCCGGTGCCACCAGGAGAGAGGGGGAGAGAGCCCCCCTTCTTACTCTTCTTCTTCTTCTTCCTCCTTAACCTTCCACCTAGATGGGAGAAGGGTTTCCCCTCTGGTCCTTGGTTTCCATGGCGGCGGAGGAGCGGGAGCCCCTCTGAGATTGGATCTCTCTCTCTGTTTCCTTCTGTTTCTGCACTCCCAGATTCTGCCCTTTCACCGTTTCTTAAATTCCCGGAGATCCGTAACTCCGATTGGGCTGAAATTCTAACACAATTTTTATCGAGATATTAGCTTTCTTGCGCCAAAAGAAGGGCACCAACCGCCTTACAGGGTGACCACAAAGCTCTAGGGGCACGCCCTCCGTCCTTGTGGGCCCCTCGTGCATCGTCTCGTGTTGATTCTTTTTCCCAAAAATCACATATATTCCAAAAATATTCTCCGTAAGTTTTTATCCTGTTTGGACTCCGTCTGATTTGGATTTTCTGCGAAACAAAAACATGCAACAAACAGGAACTGGCACTGGATCAATATGTTAGTCCCAAAAAATAGTATAAAAAGTTGCCAGAAGTATGTAAAAGTTGTAGAATATTGGCATGGAACAATCAAAAATTATAGATACGACGGAGATGTATCAGGCACAACCCACAAGGGCGCGCCTGGGCTCCCTGGCGCACCCAGGTGGAGTGTGCCCACCTGGTGGCGCCTCTCTGGTACTTATTTGCTCTATTATTTCTTATAGATTCCATAAAAAATCCCCGTAAAGTCCAGCTCATTTGGAGTTGTGTAGAATAGGTAGCCTAACGTTGCTTTTTCAGGCCTAGATTTCCAGCTCCCGGTATTCTCCCTCTTTGTGTGGACCTTACATATTATGAGAGAAACATTAGAATTACTCCAAAAGGAATTATTATGCATAAAAACAATATAAATAACAGTAGGAAAACATGATGCAAAATGGACGTATCACCAGCCTCAGTTCGCGTGTACGTACGTCTACGGCAAGACATGCACGTACTAGAGGGATCGATCAAGCAGCCTGCCTGAGTGCTTCTTAGTGCATGTAAGTGTAACATCCCAAATTTTCAATTTGGAATGTTATGCATTAGATCATTAATGCATATCATATTTTTATTTGCATTCTGGTTGATCCTAGAAATTCTACGCAACTCAAGGACCCACGGAGAGAGTTGGCGATTTCGTTATTTTCATATTCGAGTTTTTCTCGAATTTTGTTAAGAGGATCGTTTGATTTTAATTATTTTTCTCTAAAATATTTATTTTATATAATAAATGAGAGAGGATAAAATGACTTCCTCAAAATAAAGAAATATCAGAGATTTAATATTAAAATCAAATAAGATTTTTATTCGGAGTTTTGTCGGTATTTTATTTGAATTAGGAAAATATGTGTTTTCCAAAATCGCATCTTAGGCCCAAATAAATGTTCACTTTGTTCGGCCTATTTTTAGAGAACGGGGAAAATTTATTTCGAGATTTTTGGAGTTCGTTTAGTATTTCTTTTCTTTCTTTTTCTGCACGTCGGTATTATTTTTGAAAAAAGTCAAAACCGACTCCGGGCCGTACCCGGGGGCCTTTATAAGCCGTGTCGCCCGAGCCCGCAGCCCACCAGCGCCGCCAAGCCGACGCCTCGCCGCCGACACCGCGCCGTCCCCCGCCGACCCGCCACCTCGCCGGAGCCGCTCGCCGCCACCGCCGTCGCCGGATCCGCTGGAGGTAGTCCCGCCACCGCCGCCTCGGTTTTCATGAGAAAACCGTCGGTTTTTTTAAGAACCGCGGTTTATTTTTTTAGATCGGTTCGGTTTATTTTTATCGGTTTAGTTATTTAGCGGATGTTCGTCCGTACGTTCGTTTTAACGAACGGTTTTCACCGTTTAGCCGCAGACAGCGAACGTTTGTTCGTTAGCCTGTTCGTCAGTTTTTCTTTTTCTCAAATTTTCCGCGATTATTTTCGATCGCGATTTTTGATCCGATTTTCGTTCTAGTATAACTTCTCGCTCGTTTATCAGAATCAGGCGATTCAAGCGCCTAGAGTTTCATCTCGAAGCTCTCTTTCTGTTTAACCAACTTAAACAGTCTGATCTCTGTGCTTAAGTGTCATCCCTGGATCGGTAATGCTGACACACACAGTACATGAAGGATTTATAACAGAGTAGCAATCACACACTTATTACATCAAATGTCTCAAAAGAGAACTTATTACAATAAATATGGCTTAAGGCCATCTAATACGATAACAGCGGAAGACTTGGAAGATAAAGTGAGTCCATCAACTCCAACGGCATCACTGAGTGAAAGACCACGACCCAAGGCTCCTTACTCGTCGTCTGAAAAGTCTACACCATGATATGTTGCAGCCCGAAAATGGGTCAGCACATGGAATATGCTGGCAATGTAACACCAAAAGGATAATGAATAGAATAATGCTATCACTACATGCTTATATGGCTGGTGGAGACTGTAGGGTTAATATGTTTTGCGAAAAGCCAATTTTTCCCTACTACAAAGGAATAAATTTTATTTAACTACTAAGTTTGTTGAAAAAATATTGAGAAGGTAATCCCCCTCTCAATCCCAATTAAAAGTAATCATTAACAACCCAACAATTTAATTAAGTAGTGATGAGATCAACATGATAATCCAAGAACCAGATACTCAAGATGTCCATAACCGGGGACACGGCTAACCATGATTAGTTTATACACTCTGCAGAGGTTTGCGCACTTTTCCTGACAAGACCCGATCTCCTCCGTTGGATTTCTCGCACTACATGGTGTTTGAGGAATGGATTACCGAGACACAGTCTTTCAGAAGCGTTAGCACCTTACGATGGGTAGACAGTACCACCTACATCCCTACATCTACTAGTCTACCACTGTAAGAGTTCACACGACTTAATCAACTATGCTAGAGCCCATAATAGCTTGTGGCTGCACACGGAAGTTTCTAGCATGAATAATCTCATGATCCCTTTGAGCCTGGGTGGCGGTCCATAAGAGAATCACACGGTACCCTAGGGTTTCCAAAAACAATACACGCAATCACAGGGTTCCCCAGGTGCCTCAATCCACCCACATGTGTATTTAAGTTGCCTCCTTAATTTGAACCATTTATTAACAATCTCACATCTGTCATGGATGCACTCAAACCCAATCCACATCTACAAGCATAGCATAGCAATATAATCATAACGTAGAAGTAACTCCCAGGGTTTGATAATAAACAGGTGAATAGCTACTACCTCAACTATTTCCCATCCCACAATTTAATTTAGATCCTAACCATGCAATTGTTTGAGGATTGATCTAATGCAATAAAACTGGGTAGTAAGAGGTATGATCAAAGTGTTACTTGCCTTGCTAATGATCCACGAAACCTAGAGATTCGTAGAAGCACGCTTCGCACTCCGGATACTCTATCGCAAACAAACAAGCATACAATAAGCAATGAAGCAAAAGCACGGGTAAAACTCAAATAAGAGATCTAACCAGAGAGTTCAACTTAAGAACTCCGGTTTGCAAAAAGAATCAAATCAAATGAAGCAACAAAACTCAAACGGCGAAAGAAACAAGCTTTGTTTACTAATCCGGACTAAAGTCAAATTTTACAGTAGCAAGAGCTTGTTTAAGTTAGTTAAACAGAAAGAGAGTTTCGAGAAAAAACTCTAGGCGCTTGAATCGTCTGATTCCGATAAACGAGCGAGAAGTTATACTAGAACGAAAATCGGATCATCGCGATCGAAAATAATCGCGAAAAATCCGAGAAAAAGAAAAATTGACGAACAGGCTAACGAACGAACGTTCGTTGTCTACGGCTAAACGGTGAAAACCGTTCATTAAAACGAACGTACGGACGAACGTCCGCTAAATAACTAAACCGTTAAAAATAAAACGAACCGTTCTAAAAAATAAACCGCGGTTCTTAAAAAACGATGGTTTTCTCACGAAAACTGAGGTGGCGGTGGAGCGACTACCTCCGGCGGATCTGGCGACGGCGGTGCCGGCGGGCAGCTTCGGCGAGGCGGCGGGTCGGCGGCGGGATGGCACGGCGTCGGCGGCGAGGCGGCGCGAGGCGGCGGGGCGGTGGCTTGCCGGCGCTGGCGGGCTGCGGGCTCGGGCGACGCGGCTTATAAAGGCCCCCCGGGCGGAGTCCCACTCGGGTACGGCCCGGAGTCGGTTTTGACTTTTTTTTATAATTCCGACATGCAGAAAAAGAAAGAAAAGAAATACTAAACGGACTCCAAAAATCCTGAAATAAATTTTCCCCATACTCTAAAAATAGGCAGAACAAAGTGAACATTTATTTGGGCCTAAAATGCAATTTTGAAAAACGCATATTTTTCCTAATTCAAATAAAATAGCGACAAAACTCCGAATAAAAATCTTATTTGATTTTAATATTAAATCTCTGATATTTATTTATTTTGAGGATTTTTATCCTCTCTCTTTTATTTTATAAAAGAAATATTTCAGAGAAAAATAATTAAAATCAAACAATCCTCTTTTCAAAATTTGAGAAAAACTCGAATATGAAAATAACGAAATCCCCAACTCTCTACGTGGGTCCTTGAGCTGCGTAGAATTTCTAGGATCACCAAAATGCAAATAAAAATATGATATTTAATAATTATCTAATGCATAACATTCCAAATTGAAAATTTGGGATGTTATAGTAAGTGCTGCTGCAGCTCTGGGTAGATTGATCCCGTGATCAAAAGCCAACAATTGGTATCAGATCCTCGAAGATCTACGATGATGACAGACATCGGCAAGGAGTTGGTCAAGTCCGGCGACGGTGGTTCCTAGGCGAACATGAACAGCGACAAGGTGAAGAAAGGCGGCCAGTTAGCAACCCGTGGTGCAGGAACGGGTGGCGGCAACGTACTGGCGCATTGCAACATCCCCATCCAGTACCCGATGCTCACCGACACCAACTACAGCGTGTGGGCGGTGAAGATTATTCTCTGAACCCTCCGAGTGTGGCAGTCAATCACGGACAACAACGTCGATGAGGAGTGCGGCGAAGGTGCCATGGCCACCATAGGCCAGTCTGTGCCGGATTACATGCTGATGACATTGGCGGAGTTTGACATAGCTAGAGAGGCGTGGAACACACTCAAAGAGACAAGGATTGGAGAAGATTGCGTCACAAAGGCTCGGGCACAAGTTTTGAAGTGCCAATTACACAAGTTGTAGATGGAGGAAACTGAGCTGGTGAACAACTACGCCATGCGTCTGACTACTTTGGTGGGAGAGATCCGCGCGCTTGGTGTGAAGCTCGAGGAAGCCGAGATCGTGGAAACTTTTGTCGGTTTAGTGATTGATTAATTCACGTACATCATCGGAACGCTCGAGCAGCTTTACGACATCGACGACATGACCACAAAGGAGGCGACCGGATGCTTGCGGACATGGGGAGAGAATGCTCGTGGCTATCTTATACGTCCATTTTGCATCATGTTTCTTACTGTTATTTATAATGTTTTATCCATAATAATGCTTTTTGGAGTAATTCTAATGCCTTTTCTCTCATAATATGCAAGGTATACACAAAGAGGGAGAATTCCGGCAGCTCGAAATCTGGACCTGAAAAAGCTATGTCAAGCTACCTATTCTGCACAACTCCAAATGAGATGAAACTTCACGAGCATTTTTTATGGAATATATAAGAATTATTAGAGCAAATAACTACCAGGGGGGCCCACCAGGTGGGCACAACCCACTTGGGCGCGCCAGGGAGCCCAGGCTCACCCTGGTGGGTTGTGCTCACCCGGGCCCACCTCCGGTGCCCATCTTCTGGTATATAGGTCATTTTGACCAAGAAAAAAAATCAGGAGAGGACTTTCGGGACGGAGCACCGCCGCCTCAAGGCGGAACTTGGATAAGAGCACTTTTGCCCTCCGTTGGAGCGATTCCGTCGGGGGAACTTCCGTCCCGGAGGGGGAAATCATCATCATCATTATCACCAACAGGTCTCCCATCTTGGGGAGGGAAATCTCCATGAACATATTCAACAGCACCATCTCATCTCAAACCCTACTTCATCTCTTGTGTTCAATCTTGTTACCGGAAATATAGATTGGTGCTTGTGGGTGACTAGTAGTGTTTATTACATCTTGTAGTTGATTACTATATGGTTTATTTGGTGGAAGATTATATGTTCAGATCCAATATGCTATTTAATACTCCTCTAATCATGAGCATGTTTATCATTTTGATTAGTTACCTTTGTTCTTGAGGCCACGGAAGAAATCATGTTGCAAGTAATCATGTGAACTTGATATGTGTTCGATATTTTGATAGTATGTATGTTGTGATTCCCTTAGTGGTGTCATGTGAATGTCGACTACATGAAACTTCACCATATTTGGGCCTAAGGGGATGCATTGTGGAGTAGCAATTAGATGATGGGTTGTGAGAGTGACAGAAGCTTAAACCCCAGTTTATGTGTTGTTCCGTAAGGGACCGATTGTTTCCAAAAGTTCAATGCTATGGTTAGAATTTATTCTTAATACTTTTCTTGTAGTTGCGGATGCTTGCGGGAGGGTCAATCATAAGTAGGAGGTTTTTCAAGTAAGAACATCACCTAAGCACCGGTCCACCGACATATCAAATTATCAAAGTAGCGAACACAAATCGAACCAACATGATGAAAGTGACTTGATGAAATTCCCGTGTACCCTCAAGAACGCTTGGCTTATCGTAAGAGACCGTTTTGGCATGTCCTTTGCCTCAAAAGGATTGGGCTACCTTGCTGCACTTTTGTTACAACTACCGTTACTTGCTCTCGTTACAAATTATCTTGCTATCAAACTACTCCGCTACTTACAATTTCAGCACTTGCACGCATTACCTTGTCGAAAACCACTTGTCATTTCCTTCTGCTCCTCGTTTGGTTCGACACTCTTACTTATCAAAAAGAGCTACAATTGATCCCCTATACTTGTGGGTCGTCAAGGCTATTTTCTGGCGCCGTTGCCGGGGAGTGAAACTCCTTTGGTAAGTGGAAATTGGTAAGGAAACATTTATATAGTGTGATGAAATTTATTTATTTTTGACTGAAAGACTGTAAGGGAACCGCCTACAGTATAATTGGTGCAACAAACCCAAATTGCAAGTACCATGCCTTGAACCTGGGTGGGTGGGAAAGCATCAGCCCCTTCCCACCACTAGGCTATGCCTTAGTCTGCGTGTGCTGAAATTTATTGTCACTTGTTACTATGGAAAACAATCCTTTGAGTGGTTTGGTCGGGGTATCTTCACCTCGTCTGGAACCACAATTAGCTACCCCTAAACCTACTGCACCTACTGAAAATATTCAATATGAAATACCTTCGTGTATGATAGAACAACTGCTAGCTAATCCTTATGCAGGAGATGGAACTGAACATCCTTGTATGCACTTCATATATGTGGAACAAATTTGTGGATTGTTTAAGCTTGCAGGTTTACCCAGAAAGGAAGTGATGAAAAAAGTTTTCCCTTTATCTTTGAAGGGAATAACATTGGCATGGTATAGGCTATGCGATGATATTGGATCACGGAATTGGAGTCGTTTGAAATTGGAGTTCCACCAAAAAAATTATCCTAGTCATCTAGTTCATCGGGATCGGAATTATATATATAATTTTTGTCCTCGTGAAGGAGAAAGTATCGCTCTAGCCTGGGGGAGGCTTAAGTCAATGTTATATTCATGCCCCAATCATGAGCTATCAAGAGAAATTATTATCCATAATTTTTATGCTCGGCCTTCTCGTAATGATCAAACCATGCTTGATACTTCTAGTGTTGGTTCTTTTATGAAGAAGACTATTGGATTCCAGTGGGATGTTTTGGCAAGAATTAAATGCAACTCTGAAGATTGGGAACTCAACGAAGGTAAAGAGTCGGGTATTAAGCTTAAGTATGATTGTGTTAAATCTTTTATGGATACCGATGCTTTTCAAAAGTTTAGCATTAAATATGGACTTGACTCTAAGATATTAGCCTCCTTTTGTGAATCATTTTCTACTCATGTTGAACTCCCTAAAGAGAAGTGGTTTAAATATCACCCACCTATTAAAGAAGAAACTAAATAACCGGTACCAGTTAAAGAAGAAACTATACTTTATTATGTTGATCCAGTTGTTCCTTCTACTTATATTGAGAAACCACCTTTTCCTGTTAGGATAAAGGAACATGCTAAAGTTTCAGCAATGGTTAACAAAAGCTATATTAGAACACCTAAACCTGATGAACAAATTAAAGTAGAACCTAGCATTGCTATGGTTAAAGATCTCTTGGAAGAAGATACAGATGGGCATGTTATTTACTTCTGTGAAGAAGCTGCTAGAATTGCCAAACCTGATAAAAAGGACAAACATAGACCTGTTGTTGGCATGCCTGTCATCTCAGTTAAAATAGGAGATCATTGTTATCATGGTTTATGTGACATAGGTGCTAGTATGAGTGCTTTTCGTTACACATTATATCAAGAAATTATGAATGACATAGCACCCGCAGAAATAGAAGACATAGATGTTACTATTAAACTTGCTAATAGAGACACTATATCACCAATTGGGATTGTTCGAGATGTTGAAGTCTTGTGTGGGAAAATAAAATACCCTACTGATTTTCCTGTTCTTGGTTCCCCAAAAGATGAATTTTGTCCCATTATCTTTGGTAGACCTTTCTTGAACACCGTTAATGCTAAGATAGATTGTGAGAAACAAATTGTCGGTGTTAGTTTTGGTGATGAGTCTCATGAGTTTCATTTTTTCAAGTTTAGTAGAAAGCTTCATGAAAAAGAATTGCCTTGTAAGGATGAATTAATTGGTCTTGCTTCTATTGTTGTTCCACCTACTGATCCTTTAGAACAATATTTGCTAGACCATGAAAATGATTTGCATATGCATGAAAGAAATGAAATAGATAAAATTTTCTTTGAACAACGTCCTCTACTTAAACACAACTTGCCTATTGAAACTCTAGGAGGTCCTCCTCCACCTAAAGGTGATCCTATGTTTGAATTAAAACAATTGCCAGACACTTTGAAATATGCTTATCTTGATGAAAAGAACATATAACCTGTTATTATTAGTGCTAACCTTTCAGAACATGAAGAAGAAAGATTACTGAAAGTTCTAAGGAAGCACCGGGCTACTATTGTATATAGGGATAATTAGATTTATGCCCCTAGTTGTGTCTCACTCGTCTGTTTTACCCCTAATTCCCAAAAGTCACCGGTTCTGTCCGAGTCACTTTGCTCCTCTTATGCTTTTGCCCTTTGACTGTTTGACCGTCAGTTTGAAAACTTCGTAACTAATTCATACTAAATCAGAAAAATGCAAATAAGATACCAAAATGTTCGGAAAAACATCACCTATATGTGAGTGTCATTTGCATTCATGAAAAAATTGTTGGAAAGTGCCCATCCGAGTTTTAGCTCTTATTCTACCACCATGAATAGTAAAATCTAAAAAGTTCCAAAAAATTCAAAATAAAATTTGGTGGCAAAGAATGACAAATGTTTTAAGTGCGTGCCAAGTTTCATCACGGAATAACATTCATGGGTGCTGCAGCAAAAAAAACAATCAACACTCCAAAATAGATTATTTTTTGCCACGACTTCCACGAATGTCGTTCCCTGATGAAACTTGGCAAGCACTTAGAACATTTGTCGTTCTTTGCCACCATATTTTCTTTGAATTTTTTTGAATTTTTTAGATGTTAGTATTCATGGTGGTATCAAAAGAGCTAAAACTCGGATGCGCACTTTCAAACACTTTTTTCATAAATGCAAATGACACCGACATATAGGTGATGTTTTTCTGAACATTTTGGTATCTTATTTGCATTTTTCTGATTTAGTATGAATTAGTTATGAATTTTTCAAACTGACAGTCAAACGGTCAAAGGGCAAACACATAAGAGGAGCAAAGTGACTTGGACAGAACCGGTGACTTTTGGGAATTAGGGGTAAAACAGACGAGTGGGACACAACTAGGGGCATAAATCTAATTATCCCTTGTATATACTCTTCATGATTTAAAGGGCATTAGTCCCACTCTATGTCAGCACAAAATTAATATGGAACCTGATGCTAAACCCGTTGTTGATCACCAACGTCGGTTAAATCCGAAGATGAAAGAAGTGGTAAGAATGGAAATATTAAAACTTCTGGAAGCAGGTATAATCTATCCTATAGCTGATAGTAGATGGGTAATTCATGTTCATTGTGTTCCTATTAAAGGAGGTATAACTGTTGTTCCTAATGATAAGAATGAACTTATTCCACAAAGAATTGTTACAGGCTATAGAATGGTAATTGATTTTAGAAAATTAAGCAAAGAAACTAGAAAATATCATTACCCTTTGCCTTTTATTGATCAAATGCTTGAAAGATTATCTAAGCACACACACTTTTGCTTCCTTGATGGATATTTTGGCTTTTCACAAATACCTGTTTCTCAACCTGATCAAGAAAAGACCACTTTTACTTGTCCTTTTGGAACCTATGCTTATAACGTATGCCTTATGGTTTATGTAATGCACCTGCTACCTTTAAAAGATGTATGGCTGCTATATTCTCTGACTTTTGTGAAAAGATTGTTGAGGTTTTCATGGATGACTTTTCTATTTATGGGAAGTCTTTTGATGATTGTTTAAGCAATCTTGATCGAGTTTTGCAGAGATGTGAACAAACAAATCTTGTCTTGAATTGGGAGAAGTGACACTTTATGGTTAAAGAAGGCATTATCTTGGGTCATAAAATTTCTGAAAGATGATTGAAGTGGACCAAGCTAAGGTTGATTCTATTGAGAAAATGCCATGTCCTAAAGATATAAAAGGTATTCGTAGTTTCCTAGGTCATGCTGGTTTCTATAGGAGATTTATCAAAGAATTTTCTAAAACTTCTAGGCCTCTCACTAGTCTCTTGCAAAAGTATATTCCCTTTGTTTTTATGATGATTGTTTAGAAGCCTTTGGAACACTCAAGAAAGCCTTAATTTCTTCACCTATTGTTCAACCACCTGATTGGAACTTGCCTTTTGAAATTATGTGTGATGCTAGTGACTATGTTGTTGGTGCTGTTCTAGGACAAAGAGTTGATAAGAAAATTAATTTAATTCATTATGCTAGTAAAAATCTAGGAAGTGCTCAAAGGAACTATGCTACTACTGAAAAAGAATTCTTAGCACTGGTATTTGCTTGTGATAAATTTAGACCTTATATTCTTGATTCCAAAGTAACTGTTCACACAAACCATGCTGCTATTAAATATCTTATGGAAAAGAAAGATGCTAAACCTACATTTATTCAATGGGTTCTCTTGTTACAAGAATTTGATTTACATATCATTGATAGAAAAGGAGCTGAGAACCCAGTAGCTGATAATGTGTCTAGGCTTGAAAATTTGCCTGATGGCCCACTACCTATTGATGATAGTTTCCATGATGAGCAGTTTGCTACAATAAATGTTGCTCAAAATACTCCTTGGTATGTTGATTATGCTAATTACATTGTTGCTAAATATTTACCACCTAGCTTTACATACCAACAAAAGAAAAAATTTCTTCTATGATTTAAGACATTCCTTTTGGGATGACCCACATGTTTATAAAGAAGGAGTAGATGGTATTATTAGACGTTGTGTACCTGAGCATGAATAGGGACAAATCCTATGGAAATCTCACTCTGAAGCATATGGAGGGCATCATGCTAGAGATAGAACTGCTCATAAGGTATTGTAGTCTAGATTTTATAGGCCTACTCTCTTCAAGGATGCCTGTAAGTTCGTCTTATCTTGTCATGAATTTGAAAGAACAGGTAATATCAGTAAGTGCCAACAAATGCATATGAATTATTCACTTGCTGTTGAACCATTTGATGTTTGGGGATTTGATTACATGGGACATTTTCCTTCCTCTAATGGGTATACACATATTTTGGTTGTTGTTGATTATATTACTAAATGGGTAGAAGCTATTCCAACTAGTACTGCTGATCACAACACCTCTATTAAAATGCTTAAGGAAGTTACTTTCCCAAGGTTTGGAGTCCCTAGATACTTAATGAATCATGGTGGTTCACACTTTATTCATGGTGCTTTCCGTAAGATGCTTGCCAAGTGTGATGTTAACCATAAAATTGCATCACCCTATCATCCTCATTCTAGTGCTCAAGTTGAACTTAGCAATAGAGAAATAAAATTAACTTTGCAAAAAATTGTTAATAGGTCCAAGAAGAATTGGTCTAAGAAATTAGATGATGCACTTTGGGCTTATAGAACAACATACAAAAATCCTATGGGTATGTCTCCTTATAAAATGCTTTATGGAAAAGCTTGTCATTTGCTCTTGAGTTAGAACATAAAGCATATTGGGCCGTCAAAGAGCTCATTTATGATTTTAAACTTGCTGGTGAAAAGAGCTTATTTGATATTAGCTCATTAGATGAGTGGAGAACCCAAGCTTATGAAAATGCAAAATTATTCGAAGAAAACGTTAAAAGATGGCATGATAAAAGAATCCAAAAGTGTGAGTTTAAAGTCATAGAAAATGTTCTTTTGTACAACTCTCATTTCAGATTCTTTGCAGGAAAACACCTCCCAAAATGGGAAGGCCCCTATGTTATCAAGGAGGTTTACCGGTCTGGAGCCATCAAAATAAATAATTCCAAGGGTACTAACCCGAAGGTTGTCAATGGGCAACGAATAAAGCACTATATCTCAGGTACGCCCATTAATGTTGAAAGTAATGTTATCTAAACTTTGTCATCGGAAGAACACATAAAAGAGTCCTTCTGGAACACTCCAGAATCGTGAAAATAAGGAGGTACGTGATGCGTTAAGTAAACAGACTCAAAAAAATCTGCAAAAATATTTTTTATCAGTTTTGGAATATTTAAAAAATTGGAAATAAAGAAACTTCTAGGAAACGTCCCCTGGTGGGCACAAGACACCAGGGCGTGGGTTGTGCCCACCTGGGACACCTTCCGGACTCCATTTTTCTTCCGTATGCTTGTCCTCCAAGATAAAAAAAATCTATAGATACTTCCCAAACCTGTTGATCACCGTATCGCGGAGAAATCCTCTATTCTCTTTTCTTGTTGTTTTCTGTCAGATCCCATCTACCATGGCCTCTTCAACTCCCTACAAGGACAAGTTCTTCAAGAACGTCATCAACCCATATTTGCGGGAGGTGGTGCAGCACCCTCAAACCATCCAGATGCATGAGGGGGTGTTGTACATCCGCGATGAGCAAGGTCCCAAGGGCACGGGAACCATGGAGGCCAGGCTTGAAGCCATGGAGAAGGAAGTATTCTGGTGCAAGGGGATTGTGGAACGTGTGCTCAATGCCAATCACCTCATGATCACGGACCTTTCCCGTGATCTCAAGGTGGACGGCAAGCCCATGAAGGACATCGTCTTCACTCTGAACGAGCAAATCAACTACCTCCAAAGCCGATCTATGACCTCCAAAACCAAGTCTTTGAATATGAGGCGAGGTTCAAAGGTATGAGTTTGGCTGCAAGTTGCAGGATCCGTCAGACTCACTCCTCCTCTTATGATGGTGGACCACTGCCATGGAAATCCGAGGACAAGATCTCCCCCTCATCACCATCATCCTCTTCACCACCAAAAGACAACTAAGTATTGGGTATGGGCACTCCCATTGGCTTCCACCAAGCTTGGGGGAGGTGCCCCGGTATCGTATCATCCCACTATCTTATTACTTTTACTTATTTTAGCTCATGTCTTGTATTAGATGAATAAAAGTTTAGTTTGATCCTTTCTTCTTTGAGAGATTGCTTAGTGATCTATCCTTGTAATCGTGTGCAAGTTATATAATAAAGTTTAGTGTGAGTTTTTTCTTTCTTTACTTTCATGTTGCAAATAAAAGATAGGAAATAAAGAAAGAAAAAGAGGAAATAAATAAAGAAAATATTATTTACTAATCCTATGGTAGGTGATGGTACCACATAACGAAAACTATAAGTAGAAAATTTTATTAGGGATTGACAATAATAGCATTAGTCAATGATGCAACTCATGAAAGAATTAATAAGGGAAGAGAAGATTCACATATAAATATACTATCCTAGAAATCTTTTGTGATTGTGAGCCCTCATGAAAATATTATATGCCAAAATTGTGGACGTTGGACAAGGAAGATAACTTAATGGTTTATGTTTGTTTATATTCATATAGAAGTCATATTGTCATAGATCCTTCAACATGTGGTGCTTTCGCCCTATCTTTTCTAGCCAAAAATTCCGCACTAAGTAGAGATACTACTTGTGCATCCAAAAACCCTTAAACCCAAATCTTATTTTCAAGAGTCCACCATACCTACCTAGGGATTGAGCAAGATCCCTCAAGTAAGTTTTCATCGGTGCAAAAAGGCAATAAAATTGCTTCTAAAAGTGTGAGATCATTTAGTGTAAGAGAAAATTTAGTGTTGTACGAACTTGGATGGCAAAGAATAAAAGCGACAGACTGCATAATAAAGGTTGTCATCTTAAGGGGCAATACAACGTGACATTCTTTTACACTAGGGGGTTGAGCACACAAACAAATACGCGCATGGCAACCTCTGCTTCCCTTTGCGAAGGGCCTATCTTTTAGTTTTATGTATTTACTTTTATGCAAAGAGTCAAAGTTTTCCTTCTACTGCTTTTATTATTCTCCTTTGGCAAGCATCATGTGGTGAGGAAAGATCTAGGCACCTTTGTACAGTTGAATATAGATAGCATGAGTTATTATTGTTGACATCACCCTTGAGGTGAATATGTTGGGAGCCGAAACTATAAGCCCCTATCTTTCTATGTGTCCGGTTGAAACGTTTTGCTCATGGGTACGCGGTGAGTGTTAGCAATCATAGAAGACTATATGATGGTTGAGTATGTGGACTTGCATAAAGGCTCCGATACGTGACCCTTCCTAAAAAGATGATGAATTGTAGTTGCAAAGTTGACTGAGAACATAGTTTGTTGGTTTCTAATAGAGTTTTTGCTGTATATTTGGATTGTGTGATGAACTGTTACTTATTCATGAGAAGTATAAGATAAAAGTACTATGTTTAATTTTGTTGTTGTTATGATAATCAACATGATGCTTCTATGTCCGTATTTTATTTTTATCGACACCTCTCTCTCAAAGCATGTGGACATGATTTTTGATTTCGGTTTTCGCTTAAGGACAAGAGAGTCTAAGCTTGGGGAGTTGATACATCCATTTTGCATCATTTTTTATTGTTGTTATTTATAATGTTTTTATCCATAAGAATGATTTTTGGAGTAATTCTAATGCCTTTTCTCTCATAATATGCAAGCTATACACAAAGAGGGAGAATTCCGGCAGATGGAAATCTGGACCTGAAAAAGCTATGTCACGCTACCTATTCTACACAACTCCAAATGAGTTGAAACTTCACGAGGATTTTTTATGGAATATATAAGAATTATTGGAGCAAATAACTACCAGAGGGGGCCCACCAGGTGGATACAACCCACTTGGGTGCGCCAGGGAGCCCAGGCGCGCCCTGGTGGGTTGTGCTCACGCAGGCCCACCTCCGGTGCCCATCTTCTGGTATATAGGTCATTTTCACCTAGAAAACATCAGGAGAGGACTTTTGGGACGGAGCACCGCTGCCTCGAGGCGGAACTTGGGCAACAACACTTTTTCCCTCCACTGGAGTGATTCCGCCGAGGGGAACTTCCCTCCCGGAGGGGTAAATCATCGTCATCTTCATCACCAACAACTCTCCTATCTTGGGGAGGGCAATCTCCATCAACATCTTCAACAGCACCATCTCATTTCAAACCCAAGTTCATCTCTTGTGTTCAATCTTGTTACCAGAACTATAGCTTGGTGCTTGTGGGTGACTAGTAGTGTTCATTACATCTTGTAGTTGATTACTATATGGTTTATTTGGTGGAAGATTATATGTTCAGATCCAATATGCTATTTAATACTCGTCTGATCATGAGCATGTTTATCATTTGTGATTAGTTACCTTTGTTCTTGAGGTCACGAGAGAAATCATGTTGCAAGTATTCATGTGAACTTGATATCTGTTCGATATTTTGATAGTATGTATGTTGTCATTCCCTTAGTGGTGTCATGTAAACGTCGACTACATGACACTTCACCATATTTGCACCTAAGGGAATGCATTGTGGAGTAGCAATTAGATGATGGGTTGCGAGAGTGACAGAAGCTTAAACCCCAGTTTATGCGCTATTCCGTAAGGGACCGATTGGATCCAAAAGTTTAATGCTATGGTTAGAATTTATTCTTAATACTTTTCTCGTAGTTCCGGATGCTTGCGAGAGGGTTAATCATAAGTAGGAGGTTTGTTCAAGTAAGAATAGCACCTAAGCACTGGTCCACCCACATATCAAATTATCAAAGTAGCGAACACAAATCGAACCAACATGATGAAAGTGACTAGATGAAATTCACGTGTACCCTCAAGAATGCTTTGCTGATCATAAGAGACTGTTTGACATGTCCTTTGCCTCAAAAGGATTGGGATACCTTGCTGCACTTTTTTTACTACTACTGTTACTTGCTCGTTACAAATTATCTTGCTATCAAGCTACTCCGCTACTTACAATTTCAGCACTTGCAGACATTAGCTTGCTGAAAACCACTTGTCATTTCCTTCTGCTCCTCGTTGGGTTCGACACTCTTACTTATCGAAAAGAGCTACAATTGATCCCATATACTTGTGGGTAATCACTGTCTGAAAGGCAACAGAGGAGTTAGTGACCAACTCATGTACTCGTGTGTAGATTGGGAGTCCCCAAGTGGCAAAGGAAGGCGCGACGTTGGCGATGGCTCAAGCAATGCGAAGCGTTGCGGATAAACCAGAAAAGGTAAAGAAAGAGGGAAGACACAAGGTCGTTGTAAGGTGGACCGATCTAAAGAGCGGAAGTCATGGAACTTGGATATGTCTGAGGTCAAGTGTTATAACTGCAACGAGATGGGTCACTTTGGGAAGGATTGTCTAGAGCCTAACAAGCGGGAGATCAAGGAAAATTTGGCGAAGCAGGAAGACGAACGTCCATGTCTTCTGATGGCCGAAGTTTGTGATCTCGTCCAAATGGTTGTTGTGAAACCAAACTGGAAGGTGCTACTTCATGAGTAGAAAGTAATACCAAAGTTATCCGCGAACCAGAATGTGTCATGGTATCTAGACATAGGTGCTAGTGACCACATGACAGGGTGCAAGGAGAAATTCCTCGAGCTATAATATGATGTTCAAACTCGGCCAAGTTCGGTGATGGTTCAAATGTGGAGATTTGCCGGCAGGGATCATTTCTCTTCGAGGGTATCACAGGAGAACATCGCATACTCACCGAAGTATACTACATCCCACGGCTTCGTAACAACATCATCTCTGTCGAGAAAGTTGATGAGAATGGATGCAAGGTGGATATTGAGAACGGAGTGATGGCGATCTTCGACAACCTCTGAAACATGCTAGACCGTGCAAAACGCACACGAGACAGGCCCTACATCATCAACTTGATCAATCTCAACCGGGGTGTTGGCTCGCCAAGAGTGATGATGATTCGTGGTTAGCGCATGCTAGATTTGGACATGTTAACTTCTACGCCTTGAAGAAGATGTCAAAGATGGAGATGGTATTTGGAATGCCGTTTATCGAGCATGTTGATCAAGTATGTGATGGGTGCTTGATACGTCTCCAATGTAAAAATAATTTTTGATTGGTCCATGTCGGTATATTATCAATCTTGGATGCTTTACAATCATTTTATAGCAACTTTATATCAGTTTTTGGGACTAACATATTGACATAGTGCCCAGTGCCAGTTGCTGTTTTTTGCTTGTTTTTTTACATCACAGAAAATCAATACCAAATAGAGTCCAAATGTAGCAAAAAGATTTGGAGATTTCTTATGGACCGGAAGGAACATCATGGGCCAAATAAGTACTAGAGGGGTGATACGTCTCCAACGTATCTATAATTTTTCATTGCTCCATGCTATATTATCTTCTGTTTTGGACATTATTGGGCTTTATTATTCACTTTTACATTATTTTTTGGACTAACCTACTAACCGGAGGCCCAAACCCTCATGGGCCCCTGTTGCTCCATCGACGTACTCCTTCCTCCTATATATAGCTACGTACCCCCAAACGATTAGAATAGGAGCCGAAAACCTAATTCCACTGCCGCAACCTTCTGTACCCACGAGATCCCATCTTGGGGCCAGTTCTGGAGCTCTGCCGGAGGGGGCATCGATCACTGAGGGCTTCTACATCAACACCATAGCCCCTCCGATGATGTGTGAGTAGTTTACCTCACACCTTCGGGTCCATAGTTATTAGCTAGATGGATTTCTCTCTCTTTTGGATCTCAATACAATGTTCTCCCCCTCTTTCGTGGAGATCTATTCGATGTAATCTTGTTTTTGCGGTGTGTTTGTTGAGACCGATGAATTGTGGGTTTATGATCAAGTTTATCTATGAACAATATTTGAATCTTCTGAATTCTTTTATGTATGATTGGTTATCTTTGCAAGTCTCTTCGAATTATCAGTTTGGTTTGGCCTACTAGATTGATCTTTCTTGCAATGGGAGAAGTTCTTAGCTTTGGGTTCAATCTTGCGGTGTCCTTTCCCAGTGACAATAGGGGTAGCAAGGCACGTATTGTATTGTTGACATCAAGGATAACAAGATGGGTTTTTTATCATATTGCATAAATTTATCCCTCTACATCATGTCATCTTGCTTAAGGCGTTACTCTGTTCTAATGAACTTAATACTCTAGATGCATGCTGGATAGCGGTCGATGTGTGGAGTAATAGTAGTAGATGCAGGCAGGAGTTGGTCTACTTGTCTTGGACGTGATGCCTATATACATGATCATACCTAGATATTCTCATAACTATGCTCCATTCTGCCAATTGCTCAACAGTAATTTGTTCACCCACCGTAAAATTCTTATGCTCTTGAGAGAAGCCACTAGTGAAACCTATGGCCCCTGGGTCTATCTTCCATCATATTAATCTTCCAACACTTATCAATTACTTTGCTTTTATTTTACTTTGCATCTTTATCATAAAAATACCAAAAATATTATCTTATCATATCTATCTGATCTCACTCTCGTAAGTGACCGTGTAGGGATTGACAACACCTTATCGCGTTGGTTGCGAGGATTTATTTGTTTTGTGTAGGTGTGAGGGACTCGCGCGTAGCCTCCTACTGGATTGATACCTTGGTTCTCAAAAACTGAGGAAAATACTTGCGCTACTTTGCTGCATCACCCTTTCCTCTTCAAGGGAAAACCAACGCAGTGCTCAAGAGGTAGCAAGAAGGATTTCTGGCGCCGGTGCCGGGGAGGTCTACGCAAAAGTGAAGATACCAAGTACCCATCACAAACCCTTATCTCCCGCATTACATTATTTTCCATTTGCCTCTCGTTTTCCTCTCCCCCACTTCACCCTTGCTGTTTTATTCGCCCTTTTTCCGTTCGTCTTTTCGTTTGCCTTGATGTCTTACTTGGCTCGTTTGCTCGTTTGGTTGAAATAGTTGAGTATTTATTCCTAAACAGAGAAGCTAAGATCTATGGATCCTCATCTGCTTGCCAATATTTTTAAGAGATCCAATTATGATGAACCAATTGCTAGTGATTTGGGTGCACTAGATTATCTTTATAAGATTCTGCTTGAAATCCGTTGTCGGGGGGAATCTGCTTCCTCGAACACCTATGGGGACCGAGCCCCTTACTGGTTCGGCAGGGGGCGGAGGTTGAACGAAGAGCGGATCGAGGCGATGCACACAAGGGATTTTACCCAGCTTCGGGCCGCAAGGATGCGTAAAATCCTACTGCTGCTTTGTGGATTGTATTGTGTTCTTGCTCGGGAGCGCATGGTGCTACAGTACACACGAGCCGCTGGCGAGACCGAGCGTGGCGATGGGTGTCCTCCCCTTCCTACATGCGCATGGGGCCTCCTTTTATATGCTCAAGGGGTTACCCACAGGTGGCAGCGTAGGTGGGGGCAAAAATTGGGAGAGTGCTGTAGTGGGTACAGCTGCCTGCACAGTGGCTGTATGGTGCTATCATACCTAACTCTGACGGCAGGGGACAAGGGCATTAAATGCCCGTCCGCATCGCCCAGACGGCGCAGGGAAGTGGACCGTCAGGAGCGCCACCGTTTGCCACGATGGCTACTCTGTCAGCGTTGCTTTGCCACCGCATGCTCCTGGCTGCGCAGCCTCTCGCCACGTACGCCTGGAATGGCCCCAGAGCGACGCGTGGGTGAATGAGCTGGAGCGCAGGCGCGGGATGGTGACTCGCCACGGCAAACGCCTTGCCGCGGTGGATGTCTTGTCGCGCCCGGGAGCTTGTCGCTCACCGGGCCTTGCCGGGACGCGGAGCACGTCTTAGCAAGTATCTTGTCGTGCCTTGGTCGGCCTTCCCGGCAAGCTCCTCCTGTCGGGGTCTTGTGCTTCGAGCGGTCGTCCCGGCAAGCTCCTCTTGCCGGGGCCTGGCTCTCTTCGGGTGGCCTTCCCGGCAGGCTCCTCCTGCCGGGGCCTTGGCTCAGATACTTTGTTCTTGGATGGCCCAAAAAGGGACCATGGAGAGTCTTGGCGATCGCCTAGCATGCCTTGTCGCGGGGTGCTACGACTGCCCGTGCACAAGTTCGGGATACTAAGGTACCCCTACTTTAGTACACCGGCACAAGTTCGAGCGGTCGTCCCGGCAAGCCTTGCCGCGACGTGCTACGACTGCCCGTGCACAAGTTCGGGATACTAAGGTACCCCTACTTTAGTACACCGACATCCGTGAATCTGAAAACTGTGATGAAGTGCTTTATTAAGTAATTCACGATAGATCTTTGAATAAAAAGCATGATTGCAATGATGCTACTATATATTCTCTTGATGTCAATTGTGCTAATAATATGCAAAACCCTAAGCTTGAGGATGCTAGTTTTGCTATGTCTACTACTTGTTGCAATGATCAAAATTGGGGTGATTCTTCTTTTGATCTTGAAAATTTATTTAAGCCCCATGATGATTATGAGATTAATAATAGTGTTTGCAATAATATTGGAAGTGGGTTTGGAAGAGTGTCAACTTTAGATCCCACATATTTGGAGAACATTCAATCTTATGATTTTTTTAATAAAAGTGGGTTTGGAGAGGTCATGACTTTAGTTAATGTTATTCCCACTATTTTGGAAGAGTGTCAACTTTGCATGCATGTGGATCTTGTTGAAAATGTTTATTGTGATATCTATTTTGTTGAATTTGCTTATGATCCTACATGTAATTATTATGAGATAGGAAAATATGGTTGTAGAAATTTTCATGTTACTAAACAACCTCTCGTCATGTTGAGATTGCTATCGTCTCTTTCTTCTTCCTTCCATATGCTAGTTTTTTCTTGCCTTGATAATTTGTTTGCTTATAAAATGCCTATTCATAGGAAGTATGTTAGACTTAGATGTGTTTGTCACATGCTATTTGATGCTATCTTTGTGCTTCAATTCTTGTCTCTCATGCGAGCATCATTAAAATTATTTATGCCTAGCCAGGGGCGTTAAACGATAGCGCTTGTTGGGAGGCAACCCGATTTTATTTTTAGTTTTTTTCTTTTTGCTTCTGTTTCGGAATAAATCTTTGTTCTAGCCTCTGGTTAGATGTGTTTTTATGTTTTAATTAGTGTTTGTGCCAAGCTAAACCTACAGGATCTTCTTGGATAATAGTTATTTGATCTTCCAGAAATTTCCAGAAACTTTCTGTTCACGAAAATAATTGTTAAAAATCACCAGAACGTGATATAAAATACTGATTCAAATTGCTGCTGATCAATAAAAAAATTGTCTAGGTCGTCCTATTTTGGTAGATTTTTTGGAGTTCTAGAAGTTTGCGTTAGTTACAGATGACTACAGACTGCTCTATTTTTGACAGATTCTGTTTTCCGTGTGTTGTTTGCTTATTTTGATGAATCTATGGCTAGTAAAATAGTTTATAAACCATAGAGAAGTTGGAATATAGTAGGTTTAACACTAATATAAATAAAGAATGAGTTCACGAGATTTTCTGTTGAGTTTTGTGTTGTGAAGTTTTCAAGTTTTGGGTGAAAGATTTGATGTATTATGGAACAAGGAGTGGCAAGAGCCTAAGCTTGGGGATGCCCATGGCACCCCCAAGATAATCTAAGGACACCAAAAAGCCAAAGCTTGGGGATGCCCCGGAAGGTATCCCCTCTTTCGTCTACTTCCATCGGTAACTTTACTTGGAGCTATATTTTTTTTCACCACATGATATGTGTTTTGCTTGGAGCATCTTGTATGATTTGAGTCTTTGTTTTTACTTTACCACAATCATCCTTGCTGTACACACCTGATACGTCTCCAACGTATCTATAATTTTTGATTGCTCCATGCTATATTATCTACTGTTTTGGACTATAATGGGCTTTATTTTCCACTTTTATATTATTTTTGGGACTAACCTATTAACCGGAGGCCCAGCCCAGAATTGCTGTTTTTTGCCTATTTCAGAGTTTCGGAGAAACAGAATATCAAATGGAGTCCAAACGGAATGAAACCTTTGGGAACGTGATTTTCTCACCGAACGTGATCTAGGAGACTTGGACCCTCGTCCAAGGAACAAAAGAGGGGGTCATGAGGGTGTGGGGGGCGCGCCCACCCCTCTAGGGCACGCCCCCTGCCTCGTGGGCCCCTTGTTGCTCCACCGACGTACTTCTTCCTCCTATATATATCCACGTACCCCCAAACGATCAGATACGGAGCCAAAAACCTAATTCCACCACCGCAACCTTCTGTATCCACGAGATCCCATCTTGGGGCCTGCTCTGGAGCTCCGCAGGAGAGGGCCGTCATCACGGAGGGCTTCTACATCATCCTAGCCCCTCCGATGAAGTGTGAGTAGTTCACCTTAGACCTACGGGTCCATAGTTATTAGCTAGATGGCTTCTTCTCTCTTTTTGGATCTCAATACAATGTCCTCCCCCTCTCTTGTGGATATCTATTCGATGTAATCTTCTTTTTGCGGTGTGTTTGTTGAGACCGTTGAATTGTGGGTTTATGATCAAGTCTATCATTATTTGAATCTTCTCTGAATTGTTTTATGTATGATTGGTTATCTTTGCAAGTCTCTTCGAATTATCAGTTTGGTTTGGCCTAATAGATTGGTTTTTCTTGCCATGGGAGAAGTGCTTAGCTTTGGGTTCAATCTTGCGGTGTCCTTTCCCAGTCACAGAAGGGGCGGCAAGGCACATATAATATTGTTGCCATCGAGGATAACAAGATGGGGTTTTTATCATATTGCATGAAACTATCCCTCTACTTCATGTCATCTTGCTTAAGGCGTTACTCTGTTTTTAACTTAATACTCTAGATGCATGCTGGATAGCGGTCGACGAGTGGAGTAATAGTAGTAGATGCAGGCAGGAGTCGGTCTACTTGTCTCGGACGTGATGCCTATATACATGATCATACCTAGATATTCTCATAACTATGCTCAATTCTGTTAATTGCTCAACAGTAATTTGTTCACCCATCGTAGAATACTTATGCTCATGAGAGAAGCCACTAGTGAAACCTATGGCCCCCGGGTCTATTTTCCTCATATCAATCTCCATCACTTTAATCTTGCTTGCTTTTTACTTTGCCTTTTTACTTTACACTTTGCATCTCTATACCAAAAATAGCAAAAATATTATCTATCATCTCTATCAGATCTCACCCCCGTAAGTAACCGTGAAGGGATTGACAACCCCTAATCGCGTTGATTGCATGGAGCTATTGTTCTTGTGTAGGTACGAGAGACTCGAGCGTAGCCTCCTACTGGATTGATACCTTGGTTCTCAAAAACTGAGGGAAATACTTACGCTACTTTGATGCATCATCCTCTCCTCTTCGGGGAAATCCAATGCAGTGCTCAAGAGGTAGCAAGAAGAATTTCGGGTGCCATTGCCGGGGAGTCTACGCAAAAGTCACATACCAAGTACCCATCACAATCCCTATCTCCCGCATTACATTAGTTGCCATTTGCCTCTCGTTTTCCTCTGCCCCACTTCACCCTTGCCGTTTTATTCGCCCTCTCTTTTCTGTTTGCCTTTTTCCCGTTCGTCTTTTGCTTGCCCATGTGTTGGATTGCTTGTTTGTCGTGATGGCTCAAGATACTACCAAATTGTGTGACTTCACCAATACCAACAACAATGATTTTCTTAGCACTCCGATTGCTCCTCTTGCCAATACTGAATCTTTTGAAATCAATACTGCTTTGTTGAATCTTGTTATGAAAGATCAAATTCGTCGGCCTTCCTAGTGAAGATGCCGCTACTCATCTGAATAGCTTCGTTGATTTATGTGATATGCAAAAGAAGAAAGATGTCGATAATGATATTGTTAAATTGACGCTATTTCCTTTTTCGCTTAGAGATAGTGCTAAAGCTTGGTTTCCATCTTTGCCTAAAAATAGTATCGATTCATGGAACAAGTGCAAAGAAGCTTTTATCTCTAAGTATTTTCCTCCTGCTAAGATCATCTCTCTTAGAAACGACATTATGAATTTTAAGCAACTTGGTCATGAACAAGTTGCACAAGCTTGGGAGAGAATGGAATTAATGCTACGTAATTGTCCTACTCATGGTTTGAACTTGTGGATGATTATACAAAAAAATTATGCCGGATTGAATTTTGCTTCTAGAAATCTTTTAGATTCGGCCGCGGGAGGCACTTTTATGGAAATCACTTTAGGAGATGCTACTAAACTCCTAGATAATATTATGGTTAATTATTCTCAATGGCACACTGAAAGATCTACTAATAAAAAGTGCATGTGATAGAAGAAATTAATGTTTTGAGTGGAAAGATGGATGAACTTATGAAACTATTTGCTACTAAGAGTGTTTCTTCTGATCCTAATGATATGCCTTTGTCTACTTTGATTGAGAATAATAATGAATCTATGGATGTGAATTTTGTTGGTAGGAATAATTTTGGTAACAACGCGTATAGAGGGAATTTTAATCCTAGGCCCTATCCTAGCAATCCTTATAATAATTATGGAAATCCCTACAGCAACTCTTATGGAAATTTTAATAAGATGCCCTCTGATTTGAGAATAGTGTTAAAGAGTTTATGAATTCACAAAAGAATTTTAATGCTTTGCTTGAAGAGAAATTGCTTAAGGTTGATGATTTGGCTAGGAACGTTGATAGAATTTCTCTTGAGGTTGATTCTTAAAGCTTAGATCTATTCCTCCTAAGCATGATATCAATGAGTCTCTCAAAGCCATGAGAATTTCCATTGATGAGTGCAAAGAAAGAACCGCTAGGATGCGTGCTTCCAAAGATGCCTTTATTAAAGCGTGTTCTTCCAATTCCTATGAAAATCAAGATGAAGATCTAAACGTTATTGATGTGTCCCCTATTAAATCTTTGTTTTGCAATTTGAATCTTGAAGAAACTGAATATGATCTTCCTTTACCTAGAAGGCGTTCCAAAAATTCGAAGTATTTAGATCTTGATGATGAAATTGATAAACGTGGGATTGAAAGAAATAAAAATCTAGATGTTGCTAAACCCACCATAATGGATCTCAAGGAATTTAATTATGAAAGTTGCTCTTTAATTGATTGTATTTCCTTGTTGCAATCCGTGCTAAATTCTCCTCATGCTTATAGTCAAAATAAAGCCTTTACCGAACATAACGTTGATGCCTTGATGCAATCCTATGAAGAAAAAATTGAGTTGAAAGTTTATATCCCTAGAAAACTTTATGATGAGTGGTAACCTACTATTAAAATCAAAATTAAAGATTATGAGTTTTATGCTTTGTGTGATTTGGGTGCTAGTGTCTCCACTATTCCCAAAACTTTGTGTGATTTGCTAGATTTTCATGATTTTGATGATTGCTCTGTAAACTTGCATCTTGCGGATTCCACTATTAAGAAACCTATGGGAAGAATTAATGATGTTCTTATTGTTGCAAATAGGTATTATGTGCCCGTATATTTTATCGTTCTTGATATATATTGCAATCCTTCTTGCCCTATTATTCTCGGTAGACCTTTCCTTAGAACAGTTGGTGCAATTATCGATATGAAGGAAGGGAATATTAGATTCCAATTTCCATTAAAGAAGGGCATGGAACACTTCCCTAGAAAGAAAATAAAATTTCCATATGAATCTATCATGGGAGCTACTTATGGATTGCCTACCAAAGATGGCAATACCTAGATCTATTCTCGCTTTTATGCCTAGCTAGGGGCATTAAACGATAGCGCTTGTTGGGAGGCAACCCAATTTTATTTTAGTTTTTTTGTTTTTGCTTCTATTTAGGAATAAATAATTCATCTACCTTCTGTTTATATGTGGTTTTGTGTATTAACTAGTGTTTGTGCCAAGTTAGACCTATAGGATCTTCATGGATGATAGTTATTTGATCTTGCTGTAATTTCCTGAATCTTTCTGTTCACGAAAACAATTGTTAAAAATCACTAGAACGTGATAAAACACTGATTCCAATTGCTTCTGATCAATAAACAAATTGTATAGGTCTTCCTATTTTGATAGATTTTTTGGAGTTCCAGAAGTTTGCGTTAGTTACAGATTACTACAGACTGTTCTGTTTTTGACAGATTCTGTTTTTCGTGTGTTGTTTGCTTATTTTGATGAATCTATGGCTAGTAAAATAGTTTATAATCCATATATAAGTTGTAATACAGTAGGTTTAACACCAATATAAATAAATAATGAATTCATTGCAGTACCTTGAAGTGGTCTTTTGTTTTCTTTCGCTAACGGAGCTCACGAGATTTCTGTTGAGTTTTGTGTTGTGAAGTTTTCAAGTTTTGGGTAAATTCTTCTGATGGATTATGGAACAAGGAGTGGCAAGAGCCTAAGCTTGGGGATTCCCATGGCACAACCAAGATAATCCAAGGATACCAAAAATTCAAAGCTTGGGGATGCCCCGGAAGGCATCCCCTCTTTCGTCCACTTCCATCAGTAACTTTACTTGGAGCTATATTTTTATTCACCACATGATATGTGTTTTGCTTGGAGCGTCTTGTATTATTTGTGTCTTTGTTTTTTAGTGTGCCACAATCATCCTTTCTGTACACACCTTTTGATAGAGCCATACATGAATTGAAATTTGATAGAATACTCTATGTGCTTCACTTATATCCTTTGAGCTTTATAGTTTTGCTCTAGTGCTTCACTTACATCTTTTAGAGCACGGTGGTGGATTTGTTTTAAAGAAACTATTGATCTCTCATGCTTCACTTAGATTATTTTGAGAGTCTTTAACAGCATGGTAATTTGCTTAATAATAATAATAAACTTGGTCTTCAAGATTTGTAAAACTTTCTTTTGAGTGCATTGAATACTAAGAAAAGTTTGATGATTGATAATTGTTTTGAGATATGGAGGTGATAATATCAAAGTCGTGCTAGTAGAGTAATCGTGAAATTGAGAAGTGCTTTTGTTGAAGTTGGCAAGTCCCGTAGCATGCATGTATGGTAAACGTTATGTAACAAATTTGAAACATGAGGTGTTATTTGATTGTCCTCCTTATGAGTGGCGGTCGGGGATGACCGATGGTCTTTTCCTACCAATCTATCGCCCTAGGAGCATGCGCGTAGTATTTTGGTTTTTGATGGCTTGTAGATTTTTGCAATAAGTATATGAGTTCTTTATGACTAATGTTGAGTCCATGGATTATACGCACTCTCACCCTTCCATCATTGCTAGCCTCCTGAGTACCATGCATTGCCCTTTCTCACACTGGGAGTTGGTGCAAACTTCGCCGGTGCATACAAACCCCGTGATATGATACACTCTTTCACACATAAACCTCCTTATATCTTCCTCAAAACAGCCACATACCTACCTATTATGGCATTTCCATAGCCATTCCGAGATATATTGCCATGCAACTTTCCACCATTCCGTTTGTCATGACACATACATCATTGTCATATTGCTTAGCATGATCATGTAGTTGACATAGTATTCGTGGCAAAGCCACCGTTCATAATTTTTCCATACATGTCACTCTTGATTCATTGCATATCCCGGTACACCGCCGGAGGCATTCATATAGAGTCATACCTTGTTCTAGTATCGAGTTGTAATCATTGAGTTGTAAATAAATAGAAGTGTGATGATCATCATTTTCTAGAGCATTGTTGCAAGTGAGGAATAAATAAAAATAAAAAAGAGTAAAAGGCCATAAAAAAGAGAAGGCCCAAAAAATGAGAGAAAAAGAGAGAATGGACAATGTTACTATCCTTTACCACAGTTGTGCTTCAAAGTAGCACCATGTTCTTCATATAGAGAATCTCTTGTTTTGTCACTTTCATATACTAGTGGGAATTTTTCATTATAGAGCTTGGCTTGTATATTCCAACGATGGGCTTCCTCAAATGCCCTAGGTCTTCATGAGCAAGCAAGTTGGATGCACACCCACTTAGTTTCTTTTGTTGAGCTTTCATTCATTTATAGCTCTAGTGCATCCGTTGCATGGCAGTCCCTACTCCTTGCATTAACATCAATCGATGGGCATCTCCATAGCCCATTGATTATCCTCGTTGATGTGAGACTTTCTCCTTTTTGTCTTCTCCACATAACCCCCATCATCATATTCTATTCCACCCATAGTGCTATATCCATGGCTCGCACTCATGTATTGCGTGAAAGTTTATGAGTTTGAGATTATTAAAGTATGAAACAATTGCTTGGCTTGTCATCAGGATTGTGCATGATGAGAGCATTCTTGTGTGACGAAAATGGAGCATGACTAAACTATATAATTTTGTAGGGATGAACTTTCTTTGGCGATGTTACTTTGAAGATGACATAATTGCTTTGTTAGTATGCTTGAAGTATTATTATTTTTATGTCAATATGAACTTTTGTCTTGAATCTTTCGGATCTGAATATTCATACCACGATTGAGAAGATTTACATTGAAATTACGCCAAGTAGCACTCCGCATCAAAAATTCTCATTTTATCATTTACCTACTCGAGGACGAGCAAGAATTAAGCTTGGGGATGCCTGATACGTCTCCAACGTATCTATAATTTTTGATTGCTCCATGCTATATTATCTACTGTTTTGGACTATAATGGGCTTTATTTTCCACTTTTATATTATTTTTGGGACTAACCTATTAACCGGAGGCCCAGCCCAGAATTGTTGTTCTTTGCCTATTTCAGAGTTTCGGAGAAACGGAATATCAAAAGGAGTCCAAACGGAATGAAACCTTCGGGAACGTGATTTTCTCACCGAACGTGATCTAGGAGACTTGGACCCTCGTCCAAGGAACAAAAGAGGGGGTCACGAGGGTGTGGGGGGCGCGCCCACCCCTCTAGGGCACGCCCCCTGCCTCGTGGGCCCCTTGTTGCTCCACCGATGTACTTCTTCCTCCTATATATATCCACGTACCCCCAAACGATCAGATACGGAGCCAAAAACCTAATTCCACCACCGCAACCTTCTGTATCCACGAGATCCCATCTTGGGGCCTGCTCCGGAGCTCCGCAGGAGAGGGCCGTCATCACGGAGGGCTTCTACATCATCCTAGCCCCTCCGATGAAGTGTGAGTAGTTCACCTTAGACCTACGGGTCCATAGTTATTAGCTAGATGGCTTCTTCTCTCTTTTTGGATCTCAATACAATGTCCTCCCCCTCTCTTGTGGATATCTATTCGATGTAATCTTCTTTTTGCGGTGTGTTTGTTGAGACCGTTGAATTGTGGGTTTATGATCAAGTCTATCATTATTTGAATCTTCTCTGAATTGTTTTATGTATGATTGGTTATCTTTGCAAGTCTCTTCGAATTATCAGTTTGGTTTGGCCTAATAGATTGGTTTTTCTTGCCATGGGAGAAGTGCTTAGCTTTGGGTTCAATCTTGCGGTGTCCTTTCCCAGTCACAGAAGGGGCAGCAAGGCACGTATAATATTGTTGCCATCGAGGATAACAAGATGGGGTTTTTATCATATTGCATGAAACTATCCCTCTACTTCATGTCATCTTGCTTAAGGCGTTACTCTGTTTTTAACTTAATACTCTAGATGCATGCTGGATAGCGGTCGACGAGTGGAGTAATAGTAGTAGATGCAGGCAGGAGTCGGTCTACTTGTCTCGGACGTGATGCCTATATACATGATCATACCTAGATATTCTCATAACTATGCTCAATTCTGTCAATTGCTCAACTGTAATTTGTTCACCCACCATAGAATACTTATGCTCTTGAGAGAAGCCACTAGTGAAACCTGTGGCCCCCGGGTCTATTTTCCTCATATCAATATCCATCACCTTAATCTTGCTTGCTTTTTTAAATTGCCTTTTTACTTTTCACTTTTCATCTCTATACCAAAAATACCAAAAATATTATCTATCATCTCTATCAGATCTCACCCCCGTAAGTAACCTGAAGGGATTGACAACCCCTAATCGCGTTGGTTGCGTGGAGCTATTGTTCTTGTGTAGGTACGAGGGACTCGAGCATAGCCTCCTACTAGATTGATACCTTGGTTCTCAAAAACTGAGGGAAATACTTACGCTACTTTGCTGCATCATCGTCTCCTCTTCGAGGAAATCCAACGCAGTGCTCAAGAGGTAGCAACACCTTTTGAGAGAGACGCACATGATTCGGAAATTATTAGAATATCTATGTGCTTCACTTATATCTTTTGAGTTATATAGTTTTGCTCTAGTACTTCACTTATATCTTTTAGAGCATGGTGGTGGACTTGTTTTATAGAAATTATTGGTCTCTCATGCTTCACTTAGATTATTTTGAGAGTCATAAATAGCATGGTAAATTGCTTAAATAATCCTAATATGCTAGGTATTCAAGATTAGTAAAAACTTTCTTATGAGTGTTTTGGATACTAAGAGAAGTTTGATGCTTGATGATTGTTTTGAGATATGGAGTTAGTGATATTAAAGTTGTGCTAGTTGAGTAGTTGTGAATTTGAGAAATACTTGTGTTGGAGTTTGCAAGTCCCGTAGCATGCACGTATGGTAAACGTTATGTAACAAATTTGAAACATGAGGTGTTCTTTGATTGTCTTCCTTATGAGTGGCGGTCGGGGACGAGCGATGGTCTTTTCCTACCAATCTATCCCCCTAGGAGCATGCGTGTAGTGCTTGGTTTTTGATGACTTGTAGATTTTTGCAATAAGTATGTGAGTTCTTTATGACTAATGTTAAGTCTATGGATTATACGCACTCTCACCCTTCCATCATTGCTAGCCTCTTCGGTACCGTGCATTGCCCTTTCCCACATTGAGAGTTGGTGTGAACTTCGCCGGTGCATCCAAACCCCGTGATATGATACGCTCTTTCACACATAAACCTCCTTATATCTTCCTCAAAACAGCCACCATACCAACCTATTATGGCATTTCCATAGCCATTCCGAGATATATTGCCATGCAACTTTCCACCATTCCGTTTATCATGACACATTCATCATTGTCATATTGCTTAGCATGATCATGTAGTTAACATAGTATTTGTGGCAAAGCCACCGTTTATAATTCTTTCATACATGTCACTCTTGGTTCATTGCATATCCCGGTACACCGCCGGAGGCATTCATATAGAGTCATACTTTGTTCTAGTATCGAGTTGTAATCATTGAGTTGTAAATAAATAGAAGTGTGATGATCATCATTTTCTAGAGCATTGTCCCAAGTGAGGAATAAAAAAAGGAGAAAGGCCATAAAAAAGAGAAGGCCCAAAAAATGAGAGAAAAAGAGAGAAGGGACAATGTTACTATCTTTTTACCACACTTGTGCTTCAAAGTAGCACCATAATCTTCATGATAGAGAGTCTCTTGTTTTGTCACTTTCATATACTAGTGGGAATTTTTCATTATAGAACTTGGCTTGTATATTCCAACAATGGGCCTCCTCAAGTGCCCTAGGTCTTCGTGAGCAAGCAAGTTGGATGCACACCCACTAGTTCCTTTTGTTGAGCTTTCATACATTTATAGCTCTAGTGCATCCGTTGCATGGCAATCCCTACTCCTTGCATTAACATCAATCAATGGGCATCTCCATAGCTCATTGATTAGCCTCATTGATGTGAGACTATCTCCTTTTTTTTCTTCTCCACATAACCCCCCTCATTATATTCTATTCCACCCATAGTGCTATATCCATGGCTCGCGCTCATGTATTGCGTGAAGGTTTATAAGTTCGAGATTACTAAAGTATGAAACAATTGCTTGTCTTGTCATCGGGGTTATGCATGATGAGAGCATTCTTGTGTAATGAAATTGGGGCATGAATAAACTATATGATTTTGTAGGGATGAACTTTATTTGGCCATGTTATATTGAGAGGACATAATTGCTTAGTTAGTATGCTTGAAGTATTATTACTTTTATGCCAATATGAACTTTTATGTTGAATCTTTCGGATCTGAATATTCATACACAATTAAGAAGAATTACATTGAAATTATGCCTAGTAGCATTCCACATCAAAAATTCTGTTTTTATTATTTACCTACTTGAGGACGAGCAAGAATTAAGCTTGGAGATGCTTGATACGTCTCCAATGTATCTATAATTTTTGATTGCTCGATGTTATATTATCTTCTGTTTTGGAAATTATTGGGCTTTATTATTCACTTTTATATTATTTTTGTGACTAACCTATTAACCGGAGGCCCAGCCCAGAATTGTTGTTTTTTGCCTATTTCAGAGTTTCGCAGAAAAAGAATATCAAACGGAGTACAAACAGAATGAAACCTTCGGGAACGTGATTTTCGGAACGAACATGATCCAGAGGACTTGGACCCTACGCCAATAAACAAAGGAGGAAGCCACGAGGTAGGGGGCGCGCCTACCCCCCCCCCCCCCCCCCAGGCGCACCCTCCACCCTCGTGGGCCCCTGTTGCTCCACCAACGTACTCCTTCCTCCTATATATACCTACGTACCCACAAACGATTAGAACAGGAGCCAAAAACCTAATTCCACCGCCGCAACCTTCTGTACCCACGAGTTCACATCTTGGGGCCTATTCCGGAGCTCCGCCGGAGGGGGCATCGATCACTGAGGGCTTCTACATCAACACCATAGCCCCTCCGATGATGTGTGAGTAGTTTACCTCACACCTTCGGGTCCATAGTTATTAGCTAGATGGATTTCTCTCTCTTTTTGGATCTCAATACAATGTTCTCCCCCTCTCTGGTGTAGATCTATTCGATGTAATCTTCTTTTTGCGGTGTGTTTGTTGAGACCGATGAATTGTGGGTTTATGATCAAGTTTATCTATGAACAATATTTGAATCTTCTGAATTCTTTTATGTATGATTGGTTATCTTTGCAAGTCTCTTCGAATTATCAGTTCAGTTTGGCCTACTAGATTGATCTTTCTTGCAATGGGAGAAGTGCTTAGCTTTGGGTTCAATCTTGCGGTGTCCTTTCCCAGTGACAGCAAGGGAAGCAAGGCACATATTGTATTGTTGCCATCGAGGATAACAAGATGGGGTTCTTATCATATTGCATGAATTTATCCCTCTACATCATGTCATCTTGCTTAAGGCGTTACTATGTTCTTATGAACTTAATACTCTATATGCATGCTGGATAGCGGTCGATGTGTGGAGTAATAGTAGTAGATGCAGGCAGGAATCGGTCTACTTGTCTTGGGCGTGATGCCTATATACATGATCATACCTAAATATTCTCATAACTATGCTCAATTCTGTCAATTGCTCAACAGTAATTTGTTGACCCACCATAAAATACTTATGCTCTTGAGAGAAGCCATTAGTGAAACCTATGGTCCTCGGGTCTATCTTCCATCATATTAATCTTCCAACACTTATCTATTTACTTTGCTTTTATATTACTTAGCATCTTTATCATAAAAATACCAAAAATATTATCTTATCATATCTATCAGATCTCACTCTCGTAAGTGACCGTGTAGGGATTGACAACCCCTTATCGCGTTGGTTGCGAGGATTTATTTTTTTTGTGTAGGTGCGAGGGACTCGCGCGTAGCCTCCTACTGGATTGATAGCTTGGTTCTAAAAAACTGAGGGAAATACCTACGCTACTTTGCTGCATCACCCTTTCCTCTTCAAGGGAAAACCAACGAAGTGCTCAAGAGGTAGCAAGGGGTGCCCGGAGGGGGGCACAACCCAACTAGGCGTGTCTGGGGGCCCAGGCGCGCCCTGGTGGGTATTGACCACCTCGTTGGCCTCCCGCACTGCCTCTTCACTCTATAAGTACCCAAATATTCCAAAAACCCTATGGGAGTCGACGAAACACAATTCCAGCCGCCGCAAGTTCCAGAACCACAAGATCCAGTCTAGACACCATCACGGAGGGGTTCATCATCCTCATTGGTGCCTCTCTGATGATGCGTGAGTAGTTCATTGTAGACCTATGGGTCCGTAGGCAGTAGCTACATGGCTTCCTCTCTCTCTCTCTCTCTCTCTCTCTCTCTCCCTCTCTCTCTCTCTCTCTCTCTCTCTCTCTTTTGATTCTCAATACAATGGTATCTTGGAGATCTATTTGATGTAACTCTTTTTGCGGTGTGTTTGTCAGGATCCGATGAACTTTGAGTTTATGATCAGATCTATTTATTCATGTAAGTTATTTGAAATTTTATCTCTTATATGCATGATTACTTATAACCTCGCATTTCTTCTTCGAATCTTTGTTTTAGTTAGGCCAACTAGATCGATTTTTCTTGCCATGGGAAGAGGTGCTTTGTGATGGGTTCGATCGTGTGGTATTCTTTCCCAGTGATAGAAAGGGCAGCAAGACACATATTGATCATTGGTATTAAGGATAACAAGATGGGGTCTATTCCTACATGAATAGATCTTGTCTACATCATGTCATCATTCTTATTGCATTAATCCGTTTCTCCATGAACTTAATACACTAGACGCATGCTGGATAGCGATCGATGTGTGGTGTAATAGTAGTAGATGCAGGAAGGAGTCGGTCTACTAATCTTGGACGTGATGCCTATATATTGATCATTGTTTGGATATTGTCACAATTATTTGAGGTTCTATCAATTGCCCAACAGTAATTTATTTACCCACCGTTTGCTATTTCTCGAGAGAAGCCACTAGTGAAATCTATGGCCCTCGAGTCTATTCTTCATCATATTTGTGTTCCGATCTATTATTTGCTTTGAGATCTATTTCTTTTGTTTCCAGATCTGTTATTCCAAAAACCCAAAAATACCTTGCTGCACTTTTTTGTTACCTTTTTTATTTCGCGTTTTATCAAGATCTATTTATCCAATCTATCACAATTTTATCCCATCAACTTGCCAATTTCCTACGTAGTTACTCGTAAGAGGGATTGACAACCCCTCATAAGCGTCGGGTTGCAAATATTTGTTCTTTGTGTGCAGGTACCGTTTACATAGTGTTGCTTTGTTCTCCTACTGGATTGATACCTTGGTTTCATAACTGAGGGAAATACCTACCGTAGTTGTGCTGCATCATTCCTTCCTCTTTGGGAAAATACCGACATAGTTCAAGGCGCATCAGTGTTTGGTTGGAAAATAGCAACGCATGTCATTCCTAGCTCAGTCCACCTATCATGCATGTGATGCACTCGAGCTGCTCCATGGTGATCTATGTGGACTATCACCCCGGAAACTCAAGTAGTAAAGAAGTACTTCTTCCTTGTGGTAGATGACTACTCGAGATACATGTGGGTCATTCTCCTACGATCTAAAGATGAGGCGTTTGAAGCGTTCAAGAAGCTAAAGGCTGTAGCGAAGATGGAACACAAGCTGAATGTTCATGCTCTACAAACAGATCGCGACAGAGAGTTTACGTCGAACGAGTTTAATGACTACTGCAAGAAGATTGGCATAAAAAGGTTTCTCACGGCACCTTATACGTCACAGCAGAATGGGGTTGTTGAAAGGTGCTACTTCTTGAGCTTGCGTTGCTTTTTCCCTTGAAGAGGAAAGGATGATGCAGCAAAGTAGAGATAAGTATTTCCCTTAGTTTTGAGAACCAAGGTATCAATCCAGTAGGAGGTACACGCAACTCTCCAATCTATGCACCTGCACAAACAATCAAACACTTACACCCTACGCGATAAAGGGGTTGTCAATCCCTTCACAGTCACTTGTAAGGATGAGATCTGATAGAGATAGATATATAAAAGATTACTAAAACGTAAAACAAAGTAAAAAACAAATAAAATGCAGCAAGGTATTTTTGGACTTTTTGGTTTATAGATCTGAAAATAAATGATGAAAAATAGACCCGGGGGGCATAGGTTTCACTAGAGGCTTCTCTCTTGAAAGAAAATAATATGATGGGTGAACAAATTACTGTCGAGCAATTGATAGAAAAGTGCAAAGTTATGACGATATCCAAGGCAATGGTTATAAATATAGGCATCACGTCCGTGTCAAGTAGACCGACATGATTCTGCATCAACTACTATTACTCCACACATTGACCGCTATCCAGCATGCATCTAGAGTATTAAGTTCAAAAGAACGGAGTAACGCCTTAAGTAATATGACATGATGTAGAGGGATAAACTTAAGCAATATGATGAAAACCCAATCTTTTTACCCTTGAGGGTAACAATACAAATACGTGCCTCGCTACCCCTACTTTGTCACTGGGCGAGGACACCGCACGATTGAACCCAAAACTAAGCACCTCTCCCATTGCAAGAAAAACCAATCTACTTGGCCAAACCAAACCGATAATTCGAAGAGAAATACAAAGATATTAAATCTTGCATATAAGAAATCAGAGAAGATTCAAATAATATTCATAGATAAACTGATCATAAATCCACAATTCATCGGATCTCGACAAACACACCACAAAAGAATATTACATTGTATAGATCTCCAAGAACATCGAGGTGATCATGGTATCGAGGGTCATAGAGAGAGTAGAAGCCATCTAGCTACTAGCTATGGACCCTAGGTCTGTGGTAAATGAAGGAAATATGCCCTAGAGGCAATAATAAAGTTGTTATTTATATTTTCTTATATCATGATAAATGTTTATTATTAATGCTATAATTGCATTAACCGGAAACTTAGTACATGTGTGAATACATAGACAAATAGAGTGTCACTAGTATGCCTCTACTTGACTAGCTCGTTGAATCAAAGATGGTTAAGTTTCCTAGCCATTGACATGAGTTGTCATTGGATTAACGGGATCACATCATTAGAGAATAATGTGATTGAATAGACCCATTCTGTTAGCTTAGCATTTGATCGCTTAGTATATTGCTATTGCTTTCTTCATGACTTATACATGTTCCTGTGACTATGAGATTATGCAACACCCGAATACTGGAGGAACACTTTGTGTGCTACCAAACGTCACAACATAAATGGGTGATTATAAAGGTGCTCTACAGGTGTCTTCGATGGTACTTGTTGAGTTGGCATAGATCAAGATTAGGATTTATCACTCCGATTGTCGGAGAGGTATCTCTGGGCCCTCTCGGTAATGCACATCAATATAAGCCTTGCAAGCAATGTGATTAATGAGTTAGTTGCGGGATGATGCATTACAGAATGAGTAAAGAGACTTGCCGGTAACGAGATTGAACTAGGTATTGAGATACCGACGATCGAATCTCGGGCAAGTAACATACCGATGACAAAGGGAACAACGTATGTTGTTATGCGGTTTAACCGATAAAGATCTTTGCAGAATATGTAGGAGCCAATATGAGCAACCAGGTTCCGCTATTGGTTATTGACCGAGACGTATCTCGGTCATGTCTACATAGTTCTCGAACCCAGTGGCGAAGCTAGCATGAGATTACACCTAGGGCTAAGCTAGTTTACACTCTAGTGGCTTTATATGTTGTATATGAAAAGGAATTACAAAGGATATTGGTATTACGCCTAGCCGCCTAGGGCTATAGCCCCAACTGCCCTAGGCCCGTCTCCGCAACTGCTCGAACCCGTAGAGTCCGCACGCTTAACGTTCGGTGACGATCGGTATTATGAGTTTATGTGTTTTGATGTACCGAAGGTAGTTCGGAGTCCCGGATATGATCACGGACATGATGTGGAGTCTCGAAACGGTCAAGACATAAAGATCAATATATTGGATGACTATGTTTGGACATCAGAAGGGTTCTGAGTGAGTTTGGACATATACCGGAGTACCGGGGGCTTACCGAAACCCCCCGGGGAGTGTAATGGGCCTTATGGGTCTTAGTGGAGAGAGAGAGGGGCGACCAGGGCAGGCTGTGCGCCCCCTCCCCCTCTAGTATGAATTGGAATAGGAAGGGGGTGGCGCCCCCCTTTTCCTTATCCCTCTCTCCTTCTTCCTTCTCTCCTACTCCTACTACATGGAAGGGTGGAATCCTACTGCCGGTGGGGGTAGGACTCCCCAGGGTGCGCCATAGTAGAGGACCGGCCCTCCCCCTCCTCCACTCATCTATAAACGGGGGAGGGGCACCCCATAGACACACAAGTTGATCATTGATCTCTTAGCCGTGTGCGGTGTCCCCTCCACCATAATCCACCTCGGTCATATCATCGTAGTGCTTAGGCGAAGCCCTGCGCCGGTAGCTTCATCATCACCGTCATCATGCCATCGTGCTGATGAAGCTGTCCCTCGAAGATCTACTAGATCGTGAGTTTGTGGGATGTCACCGACCTGAATGTGTGCAGATCGCGGAGGTGACGTACGTTCGGTACTAGGATTGGTCGATCATGAAGACATACGACTACATCAACCGCGTTGTCATAATGCTTCCACTTTCGGTCTACGAGGGTACGTGGACAACACTCTCCCTCTTGTTGCTATGCATCACCATGATCTTGTGTGTGCGTAGGTTTTTTTTTGAAATTACTACGTTCCCCAACAGTAAACTACTCATGCTTCATCGGAAGGGCAATAGAGTTGATGTAGATGCCCTCCATGATCGAATCCCCCTCCGGAAGGGTGCTGGAAATGGCCTCAAGATGGGATCTAATGGGAACAGAAGGTTGCGGTGGTGGAAAAGTATTTTCGTGGATGCTTCTGATGTTGGGGGAATATTTGGGAATTTATAGGCCAAAGATTAAGTTTGGAGGAGCTCCGAGGGGCCCACAAGCCCTCAGGGCACCCCCCAAGGGTGCGCTCCTAAGGCATGTGGCCGCCTCGGGACTCCTCTGACATCATCTCCAAGTCCTACGGTTGTCTTCTGGTACAAGAAAAATCATCGCAAAAGTTTATTCCGTTTGGACTATGTTTGATATTCCATTTCTGTACAACTCAAAAACAACAAAAAATAGAAACTGGCACTGGGCTCTAGGTTAATAAGTTAGTCCCAAAAATAATATTAAATAACATATTAATGCATATAAAACATCCAAAACAGATAATATAATACCATGGAACAATCAAAAATTATACTCCCTCCGTTCCTAAATATATGGTGTATAGTTTTTGGCACGGAAATTGAAGAACGCACGTGGAGAGAAAATTTCACAAGTTTTGGGAAGGATTACAGCTTACTAATTGACATGAGAAAATAGAGGAGCTTACCTGATATAAGAAAATGTAATCAAATCCCTAAAAAATTATCCAAACAAGTGGTGCAACACAATACACCTTGTATTTTGGAATTTTTTTCTCAAAAGTCTATACACTTTATATCAACGAACGTAGGGAGTAGATACATTGAAGATGTATCGAAAGGCGCAATCGAACCGTCGTTGACATAGCGTGAAGTTTACTAAAGAGCAAGAACTTGTCAAGGACTTTTTGGGGAAAGGCTGTGTCGACGGCGGTCTATCTTCTCGAACGGACTCCAATGAAGGCGGTGATTGGCAAGACTCCATACGAAGCAATTTACGGACGTAAGACGAATGTGTCTCATCTATAGACGTTCAGGTGTGTGGAGCATGTGAAGACGAGGAGCCGCATCCCTCAAAGTTTGTCGATCGTAGCACCAAGATAGTGTTCATCGGATACGAGAGGAGTTCTGGCACCAAGGCATATCGCTTCTATGATCCATGAACCAAGCATCTACGAATTTCATTCGATGTCGTGTTTGAAGAAAACCAAGCATGGAAGTGGAGCGCAGTAGCCGATGATGCTCCAAACGGTAATACATTCACAGTTGAATTTCTGACTGACGATAAAATAGGGAAGGATGTCCAGGTGGTTGGCAAGACACCCAACCAAGGTGAGCACAGTGGCAGTGATCACCATGGTGCTGACAGCGACAGCGACACGTATGGGTCGCAAGGTGATAGCGAAAACGACGCGCAAGACACGGGCGGAGATCTCTCCGACGACATCGACAACGAGGCACATAATGACGATGACAATCAAGATGATGGTCATGGTCACGACGACTACGCCGATGACGCGGGTGTCAACAATGCGGCATCTACGACAACCGGGACTCAGTCGCCTTCCTCAAGTGCATCGACGCCGACACAATCTATGTCACCTCCTTTGCAAGCCACAACGGATTCTTCCGGGCCTCGTCACTACAAGACCCTCAAGAAAGTCTACAAGTACGCAAAGCCAGTACGCTCGAGTACTCCGGATTGTGTTTAGTCAGAGTTGAGGAGCCGACGAACTTCGTAGAGGCAAGTAAAAGTTCAAGTTGGATGCATGTCGGTGTCAAATCCGGCCGATCTCGGGTAGGGGCCCCGAACTGTGTGTCTGAGGATCGAGGGTAACAGGAGACAGGGGACATGATGTTTACCCAGGTTCGGGCCCTCTTAATGGAGGTAATATTACTTCCTGCTTGATTGACTTTGATGAGTATAAGGGTTACAAGAGTTGATATACCTTGAGATCGTAATGGATAAACCCTAGATGTCTAGCCTGTATGATTGTGATTTCCTCTACGGACTAAACCCTCCGGTTTATATAGACACTGGAGGGGCCTAGGGTTGTACAGAGTCGGTTTATAGAGAAAGGTATCTTCATATCCGAACGCCAAGCTTGCCATCCACGCAAAGGAGAGTCCCATCTAGACACGGGGAAAGGTCTCCTATCTTGTATCTTCACAGCCCATCAGTCCGGCCCATGTCACATAGCCCGGATGCCCGGGGACCCCCTAATCCAGGACTCCCTCAGTAGCCCCTAAACCAGGCTTAAATGACGATGTGTCCGACACGCAGATTGTCTTTGGCATTGCAAGGCGGGTTCCTCCTCCGAGTACTTCAAGGTAGTTGATCAAAAGAACTATATCCGTCTCTGTGTTATAGCTACAACACTGAACCACAAGGGCAAAATACTTAAACAGAAATAGTTTATGTCTTCTGACAGCTTTTCCGGTGAGGCGTTGTGTGCTGGCCTTATTATTGTTTTGTACCAGTTTTTAGCCTCCCGCTTCGCGTTTCGAGGCGTGGTCTTCATTGACACGTCTTCTCAAAGCAGAGACCGTGTCCCCTTATTGTGGGATTCTCATCAATACGGGTTTGGGTAATCCAACTGTGTCGTTTGCATGACCCCTTGTGAATAGGCGAGTTTTAAGGCTCGTGGGGGGACGCTTGATATGCACTACCTTTATAAAAAGATAAGGACCCGTCCTTTTACCCCATGCCGTCTTCTTTCTCAACCCACCCGTCCTCGAGCTCCAGCGCCCAAGTTTCAAGCTTTCCCCTCGCCACCAACTACTCCAGCCATGTCCGGATCCGGCTCGCAAGGCAAGTGGATGGCCTCCTCCGTGACGGAGAAGGACATCAAGGAGCTTCGAGAAGCGAGGTATTTGATAGCGAAAATCATACATAGACTCCCTGCCAAGGAGCAAGTTGACCCCTCTCCAGAACCTAGTGAGAGGGTGGTATTCCTCTCTCACTTTCTCCGCGGACTAGGGTTTCCCCTACACCCCTTTGTCTGAGGTCTCATGTTCTATTACGGGCTGGATTTTCACGATCTGGCCCGGAATTCCTTCCTCCACATCTCGGCGTTTATCGTTGTGTGTGAGGCATTCCTCCGCATCCCTCCACACTTCAGCATGTGGCTCCAAATTTTCAATGTGAAGCCGAAGGTGGTCGACAGGCAACAGGCGGATTGCAACGGCGCCATGATAAGCAAGCTTCCCAAAGTTATCTGGCCCAAAGGGGCATTTGTTGATACCATCAAGATATGGTAGCAGGAGTGGTTTTACATCACTGAACCCTGCAGCACCAAGTGGGCGGACGCCCCTGCATTTAAATCCGGACCCCAGCTACGGCTTGCGTCCTGGACCAACAAGGGTCTGGATTGGGGATCATCCAGCGAGGTGCTCATGCTGAAGAAGCGCATCAAAAATATCATAGAGAAGAACACCAGCCTCACAGATGTCATCCAGGTGATGCTCATCCGCTGGTCCCTTCCCTGCCAACGCCGGCCTCTCCGCATGTGGGAGTTCAATCCGGAAGGGCCACGGATCCTGACGCGATTCTTTGGCACAACGTATAAAGCGATCTAGAAGCTTCTTTTCAAGACTAAAAAGTCATGGCCAGGGACGTCCGAAGACATCGGCCTCGACTGCAATCATCCAGCCTCCCCAGTAAGTGCTACTTTTCCGAACATAACATGGTCCATTAATCAAAAGAGGGGGTGGACTGAGACTTCCATCCTGTAAAACAGGGCTAGAGAAGAAGGCAGAACGGATCAGATGTCCAGCTCCATTACCCGAAAACCCAACAGATCCTCTTTTAATGAGGATGTTGGTCCTGGCGCCCTATCAAGCACCGGCCAAAAAGGTCTGGAAGAAGGACAAGGAAGCCAAAGATGGCCTCTGTTGCAAAGTTACTTTGGACGGAGTGTCCGGAGAGACCGAAACCCATTCCTCCGAGGAGGATGAAGACGAAGAGGAGGAGGAGGCCGACAGCCACCTTTCCCCGAAGGGGAAGAAGAAGAGGAGGGCGGCCTCCAAAGATCCAGAGGCGGAGGCACCCAAAAGGGGAAAATATTCCCTCCCAGACGGCTCGGATTCAGACACCGAGGCCATCCCCAAGTAGTGCCCCCGGCCGAAGCCCCTTGCCAAATCGTAAGCATCCGATGATGCCGTACATAAGTCATTTTTTATGAGTATGGTATTAACATTTTGAATGATGTAGGACGGCCCGCGATCTTCCCCAACAATCATCGGAGGGGGACTCTTTAGATCCGAGGATGATGGAGAGCGAGTCACCTTCGCGAGCTTCCCCGCCTATCGCCAGGGACAACACCGAGGTGTTGTCCCGAATGGCCTCTCCGGGGCACAAGGTGGTACGGGAAGCCACCAAAATGGTGCCAGAAGGTAACACTTCGGCTGCCGAAAACACAGGGGTGAAAATCCCCCCGAGGACTGACGGCGGGGGTCTAGACCAGTCTGACCACCAGCCAGACCATACTCCGGAAACCCAAGTGGCTCCAGAGTCAAATAAGCAACCCTCCTCGAGGGAGGGGGGAGTGCTAACTCCCATGGCAACCTCCGCTAATCTAGAGGCGTTGAATACATTGATGGAGTCACTTCAACGTGCTTCCATCGTAGAGGAGCATCGCACCCTGATGGGTGTGGTGATTGAAAAGGTTCAGTCCGCCAAGAACGGACTGAACGAGGCCTTCACTAGCCTACTAACAGGCTTCGAGGTATGCAATGTAATATTCCTGACCGCTTTTTATATGAAAAGATGTCTGTGTATAGATAGTAGCTGCTGAGACTCTGATCATCCTTTTAGTTAAAAAAGGGGGCGCACAGAGGATCAATAACTTCCGCAGGAGCTAATATACTTTCATATGTTGAAATGTGGGCTTCACTATTAGCGGCAACCGCCCAGGGCGCTGAAGTATCCGAACTTAAGCGTAAGATGCGACTGGTCGATGAGGATCTCGTCCACATCAACAAGGGTTTTGATGAGGCGAAGGGTATGTGATTAAAACATTTCATTCATGCTCGTACCTCTGGAGTTAAAGCTCATGTACTGCTTTGTGTGCGAGTGCAGGCAGCGTGGCTGCAGATGAGGCCCTTAGGGGTGAACTTACCTAGGACAAGGAGCATGCGAGGGTGAACAAGGCGGCTGGTGATAAAGCGGCCAAGGACTTGAAGTCTGAACAGGTTGTCCGCTACCGGTACGAGGAGCGGGTGGCCGAAGTAGAGAAGGAACTAAAGGAAAGCCGCCGACAAGTATAAGTCCTTATAGGAGAAGAGTAAAGCCCAGGCGACCAATCTGCTGCTGCTTCCCTTCAATCATGAGAGCGCGATCTACCAACTCCTGGTAGTTGTTGAAGCTTGCTACCATCAACTGCATGCTCAGCTCATTATTCAGTCCTTCCAGACACTTCGCATGCTTAGCTGCATCCGTAGCAACGTCATCTGGGGCATAACGTGCTACCTTACTAAAATCATCCACATACTGGCCAACTGTCCGTCCTCCTTGGCGCAAGTTGCGAAACTCACGCTTCTTCATGGCCATTGCTCCTGCTGAAACATGGGCAGTACGGAAAGCTTGCTGAAACTAATCCCATCTGATAGTATCTACAGGGTAAGTGGCTGTAAAATTCTCCCACCATGCTGCTACTGGTCCCTCAAGCTGATGGGCGACAAATTTCACCTTTTCTGCATTTGTGCATCCTGCTGTGGTCAATTCCCTTCCTGTCTTGCGGAGCCAATCATCTGCAACAATCGGCTCGGTGCTACTGGAGAACATCGGTAGATTCAGCCTAAGAAAACGGGTTAAGTGATCAACAGGTGGTGGCGGTGGTGGGTTGGTGTTGTTGTTGTTCCCCTGATTCTGTTTCTGGACTAGCAACTGCATCAAGGCATTCTGCTGCTGGATCAACTGAGTGAGCTCCGGCGGAAAAGCAAATCCATTGTCACGTCTCGGAGGCATCTGAGGGTTTAGAAAAGATGAGAATATAGAATAGAAGGGGGTCTAGAGGGAAAACACTACCCATATGCACATGAGGCAAAAGCACAAAAAATCACTTCATTCAATCAAACAAGGGCATACAATCGGTCTAAATCTATCGTTGAAAGTGTTTGAACTATGCTATATACATGGTGGAATACTACTACTGTTATGGTGGTCTATTAGAAAAACTGCTCCGATGAAGACTCCATGATATCTGCTCCAGCTTCATCAACGTAGTCATCATCGTTGTTATCTGGATCCGAGTCGGTGTCGTCGATGATGATGTAGTTCCCCGGGCAAGTGGAATCATCATCTCCTCCTCCAGGTGCGGGATATCCCATGAAAACTCCTAGCTTCCTGGTCAGGTCATCATTCTTCTCTACTAATACTTCGATATCCTCCATATAATCTTCGCGTGTAGCCTTGAGTTCTTCCTCCAGCTCCGTGGTTCTTGTCATCGCCTTCTTTAGATCTATCATGCCTGCACACATCTGGTTCTCCTGGCGTCGAATGTGCTGGTTTAACTCCTGGATGAAAGCTGCAACTAATCGGTCCTTCCTGGTGCTGATCATCTCCCAATGCTCATCTCGGCGCCCACAAATCTGGTAGATAGTATCCTTGAGATCATCGCGGTAAACTTCTCCAATGCGTCCCATGGTGATGTGGGCTGCCATGCTCTTTCCTAGACTCCAGGTTGATGCATTGAAGGAAAACTCTATGGGCTCAGTGACTGGTGCGAACGTCCTTCCTAAGACTTGAACTTGAATCATCCAACGCTCCTCTTCAGGTAAAGTGGCGTTGTAGGTTCCGGTGAAGCTTGGTACTCCGATCTTCAGGTACTTGGTGACTTCCTTCAGGTGACGTCCAAAGGGTGTATCTTCATCCGGTTGCGTGAACCTGTTCCTTGCATCCTCCATCCTAAAAGAGTAGAAAAGATGAGAAGTCAGAAATGAGAAGAGAGTAGTGATCTAGGGCTTTAGCTTAGTGGTCGTGTCCTATAGTCACCTTGTGCTCTGATACCATCTTGTAGTGACCAGACCTCAAACAGTCTGATCTCTGTGCACCAGTGTCATCCCTGGATCAGTAATGCTGACACGCGCAGTACTTGAAGGATTTATAACAGAGTAGCAATCACACACTTATTACATTGAATGTCTCCAAAAGAGAACTTATTACAATAAATATGGCTTAAGGCCATCTAATAACGATAACAGCGGAAGGCTTGGAAGATAAGCGAGTCCATCAACTCCAACGGCATCACTGAGTATAGAACCACGTCCTAAAGGCACCTTACTCATCGTCTTAAAAGTCTGCAACATGAACGTTGCAGCCCGAAAACGGGTCAGCACATGGAATATGCTGGCAATGTAACACATAGAGAGTAATGAAAGAAATAAGCTATACTACATGCATATATGGCTGGTGGAAAGCTCTATGGTTACAATTTTTGCGCAAAGCCAATTTTTCCCTACTGCAAAGGAATAAATTTTATTTCACTATCATGGTGGTTGTTAAACATTGAGAATGGTTGACAGCATCCTCAATCCCAGTTAAGCATCAACATTTAAAACCCAACCAAATTAATTAAGTCACATGATAATCCAAGTACGAGATACTCAAAACGTCCATAACCGGGGACACGGCTAACCATGATTAGTTTATACACTCTGCAGAGGTTTGCGCACTTTTCCCCACAAGACTTGATCTCCTCCGTTGGATTTCTCGGACCACATGGTGTTTGAGAAATGGATGACCGAGACATTGTCTTTCAGAAGCGCTAGCACCTTACGATCGGGTAGACAGTACCACCTACATCCCCTACATCTGCTAGTCTACCACTGTAAGAGTTCGCACGACTTAGTCAACTATGCTAGAGCCCATAGTAGCTTGTGGCTGCACACGGAAGTTTCTAGTATGAATAATCTCATGATCCCTTTGAGCCTGGGTGGCGGTCCATAAAGAAAAACAACAGGAAATCCTGGAATACCCAGGTACCTCAATCCACCCAGATGTGTTTTTAAGTTGCCACCCTAAGATAAACCATTAATTTGATCATCTCACATCTGTCATGGATACACTCACCCAATCCACGTCTACTAGCATAGCATGGCATGATAAGCAAACGTAGAAGTAACTCCCAAAGGTTTGATAATAAAACAGGTAATAGGTACTACCTCAACTACTTCCCATCCCACAATTTAATTAGATCCTAATCATGCAATGTTTGAGGGTTGATCTAATGCCATAAAACTGGGTAGTAAGGAGGTATGATCAAAGTGTTACTTGCCTTGCTGATGATCCGCGAAACCTAGCAATTCAAAGTAGCAAGCGGCGCACTCCGGGTACTCTATCGTAAACAAACAAACAAACAAGCATACAATAAGTACTCATCTAATTCACAAGGAAAACTCAAATAAGAGATCTAACCAGAAAGTTCAACTTAAGAACTCCGGTTTGCAAAAAGAATCAAATCGAACGAAGCAACGAAAATCAAACGACGAAAGAAAGAAGCTTCGTTTACTAATCTGGACCTAGGTCATATTTTACGGAAGCAAAAACTTGTTTGAGTTGGTTAAACGGAAAGAGGGTTTCGAGATGAAACTCTAGGCGCTTGAATCACCTGATTCCGATAATCGAGCGAAAAGTTATAGTAAAACGAAAATTGGATCAGAAATCGCGATCAGAAATAATCGCGGAAAATCCGAGAAAAACAAAAACTGACGAACATATTAACGAACGAACGTTCGTTATCTAGATCTAAACAATGAATGCGTTTGTTAAAACGAATGAACGAGCGAACGCTCGCTAATTAAACTAAACCGAAAAAACCCGATCTAACAAAAAACGAAAACTAAAAAAACCGAACGAAAACCGGCGAAAACCGAACGGTTTTCTGAGAAAAACCGGTGGCGGGGCGGGATCAACCTCGGACGGCAGGTCGGCGGGACGGGCGGCGGCGGCGGCGGGATCCGGCGGTGGCTGCGGCGACTGAGCGGGGCGGCGGCAGCGGCGACGGAGCGGGGCGACGGCGGCTAGGGTTAGAGTTTGGTGGGCGGCGGCGGCTTGGGCTGGTCGGGCCCCCGGGGCGCACTATATAAAGGCCCGGCCAAGCGGAGTCCTGGCCGAACACGGCCCGGAGTCGGTTCCGTTTTTTTAAATAATTACGTGCAGAAAAACAAACAAAAGAAATACTAAACGGACTCCAAAAATCCCAAAATAAATTTTTCCCGACTTCTAAAATCAAGACGGACAAGGTGAACATTTATTTGGGGCCTAAATGCAATTTTGAGAAAATGCACACTTTTCCTAAATTCAAATAAAATAGCGAAAAACTCCGAAATAAAATCTTATTTGATTTTATTATTAAATCCTCAATATTTCATTATTTTGGGAAAGTCATTTTATTCCCTCGCTCATATTTTTATAATAGAAATAATTGAAGATAAAATAATTAAAATCAAATGATCCTATTCTCAAAATTTGAGAAAACTCAAATATGAAAATAACGAAATCCCCAACTCTCTCCTAGGGTCCTTGAGTTGCGTAGAATTTCTAGGATCAACCAAAAGAAAAATAAAAAAAATGATATGCAATGATGATCTAATGTTTAACATTCCAAATTGAAAATTTGGGATGTTACAAACCTACCCCTCTTAAGATGAATCTCGCCCTCGAGATTCGGGTTGGCTAGAAAATAGGTGAGGGTGGTCTTTCAAAAAATATTCCTCTCGCTCCTAGGTGGCTTCATCCTCGGTGTGGTGGCTCCACTGAACTTTACAAAATTTTATAACCTTGCTGCAGGTGACTCGGCTGGCATACTCAAGAATCTTAACTGGTTTATCTTCATAGGTCAAATCACTGTCCAACTGAATTGCTTCCGATGGCACTGTATCTCTCAAAGGTATATCAGCCATCTCCGCGTGACACTTCTTTAACTGGGAAACGTGGAACACATCGTGAACTCCTGAAAATCCTTCGGGCAAATCCAACTTGTAGGCCACTTCTCCCATACGCTCCAAAACTCGGTATTATCCTACAAAACGTGGCGCTAACTTTCCCTTAACTCCAAAGCGCTTAACTCCCCGAAGTGGAGATACTCGAAGATAAACTCGGTCTCCTACTTCATAAACCGTCTCCTTGCGTTTAGAATCTGCGTAGCTCTTCTGCCTGGACTGGGCTACCTTGAGCCTATCGCGAATCAACTTCACCTTCTGTCCAGACTCCTTAATCAATTCCGGTCCAAACAACTGGCGGTCTCCAACTTCGTCCCACGACAACGGGGTCCTGCACCTCCTTCCGTACAAGGCTTCAAAAGGGGCCATCTTCAAACTGGATTGATAACTGTTGTTGTAAGAGAATTCTGCATATGGCAAATTGTCATCCCAACTAGATCCGCAATCTAGCGCACAAGCTCTCAGCATGTCCTCCAAAATATGATTGACTCTCTCGGTCTGTCCATCTGTCTGTGGATGAAAAGCGGTACTGAACTCTAGCCTGGTACCCAAAGTTTCGTGCAACTAATTCCAGAACTTTGAGTAAACTGGGTTCCTCTATCTGATACGATACTCCTCGGAACTCCATGCAGACATACTACCGTGGTCATGTATATTTTTGCCAACTTAGCACTGGTGTAAGTGGTCTTTACAGGGATGAAATGAGCTACCTTCATCAATCGATCGACTACAACCCAAATCTAGTCATAGCCTGAACGGGTCCTGGGTAATCTCGTGATAAAGTCCATACCTAGCTTATCCCACTTCAATTCGGGTATCGGCAACGGCTGTAGCAATCCTGCTGGCTTCTGATGCTCTGCCTTTACTCTTTGACATACATCACAAACTGCTACATACTCTGCAATATCTTTCTTCATTCCGGTCCACCAGAAAGTATCCTTCAAATCCAAATACATCTTGGTATTTCCTGGGTGAATCGAATATGGTGAATCATGGGCCTCTTGCAGAATTAACTTCCTGATCTCCAGCTCATTTGGCACATAAACACGGTCTTCAAACCATAGGGTATCGTGCTCATCCTCACGAAATCCCTTAGCCTTTCCCTTGCTCATTTTCTCCTTTATAGAGGCAATCTCCTTGTCAGTCTTCTGAGCTTCTCTGATCTTATCCATCAACGTTGACTGAATCTCCAATGTTGCTACATAGCCTCTCGGAACTATCTCCAAACATAGCTCACGAAGATCCTCGGCTAACTCCTGTGGTAAACCTCCGGTCATTAGTGTATTGACATGGCTTTTACGGCTCAGTGCATCAGTTACTACGTTAGCCTTTCCGGGATGACAATGCAGTCTCATATCATAATCCTTGATGAGCTCCAACCATCTCCTTTGTCTGAGGTTTAGCTCCTTTTGCGTGAAAATATACTTCAAACTCTTGTGATCCGTGTACACTTCACAATGATTTCCAATGAGAAAATGTCTCCAAGTATTTAATGCATGCACTACGGCTGCTAACTCCAAATCATGCGTAGCATAATTTAACTCATGAGGTTTCAACTGTCGTGAAGCATATGAAACAACTCTTCCCTCCTACATAAGCATGGCTCCAAGTCCTCGACGTGAAGCGTTGCAGTATACCTCATAATCCTTGTTCTGATCTGGCAGAATCAACACTGGTGAGGTAACCAAACGTTTCTTCAATTCCTGGAAACTAGCCTCACATTCCTCAGTCCATTTGAACTTGGTATCCTTCTTCAACAACTCCGTCATAGGCTTCGCCATCTTTGAGAAATTCTCAATGAATCTCCGATAGTATCCAGCGAGTCCAAGAAAACTCCGGATCTCTCCAACTGTTGTTGGGGCTTCCCAATTTGTCACAGTGACAACCTTGGTGGGATCAACTGCTATTCCTTCTCCGGATATAATGTGTCCGAGGAATCCTACTTCCTTCAACCAAAACTCACATTTGCTGAACTTGGCATACAACTGATGTTCTCTAAGCTTCTCTAGTACCAAACGCAAATGCTCCTTATGTTCCTCTTCATTCTTTGAGTAAACCAGAATATCATCAATGAACACTACGACGAACTTGTCCAAAAACTCCATAAACACCTTGTTCATCATGTTCATAAAATAGGCAGGTGCGTTAGTCAGACCAAATGACATAACGGTATACTCATACAGCCCATACCTTGTGGTAAAATATGTCTTAGGTATGTCCTGCTCTCGAATCTTCAACTGATGGTTCCTCGATCGTAGATCGATCTTGGAAAATACCTTAGCTCCTTGCAATCGATCAAACAGATCATTGATCATCAGTAGTGGGTACTTGTTCTTGATTGTTACTTCATTCAGTCCACGATAATCAACAACCATCCTTAACGATCCATCCTTCTTCTCCACTAGAAGTACTGGCGATCCCCAAGGCGAAGAACTTGGGCGAATATAACCTTTTTCCAGTAACTCCTTAATCTGCTTCTTAATCTCTTCCAAATCCTTTGCGGGCATCCTGTATGGTCTCTTCGATATTGGCCCTGTGCCTGGCAAAAGCTCAATTAAAAACTCGATGTCTCTATCTGGTGGCATGCCTGGCAACTCCTCTGGAAATACGTCAGGGAAATCCTTTACCAGTGGTACTTCCTCCTGCATAAATCCTGATAAGGAATTTACTTGAGTCCTCTTCGGCACATGCCGGGATACATACTTGATCCTTCTTCCTTCTGGCGTCGAAAGCAAAATTGACTTACTGGCGCATTCAATGGTTCCTTCATACTTTGATAACCAATCCATGCCTAATATCACATAATATTAGGTCCGAGGGAAACACATAATTACCAATCCTTAATGGTAACCGATCACACCATAGACTATCCATATACTCTACTCCGGGCGAGGTTACTAACATGGGTGTCCTAATGGCTTGGGTTGGCAGTTTATACTTATCCACAAATCCCCTTGATATGTATGAATGCGATGCACCAATATCAAAAAGAACAAGTGCAGTAAATGACTTAACCAAAAACTTACTTATTACTGCATTAGGCTGAGCTTCAACCTCATCCACGTTAACGTGGTTCACCTGTCCCCTGTTAAAAGGGTTCGGCTTCTTCCCAGAGCTTCCATTGCCATTACCATTCTGGGATTCAGGACATTCATTGGCATAATGTCTGGTCTTCTGGCACTTGAAGCAAGTGACTTGGCTCAGGTCTCTCTTGGCTGGGGTTGATGGGTTGGTACGGTTCTGGCCGTTGCTTCCCCCATTCCCATTACCAATCTTGGGGCCATTATGATTGTGCGAGCTACCTCCTCCATGGGTATGCTGAAAAGGTACTCCCGATTTTGGGGTAAAACACGGCTTTTGCTGAGATCCAGAATTGTACTTCCCTTGTCCATACTTCCTCTTGCGGTTTTCAATCTGCTGTTGCTTCCCTTCAATCATGAGAGCGCGATCTACCAACTCCTGGTAGTTGTTGAAGCTTGCTACCATCAACCGCATGGTCAGCTCATCATTCAGTCCTTCCGGAAACTTCTCCTGCTTAGTTGCATCCGTAGCAACGTCATCTGGGGCATAACGTGCTACCTTACTAAAATCATCCACATACTGGCCAACTGTCCGTCCTCCTTGGCGCATGTTGCGAAACTGACGCTTCTTCATGGCCATTGCTCCTGCTGAAACATGGGCAGTATGGAAAGCTTGCTGAAACTGATCCCATGGGACAGTATCTACATGGTAAGTGGCTGTAAAGTTCTCCCACCATGCTGCTATGGGTCCCTCAAGCTGATGGGCGACAAATTTTCCTTTTCTGCATTTGTGCATCCTGCTGTGGTCAATTCCCTTCCTGTCTTGCGGAGCTAATCATCTGCAACAATCGGCTCAGTGCTACTGGAGAACATCTGCGGATTCAGCCTAAGAAAACAGGTTAAGTGATCAACAGGTGGTGGCGGTGGTGGGTTGTTGTTGTTGTTGTTATTGTTCCCCTGATTCTGATTCTGGACTAGCAACTGCATCAAGGCATTCTGCTGTTGGATCAACTGAGTGAGCTCCGGCGGAAAAGCAAATCCATTGTCACGTCTTGGAGGCATCTGAGGGTTTAGAAAAGATGAGAATATAGAATAGAAGGGGGTCTAGAGGGAAAACACTACCCATATGCACATGAGGCAAAAGCACATAAAATCACTTCATTCAATCAAACAAGGGCATACAATCGGTCTAAATCTATCGTTAAAAGTGTTTAAACTATGCTATATACATGGTGGAATACTACTACTGTTATGGTAGTCTATTAGAAAAACTGCTCCGATGAAGACTCCATGATATCTGCTCCAGCTTCATCAACGTAGTCATCATTGTTGTCGTCTGGATCCGAGTCGGTGTCGTCGATTATGATGTAGTTCCCCGGGCAAGTGGAATCATCATCTCCTCCTCCAGGTGCGGGATCTCCCATGAAAACTCCTAGCTTCCTAGTCAGGTCATCATTCTTCTCTACTAATACTTCGATTTCCTCCATATACTCTTCGCGTGTAGCCTTGAGTTCTTCCTCCAGCTCCATGATTCTTGTCATCACCTTCTTTAGATATATCATGCCTGCGCACATCTGGTTCTCCTGGCGTCGAATGTGCTGGTTTAACTCCTACATGAAAGCTGCAACTGATCGGTCCTTCCTGGTGCTGATCATCTCCCAATGCTCATCTCGACACCCACAAATCTGGTAGATAGTGTCCTTGAGATCATCGCGGTAAACTTCTCCAATGCGTCCCATGGTGATGTGGGCTGCCATGCTCTTTCCTAGACTCCAGGTTGGTGCATCGAATGAAAACTCTATGGGCTTAGTGACTGGTGTGAACGTCCTTCCTGGGACTTGAACTTGAATCATCCAGCGTTCCTCTTCAGGTAAAGTGGCGTTGTAGGTTCCGGTGAAGCTTGGTACTTCGATGTTCAGGTACTTAGTGACTTCCTTCAGGTGACGTCCAAAGGGTGTATCTTCATCCGGTTGCGTGAACTTGTTCCTTGCATCCGCCATCCTAAAAGAGTAGAAAAGATGAGAAGTCAGAAATGAGAAGAGAGTAGTGATCTAGGGCTTTAGCTTAGTGGTCGTGTCCTACAATCAACGTGTGCTCTGATACCATCTTGTAGCGACCAAGCCTCAAACAGTCTGATCTCTGTGCACCAGTGTCATCCCTGGATCAGTAATGCTGACACGCACAGTACTTGAAGGATTTATAACAGAGTAGCAATCACACACTTATTACATTGAATGTCTCCAAAATAGAACTTATTACAATAAATATGGCTGAAGGCCATCTAATAACGATAACAGTGGAAGTCTTGGAAGATAAGCGAGTCCATCAACTTCAACGGCATCACTGAGTATAGAACCACGACCTAAAGGCACCTTACTCATCGTCTGAAAAGTCTGCAACATGAACGTTGCAGCCCGAAAATGGGTCAGCACATGGAATATGCTCGCAATGTAACACATAGAGAGTAATGAAAGAAATAAGCTACACATAGAGAGCAATGTAACACATGGAATATGGCTGGTGGAAAGCTCTATGGTTACAATTTTTGCGTAAAGCCAATTTTTCCCTACTGCAAAGGAATAAATTTTATTTAACTATCATGGTGGTTGTTAAACATTGAGAATGGTTGACAGCATCCTCAATCCCAATTAACCATCAACATTTAAAACCCAACCCAATTAATTAAATTCACATGATGAGATTCACATGATAATCCAAGTACTAGATACTCAAAACGTCTATAACCGGGGACACGGCTATCCATGATTAGTTTACATACTCTGCAGAGGTTTGCGCACTTTTCACCACAAGACTCGATCTCCTCCGTTGGATTTCTCGCACTACATGGTGTTTGAGAAACGGATGACCGAGACATAGTCTTTCAGAAGCGCTAGCACCTTACGATCGGGTAGACAGTACCACCTACATCCCCTACGTCTGCTAGTGTACCACTGTAAGAGTTCGCACGACTTAGTCAACTATGCTAGAGCCCATAGTAGCTTGTGGCTGCACACGGAAGTTTCTAGTATGAATAAGCTCATGATCCCTTTGAGCCTAGGTCGCGGTCCATAAAGAAAAACAACAGGCAATCCTAGAATACCCAGGTACCTCAATCCACCCAGATGTGTGTTTAAGTTGCCACCTTAAGATAAACCATTAATTTAATCATCTCTCATCTGTCATGGATACACTCACCCAATCCACGTCTACTAGCATAGCATGGTATGATAAGCAAACGTAGATGTAACTCTCAAAGGTTTGATAATAAAACAGGTAATAGGTACTACCTCAACTACTTCCCATCCCACAATTTAATTAGATCCTAATCATGCAATGTTTGAGGGTTGATCTAATGCAATAAAACTGGGTAGTAAGGAGGTATGATCAAAGTCTTACTTGCCTTGCTGATGATCTGCGAAACGTAACGATTCAAAGTAGCAAGCGGCGCACTCCGGGTACTCTATCGCAAACAAACAAACAAGCATACAATAAGTACTCATCTAATGCACAAGGAAAACTCAAATAAGATATCTAACTAGAAATTTCAACTTAAGAACTCCGGTTTGCAAAAAGAATCAAATCGAACGAAGCAACGAACATCAAACGGCGAAAGAAAGAAGCTTCGTTTACTAATCTGGACCTAGGTCAAATTTTACAGAAGCAAAAACTTGTTTGAGTTGGTTAAACAGAAAGAGGGTTTCAAGACGAAACTCCAGGCGCTTGAATTACCTGATTTCGATAAACGAGCGAAAAGTTATACTAAAACGAAAATCAGATCAGAAATCGCGATCAGAAATAATCGCGGAAAATCCGAGAAAAAGAAAAACTGACGAACGGATTAACGAATGAGCGTTCGTTATCAGGATCTAAATGATGAACACGTTCTTTAAAACGAACGAACGAGCGAACGCTCGCTAATTAAACTAAACTGAAAAAAAACCGATCTAATTAAAAAAACGAAAACTAAAAAAAGAACGAAAACCGGCGAAAACCGAACTGTTTTCTGAGAAAAACCGGCGGCGGGGCGGGGTCAACCTCGGGTGGTGGGTCGGCGGGACGGGCGGCGGCGGCGGGATCCGGCGGAACGGGCGGCGGCGGCGGCGGGATCCGTCGGCGGTAGCGCGAGGCGGCGGCGGCGGAGCGGGGCGGCGGCGTCGGTGGAGGCGGCGGCGCGGGTGGCGGCGGCGGCTAGGGTTAAGGTTTGGTGGGCGGCGGCGGCTTGGGCTGATCGGGCCCCCGGGGCTTACTATATAATGGCCCGGCCAGGCGGAGTCCTGGCCGAACACGGCCCGAAGTTGTAGGATCGGAAGTATGTCTAGAGGGGGGGATTAGACTACTTGACCAAATAAAAATCTAGACTTTTCCCAATTTTAGTTCTTGGCAGATTTTAGCTATTTTAGCACAAGTCAAGCAATCTCCACACAATTCAAGCAAGCATGCAAAAGAGTATATGAGCAGCGGAAAGTAAAGCATGCAACTTGCAAGAATGTAAAGGGAAGGGTTTGGAGTATTCAAACGCAATTGGAGACACGGATGTTTTTGGCATGGTTCAACTCCACAATCTTGTCGGAGGCTCCCAAGTGACACCTAGCCAATCTAGGATACACCACTCTCCAAGAAGTAACAAATGGTGTGTTGATGATGAACTCCTTGATCTTGTGCTTCAAATGATAGTCTCCCCAACACTCAACTCTCTCTCACAGGATTTGGATTTGGTAGAAAGAAGATTTGAGTGGAAAGCAACTTGGGGAAGGCTAGAGATCAAGATTCATATGGTAGGAATGGAATATCTTAACCTCGTTAGGACCGATATGGATAGAGTTCGGGCATAACGTAATCTCGGTGCGACCGATTACACAAACTCGGTAGGACCGATTTTGGTAATAAGCTAACCAGAGAGTTGGTCAGGTAAACTCGGTGGGACCGGTTCGCTCATTTCGGTGAGACCGAAATGTTATGAAAGGGAAACAGAGAGTTTACATTGCAATCTCGGTGGGACCGGTCGCTCACTTCGGTTAGACCGAAACGTTACGAAGGAAAACAGAGAGATTACAATCCCATCTTGGTGAGACCGAGATCCCTATCAGTGAGACCGATTTGGCTAGGGTTTGTGGCAGTGGCTATGACATCTGAAACTCGGTGGCCACGGATAGAAAGAATCGGTAGGGCCGAGTTTGACTTTTGGTTTAGGTCAAATATGGATGTAGGAAGATAGTTGAGGATTTTGGAGCATATCACTAAGCACATGAAGCAAGAGGCTCATTAAGTAACACCTCATCCCTCCTTGATAGTATTGGCTTTTCCTATGGACTCAATGTGATCTTGGATCACTAAAAATGTAAAATGCAGAGTCTTGATCTTGAAGCTTGAGTCAATCCTTTGTCCTTATAATTTTGAGGGATCCACTTTCCTCATCCATGCCATGCCATTCATTGAGCTTTTCCTAAAATATTGATCTTGGAATAATGTTAGCTCAATGAGCTATATGTTGTTAGGAATTACCAAAACCACCCAGGGATAGTTGCACTTTGAGGAGTCGGTTCCGATTATTTTTTTAAATAATTACGTGCAGAAAAACAAACAAAAGAAATACTAAACAGACTCCAAAAATCCCGAAATAAATTTTCCACGACTTCTAAAATCAAGCCGGACAAGGTGAACATTTATTTGGGGCCTAAATGCAATGTTGAAAAACGCACATTTTTCCTAAATTCAAATAAAATAGCGAAAAACTCCGAAATAAAATCTTATTTGATTTTATTATTAAATCCTCAATATTTCTTTATTTTGGGAAATTTATTTTATTCCCTCTCTCATATTTTTATAATAGAAATAACTGAAGATAAAATAATTAAAATCAAATGATCCTATTCTCAAAATTTGAGAAAACTCAAATATGAAAATAACGAAATCCCCAACTCTCTCCGAGGGTCCTTGAGTTGCGTAGAATTTCTAGGATCAACCAAAAGAAAAATAAAAAAATATGATATGCAATGATGATCTAATGTATAACATTCCAAATTGAAAATTTGGGATGTTACAATGACCAGATGGCACAGTGGGCCGAGCTGCATAGGATGTCCGGATCGGCCATGAGGGACATCATAGTCCGGCTGTGGCCAACCGAACCCATTCCGAGCAGCTATTTTTTCTTAGTGTAGCGGCTTGTTGACGCACTGCCCCGTATTGACGCGGTCAAGCGGTCGTCATGTATAGAAGGTGCGCGGCTGGCCTTTGCCCTTGTCAAGATGCACTGGGCCAAGATTAAGGCCGCCACCGTGGCTGTTGAAGGCCCGCCCGGAGGCAAGGACCACCATACGCTGAAGCGCTATTTTGAAGACGTCTTGGAAGGTGCCTGTTTGATAGAGGGCCAGTGCTCCAAGGACATCTTGTTCGAGTGAATGTGTTCGAACTGCCTAGGTGTTGTATTAACCAAAGCTTTTATAATATATTTATGTTGTTTGTCTTTAAAAGTGTTGTTCCTCCAGTGCGGCCGTTTGTGTCCCTGAGAGTTTGCCAGTCGTCGGCTTCAGCCCCCACGTAGATAATACGGGGGTGTTCGGAATAGCACATGATCACATGTTAACCCAACGTCTTGGTCCGTAAAGGAGGTGTCAGTGCAGCGAACGAGGCAATCGGACTATGTGGCTTTACCACTCTCATTTAGCCATAGGAGTTTGACAATGAGGTTGTAAAACAGCCCCTGGTGCGTATGCGGCTATCGAACTTGATTGCCGTAGACGCGTGACTTGAAAGAGCCAGTCCTTGGTGTAATACGGAAGAAATCGCTAGAGATATTAATAAGTCACCGAATTGCTGACCAGCTCTCGCTGCATCACGACAGTCAGTTTTCGGCTTTCTCTACTGAGGTGCTTAACCGGGCCAGCCGAAAACACAATCGCATTAGTTCTCCCTTTACTACCTTAGTCAAAAACGGAACGTAAGGCAGCAAGCACAGGAGCCGGGCAACCCAACTATTGACCAAATACGTGATTCGGAGCCGATGCATACAATGCAGTATTCGGGACGCCGAAGTGTATTATGAGAGTGTTCGGGCTTCTATTGTTTGAAGATATATATATATATACATATATATGACTTGAATAGAGCCCCTGGTGATTTAAGTCGTACCAAGGTGTATGTGCCAATGTGGACATGAAGTGGAAAAACATATTTAAAAAATAAGCCAATACCGGACAGGGTTGGGCGAAACTGTTTCCATTATAGTCTGATTGGTACGTCAAAACATATTTTTAGAGGCTGCGATGAGCGTCACGGCTATTTTACATGCCGATGGCAAGGGAAAGCTGTATACAGGTCCTAAAATTAAAAAAATGATCTTGAAGATCCTTTGGACACTCTGTCGCACGTATGTGCCACTTTTCGCCTTGATATATGATCCTTTGGGAGGAGCAACAATTGAGTATGCATAAGGGGCCTAGAAGGGGGGCCCTCGTTACCACCAGAAATTGATGTGGGTTGTCAAGAACCTAAAAAATAAAAACAAGAAGAACAAGGTGGAACGATATGGAGGTTCGGATAGGGTCGAGCCGTACCGTGGGCCTTATGTTTACCATGCCTCCCTGACAGTCATTCTGCTGGGTAGACCGGACAGTCATTCTGCTGGGTAGACCGGACTCGTTTGACAGTGTCCGGGGGCTTGACAGCCAGTGTAGTATTTGGCTTAGTGAGGCCACCCTGCACCTCGGCTATGAGGGTCGCGGTATGCTCCTCTATACGGAGGGACCGCCCCATGTTTCCATTGACTGTTATAACGCCACGTGGTCCAGGCATCTTGAGCTTTAAATAAGCGTAGTGCAGGACTGCATTGAAACAGGCGAAGGCGGTTCGTCCGAGTAGTGCGTGATAGTCACTGCGAAACGGGACGATGTCGAAGATCAGGTCTTCGCTTCAGAAGTTATCTGGTGAGCCGAAGACAACTTCCAGCGTTATGGATCCTGTGCAACAGGCCTCTATGCCGGGTATTACCCCTTTAAAGGTGGTTTTAGTGGGCTTGATTCTTGATGGATCAATTCCCATTTTACGGATGGTGTCCTGATAAAGCAGATTGAGACTACTGCCGCCATCCATAAGGACTCGTGTGAGGTGGAATCCGTCAATAGTTGGATCGAGGACCAATGCAGCAGAGCCTCCATGACGGATACTGGTCAGATGGTCTCTGCAATCAAAGGTGATCGGACAAGCAGACCACGGATAAAATTTTGGGGTGACTGGTTCTATGGTGTAGATGCCCCTTAACGCGCGGTTGCGCTCCCGCTTAGGGATATGAGTAACGTAGATCATGTTCACCGTTTTGACCTCGGGGGGAAATTTCTTCTGTCCCCCTGCGTTCGGTGGGCGAGGCTCTTCATCGTCATCCTCGCTGGGCGGTCCTTTTCCCTTGTGTTTGGCATTGAGCTTGCCGGCCTATTTAAAGACCCAACAATTTCTGTTGGATTGATTGGCAGGCTTGTCGAGGGTGCCATGAATCTGGCAAGGCCGATCGAGTATTCTGTCCAAACTAGATGGACCATCTCTGTTTCCTTTGAATGGCTTCTTCCATTGACCGGGTTTAGGGCCACTGAATCTGGCGTTGATTGTCGTGTCTTCAGTACCTTCATTGCTACTTCGACGCTTGTGCTTGTTGCGTCGTGGCTTGCCATTGCTGTCCCTGGCTTCAAAGGTGCCAGGGTCGCTGGTGATATTGCTTCTACGAGCTAGCCAGCTATCTTCTCCCGCACAAAAGCGGGTCATAAGTGCCGTAAGGGCTGCCATGGACTTCGCCTTTTCTTGGCCGAGGTGTCGGGTGAGCCACTCATCTCGGACGCTGTGTTTAAAGGCCGCGAGGGCTTCGGTGTCCGGACAATCCACAATTTGGTTCTTTTTAATCAAGAACCCGGTCCAGAGTTTCTGGGCTGATTCTCCGGGTTGCTGGAGTATGTGACTGAGGTCATCGGCATCTGGAGGACGAGCATAGGTGCCTTGGGAGTTGTCTCTAAAGGCGTTCTCCAAGTCTTCCCAGTTGCCAATAGAGTTTTCTGGTAGGCTGTTTAACCAGTGTCATGCAAGTCCTTTTAATTTTAGCGGGAGGTATTTAATGGCATGGAGATCATCACCGCGGGCCATATGAATATGGAGAAGAAAATCCTTGATCCATATTGCGTGATCAGTAGTACCATCGTATGATTCAATGTTCACGGGTTTAAATCCTTCGAGGAACTGGTGCTCCATAACCTCATCGGTGAAGCATAAGGGGTGTGCGGCGCCTCTGTATCGAGCGAGGTCGCGGCGTAGTTCGGATGAAGTCCGAATGCGGTTTTTGGCTCGGGTGAGGTTGCGCCTGTCACGCCAGGCATGATGGCCGTCCTCTCGCGTCGGAGCACGCCCCCTTGACCCATAGATTGATCTTGTCTGACCGGCTCTATTGTCCAGTCCTTGCGTAGGTCATAGGTATAGCCCGGGGCCGCTGCCTCCCTGCCTCGATGGTGGGGTGGCGTGGGCTGGTGTTCGGTGTGAGTAGCCAGTCCGTCCCATCCACATGGTGGTCAGTCAGGTTTGTCAGCAGTTCTATGCTTTGGCGGTATTGGCTCAAGGGCCTCATCGTCAAATTGAGGTAGTAGCTTGCGCTTCGGGTAACTCTTAGTTAGGCGTTTGAGGCCGTATTCCTCGGCTGCCAGGACATTGGTCCATCTGTCATTGAGTATGTCATGTTCAGCTTGAAGCTGCTGCTGCTTCTTTTTCACGCTTCTCGCATTGGCGATTAGCCTGCGCTTAAAGCGCTCTTGCTCGAGGGGTTCCTCACGCACGATGAAGTCTTCGTCGCCGAGGCTCACATCCTCTTCGGAGATTGGTAGGTAGTTACTATCCTCCGAGTCCTCGTTCCCGATTGGATTGTCGGGTTAACTTGCCCATCCTCCCAATCATCTTGTTCGGATGTTGGGTCGATAGAGGCTTAGGGGTCTTCGGCATTCTCCGGAGTGTTATTTTCTTTGGTACCGGTATTGCTGTCTTTTTCGAGACGCGATTTTGAGCGGCGCCGCTGACGTCGATGCTTTGGCGGTGCTTCAGCAGGCTTGTCCTCAACCAAATCCTTTTTGCCGTCGTCGTCATCCTCTTTGGGTGTGTCCACCATGTGCACGTCGTATGTGGAGGTGGCCGTCCAACGTCCGGTAAACGGAGGGTCTTGGCCTTGTTCGTCTCCAGCATGTCGGTTAGATCTTCGACAGTGGCTATGAAGTGAGTGGTGGGTGGGGCGTAAAATTCCCCGCTCTCAGCCCCTAGTCTGGGCTGGGCATAGTTCAGAAGCGATTCCTCAGTAATGGCGAGGGATTGCATTAGGTCCAAAGCCTTGTTTAGGCGAGGTTTGGACAGAGAAGCGTGACTCCGCAGAGCTGACCGGGGTGAGAGCCTCCTGGCCACGCCCGCTCGACGTGGACTTTGAGAGTTCGGATTTAGAGTCCGAGGGAGAATCCGACACTTTAGCGACAAGGGGAGCTTGGTTCGTCTTTGGGTTTGCTGATGAAGTCGTCCCCTCTAGATCTCCGGTAGCAAGTTCCATAATTGCAGGGAGTCCGGCGGGCTCTAAACTCCCGTCTTCGGACCTGGTAGTCTGCTTTGGGTCTAAGGCCAGAGCGGTGGTCGGGGCCGCGAAACCTTCGAAGATCAAGTCTCCTTGGATATCGGCGGCATAGTTTAAGTTCCGGAAACTGATTTGATGACCAGGGGTGTAGCTGTCAATCTGCTCAAGGTGGCTAATCGAGTTGGCACGCAGTGCAAAGCCGCCGAATACGAAAATTTGGCTGGGGGGGAAAGTCTCCCGCGAAACTGCATCATTGTAGAGATCGAACGAGCCATCGAACCTTCTGTCAACAGCACAGAGGAACTCTTAATGAAAGCACCAATGCGGTGTCAAAACCGGCCGATCTCGGGTAGGGGGTCCCGAACTGTGCGTCTGAGGATCGAGGGTAACAGGAGGCAGGGGACACGATGTTTACTCAGGTTCGGGCCCTCTTAATGGAGGTAATACCCTACTTCCTGCTTGATTGACTTTGATGAGTATAGGGGTTACAAGAGTTGATCTACCTCGAGATCGTAATGGTTAAACCCTAGATGTCTAGCATGTATGATTGTGATTGCCTCTACGGACTAAACCCTCTGGTTTATATAGACACCGGAGGGGCCTAGGGTTGTACAGAGTCGGTTTACAGAGAAAGGTATCTTCATATCCGAACGTCAAACTTGCCATCCATGCAAAGGAGAGTCCCATCTGGACACGGGGGAAGGTCTCATATCTTGTATCATCACAGCCCATCAGTTCGGCCCATGCCACATAGTCCGGACACCCGGGGACCCCCTAATCCAGGACTCCCTCAATGCATGCCATGGATGAGGAGATGAAGGTGATTGAGAGCAATGGTATGTGGACTTTGGTAACCCGACCTCTAAACCAAAAGGCCATAGGTTTGAAGTGGGTTTACAAGTTAAAGAAGGAAACGAAGGGTGCCATTGTGAAGTACTCCCTCCGTTTGTTTTTATAAGATGTTTCAAACAACTTGTTTTATATTGTGTTGAACACTCTGAATGTCTAAAACATCTTATGTAAATAAACAGATGTAGTACAAAGCAAGACTTCTTGCAAAGTGCTACATACAACGTCAAGAAGTTTACTATGAGGAGGTATTTGCACTGGTTGCTCGACTCGACACGGTGAGAGTGCTCCTAATTTTGGCAGCATAAGAGGATTGGAAGGTTCATCATATGGATGTTAAATCTGCTTTCCTCAACGGTGACCTCACAGAAGAAATGTACGTGGAACAACCCCTCGGCTACGAGAATAAAGGCGAAGAAGGGAAAGTTTACAAGGTCAAGAAGGCACTTTACGGGTTGAAGCAAGCGTCAAGAGCTTGGAACTCAAAGTTAGACCGAAGTTTGGTCTCGCTCGGGTTCAAGAGATGTCCCCTTGAGCACGCAGTCTATACAAAGATCTCCAAAGGATCAATCCTGGTAGTCGGAGTTTATGTCAACGATCTGATTATCACCGGAGATAGCGCGCAAGAAATTGAATGTTTCAAGGCGCAGATGAAGAAGAAGTTTAGCATGAGCCCTCTGGGATTACTCAGCTATTACCTGGGCATCAAAGTGAAGTAAAATTTGGGGAGATTTTCCTATGTTAATCGGCTTATGCGGTCAAGTTATTGGACAAGTGTGGCATGACAGATTGCTACGAGACACAAGCTCCAATGGACCAACGCCACAAGTTGAGCAGGCGTAGCTCAAATCCTCCAGTGGACACCACAATGTATCGAAGCGTTGTAGGCAGCCTAAGATATTTGATGCATACCCGACCTGACTTGGCATATTCAGTCGGGTTCGTGAGTCGTTTCATGGAGAATCCGACAACCAAACACATGAGCGCTGTGAAGCAAATCTTGCGCTATGTGAAAGGCACTATTAATCTTGGCTGCACGTACCGAAAGAGAAAGGAAGGATTGATCCTTCATGGATACTCAGATAGTGACATGGCAGGTGGTGTGGATGATCGAAAAAGCACAACAGGCATGATATTCTACCTTGGCCCAAATCATATCAGCTGGTATTCTCAGAAGCAAAATGTGATTGTGTTGTCTTCATGTGACGTAGAATACATAGCGGCAAGCACGGCGGCTTGTCAAACAGTGTGGCTGAGAATACTCCTAGCTGATCTTGCAAAGCGGCAGGTGCAAAAGGTGTCATTGAAGATCGACAACCAACCTGCAATCTCACTGTGTAAAAATCCGGTTCATCACAAGAGGAGCAAGCACATAGATACCCGGTTTCACTACATCCGGGAGTGCACTGAGGAAGGGATGATCGAAGTTCAGCACGTGAATACGAAGGACTAACTTGTCGACATTCTCACGAAGTCCCTCGGTCGACAGAAGTTCATCAAGATGAGGAAAAAGTCGAAGTGCAAACAATGGGAACAAATTAACCAGATTAAGGAGGTGAATGTAAGAGTTAATCTAGTTGTAGTATTATTAGGTCTGGTCACGTATTAGTCCAACAAGTCGTGTTGAGATCAGAAAACGGACAAGTGTTTGTACGAGTCCGGTTGCGTTGTGTTGGTTGCCGAGTCGGCGACGTGTTGGACGCGGCGTCCCTGTACCTTTTATATACTAGAGAAAATAAATGAAAAGGTGCAAGTCGCATGCACCGCAAAAAACTCCTCTGATCTATTTTCGTTCGCAAGTTATACGGGAGTTTCCGTCGAGTCGTGCCGTCTTGCCGAGATCGATCGATCCATCTAAAGCCAGCCTGCCTGAGTGCTTCTTTAGTGCACATCTGCAGCTCTGGGAAAATTGATCCCGTGATCAAAAGCCAACAACCGATGGGTTTTAGGTTCAACTGTAGAGCAACTAGTCACATTTATGTACATGGATAAGCATCGATGGAGGTCCTGCGATCTCACGGAAGATATGACAACACTTCACGTGATGAGCAGTTAACATTGACAAGCATCACACTAACGGAGTCACAAGACAAGGCCAGCAATTCCCATACAGAAAGGTGTCATCCCTACGTGCTGCAGCATGTCTGCCGATCGTGCAATTCTATGAATCCAAGCTAGCCTTCCACCCCAGGTACTACAGTACCCAGTCTCCACAGTTCCAGAAGCGAAAACCACGTACCCCCTACGTAGTTGGGTTAGGGTTTAGACTCTGGAACATGATGGGAAATTTGAGAGTCTTTCGAGGAGCCTCTCTCACTGACGTTTAGAAAGACACCAATCACTCACTGCCGATCATCGTCTGCCTCCGTGCTTTCCCATGCAAGTAGTTTGGGTTCGAGCTTTCACAGGCCCACCCCGGCTTCATCCACGGGTGAACTGAGCTGCGCCGCTAGAATTGAAACTAAGGTAATTCATAGTTGTAGTACTAGCTACCTTGTACTCCTTCTGTCCCATAATTTAAGATCTTATTAACATTCAATATACTCATATATTAGATGTAATAAAATCTTATTACATTTAATATACTTATTTTTTTTAAGTACTACTGCAACTACGATGCACAAGAAAGTTCAAAAAGAAAACAATTGAAACATTATATTAGAAAAGAGTTTGGTTCATATGTAGAGGTCGAGGGTTTCAACCACCTTTTTCCAAAACGAATATGCTAAAAAAATGTAATATATCTAAGGGTATCTTTGATTCGTATGAATACTGGTGGAAACATAGGAATTTGAAATTTTCGTACGATGACAAATTTATGTGTTTTCACAACCATCCTCTTTGGTTTGGATTTCATAGAAAAAAGAATTTTACAATTCACTCCATCCTATTTTGTACATTTTTGCACAAAGAACAAGGCAACGGCCATAAGAAGTACTCGTATGACATTAACCTGGTCTTATCTTTGTATATGTTCTAATCTTAATTTGAATATGACTTTTTGGATTCATGTGTTTTTCATATTCCTGCTAATCAAACACTAATTTCACAAATTTATGTGTTTTCACAACCCTGTCTTGCACGTGCTATCCTATCATGTTACTGCACTTTTTCTAATCCTGTATTTTGAAATGGTGCGAATCAAAGAGACCCTATAATAGTACAAAACAAAGAATTGGGGCAGTTCACAAACGCAGCATAGTAGAACCTCAACATCTCAATGCAGTATAACTAAAGATAATTACATATAATACGGTGCACGTGAGAGGGAAGAACCAGCTCGGCCCGATCTGACCTAAGCGCAAGAAACAGAAACCTGGCCCATGCGGCGGCCACCAAAAGCCACGCCACGCCACGCCACGGCAAGCGCGGGCCACCGCGCGTACGGGCTGCTCCCCGGGCGCTCGGCAGCTAGATCGTGGGAGCCTCTCGTCACCAGATCCTCGGCCCCGTGGCCGTGGGAAGCGGCCGGATGGATCGTCCGCGCTGCCGCCGCTGCTGCTGCTTCCTGTTGCCGTGCCGAGCCGCTGATCGAGACGGCTGGTTCGATCGCGGCCGTCGCTTTCCCTCGGCCCGGCCGTTCTAGCCGTCTCGTGGTGGCACCCGCTGCGTGATCGAGACGTGGGGTTGTTGCAATCGTCCGTCCGAGTGCAACCGCGCATCCGCCGCGAGAAGCAGCCGGTTTTCCGACGCTGCAAAAAATGGCGCACTCGTGCCGCCGCCGGTGCCGGCACCCCGTACGCCACAGTAGAGTTCTTTCTGGCGCCAATTTACTCCAGGTTAGTGCAGCAATGCGTACTTGCGTGAAACGATAAGCATGCGCCAGGAAGGCCATGGTTCCTCGGTCCCCAATCAACGGCGGTGCATCCGTGAAAGACATGGCGCGGTAAAGCGCTAGGCTACAAATCGTACGGTGCCACAGTAGCCGTAGCTAGCTGGACGAGGGGTACACGCACAGTCAACAGTACCACTCACAAGGCGCCAGGCGCCAGACGCCCGGTACAAAGTACACTTCTTCTTTTTTGCTTTTTATTTAATTTTTTGAGGATCACTTTTTTGGGAGCAACTAGTTAACGAGCGCTTCTTCGGGAGGCTCGCAACGATCAGCGCCACTTGGCACGCTCTCACCCATTCGTCACTTGGCGTTTTCGGCTTTTTAAACGGTTTTTCTTTTCGGGTTTTTTCGAGGTTTTAGTTTTTTTCTGGTCTTTCTTAGCTTTTCGATAAAAAATATTCAAAAAAAAAATTGCGCGAAAAACGCGTTTTCTTTTTTTTTTCTTTCGCGAAAAGTCACGGTTTTTTTTCTGCGAGAGGCACGGGTGTGCTTTAGCGAAAGTCACGGCCGTGCCTTTCAGAAAAAAATACGCGTTTTCTATTTTTTTTCTTTCACGAAAAGTCACGGTTTTTCTTCCGCGAGAGGCACGGTTGTGCTTTCGCGAGAGTCACGGCCGTGCCTCTCGGAAAGGGAAAAACGAAACGCGTTTTCTGTTTTTTTTTCTTTCGCGAGAGGCACGGTTGTGCTTTCGCGAGAGTCACGACCGTGCCTCTCGGAATGAAAAAAATTCGCGTTTTCTGTTTTTCTCTTTCGCGAGAGTCACGGTTTTGCTTTCGCCAGAAGCACAGTTGTGCTTTCGCGAGAGTCACAGGCGTGCCTCTTTCGGAAAGGAAAAAAAACACGTTTTCTGTTTTTTTCCTTCCACGAGAGGCACGTTTTTGCTTCCACGAGAGGCACGGTTGTGATTTCGCGAGAGGCACGGGGCGTGCCTTTTTTAGAAATGGAAAAAACCGTGCTCCGGTTTGGTTTTTACGACCAGTTTTTTTATATAAAAAAAGTTCGTCAAAACCTATTAACATGGGATCTAGTTTTGAAGATCTCAACGTGAGGAATCCAAAGGTGAAAACAGTTTGAGATTTGGACGCACGGTTTAAGAGATAAAACGTTTTGAATAAACGGATCTACGAAAAAGGGAAAACTCCAGGTTGCGACAAGTGGCGCGCCGCATGTGCGCCACTTGTCATGACCTGGGAAGGTGGAGTGTTCTTTACTACGAGTACTCCTTAATTAGTGATTTCGTTTTTCTTGCTGGAAAAAGGTAGAGTACACCTGAGTGATGATGGGCTGGCCTGGCGAACATTTTCCTGTATCCGGGCTGAAGTGAACACATCACATTGACACCAACCAACTGGAGGGCTTCCATCGGCCCAAATAGCAACACATTTTTTTGAGTGGTAAATAGCAACACATTATTCTGCAAAGTTGTTACTACTTCACTACTGCAAAGGCCACGGCCACAAACAAGCTGGATACTACTGACTGCTGCACTCCATAGGCCGTGGCCTAGTGCCCATATGAATTCGTGGTAGTGCCGTTTGTCAGGCGCTCGAATTTGGCATTGCCCGACAGTATTTCCTCCACGGCTTTCTGAAAACAGAGCAACAAATCAGTGATCTCTCCACACACACACACATACTAAACAGAGAGCATCGGTGACAGAAGTTCAAAGGAATCCATAGTAGTAACACTTTTGTACCTCGATGCATGTCAAAGTATACTGCACGTCACTGTCTGAAATTTGGTAGTGGGTGACAAGTCTGACGCTGCAAATTAAGGGGGTTCAAAATGGAGGGTTAGAAATTAGCATGAAGCACACATCATACTGCGTATGAAATAATAAAGCAGTGCGATTCTTTTAAATACAGTCTGAAATTTTAGTCAGAGAACCATGCAGGAACAATATGATGCTTATACTGAGCAGCTGAGCTTGACAATACTACTCAGCAGTAAAATAAAATAAAAATTAAGCAGTTGAGCGAACTGAATTCAACCTCTTGGAGCTTGCTGGCATTGCAAGCACATTGCGCTGTTCCAGGACTTGACACAGTTTGTCAGGCGTTATGCGTGGATCCGCGATATCAAAGAATACCTAGAGAATACACCTCCCAAGGTTACAAATATGATATTTAAAGTTGACATGTCCAAACACAATAGATGGACTCGCAGGCTAACCATATTGGTCTCCACTGAAGTTAAATCAACTGTAAACTGTTTGATTTTCTTCAGTCCATCTGAACAATTGGACAAGACAAGCAATTCAGGGTTGTATGACTTGTCATATAAATAAAGATAAAAAGAACTGCGAGTCCACATGGAAAGGATGATATGAAACCTGCTAAAACTTTGGCCTTCCTATGGTCATCCGCAAGCTTGCCTACGGTGTCGCGAACCGCAACATAGGCAGCAGCACAGAGAATTCCTACCTGCCTCATTCCACCACCTAGTGTCTTCCTAAGAATCTTAGCCTGAAAGTATTCTTCAGATTTCGGTTACATGTTCGCTTAATAAGCAGCTTAAACTTAGTAGGAGTAGCAGAATATCCATGGTCACCTTGTATATGAAGTCCTTCGAACCAACAATAACGGATCCAACAGGAGCACCTAAACCTTTGGATAGGCATACCTGCATTTTGACGTTTAACAGAGAAGTACAGTCACACATCCTATATTAGTGTAGCCCATTCTTATCCGGGTTGCATAATCTAGGAATGTAGCGAGCAAATTGCTACGTACCGAAACTGAATCAGCAGCTCTCACAAGTCTATGAACAGGAACTCCGAGTGCCTGACACGACGACAGTGACGGAAAGTTTCAGGAGACTGAATATGCATACTTCGTACTTAGTCATGCCGGTTTATTCTGATCACACACTGCTTACCACGGAAGCGTTAAAAATACGAGCTCCGTCGATATGAAGCTTCAGGCCATGGCTTTGAGCAACTTCACCAACCTTGTCGGTGTACTCTACAGACAGACACTTCCCACCAGTGCTGCAGCAACAAGAAGAAAATTATGAACCTTGTCGGTCATTCTGATCAGTAACATCAGCAGCAACGTGCATCAGAGAGCAACTCACTTTCCATGCGTGTTCTCCAAGCAGATGAGCCTGGTGGTGGGATAATACATGGCCCCGTCCCGATGCCTGATGGCGGCAACGATCTTGTCGACGTCCATGGTGCCGTCGGGGTTGTTGGGCACGGTCCTGGGGTGGACGCCGCCGAGGGTGGAGATGCCGCCGTTCTCGTAGATGTGGATGTGGGAGTTGTCCCCGAGGATGACCTCGCTGCCCCTGGTGTCGCAGTGCGCGAGGACGGAGACGAGGTTGCCCATGGTGCCCGACGGCACGAACAGGGCGGCCTCCTTGCCCATGATCCTGGCCATCTCCGCCTCGAACCGCTGCGCGGTCGGGTCCGCGCCCAGGACGTCGTCGTCCACCTCCGCCGCGGCCATGGCGGCGCGCATGGCCTCCGATGGCTTGGTCACCGTGTCGGAGCGGAGGTCCACCACCTTGGTCACCATCCCGCCTGCCTGTGTGGCTGTAGCTCGAGCTCACGCTTCAGCAGGATCACGTACGACTCGGGAACTAGAATGATCGATACGAAGCGTTCTGTTAGCAGCGCACTGTAAATCTTGGACGCACCAGCGAGTGGTGCAATTTTTCGTTCGGTAACAAAAAATTTCATGCCAAATCAACAACTTGCAGGCTGTCAACTACTCCCACACGGAAAAACTAACAAGGAGACGTCACTTTTTTTACATTGCACAGGAGTGCCCGGAACTTGGCACGCAATGGACAGACACGGCCTGCACGGCTCCACACATGCACACACGCCAAACGTGTGCAGGTGTAGCCAGGAAGGATACATACAACTCTATCCGCCCAACAACCACAAGCTTTGGCGCCTTCTTGGGGACCATGCTGGTGCATGTCACGCATTTCCTGAGATTTTTGGAAAACGGCGAAAGGATGAACACCCGCACGGCGGCTCCAAGAACAATGGAACCGCGCATCGCAGGGTATCGTCGTTCAGAAACAACAGATGTTTAGCAATCGTCTACTCCTATACATGGCACGAAACGAGGAGGAGAGGAGACGAGTGCACGCGCGCTCATCAGCAATCCGTGAATAAAACAGTGAATAAAACTTGGTACAAGCGGAAGGAGAGGGGGATCTGAGGAACTGAGGCGCACCAGAATCCGTGGAGGGGATGCCGGGATGGAGCCCGAGCCGAGGCGGATGGGAAGGAACTTCCGATGGGAATGGCGGGCGAGAGAAGAGCTGAGAGGAGAGTGGAGTGGTCCGTCTGGCTTCGGAGCTGGCCCTGGCCGCTGCGGAGTCGCGCTTTATACATGGCGACGAGGGTCGGGCGCCGCCTGTCAGATGAAGAGGAGCTGGACGAGACGCCGTCGCGCGATCAGCCACGCCCGCCTCTTGACCACTCGTTGTCACGTGCCCGCGGGCGCCTCCACGTAGGACGGCGCTGGGCCGTTGCTTTTCTTGGCCGCCTCCTTCCATCCAGCTGTGGGTGATGTACACTTCACCTAGTCTCTACTTCAATTGAACGACTTGATGAATAGTCTGTGCGGTTTTTTTTCGCTGGTTTTTTTTCGTCATCCTCTCACCTCCGTTTTATTTTCGTCATCCTCCCACCACTTTCGTCTGGGTTTTTTTGTCCCCCCTCCCACCACCCCGTCCGTTTATTTTTTCACTATTTCCTTCTAAACAAACACTTTCCTACCGTACAAAAAGACACAGATCTAATTTACTAAATTACCCAAATCAAACGATCCATCTCATCAATGCAATTTGCTTTAGGAAGCATATAATGGATGTGAAGGAAACAAATAATAGACTATCCAAATCAATCGATCCATCCCATCAATGTAATTTGATTTAGGAAACATATAATAAATTTTAAGGAAACAAATAACAGACTTAAAGAAAAATTCAATTAACTAATCTCTACTCTTAAAGGCCCCTCGATTGATTTTTGTCCCTCGCTTCCTTTCCCAGCACTGATACAATGGAAGGAATTATAATCAAACGATCCATCTCATCAATGCAATTTGCTTTAGGAAACATATAATGGATGTGAAGGAAACAAATAATAGACTATCCAAATCAATCGATCCATCCCATCAATGCAATTTGATTTAGGAAACATATAATAAATTTTAAGGAAACAAATAACAGACTTTAAAGAAAAATCCAATTAACTAATCTCTACTCTTAAAGACCCCTCGATTGACTTTTGTCCCTCGCTTCCTTTCCCAGCACTGATACAATGGAAGGAATTATAATCCACATATTTGTTCTCCTATATATCCGTGCAGGCAACACAACATAAACCGGTGAAAAAAACACTCACCTCACACGTCCCCCTGCCTGCAATCCCGAGACGCCGCCATCGCTCCAGGCTCCAGCCTCCGCCGTCCTACATCTTGCCCCTCTCCAACCTCAGAGACCTCCGCCACCGCCGCCATCTCGGAACCCCAGTTCAGGGCAGGACTCAGGGAGGGTGTGGCTCTGGACGACGCTGCCGCCGTCGCAGAACCCTAGGGCAGGGCGTGGTCGCGTTGCGGGCAGCGCGAGTGGCCGTGCGTCTCCCCCGTCAGGTTGTCCTCGGCAGGAACTCGGGACCTCCTCCTGACAGAGCCAAGACCCTCCGAGGTCCAAGTCGCTATGCGGCGTGCACAGTAATCTCCCCGGCCTATTCTCTCTTCACGTCAATGCTCCTGCGCTCCGACCCTCCCCGACCCCTCCCAGCAAGCAGCAGAGTCTCTCGGGTTCGAGCTCCACCGGGCCGCCGGCGGCAGCGTCCATGTTCGTTGGGCGGTAATGCAACGGGGCAACGCACGTCCATGTTTGTTCCTATCCAAATATTACATGGTCGCATAATTCTTCCCTAACTTGCAGATGCTATCCAGGACACATTATCCTTCCCTGACATGCAGATGCTATCTAAGCATTTGTGTTCTAACAGAAATAAATAACTTTTTTCATTAAGTCAATAAGAGCAGCACAAAGTCTAGGTCCCTGTCTCGGTGGCAGACGGAAGGAGGAGAGGGATTGACATGTATGAGAATATTAATATTGAACTCTTAAAGTTAATGTGGCCCCGTTGCAACGCACGGGCGTTCTTCTACTAGTAGTAGAATCCTAGTAGATGCGTCACGTCCTCCAGCTCCAATGGTACCGGAAAAGGGAAGAGACCAAGCAAATCAGCCTAGTCCCGGCTGTGCAAATTGGCTGGGACGTCGCCTAAATAAAATCCAATACCGAATGTCTGCATCGGCCTACTCAGCTCACACAAAGAGACCAAGTGGCAGAATAAGAATATTCACTACGCAAACGCCGCCAACAAGATCTCATCTCTCGTTCGAGTTTGTACACTTGCACCGTGGAAATGTTCTCTGAAAGAGGCATGCACGCACTTGATTCGGTACGCATTTCACCTTTCGACAGGCCTACCAGCGACACATGTTACATGCGTCGCAAGTTGCAAATAAGGCTCTGGCTTCACTGAGGCCATCTTCCACAGACCATCCGTATGTGTCTAGACAGAATTCCGCAAGACTCTCTCACTTGTCCCGTAGCATGGATAGTTGAAAGTATATGGTCTCAGAATACAAGTTGGTTTTGGTGGCCTCGCTTGCGACCGGGGTCCTAGCTAGCCACCGGATATTTGCCTTGCATTTCACATGGTGGCTGCCGAGAATGCAAAATGTGACTAACAACGTACGGTGCAGCTGATGAATCATCGTTATCACACCAAGTGACCACACCAAAAACGCGCACAAGAGTGGACGTGTGTTTTTCTTCCTCTTCTTGCTATCTTGATGATGATGTGAGCTCAATCACCGGTGCTGAGTAGCTTTCACTGCTGGCGGATAGAGTTGGGCTGGACGACCCGTGCACGGCCGCCTCCTGCACGTCCAGTACCGGATGAGCCTTTTGAATCAGAGCATGATAGGCCACCGCGTGCTACTTTGCTTGGCTGGTTCCTCGTTCCTGCGAAACACTCGTGAATCGTGGTGGTGCCGTCTGATATAAGTGTCGTGGTAGGTCCAGTAGTGTACGTGGACTCTCCATCCAAGCACATCTGGTCCTTTTTTCCTTCGGAAATCACTGAGATCTTTTAACCAACCAGCGGTACAAACACCACTGAAAACTAAAGAAATTACATCGAAGTCTCTCGGGGCGATTCCTATTCTACTAACAAGATTAGACAAAATAACAACAATAGACATGCAACATTTATCTGTTACCGAAGGGAAAACTGTTTCAGCTGTTCCTGAATAGCTTCCTTCAAAAGGATTGCCGCTTGCTCGGTGAATGTCTCGCTACACGATATAATTTTTTGGAACTGAGGTATAATATCTTTTAGGTGTTTACGCAAGTCGTCCAGAAGTTTATTACCTATTCAATTTGTAATGAATCAAGACATCCTCTTGTTCCAGCCGTCTTCATCCTTCAAATGGACCGATGGCAAGCCACCACATGCTACTCCGACCGTGGAGCTACTCTATCGGTGTTGATCACGAACAGAAAGTTATCAAAGCCGCGATTATGCGGAATCAACGCACTGGCGAAGAAGCCATCACCGACAAGAGAGCCGTAGATTCATGAACCAAACCTTCATTATGTCTCACAGGCGATACGCTAGCACCCGAGGTCGCACCGACGTGAGACATAGACAAGGCCGAAAGATCAAACTACAAAGAAAGCCGCCTACAAACCATCAGCTCAACGGCCATAACGGCCGGCAGAAAATACACCATCGTAGGCAACATTGTCAAGAATGGGAGGCTTGATCAGACCTTCTTTGCCGGACCGATGCTACCGTCACCAGGTATGATGCACATTTTTGTCTAACTCCGATGTATCAATATACCACAAATTTATCTATCTTTTTATCATGGAGGGATTAACAACCCCTCTTACTCGTCGGGTTGCGAGGATTTGTTCTTTGTGTGCAGATACCGTTTACATAGTGTTGCTTGGTTCTCCTACTGGTTCGATAACCTTAATTTCATAACTGGGGAAATACCTACCGTAGTTGTGCTGCATAATCCTTTCCTCTTCGGGAAAATACCGACGCGGATACGAGCTATCAGAAGGAAATTTCTAGCGCCGTTGCCGGGGAGACATCATCAACATCTATCAGGTTCCTAATCACAAATCCCATCTCCTTACAATTTATATTATTTGTCATTTGCCTGTCGTTTTCATCCCCCCCCCCCACTTCACAAAAATTTGCCTTTTTATTCGCCTTCTTTTTCGTTTGCCTTTTTCTCGTCAGATCTCATCTTTGTTTGTGTTACCATGTACCTTCTATTTGCTTGCATCTTCGCTTGCTAAAAATCTATTGATATGGATACTCATCCACTTGCTAATTTTTTTTAAAAGATCCAATTATGATGAACCCATTGCTAGAGAATTGAGTTCACTAGATTATCTTTATAAAGTTTTGCTTGAGATTCGTGAATCTGAAAATTATGATGAAGTGTTAAAAGAAGAAATTTATGAAGTGATTCATGATAGCTCCTTAGATGAAAAGCATGATTGCAATGATGTTATTATAAATTATATTAATCACTGGTACACGTCGGTGCTATACAAACAGTTTTTAACCCCTTTCCACGAAGGCATTTGGAACTGTCGCCTAGTGAGTGACGACGATAGGGGGACCTTCCCACACGACCCAGAAACCGTCAGGGATATGCCCTCCTGGCACACACGCTCGGCAAAATGAGGTCGTGTGCGACCGGCGAGCGCTCAAATACGGAAATACGTATAGTAGAACTAAAAAATAATTATACAGGCAAAATTGTTTTCGGTCGCAAGTACATCCCACACAGTGAGTCCCCGCTAAACGTTTCCGTTTGTATGTACATCCCATACAGTCGCTCCAAGGAAAACGTTTTCGTTCACAGGTACATCACACACAATTTTCCCCGTTAAATCATTTGTGATAGTGTTGCCATTGCACATGATATTAACAATTTTATTGTTTGCGTTATTGAATGCATCACACACAGTGCGTAGAAGAAACTGTATGGCAAAGTCTGTCCATTACACACAGTTTTTATGTCGTAAACGTTTGCGCAAGCTGGCCTAACACAAACACTTTTCAAGAGAAGGTCGTGTGTGATTGTTCATTGATCCAACACGGTTTATTCCTAGAAACTGTGTGCGTTGCCTGAGGTCATCGTCCATGGTATTTTCTGAATAACCGTTTGCAATAGCAAAACCCAATTAGCAAGCTAATTCGTCATTAGCAGGCTAATTGCCCTATTATTAATAATTTATTTATTAATCTAATTGACATTCATATTAAGCACATAATATATTTCATTTCCATATTAAGGAAGCAGGATTTCATAACTGAAATACAACAGTGTACAACATGATATAGCTTCAGCACTCAGCTACCCCATTACACAACTGCACCGGCACCAAGTTTCACATGCAACGTGTAGAACCTTTCAAAATTAGCATCATAGACGGTATATAGACAAATGCATCTCATCTGGAAAACTGTTGAAGCGGAAGACGAATATTGATCCTTCATTCATGTTGAAGGTCTTTGCAATTTAGGCCGGTGCCTCGGGTGATTGGCCGTTCGTCGTTCGTCCTCTTCAGAAATACTTCAATATTGAACCATGGGTGTTGTATGAAAACCTTCCTCGCCTCCTGACCATAGAGGTGGTTTGAGAGGTAATCATCAGTGAACTGCTTTGGAAAGGCCCGAAAACAAGGATGCGCATAAATATCTTCTCTATATTGGAAATGGGGCAAAAGAATAAAAAAAGGCAAGGTATAATAGTTAGTACCATCTTGTAGTGAACTGATGTCTTCTTCATTATGCAGACAAAGATCTTGTTGTTTTTTGTCGCTAATTTTTTATCCTAACAATCTTTCTCAGTTTCTTGACTTGATTGATATTCATGGACAACTCATTTCCCCATATGCAAAAAGGGTCGAACAGTGGGTCAAAACCTCTGATAGCAGGACCTACATGTGCAAGACCAAATTGTTAAAAACCTAAATATTAGAATGGTTCCTGCAATTGCACAATAATGTGCTATTAGACAACGGACCATGCACGTGCTAACCTTGATTATAAACCTCAGTGCTTCCCATTGTTTCCCTGCAACACATATAAGGTAGTTAGTCATCAGGTTAAGTAAGGGTTCGCATGCTATCAGTAAAATATGTTGATTAAAAATAAGCACATTGCAGATTCATCAAATTACACTACTAGGAAACAACTTATAGGTAGAAATTTACTAGTAGCGTCTGTCTGGGCCACCATGCTACTGGTAAGTACTAGTAGCGCTGGGTACCAAACACGCTACTGGTATAACTTAGCAGTAGCGTTGATTTTGTCTAGCCGCGCTACTACTAAGTGGTTCTTGTCATGCCCTCGGGACTGGCCATAGTAGTAGCGTGGGTTCCCGAGACCGCGCTACCACTACGAACTTAGTCATAGCGCGATTCACCGACATGCGCTACAACTAAGCACACCACACCTGCCTGTCTCCCTTGTCCCCCTCTCTCCTTCGTCACGTTCTCTCTTCCCCCCTTCCTCCCTCGACTCTGATCCAGATCCAACCTCTGTGCCATGTTGCGTCCTCTTCCCCATCGCCGCCAACCACCATCCCCACACTTTCTCTCCCTTTGCCCGTGGATCCATCTCTTCCATGGACGCCTCCCACACCGTCTCCTCCTTCCCCCATCTCATCACTAGGGAAGACAAGGCAAGCAGGAGGAAGATCGGCCGTGTAGGTCAGATCCATCCGCCACGACCTCGACGGAGATGGCCCAGTGGATGGAGCGGACCTGCAAATCGTCAAGCCAAGGTAGCAGGGCAGCAGGGCTCCATCCTTGATTTCCTTGACCATCTTGGATTACCTTCCCTGATTTCCTTGATTCCTCACGCACAGGGCAGTTGAGCTCCATCCTTGTTCTCTTCTCCACGGGGGTCACGCACAGGGCTCCACCTACAAGTGAAGAGAAGACCACTTCTCCTCCGAGTCTTCTTCTTCCTACTCTTCAAGGTCCCTCTCTCCCTCTCATGCTCTTCCTGAATTAATGGTGTTAGGTGTCACAACCAAACTGAAACTTTTTTATCTTTAGAGAGAAGAAAACTGAATCTTCAATTAGGTTAGCTTGCACCTGCTGTTGCTTTTTTATCTTCATTTATTTAACCGAAATAGTAATTTACATTGAAGTTTTTTTAATTATTCACAGACACTTATTTATGCATTGTTCTTCCTGTATATAATAGATGTTGTATTTTTAGTTGATCAGGTTGTCAATGTATGTTTATCCACTGTATAATGTAGGAGTGCAATCCTTAGAGCTGAATTTTACATAAATGAGATGCAATGTCATTTTTTATTTTACAAATAACAATAATCTAATCTACCTTAATTAGATCAGCTATGTTTATGGCAAACCTTCATAAGGAAGCAAGAAATGCCAATTTTTGTTTATGTGGTTCAACATTCTTTCATTGTTCTGTAACTACTTTGTGTCTTGAATTCAGTTATGCACCGTTATAGGATAGATAGCCTGGACCACAAAAGGCGTGGCATTAACTTAGTGGTAGCTGAATGATACGTCCCCAACGTATCTATAATTTTTGATTGTTCCATGCTATTATATTATCTGTTTTGGATGTTTAATGAGCTTTATTATACACTTTTATATTATTTTTGGGACTAACCTATTAACCGAAGGTCCAGTGCAAATTGATGTTTTTTTTGACTATTTCAGTGTTTCGCAGAAAAGGACTATCAAACGGAATCCAAACAGAATGAAACCTTCGGGAGAGTGATTTTTGGAAAAAACGTGATCCAGGAGACTTGAAGTGGACATCAAGAAAGAAGCGAGGAGGCCACGAGGCAGGGAGGCACGCCTACCCCCCTGGGCACGCCACCCACCCTCGTGGGCCCCTTGCAACTCCACCGACCTACTTCTTCCTCCTATATATATCCATATACCCCGAAAACATCTAGGAGCACCACGAAACCATATTTCCACCGCCGCAACCTTCTGTACCCGTGAGATCCCATCTTGGGGCCTTTTCCGGCGCTCCGCCGGAGGGGGAATCGATCACGGAGGGCTTCTACATCAACACCATAGCCTCTCCGATGATGTGTGAGTAGTTTACCACACACCTTCGGGTCCATAGTTATTAGCTAGATGGCTTCTTATCTCTCTTTGGATCTCAATACAAAGTTCTCCTCGATTCTCTTAGAGATCCATTCGATGTAATTCTTTTTGCAGTGTGTCTGTCGAGATCCGATGAATTGTGGGTTTATGATCAAGATTATCTATGAACAATATTTGAATCTTCTCTGATTTTTTTATGTATGATTTGTTATCTTTGCAAGTCTCTTTGAATTATCCGTTTGGTTTTCCCTACTAGATTGATCTTTCTTGCAATGGGAGATGTGCTTAGCTTTGGGTTCAATCTTGCAGTATCCTTTCCCAGTGACAGCAGGGGCAGCAAGGCACGTATTGTATTGTTGCCATCGAGGATAAAAAGATGGGGTTTATATCATATTGCTTGAGTTTATCCCTCTATATCATGTCATCTTGCCTAATGTGTTACTCTGTTCTTATGAACTTAATACTCTAGATGCATGCTGGATAGCAGTCAATGTGTGGAGTAATAGTAGTAGATGCAGAATCGTTTTGGTCTACTTGTCGCGGACGTGATGCCTACATACATGATCATGCCTAGATATTCTCATAATTATGCACTTTTCTATCAATTGCTCGATAGTAATTTGTTCACCCTTCATAATACTTATGCTATCTTGAGAGAAGCCACTAGTGAAACCTGTGGCCCCCGGGTCTATTTTCCATCATATAAGTTTCCAATCTATTTTTACTTTGCAATCTTTTCTTTCAATCTATATCATAAAAATATCAAAAATATTTATCTTATCATCTCTATCAAATCTCACTTTTGCAAGTGGTCGTGAAGGGATTGACAACCCCTTTATCGCGTTGGTTGCATGGTTCTTATTTGTTTGTGTAGGTACGAGGCGACTTGTGTGTAGTCTCCTACTGGATTGATACCTTGGTTCAAAAACTGAGGGAAATACTTACGCTACTTTGCTGCATCACCCTTTCCTCTTCAAGGGAAAAACCAACACAAGCTCAAGAGGTAGCAAGAAGGATTTCTGGCGCCTTTGCGGGGGAGATCTACGCCAAGTCAAGTCAAGACATACCAAGTACCCATCACAACTCTTATCCCTCGCGTTACATTATTTGCCATTTGCCTCTCGTTTTCCTCTCCCCCACTTCACCCTTGCCGTTTTATTCGCCCTCTTTTTCCATTCGTCTCTTTTCGCATGCTTCTTGTGTGCTTGTGTGTTGGATTGTTTGTCACGATGGCTCAAGATAATACTAAATTGTGTGATATTTCCAATACCAACAACAATGATTTACTTAGCACTCCGATTGCTCCTATTACCGATGTTGAATCTTGTGAAATTAATGCTGCTTTGTTGAATCTTGTCATGAAAGATCAATTCTCTGGCCTTCCTAGTGAAGATGCCGCTACACATCTAAACTACTTTGTTGATTTGTGTGATATGCAAAATAAGAAAGATGTGGATAATGATATTGTTAAATTGAAGCTATCTCCGTTTTCTCTTAGAGATCGTGCTAAAACTTGGTTTTCGTCTTTGCCTAAAAATAGTATTGATTCTTGGAATAAGTGCAAAGATGCTTTTATCTCCAAGTATTTTCCTCCCACTAAGATCATCTCTCTTAGAAACGATATTATGAATTTTAAACAACTTGATCATGAGCATGTTGCACAATCTTGAGAGAGGATGAAATTAATGATACGTAATTGCCCTACACATGGATTAAATTTATGCATGATTATACAAAAAAATTATGCCGGATTGAATTTTGCTTCCAGAAATCTTTTAGATTCGGCCGCGGGAGGCACTTTTATGGAAATCACTTTAGGAGAAGCTGCTAAACTCCTAGATAATATTATGGTTAATTATTCTTAATGACAACCGAAAGATCTACTAGTAAAAAGGTTCATGCGATAGAAGAGATTAATGTTTTGAGTGGAAAGATGGATGAACTTATGAAATTGTTTGCTAATAAGAGTGTTTATTATGATCCTAATGATATGCCTTTGTCTACTTTTATTGAGAATAATAATGAATCTATGGATGTGAATTTTGTTGGTAGGAACAATTTTGGTATGAACGCGTATAGAGGAAACTTTAATCCTAGGCCGTATCCTAGTAATTCCTCTTATAATTATGGTAATTCCTACAACAAATCTTATGGAAATTTTAATAATATGCCCTCTGATTTTGAGACTAGTGTTAAAGAATATGATTTCTCAAAAGAATTTTAATGCTTTGCTTGAAGAAAAATTGCCTAAGATTGATAAGTTGGCCAGGAACATGGATAGAATGATAATAGGGATGAAGATCTAAAAGTGATTGATGTGTCTCGTATTAAATCTTTGTTTTGAAATATGAATCTTGATAATGATGGGACTGGAGATGAGTCAACTTTAGTTAATAGGCATCCCAATGATTCGGAGTTTTTAGATCTTGATGCAAAATTTGGTAAAAGTGGGATTGAAGAGGTCAAAACTTTACATAGCAATGAACCCACTATTTTGGATTTCAAGGAATTTAATTATTATAATTGTTGTTTAATAGATTGTATTTCCTTGTTGCAATCCGTATTAAATTCTCCTCATGCTTATAGTCAAAATAAAGCTTTTACCAAACATATCGTTGATGCTTTAATGCAATCTTATGAAGAAAATATTGAATTAGAAGTTTCTATCCCTAGAAAACTTTATGGTGAGTGGGAACCTACTATTAAAATTAAGATTAAAGATCATGAATGATATGCTTTACGTAATTTGGGTGCTAGTGTTTCCACGATTCCAGAAACTTTGTGTGATGTATTAGGTTTCCGTGAATTTGATGATTGTTTTTTAAACTTGCACCTTGCAGATTCCACCATAAACTTTGTGTGATGTATTAGGTTTCCGTGAATTTGATGATTGTTTTTTAAACTTGCACCTTGCGGATTTGGTGGAATCCGCAAGGTGCAAGTTTAAAAAACAATCATCAAATTCACGGAAACCTAATACATCACACAAAGTTTCTGGAATCGTGGAAACACTAGCACCCAAATCACACAAAGCATAGCACTCATTATCTTTAATTTTAATCTTAATAGTAGGTTCCCACTCATCATAAAGTTTTCTAGGGATAGAAACTTCCAATTCAAGCTTTTCTTCAAATGATTGCATCATAGCATCAACGATATGTTTAGTAAAAGCTTTATTTTGATTATAAGCATGAGGAGAATTCAACATGGATTGTAAAAAGGAAATACAATCTATTAAAGAACAATTATCATAATTAAATCTATGGGAAGAATTAATGATGTTCTTATTGTTGCAAATAGGAATTATGTGCCCGTAGATTTCATTGTTCTTGATATAGATTGCAATCCTACATGTCCTATTATTCTTGGTAGACATTTCCTTAGAACGATTGGTGCAGTTATTGATATGAAAGAAGGAAATAATAGCTTCCAATTTCCGTTAAGGAAAGGCATGGAACACTTTCCTAGAAAGAAAATTAAATTACCTTATGAATCTATTATGAGAGCCACATACGGATTGCATACCAAATATGGTAATACCTAGATCTATTCTCGCTTTTATGCCTAGCTAGGGGCGTTAAACGATAGCGCTTGTTGGGAGGCAACCCAATTTTATTTTTGTTTCTTGATTTTTGGTTCTGTTTAGTAATAAATAATTCATCTAGCTTCTGTTTAGATGTGGTTTTATGTTTTAAATTAGTGTTTTGTGCCAAGTAGAACCTTTGGGAAGACTTGGGTGAAGTCATTATGATCTTGCTGTAAAAAACAGAAACTTTAGCGCTCACGAGATTAGCTACCATTTTTTACTGGAGAGTGCTTTTAGGTTGATTATTTTTGAAGATGATTAATAGACAAATTTCTCACGTCCAGAACTTTATTTTAGAATTTATGGAGTTCCAGAAGTATACGTTTGATCCATATCACTATAGACTGTTCTATTTTTGACAGATTCTGTTTTTCGTGTGTTGTTTGCTTATTTTGATGAATCTATGGCTAGTATCGGAGGGTATAAACCATAGAGAAGTTGTAATATAGTAGTTTTAACACCAATATAAATAAATAATTAGTTTATTACATTACCTTGAAGTGGCGGTTTGTTTTCTTTCGCTAACGGAGCTCATGAGATTTTTCTGTTGAGTTTTGTGTTGTGAAGTTTTCAAGTTTTGGGTAAAGATTTGATAGATTATGGAATAAGGAGTGGAAAGAGCCTAAGCTTGGGAATGACCAAGGCACCCCAAGGTAAAATTCAAGGACAACCAAAAGCCTAAGCTTGGGGATGCCCAGGAAGGCATCCCCTCTTTCGTCTTCGTCTATCGGTAACTTTACTTGAGGCTATATTGTTATTCACCACATGATATGTGTTTTGCTTGGAGCGTCTCGTATGAGTTGAGTCTTTGATTTTATTTTACCACAATCATCCTTCCTGTACACACCTTTTTGGAGAGACACACATGAATCGGAATTTATTAGAATAGTTTATGTGCTTCATTTATATCTTTTGAGCTAGATAATTTTGCTCTAGTGCTTCACTTATATCTTTTAGAGCACGGTGGTGGCTTTGTTTTATAGAAATTATTGATCTCTCATGCTTCTCTTATATTATTTTGAGAGTCCTTTAGAACAGCATGGTAATTTGCGTTGGCTATAAAATTAGTCCTAATATGATAGGCATCCAAGATTGGCATAATAAAAACTTCCATAAAAAGTGCATTGAATACTATGAGAAGTTTGATACTTGATGATTGTTTCGAGATATGAAGATGGTAATATTAGAGTCGTGCTAGTTGAGTAATTGTGAATTTGAGAAATACTTGTGTTGAAGTTTGCAAGTCCCGTAGCATGCACGTGTGGTAAACGTTGTGTGGCAAATTTGAAACATGAGGTGTTCTTTGATTGTCATCCTTATGAGTGGCGGTCGGGGACGAGAGATGGTCTTTTCCTACCAATCTATCCCCCTAGGAGCATGCGCGTAGTGCTTGGTTTTTGATGAATTTTAGATTTTTGCAATAAGTATGCGAGTTCTTTATGACTAATGTTGAGTCCATGGATTATACGCACTCTCACCTTTCGATCATTGCTAGCCTCTTCGGTACCGTGCATTGCCCTTTCTCCCCTTGAGAGTTGGTGCAAACTTCGCCGATGCATCCAAACCCCATGATATGATACACTCTATCACACATAAACCTCCTATATCTTCCTCAAAACAGCCACCATACCTACCTGTTATGGCATTTTCATAGCCATTCCGAGATATATTGCCATGCAACTTTCCGCCGTTTCATTTATTATGACACGCTTCATCATTGTCATATTGCCTTGCATGATCATGTAGTTGACATCGTATTTGTGGCAAAACCACCATGCATAATTTACCATACATGTCACTCTTGATTCATTGCCCATCCCGGTACACCGCCGGAGGCATTTAGATAGAGTCATATTTTGTTCTAGTATCGAGTTGTAAGTAAATAGAAGTGTGATGATCATCATTAATAGAGCATTGTCCCAAATAAAAAAAAGAAAGGCCAAAAAAAGAGAAAGGCCCAAAAAAAAGAAAAAAAAGGAAAGAAATATAAAGGGACAATGCTACTCTCCTTTTTTTCCACACTTGTGCTTCAAAGTAGCACCATGATCTTTATGATAGAGAGTCTCTTGTTTTGTCACTTTCATATACTAGTGGGAATTTTTCATTATAGACCTTGGCTTGTATATTCCAACAATGGGCTTCCTCAAATGCCCTAGGTCTTCATGAGCAAGCAAGTTGGATGCACACCCACTTAGTTTATTTTGTTGAGCTTTCATACATTTATATCTCTAGTGCATCCGTTGCATGGCAATCCCTACTCCCTGCATTGACATCAATTGATGGGCATCTCCCTAGCCCGTTGATTAGCCACGTCAATGTGAGACTTTCTCTCTTTTTTGTCTTCTCCACATAACCACCATCATCATACTCTATTCCACCTATAGTGCTATATCCATGGCTCACGCACATGTATTGCATGAAAGTTGAAAAACGTTTGAGATTACTAAAGTATGAAACAATTGCTTGGCTTGTCATCGGGGTTGTGCATGATAAGAGCATTCTTGTGTGACGAAAATGGAGCATGACCAAACTATATAATTTTGTAGGGATGAACTTTCTTTGGCCATGTTATTTTGAGAAGGCATAATTACTTAGTTAGTATGCTTGAAGTATTATTATTTTTATGTCAATATTAAACTTTTATCTTGAATCTCTCGGATCTAAATGTTCATGCCACAATAAAGAGAATTACTTAGAAAATTATGTTAGGTAGCATTCCACATCAAAAATTCTATTTTTATCATTTACCTACTCGAGGACGAGCAGGAATTAAGCTTGGGGATGCTTGATACGTCTCCAACGTATCTATAATTTTTGATTGTTCCATGCTATTATATTACCTGTTTTGGATGTTTAATGGGCTTTATTATACACTTTTATATTATTTTTGGGACTAACCTATTAACCGAATGCCTAGTGCAAATTGCTGTTTTTTTGCCTATTTCAGTGTTTCGCAGAAAAGGAATATCAAACTGAATCCAAACAGAATGAAATCTTCGGGAGAGTGATTTTTTGGAAAAACGTGATCCAGGAGACTTGGAGTGGATGTCAAGAAAGAAGCGAGGAGGCCACGAGGCAGGGAGGCGCGCCCCCACCCTCATGGGCCCCTCGCAGCTCCACCGACCTACTTCTTCCTCCTATATATACCCATATACCTTGAAAACATCCAGGAGCACCACGGAACCCTATTTCCACCACTGCAACCTTCTGTACCCATGAGATCCCATCTTGGGGCCTTTTCCGGCGCTCCGCTGAAGGGGGAATCGATCACGGAGGGCTTCTACATCAACACCATAGCCTCTCTGATGATGTGTGAGTAGTTTACCACATACCTTCGGGTCCATAGTTATTAGCTAGATGGCTTCTTCTCTCTCTTTGGATCTCAAGACAAAGTTCTCCTCGATTCTCTTTGAGATCCATCTGATGTAATTCTTTTTGCGGTGTGTTTGTCGAGATCCGATGAATTGTGGATTTATGATCAAGATTATCTATGAACAATATTTGAATCTTCTCTGAATTCTTTTATGTATGATTTGTTACCTTTGCAAGTCTCTTTGAATTATCAGTTTGGTGTGGCCTACTAGATTGGTCTTTCTTGCCATGGGAGATGTGCTTAGCTTTGGGTTCAATCTTGCGGTGTCCTTTCCAAGTGATAGCAGGGGCAGCAAGATACGTATTGTATTGTTGCCATCGAGGATAAAAAGATGGGTTTATATCATATTGCTTGAGATTATCCCTCTACATCATGTCATCTTGCTTAATGCGTTACTCTGTTCTTATGAACTTAATACTCTAGATGCATGCTGGATTGCGGTCGATGTGTGGAGTAATAGTAGTAGATGCAGAATTGTTTCGGTCTACTTGTCGCGGGCGTGATGCCTACATACATGATCATGCCTAGATATTCTCATAATTATGCACTTTTCAATCAATTGCTCGACAGTAAGTTGTTCACCCACCGTAATACTTATGCTATCTTGAGAGAAGCCACTAGTGAAACCTATGCCCCCCGGGTCTATTTTCCATCATATAAGTTTCCAATCTATTTTTACTTTGCAATCTTTACTTTCAATCTATATCATAAAATACCAAAAATATTTATCTTATCATCTCTATCAGATCTCACTTTTGCAAGTGGTTGTGAAGGGATTGACAACCCCTTTATCACGTTGGCTGCAAGGTTCTTATTTGTTTGTGTAGGTACGAGGCGACTTGTGTGTAGTCTCCTACTGGATTGATACCTTGGTTCTCAAAAACTGAGGGAAATACTTACGGTACTTTGCTGCATCACCCTTTCCTCTTCAAGGGAAAAACCAACGCAAGCTCAAGAGGTAGCACTGAGCTGCTAATAAAGGGCATGGGTGAACAAATGAAGGTGACTGGGATTTTAAAATGAAGTTAAATTGTGATCAACACAAAGCTTTTGTCTTATTTTTTATGTCAACTAATGCTATTTGTGATTTCACAAATTGCAGTCAGCTTTGGTTACCTTAGTATAGCTTCTTTATGATTTTTTAGCTTGACACATTTGATGCCACAAAATTCATGAGTAGTCAAAATTGAATGGGATACTGAGTATTTGAAGTTCCGTATTGCCAGACCAGCTAATCCTGTCGCCAGGCAACTCTTCTCACCCCCTCTTTTCCTCTTGTTATAATCAAATTTATATTATAAGCGACAAAATATTGTGCTGGTGGCTACTAAGTTAGTAAGCATGCTTGATGCATTATGCTACTAACTTTCTAATCATATCATGGATGGACCAATGTTTGTGTCCGCGCAATCTGTCTGTATTGTTGTGGCGTATCAACTGCTTATTAGCCCCACATGTGCATTTCCATTTTAAAATTCATGGGTGCCCGACAGACAGGTACACTACAAAAAAAGACATCCGTGACATTTTGGGCCGAACGAATTTTATTCCTGTCATACATATGACACTTCTATGACGATAATTGTGACAAAAACCGGTATCATCATAGATGTGGTGGGCTCCTACTTCTATGACAAAAAATCATGACAGAAAATGGGCTTTTCGTCCTGGGCGGGCCGGAGACCCAGCTGCATGACATTCTTTGGGCCGTCCATGACGGAAAAAACTGTGGTAGATGCGAGGGGGAGGAATTTTTGGGGAGTTCCCGGTTACGGTGGGAGGTCGGGGGCCGAGCGATGCGCGTTTCTCTCGTACACGTACACGCGTGTGTGCGAGGCGATGGCTCTAACTGAACCCGAGCGAGGCGTTGGGCTCTAACTGAACCCGAGCGATTGTACTACAGGCTATGCATTACTGAACCCGAGCGATCGATCGATGGCTGTTAACTGAACCTGATCGAGCGATTCCTTCGCTACTGCTGCTAACTGAAGCCGATCGATGGGATGAACAGTGAGCGTTGCGGGTTGAGGGGGGGGGGGTTGGATGAACACTGAGCGGTGGCGTTGCCTCTGGATGAACAGGACCCCGTGGTGTGGTGGAGGGCTGGATGAACAGTAGACGATGGAGGGGTGCCCGTGGAGGGGTGGATGAACAGGACCCCGTGGTGTGGAGGGCTGGATGAACAGTAGACGATGGAGGGCAGGATGAACAGTAGCCCGTGGAGGGGTGGTTGAACAGGAGCCCGTGGAGAGGACTGGTTGAACAGTAGCCGGTGGAGTAGCGCGCGGTGGAGGCTGGATGAACAGGAGCCCGTGGATGAACAATCGCAGGTGGAGGCTGGAGGAGGTCGACGGTGGATGAACAGTAGCTCGTGGCGGCCGGAGGGGGTCGACGGTGGAGATGAACAGTATCTCGTGGAGTCCCGTTTTGGGGTACGCCACACCCCTCCCGATGAACAGGACCCCTGTTTCGACCGTAGCGCTCCAACACAAGTCCGTTTCCTCCGTTTTGCGGTACGCCACACCCCTCCCGATCAACAGGACCCCCGTTTCGACCGTAGGAGGTCCGTTTCCTTCGTTTTGCGGTACGCCGGACCCCTCCGATGAACAGGATCCTGTTTCGAACGTGGCCGGTCAAACACAAGGCCGTTTCCTCCATTCGACGGTACGCCAGGCCTCGTTTCCATCGCCTGTTCCGTCCAAGCCCTCCCGATGAACACGACGCATTCCGTTGCCTCCCCATGAACATGACGCATTCCGTTGCCTCCCCATGAACACGTTGACGACGCTCTTTCTCCGTTCCGACCCAGCCATGTACACGAGCCCTGGCCGTACGTATGCGCGAGTAGGCGTTCGAGACCCCGCCCGTATGTACACATACGTGGCCGTATTTTCTTTCTTGCACCCTGGCCACTGTACGTACGTGTACATGCTACGCGCGCGCCTCTACTACGATACATGCACGCCTCTACATCCACCAGTATATATGTACGTACACGTTCGCGACCAAAATGACAACGCAACATACGCTTCGACCAGATGGGTCCCGACTGTCAGGCACTTCCTTGCGTGCGAAGATGTAGCTGGTGGGTCCCAGCAGTCAGGGGGCGAAATACGGTGGCCCGTCCGGTGGCTCCCCGTTGTCAGGTGGAGGAATAATTATTTTGCACATAATAAGGAGGCACTTCCTTGCTGCGTCCATGGACCCAGCTGTCAGCCTCTCCACGTACAGTCCACGTCCGATGGAAGCCGTTCCTTGACCACGTTGACCACGCCGCGCCGAGAGGACCAGGGCGGTGGATGATGAAGCTATGTACCTAGGGTAGGGGCATGGACCTGTCCTAAGTGCCCTACCCAAGGACATCCCTAGAAGAAGTCGCCTTTCAATCGACTTGGAGGTATCCCACTCGACGGATTCAAGACACTCGACCATGACGCTATCACTCGACCACTAAGCAAAGCACTCGACTGAAAGGAGTTCTACAGTCACTCCGCACGCAAACGGTCGGTCATTAAGTAGCTCTTATGGTCATTATAGCACTTTATTAGGGGTGTTACCAGTAACGCCTAACCTTAATGTACTTTAAACCCAGCATTACTGAGGGCTGGAGGGGCCTGGCGAACTCTATATAAGCCACCCCCTCCTCAGTATCAAGGGTTCGCACCCCTGTTATCCTTACACGCGTAATCCAATCGACCGCCTCCGGGCACCAAGACGTAGGGATGTTACTTTCTCCGAGAAGGGCCTGAACTCGTAAACCTTGTGTTCTTACAATTCCTACATAGCTAAGATCTAGCCTCTCCATACTTACCCCCCTACATCACTGCCAGACTTAGAACCACGACAGTTGGCGCCCACCGTGGGGCTGGTATCTTAGCGCTTGATTGTAGGAGTTGCGATTTTTCCGATCTCCTTGATCATGGTTTCGGGCGGAGCTTTGGTGGAGGGCCGCGAGATCTGTCTCGGCGCGCTCACGTTCATCGCCGACGACTCCGCTTGGCTTCAGGAGGCGCCACTCGATATCGACGCGCTCCCCGTCCGCGGGGCGACGCACTTCCGCGCATGTGTTCGTGGCGTCCTCTTGTGGCGGCCGTCGACCCAGTATCGGAAGGCTCCCGTGTCGTCTCCCCACCTTGTCTCTCGCCGGTGCAAGCGCTCTGGTCGATCGAGACTTCAGAGGTGGGTGAGGCATGCGGTGGCCCACCAGTCGGCCACCCCACAAGTCCCGGCAATCGAGCCCGACGAATCTCTCTACGGCCTGTTTGATCTGTCGACTGGCTCCACAGAGACCGCATCCGAATGCGACAGCAGTGACCCTGCGGCGGAGGTTCTGGCGATTGATGGGACACGCAGCCCTCCCGGTTTTCCCCGTACCGACGGAGGCGCGGGTGGGGGCGACCGGTGCATCCCCACGAAGAGTATCTCCCCGAGCCTCTCACGTCGTTGCAGCGAGAGGAGCTTCGCCGCCGGAACATGGATGCACTCCACACTCCTATGGTTGGAGAAACCCCGGAGGCTCGAGCCTTGAAGGACGCGCGCTTGGCTAACTTGGCCGCGCGCACTCGACTGGAGAATCTCCAGCGAGCACTCGACGAGAAAGCGCGTCAGCGGGCTCCCGAGTCCAGTCGACGTCAGCTCTTCCCGCCTACGCAAGTATATCGAACTCCAGTTCAGAATTTGGCAGCCGCGGCCCGAATAGCGGAATCAATTCAGCCCTCACAGTCAGAGGCTGGCCGGGGCCTGTTGCAAATCAGGGCGTTACTCCGGGCAGCGGGAAACCAGAATTCCGTTGTTTCTCAGTCGCGGAATAGGATCCACAGTCGGTCCGTTGTAGCGGATACAGTGCAATTGGCTCACAGCCTAAGATCGCCCCCGCGGCGTGATCGACGTGAAGACCGACATGATCAGTACAGAAGAAATGAGCAGTATGATCACCGATTCGATCGTGATGATCGACGTCGAGTGCCAACCCCTCCCCCAAGGAGTGGGTCTTATGCGCCTCGACAGTAGGATGACAGACGCCCTCATAGTGTTGGGCGGAGGATTCCAGTCGACCCCAGGGAACCAGGCTTTGATGCGAGATCTATCCTCGTTCAAAGTTTGGTCGACAGGAACAGAGCCCACTGAGAAGGCCACGACAGAGATGCGCCTACCAGCAGCAGGGTGCATGTTTCAGGGCCAGAGTGTTTCAGTCGAGCCATCAGGGCCGCAGTGATTCCTCCCAATTTCAGGTTGGCGACTGGAGTCAGCAAGTTCACTGGTGAGTCTAAGCCTGACACTTGGCTCGAAGATTACCGAGTAGCTGTCGAGATTGGCGGTGGCAACGATGAGGTGGCTATGAAACATTTGCCTCTCCTGTTAGAGGGCTCAGCCAGAGCGTGGCTGAATCAGTTAGCGCTCAGCAGCATCTACACTTGGGAGGACCTCTCCCGAGTGTTTGTCACAACCTTTGAAGGAACATGCAAACGACCGACCGGCCTCATAGAGTTGCGGTCTTGCGTGCAAAAACCGAATGAAACTTTGAGGGATTACATCCAGAGGTGGATCACTTTGCATCATACAGTTGAGAATGTACCAGATCATCAAGCAGTTTGTGCCTTTAAAGAAGGCGTTAAGAACAGAGAATTGAATCTGAAGTTCGGTCGGACCGGAGAAATGTCTCTGAATCGGATGATGGAGATTGCAACCAAATACGCTAATGGAGAAGATGAAGATCGACTCCGGAGTGGCAAGCAGAAGGTAGTCGCCCAGGAAACCGGAGGCAATTCCAGTCGGAAACAGAAGCGGATGGCCGAGCCGGCCGCTCCTGGGGAGGCCCTGGTCGTAACTCAGGGAAAATTCAAGGGAAAACCCAAGGGACCTTGGAACCCCAAGAAAGACAAGGATCGAGATGGAAATGATGTTTTGGATCTGCCATGTCACATTCACACCAAGAAAGTTGAGGAGGGTAAACTCATTTACCCAAAGCATACCACTCGAAAGTGTCGGCTCCTGATCCAGCAGTTTCAGGGCAAACAGTCCAAAGACAAAGAAAAAGAGTCGGACAAAGTTGAGGACAAGGAAGATAGTGACGGCGGATACCCTCAAGTCAATTCCACCTTGATGATTTTTGCTGATGTTGAAAGCAAAAGTCGACTGAAAGTCATTAACCGTGAGGTGAATATGGTTGCCCTGGCAACACCCAGTTACCTGAAGTGGTCTCAGACTGCCATCACATTCGACCAGTCCGATCACCCCACGCACGTTGCCACCCCTGGGAGGCAAGCTTTGGTGGTCGACCCAGTTGTAGAAGGCACTCGACTGACCAAAGTCCTGATGGATGGTGGCAGCGGCCTGAACATCCTGTATGCAGAAACGTTGAAAGGGATGGGCATTCCGATGTCCAGGCTCAGTACCAGTAACATGAGCTTCCATGGAGTCATTCCCAGGAAGAAAGCCGAGTCACTCGGCCAGATTTCCCTTGACGTGGTTTTCGGTGATTCGAAGAATTACCGCAAGGAAAAGTTGACATTCGAGGTTGTGGACTTCCAAAGTGCTTATCATGCTATTTTGGGCAGGCCAGCTTATGCATGCTTCATGGCTTGACCATGTTATGTGTATCTCAAATTGAAGATGCCTGGCCCCAGAGGTGTGATCACTATTACAGGCAATTGGAAGAAAGCAAAGGAGTGTTTTCAGAAGGGCTCGAAAATTGCCCACGCCCAGATGGCAGTGGTCGAGTTGCAAGAGTACCAGAAGACTGCAGATCCGAGTGAATTGCTACGAGCCAAGAAGCCTGCTTCAGAGTCAGCATTTCAGTCGTCCGGTGAAACGAAGCCAGTTCACATTCACCCGACCGATCCCAATGCAGCTCCGACTCACATCTCAACGACGCTCGATTCCAAATAGGAAGAAGCGCTCATCCAGTTCCTCCGTGAGAACTGGGACATCTTTGCATGGAAGGCTTCTGACATGCCTGGAGTTCCCAGGGGACTGGCTGAGCACCGTCTACGAGTCGACCCGAAAGTTAAGCCGGTGAAGGAACATCTTCGACGGTCCGCTGTCCAGAAGAGGAAAGCTATCGGCGAAGAGGTAGCTCGACTCTTAGCAGCAGAATTCATCAGAGAGATTTACCACTCCGAGTGGCTCGCCAATGTTGTCATGGTCCCCAAGAAGGACAAGTCACTTTGCATGTGCATTGACTTTAAACATATCAATCGGGCCTGCCCGAAAGATCATTTCCCTCTCCCCCGCATCGACCAAATAGTTGACTCGACCGCGGGGTGTGAGTGTTTGTCTTTTCTGGATGCCTATTCAGGGTACCATCAGATCCGTCTGTATGGACCCGACGAGGTCAAAACGACTTTCATCACTCCGTTCGGGTGCTTCTGTTATGTCACCATGCCCTTCGGCCTCAAGAATGCTGGAGCCACGTTCATGAGGATGATTCAAAAGTGTCTACTCACTCAAATCAGTCGGAACGTGGAAGCGTACATGGATGATATTGTGGTCAAGTCACGGAGAGGTTCCGACCTACTGACTTACCTTGCTGAAACCTTTGCCAATCTCAGGAGGTATGATATCAAGCTCAATCCATCAAAGTGCACATTCAGAGTTCCAGGAGGAAAGTTACTCGGTTTTCTCGTTTCCGAATGAGGAATCGAAGCCAATCCCGAAAAAGTTGGCACCATACTCCGGATGAAGCATCCTGTGCGTGTGCAGGATGTCCAGAAGCTTACAGGTTGCTTGGCCGCTCTAAGTCGATTCATTTCTCGTCTCGGTGAAAAGGCGTTGCCTCTCTACCGACTGATGAAGAAGTCTGACAAGTTCGAGTGGACTCCATAAGCTGATGCAGCGTTTGCAGACCTCAAAGCTTTGCTCTCCACCCAGCCGGTGCTTGCTGCTCCAATCAGTAAAGAGCCTCTGCTGCTTTACATTGCAGCCACGGGACAAGTTGTTAGTACAGTACTTACTGTCGAGCGGGAAGAAGAAGGAAAGGCCTTCAGAGTTCAGCGCCCAGTATATTATGTGTCTGAAGTTTTGACTCCTTCAAAGAAAAGATATCCTCATTACCAGAAGCTTGTATATGGGATTTATATGACCACGAAGAAGGTTGCGCATTACTTCTCTGACCACTCCATTACAGTCGTCAGCGACGCCCCACTGTCAGAGATTCTGCACAACAAAGATGCAACTGGTCGAGTGGCAAAGTGGGCGATTGAACTCCTTCCCTTAGATATCAAGTTTGAAGCAAAGAAGGCTATCAAGTCCCAAGCAATTGCAGATTTCGTCGCCGAGTGGATTGAACAGCAGCTTCCGACTCAAGTTCACTCGGAGCACTCGACCATGTTCTTCGATGGATCTAAGATGCTGAATGGTTCTGGTGCTGGGGTAGTCCTGGTCTCCCCCCGAGGAGATAAGCTCAGATACGTTCTCCAGATTCACTTCGATTCCTCCAATAATGAAGCAGAATATGAAGCGCTTTTGTATGGGTTGTGCATGGCCATCTCACTCGGCGTCCGTCGCCTCATGGTCTATGGAGACTCAGATCTGGTAGTTAATCAGGTGATGAAGGAGTGGGACGTCAGAAGTCCAGCTATGACTGGCTACTGCAACGTAGTGAGAAAGTTGGAAAAGAAATTCGAGGGGTTAGAGCTTCATCACATCCCCCGACTGAAAAATCAAGCAGCTGATGATCTGGCAAAGATAGGCTCCAAGAGGGAAGCCATTCCCAGTAATGTGTTTTTGGAGCACATTCACTCGCCGTCAGTCTAGGAGGATCCTTTTACAGAAGAAGCCCCATAGCCGAAAAGCGCCACAGATCCGACTGAAGTCGAAGTGCCTGCTGTGGTCGACCTAATCATGGAAGTCTTGGCAATCACTCCCGACTGGACGATAGCGTACATCGCATACATCTTGAGAAAAGAACTCCCAGAGGACGAAGAAGAGGCTCGACAGATCGTCCGTCGATCCAAAGCCTTCACATTCATAAAGGGACAGTTGTATAGAGAAAGCACGACTGGAATCGGTCAGAAGTGTATAACGCCAGAAGAGGGTCAGATAATCCTTGATGATATCCACTCGGGGACGTGTGGTCACCATGTGTCCTCTCGGACCATTGTGGCTAAAGCATACCGAGCGGGTTTTTACTGGCCCAGAGCAAATGAAATGGCGAAAGAGATAGTCGACAAGTGTGAAGGCTGCCAGTTCTACTCCAACATGTCGCACAAGCCAGCATCGGCCTTGAAGACCATTCCACTCGTCTGGCCCTTCGCTGTATGGGGCCTGGATATGGTTGGTCCACTGAGAACAGGCAGGAGCAGTTTCACACATGTGCTCATGGCAGTCGACAAGTTTACCAAATGGATTGAAGCTAAGCCTATCAAGAATCTGGATGCTAGCACTGCTATCAGTTTCATCAGGGAGTTAACATTCAGATATGGAGTCCCGCATAGCATCATCACTGACAATGGGTCGAACTTCGATTCAGACAGGTTCAGAGCTTTTTGCGCCTCTCAAGGCACACGAGTCGACTACGCGTCGGTCACACATCCCCAGTCGAATGGACAAGCTGAAAGGGCAAATGGTCTGATTCTCAAAGGGCCAAAGCCTTGACTGATGCGTGATCTCAAGCACGCAGCAGGCGCTTGGGTCGAAGAGCTTCCGTCAGTTCTGTGGAGATTGAGGACCACCCCGAACCGGTCGACTGGAAGAACTCCGTTCTTTCTGGTTTACGGAGCCGAAGCAGTTCTGCTGAGTGATCTACTTCACAATGCGCCCCGAGTCGAGCTTTATACCGAAGATGGAGCAGAGCAAGCCCGGCAAGACACAGTCGACCTCCTAGAGGAGGAGAGGGAAATGGCTATGATCAGATCGACCATTTATCAGCAAGACTTGCGTCGATTCCACGCCAGAAATGTGAAGAGTCGAGCCTTCCAAGAAGGAGATTTGGTCCTCCGAGTGGATCAACAGAAACCACACAAACTTGCTCCTACTTGGGAAGGTCCCTTCATCGTCACCAGAGTCCTCCACAATGGAGCATATCACCTATACAATGTTGATCGCCAGATCGACGAGCCACGAGCTTGGAATGCGGAACTACTCCGCCCATTTTACTCTTGAATTCTCACTCGGATGAGATGTAATAAGAAAAACTTCTGTAGTTTATTTTTATCAAAGACAAGAGTGTTCCAATTTCTCCTGTAATTGCTGTCACTTTTGTTTGCATATGAAATCCCCCAGTGGGTGACTTAGCTGTGAATCCATTTCGCCTAAGTTTGCAAAAAAAAAATCCTACCGAGTGGTGAGCCAGACTCCCACTCGGGTGCTTAGCTGCAGACCAGTGCTTGCCTAAGTGTTTAAAAAATCCTACCGAGTGGTGAGCCAGACTCCCACTCGGGGGCTTAACTGCAGCCCAGTGCTTGCCTAAGTGTTTAAAAAATCCTACCGAGTGGTGAGCCAGACTCCCACTCGGGGGCTTAGCTGCAGCCCAGTGCTTGCCTAAGTGTATAAAAATCCTACCGAGTGGTGAGCCAGACTCCCACTCGGGGGCTTAGCTGCAGTCCAAGTACTCGCCTAAGTTTGAAAAATCCTACCGAGTGGTGAGCCAGACTCCCACTCGGGGGCTTAGCTGCAGTCCAAGTACTCGCCTAAGTTTGAAAAATCCTACCGAGTGGTGAGCCAGACTCCCACTCGGGGGCTTAGCTGCAGTCCAAGTACTCACCTAAGTTTGAAAAATCCTACCGAGTGGTGAGCCAGACTCCCACTCGGGGGCTTAGCTGCAGCCCAGTGCTTGCCTAAGTGTTTAAAAAATCCTACCAAGTGGTGAGCCAGACTCCCACTCGGGGGCTTAGCTGCAGCCCAGTACTCGCCTAAGTTTGAAAAATCCTACCGAGTGGAGAGCAAACCTCCCACTCGGGGGCTTAGCTGTAGCCCAGTGCTCGCCTAAGTTTGAAAAATCCTACTGAGTGGAGAGCAAACCTCCCACTCGGGGGCTTAGCTGCAGCCCAGTGCTCGCCTAAGTTCGAAAAATCCTACCGAGCGGAGAGCAAACCTCCCACTCGGAGGCTTAGCTGCAGCCCAGTGCTCGCCTAAGTGTTTGAAAATCCTACCGAGTGGAGAGCAAACCTCCCACTCGGAGGCTTAGGTGCAGCCCAGTGCTCGCCTAAGTGTTTAAAAATCCTACCGAGTGGAGAGCAAACCTCCCACTCGGGGGCTTAGCTGCAGCCCAGTGCTCGCCTAAGTGTTTAAAAATCCTACCGAGTGGAGAGCAAACCTCCCACTCAGAGGCTTAGCTGCAGCCCAGTGCTCGCCTAAATGTTTAAAAATCCTACCGAGTGGAGAGCAAACCTCCCACTCGGGGGCTTAGCTGCAGCCCAGTGCTCGCCTAAGTTTGAAAAATTCTACCGAGCGGAGAGCAAACCTCCCACTCAGGAGCTTAGCTGCAGCCCAGCGCTCGCCTAAGTACGGAGCACATCCCGGTCCGCAAGGACGACAAGATGTGAATCGACTGTTACCTTCTCCTTCGGAGCTGCACTACAAATACGAGGTTATTTCGAGTGAAGGTCAAGTTCCACTCGACAGATAATTCATGAAGATATTCGACGATAAATCAAGTTCAGATAAGATCCAAAGGTCCCAGACCTCAGATCAAAGTACTCGAGACCTCGGCTCGACAGAGTTTAATGGTTACGAAATCCACTCGGCATTCTGAGGCAAATTCAAAGTGAAGCATTAAAGTTTTTCATTCCTCAGGCGGAGGACTGGAAGGGGCGACGAACTCGTCAAAATCGATCCCGTCTGCAATACGGGTGGCACCAGCAATGAAAGTCTCCATGAAGTCTTGAAAGCTAAGCTTCCTGGTATTGGCAACTTGAATGGCAGCCAGCTTCTCCTCTCGCACCTCTTTGCAATGGACGCGAACCAGGGACAGAGCGACATCAGCACCACACCTTGCAGAGGATTTCTTCCATTCCGTCACTCGACCAGGAACGTCATTCAGTCGAGTCATCAGGGACTCGAGATCATTCGAAAGCGTCGCCCTGGGCCAGAGAGACGTGTCGATCCGCGACACTGCAACCTTCAGTCGGGCCAGATAATCAACCACGCTGGCTATACGAGACTCCAGGCGGAGCACATTCATAGCAGCCTCGTCCTTCACGAGTGAATTGGCGGGGTCCAAGCTTGGCTCCACTCGACTGGTCTCCTCTTCAAAGTTCTGGCAGAATTCTGCAAGTACAATTCAAGAATAAGATAGTGGCTCTACACGAGTTTGGTTACTGCAAGCCAGTCAGGTGAAGATTGTTACCCTCAAACATGATGAACAACTTCTTGGCGAGTCCCCCGAGATAAACCTCAAGATCGTTCTTCTTCCCCGCCAGTTCGCCTGCCTTGTCGTTCAGATAAATCTTGTCATTCTTGAGTCGGCTGACCTCCTTATTAGCTGCGTCGAGAGCAGCTTTCAGTCTGGAGTTCTCCTGTTCAAGAGTATAGACTGAAGCCAGCTTTTCTTCAGCAAGCTTCTTTTGTTCAAAGCCTCCTTCTGCGCTTCGGCAAGATCTTGATCCTTCTTCTTCAGAGCTTCTTCCAGTTTATCTGCGGCATGTCGAGTGAGATCAATATCAAGAATTGTCAAGAAAGAAAAGTCACTCGTCAAGAATGGAGGACCTCACCAGCCATACCTTTTGCTTCTTCTCGCACCTTCTGCAAGTTTTCTTGAGCAAGTTTTAAGTCAAGGTTGAGCTGGATCTGTTGGTTCTCCAACTCGGTGAAGTGAGCCACAAGTTCACAGGATTTCTGCGAAAAACTAGTCGACAAACGTCAAAGATAGGTTGCTTCCGAGTAACCAAGAGACAATGATGGCGTTTCTAAGACTACAGCTGAATCAAAAACATTCGACAGCAGTCTCGGGGACTACACCCAGTGGATGCACTTAGCGTGCCCCCACTGGTTCGACCAAAAAAAATCGACTGCCCGCAGTCGACCGAATACAGTTCCATTCGACATGGCCTGACCAGACCGAGTGATGAAGTACAACTACAACAACACAATGTAAAGACTACAGTCGACTGCAGCAGTCCACCATAGTCTCGGGGACTACACCCAGTTGGTGCACTTAGCGTGCCCCCACTAGTCCAAACATTGGCAGACACACCCAGCGGGTGTACAGATATAAAGATCTTCGGAAAAGAGATTCTTCAAACAGCATATCGTAACAGACCAAGTGTGGAGTCGACTGACCTGCACGTTGCTCTGAAGAGCTGAACTCGCGTCATATGCTGCTTGGTTGGTGTCCCGAACCACTTTCACTTGCTCCATCATGATTCCCGCCTGGCGTATAGCCTCTTTTGCGGCACCCACTTGGTCCTCAGGGACAGGGTATGTGGCAAAAAGTGAAGGCAGATTTGCAGTCGACGTTGAAGGCCGCACGCTCGTCAAAGGATCAGCGAAAGTCACGGAAGTCCGAGTGGTATCACCATCGTCCCGAGCTACGGCCTCAGACGCCGGAGCAGATTGGGAGGTCTTGCCAGCCGACGCCCTCCTGTTCCTTCTCACTCTCAGCGGCACGTCGTCTTCGTCATCCGGTAGGTTGATAACATGAGGAGGAGCTACAAGGAAAAGTCAATCGACCAGAGTTACAAGAAATATACAGTCAACTCAAGGAAGAACATCAGTAATCGTACCAGGGTTGGAAGTAACAACATCCTCCATCTCTTGATCATCGTCCTTGGCGGAGATCTCAGAAGTAGCAGCACTGCAAATTTTGAAAGTCAGTCAGTTGGCTCAATGAATCGACAAAAGATCTGTTCACGGTCGGCAAAGGAAAACAAGTCTTATTATTATCCGGAAATGGTGGGGACAGTCATCTTCATCCTGGGCAGGGCCTTGGGCGGCTTGGACGGTGTCGCGCGTGGGTGCTTGGGAGCCTTTTCAGTCGGCGTAGGAGAAGAGGTCCGAGGGCGTTTCGACGACTGCCCAACAGGAGCAGTCGCCTTACCACGTTCCCGTGCAGGATCGCGTGTAAGCTTGGATCGCCTCTCCGAGCGGGGGGGTTCAACTTCCTCCTCCTCCTCTTCGCTGGAGTCGACATCGTCGTCTCCCTCTCCTTCGCCGTCAGATTCCCACTCGCCGTGTTCGTCTCCACTTTCGCCTCCGCTCGCCTCCCCTTCCTCAGCCTGCTCCTGTGCTCCGTTGGGTGTCGAATACATCTCAGTAGTTGCCTGGAGAACAACGGACAAGACAAAAGTCAATCGACCGATTCAAAGAAGACCAATAAAGAAAACAAGATCTCAGCCAGGAACATAAGGTCAGACCTGGTCCACTTCATATGTGTTGTCGAGTGGAGGAACCCTCCTGGCTCCTCGGGGGTTGTCTTTGTTCCCTGTGATGCTGGACAGCCACCCTTCCAGCATCTCATCAGTGACCTCCTCTGGGTGAATCCGAGTGGTGTCCTCAAGACCCGAGTACAGCCACATCGGGTGGTCACGAGCCTGAAGCGGTTGGATGCGCCTACGAAGGAAGACCTCCAGCAAGTCCATGCCGGTCACACCCTCATGGACAAGCTAAACCACTCGACCCACCAGCACTTTGACTTGCGCCTTTTCTTCCGGCGCCACTTTTAGAGAAGCAGGTTTTTGAGCTCGGTCCAGAGAGAAAGGGGGAAGCCCAGTCGACAGTCCTGGGATCGCCTGGTCTTTACAGTAAAACCAGGTCGACTGCCAACCACGGACCGACTCAGGGAGAGTGATAGATGGAAAAGAACTTTTTCCCCTCGTCTGGATCGCCAGACCCCCGCACAGCTGGATCACCTGAGTCCTTTCATCACTCGACTTGGCCCTCTTGACCGATTGGGAGCGGCAAGTGAAGATGTGCTTAAAGAGTCCCCAATGGGGGCGACAACGCAAGAAACCCTCACACAAGGAAACGAAAGCAGCAAGATACACGATGGAATTGGGAGTGAAGTGATGGAGCTGCGCTCCGAAGAAGTTCAGAAAGCTTCGGAAAAAAGGGTGAGGAGGCAGAGAAAACCCGCGAACAATATGGGTGGCGAGGAGTACGCACTCACCGTCAAGGGGTTGAGGTTCGACTTCTCCCCCCGGGAGACGCGCAGCTTCGTGAGGAATGACTCCTCCCTCGACCATGTCGTCAAGATCTTCCCGCCGAATCACCGACGGCATCCAGTCGCCCTGGATCCAGCCCTTGGGCAGAGCAGTCCTTGAGGAAGATCTTCCCTGAGCGGACTTCTTCCCTTTCCCCTGCACCGCCGCCTTCTTCGCGTGCTCCAGAGCGGACGTCTTGTCCTTCACCATCGTCGCCGGCGAAGCTCGAACGGGCCTACGGTGCTAGGGTGAGAGCGAAGGTGGCGGAAGACCTTGTGAATGGGAAGGAAAAGAGAGAGAGAGCACACTGTTTGGGAGCCCCGAGCCTGCGTCTTATAAGAGGCCGCTTCCGAGTGGTTGACTGGTAGGCCCAGGCTATCTCGTCAAATCCCGCAACAGACGCGCGCGCAGTACGTGGCGAAAAAGGTGGTGCGGAAATCGAGGATCTTCCGCCTTATCACATCCGATTACTGCGGCCGCCCCCGTCCCGCGCGCTTCCCGAAATTCAAATCCCGCAAAATCCGCGGGTCGCAGAACAATTCGTCAGACAGAAGATCCCTTTCACACCATCACTCGGAACTTCACAAGCAAGGAAATTCACTCGACGGAAGGCCTAGAATGGATCGAGGCGACTGAAAGAGGTTGACGACGTCATCCGTGACGATTGATCCAAAACAAGGCACTCGTGTAACACAGAGAACCGGTCGGAAGGGTCCTCAACTCCTTCCCACTCAAACCTCGATCCATTCGGGGGCTAATGATGAAGCTATGTACCTAGGGTAGGGGCATGGACCTGTCCTAAGTGCCCTACCCAAGGACATCCCTAGAAGAAGTCGCCTTTCAATCGACTTGGAGGTATCCCACTCGACGGATTCAAGACACTCGACCATGACGCTATCACTCGACCACTAAGCAAAGCACTCGACTGCAAGGAGTTCTACAGTCACTCCGCACGCAGATGGTCGGTCATTAAGTAGCTCTTATGGTCATTATAGCACTTTATTAGGGGCGTTACCAGTAACGCCTAACCTTAATGTACTTTAAACCCAGCATTACTGAGGGCTGGAGGGGCCTGGCGAACTCTATATAAGCCACCCCCCTCCTCAGTATCAAGGGTTCGCACCCCTGTTATCCTTACATGCATAATCCAATCGACCGCCTCCGGGCACCGAGACGTAGGGCTGTTACTTCCTCCGAGAAGGGCCTGAACTCGTAAACCTTGTGTTCTTACAATTCCTACATAGCTAAGATCTAGCCTCTCCATACTTACCCCCCTACATCACTGTCAGACTTAGAACCACGACAGTGGACGACGACGAGGCCTAGGAAGGGGACGACGCGGAGCCGGGGAAGACGCGACAGTGGATGCCCACGCGTAGAGGAGTACGAGGGCACTGGTTCGCTGCGGTGTGAGGCTGCCGTCGCCGCAGTGTAATAGGGGGTGTGTGTGAGTAGAGGGATGGCCTGGCTAGCGGTGGGAGTAGTAGGGGGCGGTGAGGCCTCCACTGCATCATAGCCGGCCACAGGAGGCAGGAGCACGAGGCACGACCGGCGCTGGTTTGGGCGGCTGGAGCAAGAAGACCAGAGGTTGAAGAAGCACTATGGCCGTTGGATGCACATCGTACGGTCAGTGGAGCTAGAATCGTGCATATTGACTAAGTTGACAAAGCCCTCCGTCCCCGTCAACTTACTAGGCCCACAAGTAAGCTTTCCACTATACTGGGTCCCAGCTAACAGGGGGAGTATTCATTTTTTATGCGTAATAAGGAGGCACTTCCTTGCGTGCGAAGATATAGCTGGTGGGTCCGAGCTGTCAGCGGCGGTAACGTTTTTTCGCAAAATACAGAGGCCCTTTCGATGGGTCCCTGATGTCAGGTGGAGGAATCATTATTTTGCACGTAATAAGGAGGCTTTCCTTGCGTGCGGCCGCGGACCTAGCTGTCGGCCTCTCCACGTACAGTCCACTTCAGATGCATGTCGATCGTTGACCACGTTGACCAGGCCGCGCCGAGAGCACCAGGGCAGTGGACGACGGCGAGGCCTAGGAAGGGAACAACATGGAGACAGGGACGACTCGACAGTTGTTTCCCACGCGGAGGGGAGTACGACGATACGAGGGTTTACTGGGTCGTCTGCCGTCGCCGGAGAATAACAACAGGTGTGGGTGAGTACAAGGATGGCTAGGCCAGCGATGGGAGTACGGTGGGGCGGTGAGGCCTGCACGGCAGCACAGCCGGCCGCGGGGAGGAGGGAGCAAGCAGTCCCGCCGGCGCTTGTTTGAGCGGCTGGAGCAGGAAGAGCAGAGATTGAAGAAGCACGACGGCCGTTGGATGGACATCCAACAGTCACTGCTTGTGCGTCAACCTTTTTTTAGGAAAGCCTCAAATCTGTGGAAAACAGCATACAACCCATCTGCCATTATTTCTAATAATTTTCAGCCCATTTGCTAATTCTTAAGGTTTTTTTGGAGCCCATATTCTTTTTGTTAGCATTACAGCCCAAATTGTGGCCATGGTTAAAAAATTATACGAATGTTGCATATTTCGGTGCGGTCCGAACTGTTTTTAATCCCGAAATTTCGACTCACATTCAAACTGATTTTAAAAATAAATGTATATCAACATAAAATCCAACAAATTCTCCACGCATAAAAATTAATGTAATTTGAAATCTTGAAATGAAAAAAAAGATATTTGAAACTAATTGCCGGTTTGATGTGTTTTAAAAATATACAACCCATTTCTCATTACTGATGGGCCATTTTCTCGGCCAGCCGAATGAAAGCTCTCCTCGTCTTGAAAGATTTGCAGCCCAACATGCCTAACAAAGCGACTTATTTGGCAAATCACAAAAAAACTTGGCTGTGTCCATGGACCCAGCTGTCAGCCTCTCCACGTACAGTACTCTTCCGATGGAAGTCGTTCCTTGACCACATTGACCACGCCGCGCGGAGAGCACCACGACGGTGGACGACGGCGAGGCCTAGGAAGGGGACGACGCGGGGAAGACGCGGCAGTGGAAGCCCACACGGAAAGGAGTACGAGGGTTCATTGGTTCGGCTGCGGTGTGAGGCTGCCGTCGCCGCAAGCCTGACCAGCGGTTGGAATAGTAGGGGGCGGTGAGGCCTCCGCGGCAGCACAACCGACCACGGGAGGCAGGAGCATGGGGCACGACCGGCGCTGCTTTGGGCGGCTGGAGCAAGAAGACCAGAGGTTGAAGAAGCACTACGGCCGTTGGATGGACATCGTACGTGAAGGAAATATGCCCTAGAGGCAATAATGAAGTTATTATTTATTTCCTTATATCATGATAAAGGTTTATTATTCATGCTAGAATTGTATTAACCGGAAACATAATACATGTGTGAATACATAGACAAACAGAGTGTCACTAGTATGCCTCTACTAGACTAGCTCGTTAATCAAAGATGGTTATGTTTCCTAACCATGAACAAAGAGTTGTTACTTGATTAACGAGGTCACATCATTAGTTGAATGATCTGATTGACATGACCCATTATATTTAGCTTAGCACCCGATCGTTTAGTATGTTGCTATTGCTTTATCCATGACTTATACATGTTCCTATGACTATGAGATTATGCAACTCTCGTTTGCCAGAGGAACACTTTGGGTACTACCAAACGTCACAACGTAACTGGGTGATTATAAAGGAGTACTACAGGTGTCTCCAATGGTAGATGTTGGGTTGGCGTATTTCGAGATTAGGATTTGTCACTCCGATTGTTGGAGAGGTATCTCTGGGCCCTCTCGGTAATGCACATCACTTAAGCCTTGCAAGCATTGCAACTAATGAGTTAGTTGCGGGATGATGTATTACGGAACGAGTAAAGAGACTTGCCGGTAACGAGATTGAACTAAGTATTGGATACTGACGATCGAATCTCGGACAAGTAACATACCGATGACAAAGGGAACAACGTATGTTGTTATGCGGTCTGACCGATAAAGATCTTCGTAGAATATGTAGGATCCAATATGGGCATCCAGGTCCCGCTATTGGTTATTGACCGGAGATGTGTCTCGGTCATGTCTACATTGTTCTCGAACCGTAGGGTCCGCACGCTTAACGTTACGATGACAGTTATTATGAGTTTATGCATTTTGATGTACCGAAGATTGTTCGGAGTCCCGGATGTGATCACGGACATGACGAGGAGTCTCGAAATGGTCGAGACATAAAGATTGATATATTGGAAGCCTATGTTTGGACATCGGAAGTGTTCCAGGTGAAATCAGGATTTTACCGGAATACCGGGTGGGTTACCGGAACCCCCCGGGAGCTAAATGGGCCATAGTGGGCCTTAGTGTAAAGGAGAAAGGGGCTGCCCTAGGGCTGGCCGCGCGCCTCCCCCCTTCCCTAGTCCTATTAGGACTAGGAGAAGGTGGCCGGCCACCTCTCTCTCTTTCCCCCTTGATGAATCCTATTCCAACTAGGATTGGGGGGGGGGGATCCTACTCCCGGAGGGAGTGGGACTCTCTTGGCGTGCCAGGCTTGGCCGGCCAGCCCCTCCCCCTTGGCTCCTTTATATACGGGGGCAGGGGAGCACCCTAGAACACACAAGTTGATCTACGGATCGTTCCTTAGCCGTGTGCGGTGCCCCCTTCCACCAAATTCCACCTCGGTCATATCGTTGCAGTGCTTAGGCGAAGCCCTGCGCCGGTAACACATCAAGATCGTCACCACGCCGTCGTGCTGACGGAACTCTTCCCCGACGCTTTGCTGGATCGGAGCCCGGGGATCGTCATCGAGCTGAACGTGTGCTAAGAACTCGGAGGTGCCGGAGTAACGGTGCTGTGATTGGTCGGATCGCAAGGAGAACGTACGACTACTTCCTCTATGTTGAGTCAACGCTTCCGCTTCAGTCTACAAGGGTATGTAGAAAACACTCTCCCCTCTCGTTGCTATGCATCACCACGATCTTGCGTGTGCGTAGGAAATTTTTTGAAATTACTACGTTCCCCAACAGTGGTATCAGAGCCTAGGTTTTTTATGGTTTGATGTTATTTGCACGAGTAGAACACAAGTAAGTTGTGGACGATACAAGTCATACTGCCTACCAGCATGTCATACTTTGGGTCAGCGGTATTGTTGGACGAGACGATCCGGACCAACCTTACGCGTACGCTTACGCGAGACCGGTTCCTTCGACGTGCTTTGCACATAGATGGCTTGCGGAAGACTGTCTCTCCAACTTTAGTTGAACCAAGTGTGGCTACGCCCGGTCCTTGAGAAGGTTAAAACGGAGTCTATTTGACAAACTATCGTTGTGGTTTTGATGCGTAGGTAAGATGAGTTCTTGCTTAAGCCCGTAGCAGCCACGTAAAACTTGCAACAACAAAGTAGAGGACGTCTAACTTATTTTTGCAGGGCATGTTGTGATGTGATATGGTCAAGACATGATGCTAAATTTTATTGTATGAGATGATCATGTTTTGTAACCGAGTTATCGGCAACTGGCAGGAGCCATATGGTTGTCGCTTTATTGTATGCAATGCAATCGCGATGTAATGCTTTACTTTATTACTAAGCGGTAGTGATAGTCGTGGAAGCATAAGATTGGCGAGACGACAACGATGCTACGATGGGGATCAAGGTGTCGCGCCGGTGACGATGGTGATCATGACGGTGCTTCGGAGATGGAGATCACAAGCACAAGATGATGATGACCATATCATATCACTTATATTGATTGCATGTGATGTTTATCGTTTTATGCATCTTATCTTGCTTTGATTGATGGTAGCATTATAAGATGATCTCTCACTAAATTATCAAGAAGTGTTCTCCCTGAGTATGCACCGTTGCAAAAGTTCTTCGTGCTGAGACACCACGTGATGATCGGGTGTGATAGACTCTACGTTCAAATACAACGGGTGCAAAACAGTTGCACACGCGGAATACTCAGGTTATACTTGACGAGCTATGCATATAAGATATGACCTCGGAACACAGAGACCGAAAGGTTGAGCGTGAATCATATAGTAGATATGATCAACATAACGATGTTCACCATTGAAAACTACTCCATATCACGTGATGATCGGTTATGGTTTAGTTGATTTGGATCACGTGATCACTTAGAGGATTAGAGGGATGTCTATCTAAGTGGGAGTTCTTAATTAATTTGATTAACTGAACTTAAACTTATCATGAACTTAGTATCTGATAGTATCTTGCTTGTCTATGTTGATTGTAGATAGATGGCTCGTGCTGTTGTTCCGTTAAATTTTAATGCGTTCCTTGAGAAAGCAAAGTTGAAAGATGATGGTAGCAATTACACGGACTGGGTCCGTAACTTGAGGATTATCCTCATGGCTGCACAGAAGAATTACGTCCTGGAAGCACCGCTAGGTGCCAGGCCTGCTGCTAGAGCAACACCAGAAGTTATGAACGTCTGGCAGAGCAAAGCTGATGACTACTCGATAGTTCAATGTGCCATGCTTTACGGCTTAGAACCGGGACTTCAACGACGTTTTGAACGTCATGGAGCATATGAGATGTTCCAGGAGTTGAAGTTAATATTTCAAGCAAATGCCCGGATTGAGAGATATGAAGTCTCCAATAAGTTCTATAGCTGCAAAATGGAGGAGAACAGTTCTGTCAGTGAGCATATACTCAAAATGTCTGGGTATAATAATCACTTGATTCAATTGGGAGTTACTCTTCCAGATGATTGCGTCATTGACAGAATTCTCCAATCACTTCCACCAAGCTACAAGAGCTTCGTGATGAACTATAATATGCAAGGGATGACCAAGACTATTCCCGAGCTCTTCGCAATGCTAAAAGCTGCGGAGGTAGAAATAAAAAAGGAGCATCAAGTGTTGATGGTTAACAAAACCACTAGTTTCAAGAAAAAGGGCAAAGGGAAGAAAAAGGGGAACTTCAAGAAGAACGGCAAGCGAGTTGCTGCTCAAGAGAAGAAACCCAAGTCTGGACCTAAACCTGAAACTGAGTGCTTCTATTGCAAGCAGACTGGTCACTGGAAGCGGAACTGCCCCAAGTATTTGGCGGATAAGAAGGATGGCAAGGTGAACAAAGGTATATGTGATATACATGTTATTGATGTGTACCTTACTAATGTTCGCAGTAGCACCTGGGTATTTGATACTGGTTCTGTTGCTAATATTTGCAACTCAAAATAGGGACTACAGAATAAGCAGACACTAGCAAAGGACGAGGTGACGATGCGCGTGGGAAATGGTTCCAAAGTCGATGTGATCGCAGTCGGCACGCTACCTCTACATCTACCTTTGGGATTAGTATTAGACCTAAATAATTGTTATTTGGTGCCAGCGTTGAGCATGAACATTATATCTGGATCTTGTTTGATGCGAGACGGTTATTCATTTAAATCAGAGAATAATGGTTGTTCTATTTATATGAGTAATATCTTTTATGGTCATGCACCCTTAAAGAGTGGTCTATTTTTGATGAATCTCGATACTAGTGATACACATATTCATAATGTTGAAGCCAAAAGATGCAGAGTTGATAATGATAGTGCAACCTATTTGTGGCACTGCCGTTTAGGTCATATCGGTATAAAGCGCATGAAGAAACTCCATACTGATGGACTTTTGGAGTCACTTGATTATGAATCACTTGGCACTTGCGAACCGTGTCTCATGGGCAAGATGACTAAAACACCGTTCTCTGGAACTATGGAGAGAGCAACAGATTTGTTGGAAATCATACATACGGATGTATGTGGTCCAATGAATGTTGAGGCTCGTGGCGGATATCGTTATTTTCTCACCTTCACAGATGATTTGAGTAGATATGGGTATATCTACTTAATGAAACACAAGTCTGAAACATTTGAAAAGTTCAAAGAATTTCATAGTGAAGTGGAAAATCATCGTAGCAAGAAAATAAAGTTTCTACGATCTGATCATGGAGGAGAATATTTGAGTTACGAGTTTGGTGTACATTTGAAGAATTGTGGAATAGTTTCGCAACTCACGCCACCCGGAACACCACAGCGTAATGGTGTGTCCGAACGTCGTAATCGTACTTTACTAGATATGGTACGATCTATGATGTCTCTTACTGATTTACCGCTATCGTTTTGGGGATACGCTCTAGAGACAGCCGCATTCACGTTAAATAGGGCACCATCTAAATCCGTTGAGACGACGCCTTATGAACTATGGTTTGGGAAGAAACCAAAGTTGTCGTTTCTTAAAGTTTGGGGCTGCGATGCTTATGTGAAAAAGCTTCAACCTGATAAGCTCGAACCCAAATCGGAGAAATGTGTATTCATAGGATATCCAAAGGAAACTGTTGGATACACCTTCTATCACAGATCCGAAGGCAAGACTTTTGTTGCTAAGTTCGAAAACTTTCTAGAGAAAGAGTTTCTTTCAAAAGAAGTGAGTGGGAGGAAAGTAGAACTTGACGAGGTAACTGTACCTACTCCTTTATTGAGAAGTAGTACATCACAGAAAACTGTTTCTGCAACATCTACACCAATAAATGAGGAAGCTAATGATGATGATCATGAAACTTTAGATCAAGATACTACTGAACCTCGTAGATCAACCAGAGTGAGATCCGCACCAGAGTGGTACGGTAATCCTATTCTGGAAGTCATGCTACTAGACCATGATTAACCTACGAACTATGAAGAAGCAATGGTGAGCCCAGATTCCGCAAAGTGGCTTGAGGCCATGAAATCTGAGATGGGATCCATGTATGAGAACAAAGTATGGACTTTGGTTGACTTGCCTGATGATCGGCAAGCAATTGAGAACAAATGGATCTTTAAGAAGAAGACTGACGCTGATGGTAATGTTACTGTCTACAAAGCTCGACTTGTCGCAAAAGGTTTTCGACAAGTTCAAGGGATTGACTACGATGAGACTTTCTCACCCGTAGCGATGCTTAAGTCTGTCCGAATCATGTTAGCAATTACCGCATTTTATGATTATGAAATTTGGCAGATGGATGTCAAAACTGCATTCCTGAATGGATTTCTGGAAGAAGAGTTGTATATGATGCAACTGGAAGGTTTTGTCGATCCAAAGGGAGCTAACAAAGTGTGCATGCTCCAGCGATCCATTTATGGACTGGTGCAAGCCTCTCGGAGTTGGAATAAACGCTTTGATAGTGTGATCAAAGCATTTGGTTTTATACAGACTTTCGGTGAAGCCTGTATTTACAAGAAAGTGAGTGGGAGCTCTGTAGCATTTCTAATATTATATGTGGATGACATATTACTGATTGGAAATGATATAGAATTTCTGGATAGCATAAAGGGATACTTGAATAAAAGTTTTTCAATGAAAGACCTCGGAGAAGCTGCTTACATATTAGGCATAAAGATCTATAGAGATAGATCAAGACGCTTAATTGGACTTTCACAAAGCACATACCTTGACAAGATTTTGAAGAAGTTCAAAATGGATCAAGCAAAGAAAGGGTTCTTGCCTGTGTTACAAGGTGTGAGATTGAGTAAGACTCAAAGCCCGACCACTGCAGAAGATAGAGAGAAAATGAAAGATGTTCCCTATGCTTCAGCCATAGGCTCTATCATGTATGCAATGCTGTGTACCAGACCTGATGTGTGCCTTGCTATAAGTTTAGCAGGGAGGTACCAAAGTAATCCAGGAGTGGATCACTGGACAGCGGTCAAGAACATCCTGAAATACCTAAAAAGGACTAAGGATATGTTTCTCATATATGGAGGTGACAAAGAGCTCACCGTAAGAGGTTACGTTGATGCAAGCTTTGACACTGATCCGGACGATTCTAAATCGCAAACCGGATACGTGTTTACATTAAACGGTGGAGCTGTCAGTTGGTGCAGTTCTAAACAAAGCGTCGTAGCGGGATCTACATGTGAAGCGGAGTACATAGCTGCTTCGGAAGCGGCAAACGAAGGAGTCTGGATGAAGGAGTTCATATCCGATCTAGGTGTCATACCTAGTGCATCGGGTCCAATGAAAATCTTTTGTGACAATACTGGTGCAATTGCCTTGGCAAAGGAATCCAGATTTCACAAAAGGACCAAACACATCAAGAGACGCTTCAACTCCATCCGGGATCTAGTCCAGGTGGGAGACATAGAGATTTGCAAGATACATACGGATCTGAATGTTGTAGACCCGTTGACTAAGCCTCTTCCACGAGCAAAACATGATCAGCACCAAGACTCCATGGGTGTTAGGATCATTACAGTGTAATCTAGATTATTGACTCTAGTGCAAGTGGGAGACTGAAGGAAATATGCCCTAGAGGCAATAATGAAGTTATTATTTATTTCCATATATCATGATAAAGGTTTATTATTCATGCTAGAATTGTATTAACCGGAAACATAATACATGTGTGAATACATAGACAAACAGAGTGTCACTAGTATGCCTCTACTAGACTAGCTCGTTAATCAAAGATGGTTATGTTTCCTAACCATGAACAAAGAGTTGTTATTTGATTAACGAGGTCACATCATTAATTGAATGATTTGATTGACATGACCCATTATATTTAGCTTAGCACCCGATCGTTTAGTATGTTGCTATTGCTTTATCCATGACTTATACATGTTCCTATGACTATGAGATTATGCAACTCCCGTTTGCCAGAGGAACACTTTGGGTACTACCAAACGTCACAATGTAACTGGGTGATTATAAAGGAGTACTACAGGTGTCTCCAATGGTAGATGTTGGGTTGGCGTATTTCGAGATTAGGATTTGTCACTCCGATTGTCGGAGAGGTATCTCTGGGCCCTCTCGGTAATGCACATCACTTAAGCCTTGCAAGCATTGCAACTAATGAGTTAGTTGCGGGATGATGTATTACGGAACGAGTAAAGAGACTTGCCGGTAACGAGATTGAACTAAGTATTGGATACTGACGATCGAATCTCGGACAAGTAACATACCGATGACAAAGGGAACAACGTATGTTGTTATGCGGTCTGACCGATAAAGATCTTCGTAGAATATGTAGGATCCAATATGGGCATCCAGGTCCCGCTATTGGTTATTGACCGGAGATGTGTCTCGGTCATGTCTACATTGTTCTCGAACCGTAGGGTCCGCACGCTTAACGTTACGATGACAGTTATTATGAGTTTATGCATTTTGATGTACCGAAGGTTGTTCGGAGTCCCGGATGTGATCACGGACATGACGAGGAGTCTCGAAATGGTCGAGACATAAAGATTGATATATTGGAAGCCTATGTTTGGACATCGGAAGTGTTCCAGGTGAAATCAGGATTTTACCGGAATACCGGGTGGGTTACCGGAACCCCCCGGGAGCTAAATGGGCCATAGTGGGCCTTAGTGGAAAGGAGAAAGGGGCTGCCTTAGGGCTGGCCGCGCGCCTCCCCCCTTCCCTAGTCCTATTAGGACTAGGAGAAGGTGGCCGGCCACCTCTCTCTCTTACCCCCTTGATGAATCCTATTCCAACTAGGATTGGGGGGGGGGGGGGAATCCTACTCCCGGAGGGAGTAGGGCTCTCTTGGCGCGCCAGGCTTGGCCGGCCAGCCCCTCCCCCTTGGCTCCTTTATATACGGGGGCAGGGGAGCACCCTAGAACACACAAGTTGATCTACGGATCGTTCCTTAGCCGTGTGCGGTGCCCCCTTCCACCAAATTCCACCTCGGTCATATCGTTGCAGTGCTTAGGCGAAGCCCTGCGCTGGTAACACATCAAGATCGTCACCACGCCGTCGTGCTGACGGAACTCTTCCCCGAAGCTTTGCTGGATCGGAGCCCGGGGATCGTCATCGAGCTGAACGTGTGCTAAGAACTCGGAGGTGCCGGAGTAACGGTGCTGTGATCGGTCGGATCGCGAGGAGAACGTACGACTACTTCCTCTACGTTGAGTCAACGCTTCCGCTTCAGTCTACAAGGGTATGTAGACAACACTCTCCCCTCTCGTTGCTATGCATCACCATGATCTTGCGTGTGCGTAGGAATTTTTTTGAAATTACTACGTTCCCCAACAGTACGGTCACTGGAGCTAGAATCATTCATATTGACTAAGTTTTTTTTTGCGGGGCATATTGACTAAGTTGACAAAGCCCTCCGTCCTCGTCAACTTTGTTGGCCCACAAGTCATCCTCCCACTATGGTGGGTCCCAGCTAGTAGGGGGTTATTCATTTTTTGTGCGTAATAAGGAGGCACTTCCTTGCGTGCGAAGATATAGCTGGTGGGTCCGACATGTCAGCGTGGGGAATGTTTTTTCACGTAATACAGAGGCCCTTCCGTTGGGTCCCAGCTGTCAGGTGGAGGAATCATTATTTTGCGCGTACAGTCCATGGCCAATGGATGTCGTTCGTTGACCAAGTTGACCAGGCCGCGCTGAGAGCACCATGGCGGTGGACGACGGCGAGGCCTAGGAAGGGAACGACACGGAGCCGGGGAAGACTCTGCAATGGTTGCCCACGCGATGGGGAGTACGAGGGTTTACTGGTCCGGCTGCCGTCGCCGGAAAATAACAGGATGTGTGGGTGAGTAGAGGAATGGTCTGTCCAGCAATGAAGTAGGGTGGGGTGGTGCGGCCTGTGCGGCAGCACAGCCGGCCACGGGATGCGGGAGCAGGCAGTCCCACCGGAGCTGGTTTGGGTGGCTGGAGCAAGAAGATCAGATATTGAAGAAGCAGCACGGCTGTTGGATTAACATCCAACGGCCACTGCTGCTAGAATCGTTTGTGGACTAAGTTGACAAAGCCAAAGTACACGTCAACCTAGTAGACCCACAAGTCAGCCTCCAAATCTTATCCCAAACAGCATATAGCCTGAAGTTTCTAGCCAGATTCAAATTAATTTTAAATCTAAATATACCTTAATTTAAATTCAATGAAATTTTACCCGCACAAAAACAATGAAATTTAAAATATCAAAATCCGAAAGAAAACAATATTTTGGAACTAATTGTCTGTTTGCTGTATTTTTTATTTTACAACCCATTTCTTATTACTTATAGCCCATTTTCTGGGCAAAATGCATCCCTCCTTGTCTTGAAAGATTTCCGGCCCAGCAGGGCGTAGAAAAGCAAGTAGGCCTACGTTCGTTATTCTGCAAAAAACAAAATAGCTGGCTAGCAATTTTCAGAAAGGAAAAAAACAAACTGGGCTGGTCATGTGCCAAACATATGAAATAAAAGCCTAGGCTAGACGGGCCACGGGTCCTGCACAACCCAGTTGATACCCTTCTCCGTCCCGAAAAAACAAAATTACTGCGCGCGCTGCTGGGTCCCTATTGTCATCCTCACCATGTACAGTCATCTCCTTATTCCTCACGGTTGTTGACCATGTTGACAACACCGGAGGGTGGCTCCGCGGCGAGCGAACCAAGGAGGAGGACGATGGTGAGGCCTCGGACGGGAACGAACAGGAGCCGGGGCAGATCACAGCCAGCCGTTGGAGGCGGGAGCAGGTGGTCCCGCCGGCGCTGGTTTGGCTTTGGTGGCTCGAGGAAGAAGAGACTAAAGAAATGCGACAGACGTTGAATGTCAATCCAACGGTCAAGGTTGGCACAATCGTTTGTTGACTAAGCGGACACCAAGTAGCATACCTTTTTATATATAGGAAGAAAACTGCGAGGAAAATGCGTTCGTCTGCCGTCCTCCTCACAGGGAACGTTTGCCACATAAGTGACTAGCACCCTTGGTTTTCAACCGAGAGGTCTTAGGTTCGAGTCCCAGGAACTCTCAGTTTTTTCCTCCTTCCTTCCTCGCGAAAAAAGGAAAGAAAATCAAAGACTTGGGAAGGAGTACATAACAAGCTAGTGTACGAGTAGAGAGACGTTGCCGAGTTTTAGAACAAGAAAGACGTGCTCCTGTAGCTGGTCCGAATCCAAACCTAGACTATGACTATATATGGTGCTATGCTACTCTGCAAGTAATGAAACTGGCCGCAGCAACCATGTCTGCTGGCTGCTCGTCCACCTGCTCTTCAGCAGGCAACAACCAGATATGTGCCAAGTCGCAACCCGTACCATCGCATGTGGGTCTCATCACACCCTCGCCGGCACGCGCACCGCAACCGATTGCTCATCGCAACCCGCTGCCGTTGGTGTGGTGCCACTGCTACAAATCACGCAGAGTCATCCGTCGCCTCTCAACCACAATCCGCAACCCTGGCCGAGTCTTCTACAAATGCCCGAATCATGGGGTAATAATATGAAGTGTTGTTCTGCTGCTTTCAGTTGCTGATTTTTTTAATAGTTGGTTGATGATCTACCAATTTTATTCGTGCAAAAAAGGGAAGATTCATTTGATTTGTATTTCTGGGAAGTTGCTGATGTGGGGGAATGCAACTACGCTGATTATTTGGTTAGTCGGGGAATCCCAATACCAGCAGGTTGGGGTGTTGGACAAGTAACTGAAGGAACGACAGAAGAGGAAGATGCAGAGCAGAAGGTTAAAGATGTGGTTCCTCTGATCATGGCCAAGCAACAGCTACTGAACGGCCTTGACAACAATGAGTAGATGAAAGAGCTTGTGAAGATAATGGGCAAAATCGATGTGCTCTGTAGGATGATTGTCTCTGTATTTGCAGTGTATGTAGCACTCGTGATGTATTTAGTGGCTACGACATGAGCACTTTGCCGAAACTAGTAATGAATGAAACCTGTGTAGCAGGCTGGGCGTAGTGTTGTGAACATCTAATGATTTCCATTAACGGAAATCAGGGGGTATCCCCTTTTGCTCATATAAATAAATAAATAGTAGAGGCCCTGTCGGGTCAGCTTTGTTCTCATTTGAAGACGTCGGGCAAATTGCAGTCCAACAGCAAACTAAGTCATCAAATTCAAGTTTCATAGCCAAATATGAGTACAACTAAACAACTATGTCATCATGTTTTAGTTTTCATACAATCACCAAACACAAATCAGCATACATAACAAGTGATGTTCTCACAGCAAAATACTAAACAACATGTTCATCAGGTTTCAGTTGTCATAGCAAACACAATTTCACATAGTAGATGAAAAAACAACTTCTGACAGGCAAACACGACAAAAGCAATGTAATCATCATTTGCAGCAGCAGCGTCAACATCTTCGCCATGTGTATCAGTCTGAATCGTAATTCCCCACGGTGTCATCTTCTTCTTCGTCCTCAACGTCCTCGAACGTTGGCTTCTTCTTGATCAACTCTTGTATGTCCACAACACGACAGGCAATCTTTTTGCCGGCGTCATTGACGTTATGGTTCTCAAAGATATTAGGAACATCTGTGTTATCTTGTACATCAGGAGCAGTGTAAGCATCATCTTGTTGTGCAACTTCATTAAACGAATTCCTCTGCTCAAACCTTTGCAATACTCTCCAGTCATCGCTACGTGCAAATGTGTCTTCCAAGAAAAATATCTGTGTTGCTTGATTTGCCAAAATAAAAGGCTCGTTGGTCTGGTACGCCGCCTTGACATTGATGGATTTGAAATAATCATCAGCTCTGGATTTTGCAATCCTGGAAAACAGGTTATACCAACGACAGCACAACAGAACCACACACCGATGATCCTCGAAACTAGAGATATACTGCAACTGAATAATGTATGTTATGTTAGCATACATTTCAGTTGTCTCTTTGTCATACGTATCAGTGCTCATGATGGCACTGTTTTGTGTCTTCCTGCCTTCGTCTCGTGCAAGGGTGTTGTAGCGCACATCTCTAACAACGCAAGATTCATAATGTCTTACCCGAGTATCAGGACCCATTGCTAGTGAGTAAAGGGCATCATCAACTGCCTGCCCATCCTCCCGCATCTTCTTAATCTGTAGTTAGAAAATAGACAAGTTGATCAGCTTATGTACTCAATATATTAAAAAAACTGACAGTGCACTTCAAAAGCTTACATGGTTCTTGAACCATTTCGCAAATCCTGCCATAAGCAGTTTGTCAATGTTTCTTGGATTTTGCGGCAGTAACTCCTCTTTGTAGATGCTGCACAACATAGTAATCGTGTCAAACATCTAAATATATAAGAATGTGCTGCAAGTTTAGTAGATTACGATGTATAAGCCACATTACTGCACTTACTTGATATAAGGTAGTATCTCAGGATAGTTATTCAACACATACCAAACCATTTTGTCCAAATCTTTAGGTTTGTCCTCTTGTCGACTCTTCCCTGTAACTCGAACAGAATAATCGAAAACATTGAGCCCGGGATTGTCTTCACCCACCTCTTTGCTAAGCTGATCAGCTGTTTCAATGTATTTTGAGCAGAATGTCAACGCTTATGTAGGAATGTAGGCCTCTGCAATGGAACCCTTGGGTCTAGCTCTGTTCCTAACATAGCCCTTGAAAGTGCCTAGCCGCCTTTCAATAGGGTACATCCAGCCATATTGTACTGGACCTCTAAGTAGTGCCTCATCAGGTAGATGAATAGCCAAATGCACCATCACATCAAAGAAGGCTGGAGGATATATCTTCTCAAGGTCGCATAGGATAGTTGGTATCTTGTCTCTAAGACGCTCCAAAGCATCTATCCTGATATTCCTACTGCAGAGTTCCCTGAAGAATTGTCCCAACTCTGCAACTGCTCTGTATAAGTCAGGGCGGCCCAATCCTTTAAGGATAACAGGTAAAACCCTTTGAAGTAGGATGTGACAGTCATGAGTTTTCAACCCTTGTACCTTATTTCCATCTGCACTGACTCTCCTTTCAGGGTTGGAAGCAAATCCATGTGGGAATCTCACACGTGACAGGACCTCGCAGAATTCTTTTCTTTTTACCTTGTCCAAGACGTACACAGCTGGTGCCATATCCCATGGTTTACCTTCATCTTGCACCTGCAAATCCTTTCTGATACCCAGGTGTGTCAAATCAATCCTAGATTTTAAGGTATCTTTCGTCTTGCCTTCAATATTAAGAAGTGTGCCGATAATGCTGTCACATATATTTTTCTCGATGTGCATCACATCAAGATTATGCCGCAGATCCAAATATTTCCAAGACTCCAAGTCCCACAAAGTGGACCTGCGAGTAAACAATAATCTCTCTTCTACCCTGCCATGCTTCCTTTTCTCGCTACCATTACCAGGATGGTTTCCTGGTGTAATATGTCTGACCTTCTCTAATTCCACTTGCAACTCATCGGCGGTGAGCCTCTTTGGCGCATCATGGTTTTCATGCTTTGCATTGAACACATGTCTTTGGTATTTTCTAGGATGCGGCTTGTCCTTGGCAAGGAAATAGCGGTGTCCAATGTAACAGATCTTGCTAAGTATTGCGTATGACAGCGGATTCCTGTCACAGCGAAGACATGCATTGTAACCATGTGTCGTTCGCCCTGACATAGTGCCCAAAGCCGGATAATCATGGATGCACCAAATTGTAACAGCACGTAGAAAGAAATCAGCTGGTGGGCTACTATATAGGTCTTGAGTGAGAACAACCTTCCATAGCTGTTGAAGTTCCTCCACAAGAGGCTCCATGAACAAATCAGAATCCTTTATAGGACTTTTTGGACCTGGGATGAGCAAGGCCATCATGTAGTTTGATTCTTTGGTGCAGACATTTGGAGGCATGTTGTAAGGGATAACAAGCACTGGCCACATGCTATATGTGGCGCTCTGGTGGCCAAATGGGTTAAATCCATCTGAAGCTAAGCCAAGTCTGATCTCCGTACCATGAGATGGATGGCTCATTACATTCTGATCTCCGTACTCCTGGTTCCTAGAATGCCATAGTACACCCTCTCTTGTTTCAGCATCATGAAACAACCTCTGCAATCTTGGTGTAATTGGAAAATGTCTTAGAACATTATGAGGACTCCTCTTCACAGCATCGCCATCTTTCCATCTTGATAATTTGCATTTCGGGCATTCACTTAAGTTGGCATAATCCTTCTGGAACAGAACACAATTATTCTTACAAACATGGATCATATCATATCCAATTCCAACTGCACGAAGGAAATTCTTCATTTTACTGTAGGTGTGTGGCAGCTCAGACGCATCTGGGAAAGATTCGCGAAAAGCAGCCAACATCGCATCGAATGATTTGTTGGTCATCCGCTCAGATGTCTTCACCTGAAGAAAGGTGACCATAGCTGAGAATACTGACAGCTTATTTCCTGGGGTGACAGCAACATTGCATTGTTCCAACATGCGGGCCCACCGGTTTTCTTCTGCAGGTGAAAGTTCACGGAATGCACGAGCATTTCGTAGCATTGTTTCAATGTTGGTCAAACTCACTGGCTCCGCCACCACCACCTCCTCCTCCTCTTCCACCTGAGCATCAGGCACATCAAGATGGTGATCTGCTGCTTCCACGTAGTCAATAACATTGATGTTCACAGCCTCACCATGATGAACCCACCTAGTATATGTGACCGGCATCCCATACAAGTGTAGATGATTTTGCACAGTTGACTGGGGTCTTGTAACTGAATTCATACAACTGCTACACAGGCAGAGCACATCTGATTTCAGACCACCATACTCAGCTCTGATAAAGTTCATGAAGTTTTCAACCCCCTCGACATATGCAGCGGAGAATATTCGAGCAGAAGTTATCCAAGTCCTGTCCATCTGTTAGACATACAAATTAGTTCTTCTACTAGATATTATAGGAAAAACATATATGCTTTTTTATGAAGTCCAAAAAAATACCTAGGTCGATGTCTAAAGCTATGGCAAGATATTTGGACGAGCAGATCTAAGTAACGAAATATATTTGGACGAGCAGATCTAAGTAACGAAATATATGGCAGGAGCGACTGTGTGAGGGTGCGGTGCGACAGCGGCGTGCAGGAGCGACCGTGTGAGGGTGCGGTGCGACCGCGATAGCCGTGCGCAGATGTACCTCCTTCTCATTTTGAAAACTTTAGGCAAGCTTGGCAAAAATGTGTGGCGAAGTTTGGCAATGCAAGGCCTAGACCCAAACAGGATAAGTACGTACGTACTAGGAGTACTAGTGTTAAAAAAGAAAGGCTGGGTTTTCCTTCGCGGGATTTAATCGATACAAATCCTCGTTTCACGTGTCAATTAATGCGTATTTTTTTCTCCAAAGACCAAAGAGCTAACCATCTCACTCCTCATCGCTTGATTAATGCAGCGCCATGCAAACCAACCTTCTCACTTCCGCATGCATGCAGGGGATATTAATGTCCTTGGTTGCTAACCCCATCAATTTTGCCTCGATTAGTGTTAGTGGCCCTCTGCAAATTGTACTTTTGATATACTGGCCTTGTGTACAAAAAATGGAGGTAGTAACTATATTTGACTTCCTTCCCCATTGCGGTGACGTCGACGATTTTTTTTGGTGGTTTGGTGAAGTGCGTTCGACGGAGAACACCATTGAGGGAGACCACGGTAAGTCGTTCGCAAGTGCCGCCTGCAAGCCGAGACAACCGCCTTATTTGCATCCATGAAGTCGTTTACTAGTACTACTAGGAGTAACTAATGCGGTGAGATGGCTTCTCGAAGAAGACGATGGAGAAGTGGAGTCAGCGAAGAGTGAAATGATGGTTGCTTCGTCTGTGCTTTTGTGATTTGACGCATCACTGCTTTGTGATTTGTGATAGAAGGGACAGGGGAGTAGACTCTATGCTCTATACTGTACTACATGTGTCCAAGCATGGGAGAAAGAGGAGAGACATTGCATTTTTCTATTCCTTCAATCAATCAATCAGGGAGCTTCGGTTCCATCTTTTTGGCTTTGGCAACACCGTCCACAATGGTTCCCACGATACCAAAAGCTATTTTCACATTTGGCAACACATTGTGGATGCCCTTAACCGTAGCACTTGGTTTGCTCCTGTGTGCTATCTATACAAATCTCAATTATATTGATCTAAAATATTATAGAATCGAGATTAGTAAAAAGGAGGTGATTTTGCCGCGCGGATGGCGGGGGAGGTTTCTTATTTGAGCAATGCTACATCCATGTAATGGTTTACGAAAAGTTACGAACTGATGTGATGTGGGACTATTTGATTGGATTAAAGGAGAGGATTAGGCCCACCCCACCTGAAAATCAAGGGGGGCATATATAGATTAGATGGAAAGTATACGTAGCAGCTACGTAGCCCTTTGTAAGTCTAGGATTAGGCTTCTTATTTTCGGAGGACGTTGTCCTGGCGGTTTGCTAACACGCGGTCCCACATGTCAGTGCTTTACCAAGCCGATCCGCGTCCCACATGAGGCAGAACAACGGCAGAAGCAACACGTGGTTAAGTTGAAGAAGATGAGGGAGAAGCGGATTCAGCAACGAGTGAAATGATGGTTGCTTTGTCCCCCCCAACTTAACTGCGGGAAAGGTGCAGCTTTGTGATTTGATGCCTCATTGCTCATTACTACGCCGGCGCCATGACTGGGGTGCTTCACCTCGGCTGCTCTGCACTGTATTCCGGTATGGCACGTGGACCCGGTGGCTTGATGTCCCACATGTCGGCGAAAGGGACTAGATGATTTATGAAAGCAAGCGCTCCACTCTTATGACGGAGGAGTAGACGACACGACAGCCTAGTGAACTGTAACTTGTACTGTATAGTACTATAGTTTTGCTGTTTCACACGATCCATCAATACAAACCCGATTAAACAGGAAAGGGCGGGATTTTTCCCGCGCGGTAGATGATACTGGCCATACATTTCAAAGGCAATTTTAATGTATGCAAACTGAATAATTATAAGTAACAATATGATATCTAGTAAAACTATAAACACATATGATTTATTGTGTTAGAGTGTAGTAGTAGTGCTATATTGCATAGTTGTTAGATGTAACATGCGAGAACGTGTAGAGATGTAGTTTTGGAGGGCCTACAGAGTGAAAAGTGTAATACGGTCACCGAACTTCAGAATAAGTTGATTACTGTCACTATATACATTTTGATTATACGGTCACTTGCTCACAGCTTAGCATCGGTTTGCACTCTGTTGACTGGCCAAATAGTCTGCGTGGCGCCATGTTGACTAGTTAAATTGACCATGTTCATTGTGGGTCCCACCTGTCAGTTCGCATAGGCAAAAGGTCAGATAAACACAAATTTACGCAGGCGCGACAAGGCTCCAACCCATGCGCGGGAATCTCCTGGTTGTGTATGTGTCTGTCAGGGCCTGATGTGTGCGCATGCACGTGTAGGTTGAGCACTTGAGCATGAGAGTGTGTGTTGGTCGTGTGGTGTACTGGTGTGTGCATGCATGTGTGCGTGTGTGCGTGTGAGTGTTGCATGCGTGCGTGGCTGCATGTGTACGTGTGAGTGTTGCGTGCGTGCGTGGGTGCATGTGTTTGTGTGAGTGTTGCGTGGATGCAGTTCGTGTGCATGCGTGCGTGTGTGTATAATCACCACACCAGCTCCTGTGTGTTAAAACAAACGAGTCAGCACACGAATACAAAGCCACCTTGTCCGTTGTGCCCGCGGTCATGACTTCGAACCACCGTCCAAATATTTTTTTGTCGTTTGTTTTCATTCTTACTAGCTAGATGCCCGTGCGTTGCACGTAACATCAAAATGCATTTGTATGACTTGTTTATCTTGTGAGAGAAAAGGATGAATGAGGGAAGGCCTTATTTGCAAATGTGGAGAGGTGTGTGGGTACCTTTTTGCAAAATTGCCATAGCTTCTTTCCTATCCGTCAGATATAAATCGGACGGCCTATATTGCAGGATGGCAGGCACACCATCATCACCAACTCTGTTTTTTATAAGAGTGTGTATTTTATGTATTTTATAAGAGTGTAGATGTAGAGTAGATACAAGTCGACAGGTGGGCATGATGGTAGTGAGATAATGTGATGCAACACTAGAGGTGCCACGTGGAGCGTTTAACTGGTCAACTAGTCATGTCATGAGCAAATACAGAGTTGTACGGTGAGCCCGTGACTGCATAATAACCACTAAACGTAAATGGTGACCGTAATAAGTGGATTCCGAAGTCCAATGTACGTATCGTGCTTTCGCTTCAAATACAATGATCATCATTGCATATATCGCGAGAGAAAGATGAAACATGCGTGAATTTTCTGGGGGCTTACTTTTAGAGGACCTGGAGATAGTTTTGTGTGCATACATGAAAGGGGCGTACAGGGGGGGTATGCGATGGAGAGAGAGATGCTCTTCGTTTCTCTTTATTATGACTAACTTTGTATATAGTATAAAAATATACAAATTCACAGTGCGGAATAAATATCATTGTGGGCACCATGCAATGCAAATTAGCGTTCGTACTCCTCCATATAACTTTGTAATGTTGTATATATGTAGAAACTCTAAAATAATTTGTTGGCCACACTTTATTCAAAAGGAATGTTGTATGCGAAATAAACGTGAGGAGAGGGCTTTTTAGATCAATGGGGTATGTGATGTAACATGTGTGAATGTGTAGTTGATGCATTTGGCGGGGCTAGAGAGGTATGTGTGTGTATTACGTATTCGAGAGAGGCATGGATAGAGGGGCCGACGGGGGGGGGGGGGCGTGGGAGAGATAGCATGAGAAATGAGAGTGGTCTAGAGAGAGAGAGACGCATATGACGTCACGACAAGAGATTCCATTCCCTTGAGTGTGTATATGCAAGGGGGAGGGAATAGAGGCACCAGGAGAAATTTTCTGTGTGTGTGGTGTTTGTGTTGGTATGTGTGGGTGTGAGAAGATAATGAGACGTGGGGGTAGAGGGTGTGTCACCGCGTGAGGTCCGGTGGGTCAAGGTGAGGCCCTTCGTTCTGTTCCATCCTGCGCCACATTGGTCGGCCCGTGACGCATTTAGGAAGACCCATGGATGACTAGTCGTACAAAACAAACATAGCAGAATTGTGAAGGACTTTGTGTCCACTGACAAAGCCAGCTAGGATTTGTAACCCTAGGTTCTCGGACTAAGGTAACCCCTTTATCTCTGATATTACTATTCATCCAACCTAACTTTAAGGGGCATCCTACAGAATGCTCTGCTAGAATCATACTCGTCGATTAGGAAGAGAGGTGTGAGACAATGCATGAGAGACAGGCGTAAAGATAATGTGCGTACATGAGACACGTAGGCAAGTCCATGTATATAGAAAGGGTCGATGAGGATTGTGCGTGTGTATGTTTGCGAGAGGAAGAGTGCTTGTGATAAAGTTTAGTGAAAACAGTTGTAAATGGTTAAGAGAGGGAGGGAGGGTTATATCTAGAGCATGTGTGCGAGAAAGACACCTCGGGAGAGAGTGTGTGAGCATATGTGAGAGACCACCGATGGAGAGTGAAACTACAAGTAAAAGACTGCTCTACACATTGATTAAAGATATAAACTATATCCAAATATTAGGATGGGATCATGATATTTGGAATTCGCGTAAGGAGTGGTCATTGATCCATCAGACATCTAGATTCTATCAAATTTGAGCATGTCTATGTTATTATTCGACAAAATTGATCCACATAGTTAGTATTTTGAACTCCAGACAATGCATCGCTTTAGCAATCAAATATAAACGTGAGTATAGTTCATGTTGTGTGTGTAAAGCACATTATACATACGAAAGTTACACAATGGGCATTATAAATAGCTACTACTATGAACTAGCATACATTTGAATTCAACTTAAGGTGGTTTAAAAAAATCAAATTCAACATGAAGTCCATTCAATTATTTGAATTTGATATCATGGCATTTGTAAACCATACCTAAATTATGGGGGCACCAATCTTTGCTTTGATTTTATACAAAATAGCATATGTAGTCGTGTAAAAATATATTCAAATTTAGCTCCTCCATTACAAAATAATCGTAGTTATAGGATTTTCAAGTGTCAAAATTTCAAAAAGAAGCGGATAATTTAATGAGGTTTTCAAACATACAAGGTCAAATATAACGTTGTATATTTAGGTCAATCCTCATAGTTCAAGAGTACTCTAAACGTGAATGCTTGTGTTTCAAAATTTCGAACGAAGCGCCAAAAGAGCCTCTACTCGCCCGAAACCGCGTGAGACCAATGTTTGGTAGTCCAAGGGAATTACTTTTCTAATAACTCCGACCCGTGAAACCTACCGGCCCGACGTCCAAAGGTATAAACCGGGGTAGGTTTGTAGCTTCATCTAGACGCCATGCAACCGCATCCGAAAAACATTCATACACAATGGCTGCCTAAGCACACATGCGCGCGGCCGAAATCGCTCCCGCCCACTATTTGGGACACCTGGGATTACCATCCTATCCCCGACCCGCAGTAGGTCCGAAATTTAAGAGGGGGGCAAAGTTTGTACTTTCCCCAAATTTCAAACAAGCGTGTCCCATCTGCTGTTCAAAAAAGCCAAAAACAAGTGCGTCCCAGACCAAAACATGGTTTCCCCTACCCGTCTGATTCCCCATTCGTACTCCGTGGGCGCCAAAACTACCTCTCCACTAGCCACAAAACCCCGGCGTCCTCCGTCCGCCACCCCATCCCACCCATCAACCGCCACCCTCCTCCATCACGCTGGAGCCGATACCCCGACGTCGTCGTCCACCGCAACCTCAATCGCAACACCCTCCACGGCTAGTAGTTGAAGCCGAGGCCGAGCCGTCCGTAGCCGAGCCAGTTCAACCACGCTGTCCTGCGCCTCACCGCTGCCGCTCCAACTTCGCCACCCTCCACCGCACCGGAGCTGTTCCTGCTACGCCGTCCTTTGCCGCCTCGGATCTGCTTCCCCTCCACCGACATACGACCATGGCAACACAGTCAACAATTTGGCCATGGGTTCGTCCAAGCCTGCACTCTCCAGAACATCGATTTCCCCGGTAAAAAGAAGAAAATCGGCGCGACATGCGGAGGTGACCACACCGGCAACCGAAAAAGGTACTCCTCTTCCCTTATTCGTGCAAATCTTATGTCTCTACTTGCACGCTATTCATCCCACAGAAGACACTAGTTGACCGCTTCTTCTTGATACTAGATGTTCCTAGTAACTCAAGATGCACAAGGTTTCTCCTCATATACTATTTCACCTTAGCTAGAGGTCCGTCGCCCCCCTGAATTTCAATTTCTGGCCACTTGATTCCCAATTAAAGGAAGCATTCCCCGGCGTAACAGGCGCTAGTATGCCTATTACGCCGGGGAAGCAGCGCCTTGGTGTTTATCTTAGGGGCGTGTGTGTCCTAGAACTACTGGCGCCCGATCTGGAGGTCAGCCAGGATTAAAGGGATGGCCTGGGGGCTCTGCCAAGCACGGCGGTGGTGTGAGGTTGATGGGAGGGCGGGGCGGTGGAGGCAGGGGTCTGGGCCGTGGTCGCTGGCGGTTCGAGAAAGATCGTCAACAGTGACTGGCGGGAGGTAGACGAAGGCCATCTGCCCATTCCTTATAGATCGGACGGTTCTTTAAAAAACGACTGATCTATTTATTTTCAGTCGACTGTTATCTTAGATATGACCACATGTGGTGGTGTGCTGGAGGAGTACCTGCATTTCCTATGCTCATATATTACAAAATCATACAGAGTAGAATCTAATTTTGTTTATCATGCAATTTTGTAGAGCTATCATATGTCTCATGTCATTTATTTTTCAGCCACCTGCTATCTGCTACTTTGACAGTGCACTAGTTCTGCACACACTTCACCCTTACTCTCACTATTGTGTTTTTATGCAAGGGTATTTCAGACTCTGCTGCCATGAGAGAAGCCAAAAATAAAAGAGAGAAGTCGCTCCAGTTTGGTGTGCGGCTAGGCAAGACACATTTCAATGCTTTAAAGGATGTAGTGTCAGCAGATGGAGACGGGGAACATAGCTCTGGAGTTGATGACCTCGTTCGCAATGAACCACCATCCCAGGTGCTTGCTTTAACTTCGGGTGTCATATGTGGTTGCATGTTCCATATGGTGTCTAGCTTGTATTCGAAAGGCCGAAGTCAGTAAGATAAGGAAAGATATTTTTTTACATGAACCACCATCCCATGAGCACCAGAAGACAAATAGCTAGTCAGGGCACTAGCCGAGCCAGTGACAAGCCCAGCAAAGATAGGCATCACCTGGAAGCCAACTAAAAAGCTGCGATGGTGGCGAAGCAGCCCACCTCCCACCAGGCTCTCAGGTCCTAGATGATCATGCCCACCACTCCAGCCGAATGTCTAGCTTGTATTGCTTCCAATTTGGTTAAATTGCATCTGCTTAGCTTACACATTATACCTTTGAATATGACATGCCTTTCTGTTTTTGATACATACTAGTACATCTGTGTATTAACCATGTTCTTACATAAAACTAATGTTCTTGTGTATCCCTCATCAATCACTTATGACGAGGCAGGCAGGCAAGGGGACTACTCCTCATTTAAAGAATGCAGCATCAGCCTCCCGACATGATTCTCAAGAAACAGAAATGCTAGATGAAGATAGTGAGCGTAGCTCTGTAGTTGATTACATCATTTCCCCTACACTAGCATCGCAGGTGCTTGCTCTAACTTGGCAGCGTGATATGTGGTTGCATGTTGCATATGGTGTCTAGATTGTAATTCTTCCAATCTGGTTAAACTGCATGTGCTAGTATGCTTAGCTTATACATTATACCTGTTAATGTGACATGCCTTCCTGTATTTAGTACATAGTACATCTGTCTATTAAGCATGTCCTTACATAAAACTATTGTTTTTTGTATCCCGCATCAATCAACATGACGAGACACCTTTAGTATATGCGGTGCGATATTAGTTGCATCTTTCATATGATTTATAGCATGCGCTGCTTCTAATTTGTTGAAATTCCATTTATGATGGGACGCTTTTAACTTGGCAGAGTCATATTGGTTGCATCTTTCATGTGGTGTCTAGCTTGCATTGCTTCTTATTTGCTGGAATGGTTTCTGCTTAGTTTACACAAACAGTTGTGAACATGCCATGCCGTCCTGTTTTTCGTACATATTCCATCCTAGTATCATGTCTTTGCCTTACATCAAAGTAGTGATTGTCAGTATCATGCATGAATGAGTTCTGAAGAGAGAATTTTATTGCTTTTTCTTGTCGGTTTTACTTGACAATTCAAAATCAATAAAGCGGAAGGAAGTTAGCAAGGCAGCGGATAAAGGTACTCCTTCCGAACGGAGGGCCTCTACAGTTTCTACTCCTCCACACCCCCAAGATGATTTCCAAGACAACACATGCATAGACACTCAACAAAACTGTGTTTATGATGAGCAAGTCTCCCCTAGTGCAGCATCACCGGTGCTCCCTCTAACTTGGCATTGTTATATGTGGTTGCATGTTATGTGTGATGTCTAGCTTGTATTGCTTCTAATTTTGTTGAATTCCATCTGCTTACTTTACACATTATACTTGAATAAGACACGTGTTCCTGTTTCTAGAACATACAATATCTGTCTATCACACCATGTTCTTACATCAAATTACTACTGTTGTGTAACCTTCAACAATCACTTATCATAAGACACGTTTGACTTCAGAGTGTGATATAGGTTACATCTCATATTCTTTTCTAGCTTGTACTACTAATTTGTTGAAATGACACTTATGACGAGATAGTTTTAACTTGGTAGAGTGATATTCGTTGCATCTTTCATATGGTGTCTAGCTTTCATTGCTTCTAATTTGTTGAAATGCCTTCTCCTTAGTTTACACATCATAAGCTGTGAATATGCAATGGCACTAATGACGAGAGACCTCTAACATGGTAGTGTGATGTTGTTTGCATCTTGCATATGATTTATTTCTTGTACTGCTTCACATTTGTTTAAACGCCATTTATGATGAGACACTATTAACTTGGCAGAGCGGTATTTGTAGCATCTTTCATATGGTGTCTACCTTCCATTGCATTGCTTCTAATTTGGTGAAATGTCTTCTTCTTAGTTTACACATCATAGTTCTGGTTATCTCTTCCGTCCTGTTTTTCATACATATTACATCCTCCTATCATGTGGTTGTCTAACATCAAAGTTCAGTTCGTCTGCATCACACATCAATTTGTTCCGAAGAACTAAATTTTTATTCGTTTTTCTTGTCGGCTTGACTTAACATGGCACAGAGAAAGAGTAAGAAACACAGAATGGCAGGGAATGAGAAGCGGATGAATCCTGCAGATTCTGCTGGTACTGATGGTGCAATAGAAGGTCAAAGTCCAGCAGAACATTCTACAAACATGGCATCCCATGCTAGACGAGTTGCAAAAAAGACAAACAGAAACAAATAGCTGCCACCAAACAAGCAGAGACAGCCCTAGTTCTTGCAACACCTACCACAGTACTACCAGCTGCACGACGTACTCGTGCGTCAACTGAGCTAGCAGCATGTTCCCAAGCTCCCTTGCCACCTGACACTACTTCCCAAGAACTCTTGACACAAGACGAGTTGGCAATATTAGATGAACCTTGTGAGCTTCAACAGCAAGAAGGTACTTGTCGTGGAATTGTCACGGCAGATTTCCTAGGGTGAGGACTTAGTCACGAGACCAACGCATCTATGTGGTAGCTTGAGAGGGGTTGAGCGGAATCGAGAGACGCAACACAAGACAGTGATTTAGACAGCTTCGGGCCCCGGGAAACATCATCCGGTAACAACCCTGTCGGTGTCAAACCGGCGGATCTCGGGTAGGGGGTCCCGAACTGTGCGTCAAGGTCGGATGGTAACAGGAGACAAGGGACACTTTATTTTACCCAGGTTTGGGGCGTCTCAATGGAGGTAAAACCCTACTCCTGCTAAATTAATATTGATGATATGGGTAGTACAAGAGTGGATCTACCAAGAGATCAAGGAGGCTAAACCCTAGAAGCTAGCCTATGGTATGATTGTGTATGATGATGGTTGTCCTACGGACTACAACCCTCCGGTTTATATAGACACCGGATAGGGTTAGGGTTACACAGAGTCGGTTACAATGGTAGGAGATCTCGAATATCCGCACACCTAGCTTGCCTTCCACGCCAAGAAAAGATCCTTCCGGACACGGGACGAAGTTTTCAACTTTGTATCTTCATAATCCTGGAGTCCGGCTGAAGGTATAGTTCGGCTATCCGAACACCCCCTAATCCAGGACTCCCTCAGTAGCCCCTGAACCAGGCTTCAATGACGACGAGTCCGGCGCGCAGATTGTTTTCGGCATTGCAAGGCGGGTTCCTCCTCCAAGTTCTTCAAGAAGATAGTAAACACCACAGAATTGTGTCCGGCTCTGCAAAATAAGTTTCACATATTGCCATACAGAGAATAATATTAACACAAATCAAATCTACTGACGTATCCCGCAGTGCGTCATAACACTGCAGCCAAGCCTTCTATATAAATTGTTTTCATTGTTCCACCTCAGCTCGTTTAGCAAGGCGGTTTCCTTGGCACGTCTTGTTGAAGCAGAGATCATGTGCCCCCCTTTAACGGGATTATCATTAATACGGACATGGGTAACCCAACCATGCCATTTACCGCGGCGTTTGGGAGGCAAGTGAATTTTATTAGGTAGGTGAGGACGCCTAACCGTACCTGCTTATATAAAGGGATAAGGATTCACCTTTTCAACCTACGCCTTCTTCCTCCTTTGCCAATCCATCTCTCGCGCACTCAAGCTCCAGCGCCCAAGTCCGCTCTTCCTTCCTCAACCTTCTCCAACAATGTCCGGAGCGGGAGGCAAGTGGATGGTCTCCTCCGTTACGGAGGCTCAAGTAAAAAGGCTAAGGAAAGCCGGATACTTGTCCAAGGACATCCCGCATCGGCTTCCTGATAAGGGGCAGCTTCTTCCTACCCCAAGGCCCCATGAGAGGGTAGTTTTTCTTCCCCACTTCCTCCGCGGACTGGGCTTTCCACTTCACCCATTTGTCCGGGGGCTCATGTTCTACTATGGCCTGGATTTCCACGATCTGTACCCGAACTTTGTTCTCAACATCACGGCGTTTATCGTCGTGTGTGAGGCCTTTCTCCGCGTCCGCCCCCACTTCGGCCTCTGGCTCAAGACCTTCAACGTCAAGCCCAAGGTGGTGTCCGGCACCCAGGCCGAGTGCGGAGGCGCTATGGTTGGCAAGATAGCCAACGTCCTCTGGTTCGATGGCTCCCTCGTGGAGTCCCTAAAAGGGTGGCAGGCTGGGTGGTTTTACATCACCGAGCCCCGCGATCCGAAATGGGTCGCGGCCCCCGAGTTCAGATCCGGACCCCCAACGCGGCTCATGTCCTGGAAAGAGACAGGCCTGTCGTGGGACAACGAGGAGGAAGTGACTGGGTTGCAAACATGCATCCAGTCCCTGGTGAACAAGCCAATCCGGCTTGCCAATATAGTCCAGGTCATGCTCGTTCGCTTGATCCTCCCATGCCAAGAAAGGGACTTTACTTTGTGGGAATTCGACCCAGCGCAGCACCAAACCCTCAGTAGGCTCTTCGACACGACGTATGAAGACGTCTGGAAGGTGCTGACCAAAGGCGCCGAGTCCCCCACATCCGCCTCCGAGGATCGCGGATACAGCTCGCAGCGTAACGCTGGCGAGGTAAGCTATCTATACCTTTGACACGTTCGTTAAGCTTTTCTTCATAGATTAACTCTATGCGGGATCTAAACTCCCTTTTACCTTTGACAGGCTTGGCAGGAGATATCCGGACCAATTAACTGTCCGGCTCCTCTGCCCTAAGACCCGGCCCCTACTCTCTTAGTGAAGCTAATGGCTCCGGCACCTTACGTGGTGTCGGAGAGGAAGGCCAAGAATAAGAAAACCACCGGGACTCAAAAAAGTTCCCACAACATGGTGGTGTCGGACTCGTCATCTGACGAGTCCGCAACGCCCTCCTCTCGTGAAAACGAGGAGGAGGAACAATGAAGCTCTCCCCCTCTAGCGAGGGGAGCAAAGAAGAAGAAGGCCACCCCAACGGAGGAGGCCGACGGGTCAAGGAAAAGGAAGACCCCTCCGCCGGACTACTCCCACGACGCCGAAGAGGGCGGAGAGGAGTGGCCGGACAGAACCAAGCGTCCGGCGAAATCGTAAGTATTTATATACCAGGGTGATTCATGATATCCTTTTAGTGTGCGGCTTTCCCTGATATCGCACGTATTTTATGCAGCCCGCCCCGGGCCAAACTCGACGACTCGTCGAGCGGCTCCCTGGATTCGTCGGACGTGAACTCTGTTCCGCCCACGGTCTACCCCCGCGGGGCGGACGACGCAGAAGTGGCGCCCCGCCAAGCTTCGGAGCAGGAGGAGATGGTCCTTGAGGAGCCACAAGGCAATCCTCCGGACCCCAGGAGTAAAGGGGATGAAACCCCCCAGGGCTCCAAGTCCGGCTTTGTGCCGGACACCGCGCCGGACTCGACAGTCCCGGTTCGCGGTGGGCGAACTCCTTCCAAGAGGAGTAAGCCATCTGAGCCGGCGGCCTCCGTCCAACCGGAGGCGCCGGACAATCTGCTGGAGGTGCTTAAGGGCGCCGCCATCGATGAGGAGCACCGTACTGTTATGAGTACGGTGATCCAAAGGATTCAGTCCGCCAAGAGCGGACTGAATGAAGCTTGCGCTAGCCTTCTAATAGGCTTCGAGGTAAGTAAAAATATGTCAATTTATTTACCGCATAGACAGTAGCCCCTGATGCTCTGTTCGGTGTTCGGAAAGAAAAGTCGGATAGAGGATCTAGTAGTTTTCGCAGGAGTCTAACAAAAAAGGTCAAATATGCATATGCAGGCTTCACTGCTGTCCACTGCCGCACTGACTGCGCAGGTGGATGTCCTGAAACAGGACCTCGGGCGGACCGAGCAAGAGCTCGTCCTTGCCAAACGGCAGCTCGAGGAGAAGGAAGGTAAGAAATACCTAAAAAAAGAAAAAGAAGAAAAAAGGTGCCTATAGAGAGGCTTGATTGCAGAAGGAAATAACAGGATTGTATTGCTTATTGTAGGGGCCACAACCGAGGTGACAACCCTGAAGCAGGCGCTGGCTGAGGCCGAAAAGAGTTGGAGGAGGTGAAAAAGATAGCAACGGGTAAGGCATTCTCAATGCAGAGTAGGAATATAAAAGTAAACTACCTATTACTTACCCGAATCCGGAGTTCTCCAGGGGCGTTCGCCGATCTTCCCCACAGCGTATCCGACGCCGCCGCGTTCTACCGAGCTGAAGAGGGCAGCTCGACGGAGAGTGTGTTCTGGTCTCAGTATTCTGAGGCCGGACACCCTGTGCCCTTAAGCGATCAGCTGAAACAGCTGGTCGAGCTCCACAAGGCGGCCGAACAGGCCATGAAGGGCTTACTAGTTCGGCTGTGGCCTGGAGAGGCCCTGCCTGGGAGCTATTTCAGGTTGGTGCGGCGGCTGGTGGAGGCCTGTCCACGGCTTGAGGTCATCAAGCACTCCGTCTGCATTGAAGGTGCCCGGAGGGCCCTTGCCCGTGTAAGGGTACACTGGGGTAAGCTGGACGGAGAGAAGCTGGTGAAGGACGGGCCGCCGCAGGGGAAGGAGCATCGCAAGCCCGAGAACTACTACAAGGACGTTCTTGCCGGAGCCCGCCTTGTCGCGGATGAATGTGCTAAAGATGTAATATTTGAGTGAACTCGCTCATTTGTATCCTGTGCACTGAACTTGTTCATATGCGCAAAGCAATGCTTGTTTAATTTAAAATATTATTTTCTGTGCGGCCGTTTATCAAAAATTGAGAGATGGCGGGTCGTCGGCTTCTGCCCCCATGCCACTAGTGCTGGGGTGTTCGGGATAAACCTGAGGGCTCTTGTTCCCATAGTTGGGTCCTTCGAGGGAGGCGCTCAGCACAGCGAACCAGGCAATCAGACTATAATGCTTGAACACTCTCACTTAGCCATAGAACGTTATAATTTTAAATTTCGGCGAAGCCCCTAGTTCGGAAGGCCGAATTCGGGGCGCTATCCACGCCTTTGGCCGGACATAGCCAACTCCTCGCTCAAAGCGGCATAAGCCTTTAAGGACTCGAAAAACCTCTCGAACAGCGACCGGTCTCGCGCCTTATCATGACAGTCTGTTTTAGCTTTCTCCACTGAGGTGCTCAACCCACCTGATCTGGGGCACAATCGCAGTGGTTCTCCTAGTGCTACCTTAGCCGATAGAGCGGAACGTAAGGTACCAAAACATAGGAGCCGGGCAAACCCAACATGTGACCAAAATCATGACTCGGAGCCGATGCATATAGTGCTATAAGTTCGAGGTGCCGCACTTGTGAAAGTGTACGGACTTCTCACACCAGATAAAAGGGTAATGAAGCCCCTGGCGTGGTTTGCCGTACCATGGCGTACGGGTGCGATCATGTTATGTAATAAACACATATATTCAGAGGGGATAATGCAAAAAATAGACAAAAAGCTATGCATTGTTTATAAAGAGGCTATTTATCAAAGCTGAACGATACAAGTAGAGCGATAAGCAAAAAAGATATTAGACTATTTAACATATCCTGACCAGGCACAGGCCGCGGAATTTAGAAACAGATATATCGCTCGAAATAGAGACCACCTGAGAATTCCGGAATGCGGCGTAGCTTTGTCTGCTTTCCTGGATCTTGCATCGTCTGTGCGGCAATGCTGCCGAACATGTTATCCAGAGTATGGAGTCCTGAAAGTAAAAAAGAAAAATCCGGCAGCCCCTGGTACGTTTGACGCCGTGTTGTAGGCATGCCGTTAATGTGCCCCTCCCCCTGTGCCCATGGAATTTTAAGGGCGTAATTGTGTACTCGAGGTACTTGCTCCGCTATGTTGCGATGGCTGGCGTCGGGGCCGTATTGCTACGCTTGCTCTGATCGTGCCAGGTGGTCTTGTTGCAGGTTACTCCGGGCGCGTTTTGCATTGTCCGGTTTTTTAACGGCCGGACTAGAGAGTTGCCTTGAAAGGCTGCTTTGTACTTCCGCTGCGAGGGCCGCCGTGTGCTCTTCCGTACAGATGGAGCGTTCTGTGTTTCCGCTGACCGTAATTACTCCTCGAGGGCCTGGCATCTTGAGCTTGAGATATGCGTAGTGCGGCACCGCATTGAATTTAGCGAATATTGTTCGTCCGAGCAGGGCATGATAGCCACTACGGAACGGCACTATATCGAAGATTAACTCTTCGCTTCGGAAGTTATCCGGGGATCCGAAGACCACATCAAGTGTTATCGAGCCTGTGCAATTGGTCTCTACACCTGGTATGACGCCTTTAAAGGTCGTCCTTGTGGGCTTGATCCTTGATGGATCTATGCCCATTTTCCGCACTGTATCCTGATAAAGCAGGTTCAGGCTACTGCCGCCGTCCATGAGGACTCTTGTGAGATGAAATCCGTCCATGATTGGGTCGAGGACCAGTGCGGCAAAACCGCCGTGACGGATGCTAGTGGGGTGGTCCCTTCGATCCAAAGTGATCGGGCAGGAGGACCATGGGTAGAACTTTGGGGCGACTGGCTCCATCGCGTATACGTCCCGTAGCGCACGCTTCCTCTCCCGCTTGGGAATGTGGGTCGCGTATATCATGTTCACCGTCCGCACTTGTGGGGGAAACCCTTTCTGTCCATTGTTGTTCGGCGGCCTGGGCTCCTCCTCGTCGTCGCTGTTCAACCCCTTGTCCTTGTGTTCGGCTCTTATCTTGCGTGCCTGCTTGAACACCCAACAATCCCTGTTGGTGTGATTGGCTGGCCTTTCGGGGGTGCCGTGAATCTGGCACGAGCGATCGAGTATTCGGTCCAAACTGGATGGGCCCTGGGTATTCTTTTTAAATGGCCTTTTCCGCTGACCGGATTTATAGCCTCTCAATCCGGCATTGACTGCCGTATCCCCATTGCTGTCGCTGCTAATGCGACGCTTTTGATTATTTCTGCATGACCTGCCACTTTTGTCCTTGGTATCCGAATTACCGGGCTTCTTCGATAAGTTGTTGCTGCGAGCTAGCCAGCTATCTTCGCCCACGCAAAAGCGGGTCATGAGTGTCGTGAGGGCTGCCATGGTTTTCGGCTTTTCCTGTCCCAGGTGCCGGGCGAGCCACTCGTCACGGATGTTATGTTTGAAGGCTGCTAGGGCCTCTGCATCCGGACAATCGACTATCTGATTTTTCTTCGTTAGGAACCGTGTCCAGAATTGCCTGGCCGATTCTTCTGGCTGCTGAATTATGTGGCTTAGGTCGTCGGCATCCAGTGGCTGCACATAGGTCCCCTGAAAGTTGTCGAGGAATGCGGCTTCCAGGTCCTCCCAAGAACCGATTGAGTCCGCTGGTAGGCTGTTAAGCCAGTGCCGGGCTGGTCCTTTAAGCTTGAGGGGTAGGTATTTGATGGCGTGCAGATCATCGCCACGTGCCATGTGGATGTGAAGGAGATAATTCTCAATCCATACTGCCGGATCTGTCGTACCATCGTACGACTCGATATTGACGGGTTTAAAACTCTCTGGGATTTTATGATCCATTACTTCGTCTGTGAAGCATAGTGGGTGTGCGGCGCCCCTGTACTGGGCTATATCGCGACGCAGTTCGGAAGAGTTGTGCCTGCTGTATTCGGCCCGGCCGGATTTATTGTGTCCGGAGTGACGATCATCACGTGTCGTCGGGCGTCCGCGCGATCCATAGATCGACCTTGTTTGCTTTGCTTTGTCCTCCAGTACGTCTTGCAGGTCTGGCTCGTTTTCCCGTGCCTTATTCGAGCGGCACCGGGGCATGGCTTGCTGAGGGGCTCGACAGGCCTCTCTGTCGCGGCCATGGGGTGGCTGGTCTGCCATGTCATATGCTTCCCCCTCTGATTGGGGTAGCGGCCTGCGCTTAGGATAATTTTTGGCCGCAAGGACTTCCGTCCATCTATCAGCTAGCAGATCTTGATCAGCTCTAAGCTGTTGCTGCTTTTTCTTTAGGCTGTTGGCCGTGGCTAGAAGCCTGCGTTGAAAACGCTCTTGTTCGGCGGGGTCTGATGGTACGACGAATTCGTCGTCGTCGAGGCTTGCCTCGTCTTCGGAGGGAGGCATGTAGTTATCATCCTCAACCTCTTGCTCTGCCGCTCTCTCCCGAGGGCTGGCTTTTCCATCTTCCTGTGCCGAATCTTGCTGGTTCTGGTGGTCTTCGGCGCTGTCCGGGGTAGCATTATCTCCCGTGCCGGAATCACCGTTTCTGCTGTGGCGGGATTTAGAGCGGCGCCGTTGGCGCCGGCGTTTTTGCGTTTTTTTCGAGTTGTTGTCTTCCGCTTTTCCATCGCCATCCGCATCCTTTGGAGCACCCACCATATATATGTCATATGAAGAGGTGGCGGTCCAGCGCCCTACAGGTGCTGGTTCTTGTTCGTCTCCTCCTTCGTCGTCCATACCGTCGAAGTCTTCGGAGCCGAAGTCAAGCATGTCGGTTAAATCGCCGACAGTGGCTATTAAGTGGGTGGTGGGTGGGCTTTGAATTTCTTCGTCGTCCGAATCCCAACCTCGCAGACCATAGTCTGGCCTGGGCTCTCCTGATAAAGAGAGAGATTTGAGAGAATTCAGGATATCACCGAAAGGTGAGCACTGAAAGATGTCCGCGGCGGTGAACTCCATTACAGGCGCCCAATCAGATTCGATCGGCGGGGGCGCGGAAGGCTCGGAGTTCGGAGAAGAGTCCGGCTCCTTGGAGTCCTGGGCCGTGCGGAGTACGGGGCTAGCGTTCTGCTCGATTGCCTTTGAGATCGCAGCCCCCAAGGTGACGTTCAACCGTTCATCCTCAGAGAACGCAGCGGGCTCCGAGTCAAAGATCGGGGCCGGAGCGTGTGCGGCTTCCAGGGTGCTATTCGGAGGCAGAGCTATATCATGCCCCTCGAAATAGCGCGGCGCGCTTGGCTGTGGCTCGAACCCGTCGAAGATCAAGTCTTCGAGGATACCAGCCGTGTAGTTTAAGCTTCCAAACCTGACTTGATGGCCAGGGGCGTAGCTTTCGATCTGCTCCAGATGACCAAGCGAATTGGCCCGCAGAGCGAAGCCGCCGAAGACGAAGATTTGTCCGGGGAGGAAAGTCTCACCCTGGACCTCATCATTGTTGATAATCAAAGGAGCCATCGGGCCTAAAAGCGACGACACAGAGGAACTCTCAATGAAAGGACCAATGTCGGTGTCAAAACCGGCGGATCTCGGGTAGGGGGTCCCGAACTGTGCGTCAAGGTTGGATGGTAACAGGAGACAAGGGACACTTTATTTTACCCAGGTTCGGGTCCTCTCGATGGAGGTAAAACTCTACTCTTGCTAGATTAATATTGATGATATGGGTAGTACAAGAGTGGATCTACCACGAGATCAAGGAGGCTAAACCCTAGAAGCTAGCCTATGGTATGATTGTGTATGATGATGGTTGTCCTACGGACTACAACCCTCCGGTTTATATAGACATCGGATAGGGTTAGGGTTACACAGAGTCGGTTACAATGGTAGGAGATCTCGAATATCCGCACACCTAGCTTGCCTTACACGCCAAGAAAAGATCCTTCCGGACACAGGACGAAGTCTTCAACTTTGTATCTTCATAATCCTGGAGTCCGGCTGAAGGTATAGTTCGGCTATCCGAACACCCCCTAATCCAGGACTCCCTCAAACCCTACATGCTGTTTGAGGCTAGGTCTCATTATCATCACGAGGGAGTCGCCCTAAACCGGCTCTCCTCTTTGTGTCTAGCCCTAAAATTGTTTCTTCTTGCCCGTCCCTCTTTGGGGAGCCCTGCCCCTCCTTATATAAGTTGAAGGGGCGGGTTACATGTAGAGTCCATCTCAGACTAAGACTTAAACTATTTTGACTTCCCTTCCTGGGCTTCTTAACGTCTGCCGGTTTAACATTGTCTACCGGTTTAACATTGTCTGCCGGTTTAACATTGTCTGCCTTAACACCTGCCGGGTTATCATCTGACTTGACTCCATCCGGTTTACCACAGCCGGTTTACCGTCTGTGTCAGCCATCTGTCTTGACTGTCTTAACTGTCCACCGGTTTACCATCTGCCGGTTTACCCAGTCCCGGCCGGGTTACGACTCCGGCCGGGTCATACCGCGGGGTATATCCCCGAGAGTAGTTGCTGGAGTCAAGTTACAGTTGCATGCTTCTTTATATGTAGTCTCACAGTTTGATGTACACTAACACTTCCTATGTTTGTTGTTGGACTAGCAACTAGGCGCAAGAGGAAACAAACATCAGGGATAATGCTCGATAGGTTAACTAAATCTATAGGAGGAAGAATGGAGATCCGTTTTGAGGCAGGTTTAAAAAGGCCACGTGATGCTACAGAGTCAGCCAAGTTAGTATCAGAGGCAGCAGTTGCTGTTAGGTGTCATGTATGTATCCTCCCAACATGGATTCAGTACAGGAATGACAAATACGAAACCCAGTTCAACATATTCCTCGACCATTTATCTGTAAGTATGGTTATGTATGGAAACTAGTAATATCGTCTTGCTCTGTCCAATACTTTCTAGATTGATGATAATGAGACTCCCATAATTTTCAACAGATGAGGTTCAAGTTGGATAGCCAAGATGATGCAACCAGACAAGCTTGCACCCATGTTTTCAAGTTTGCTCTATGGCAGTATCGTTATAACTTGAGGAAAACTCACTTTGAAGGCAAGGCTAATAGTGAACTTGCCCAAACATCTCCAGTGGAAAATATATCTGATGAAGACTGGAGAGGCCTCGTTAAACACTGGTCCGATCCGAAGTATCAGGTACATTATATTTATGTCATCAGATCACATGTTGAAGTCCTATTTACGCATGTGCCACACAAATCTATCTTCTTGTAGGTGAACTGTTCAAAGAACAAGGCCAACCGTACAAAAGTGAAATTCCAACAGACGACAGGATCTCGTAGCTATATTGCACACTGCGAGGCTCTTGTAATTAGCTGCTGTTTCACTCTTTTCGTTGTACCATATTATCAGACCTATATTGACTTGTTCCAAATGTAGAGGAAAGCCCGCAAGGACAGTACCTGAACCAAATGTTGTGGAAATCTTCAAGGACTGTCACATCAGCAAGAAGAAGGGCATGACTACACCAGTCAAAGCCGATGTTGTAAGTCCTTAATCCTCATGCCTTTTAACTACTACTTACTCTGACTTGTGCCTTGAATTGCATGGTTTGCAGCCAATGTCTATTACTCTTTTCAATTTTATACACAATTGTCTTAGCATATCATTGCACCTTACAAGGTTTAAAAGAGAGGAGTGATGTTCCTTTGATCTTGACCCGTAATCTAGTTCCGTGCTGGACTTGCCCACACAACGTTACAATTGCATGTTTGTCTGTTCTCAGTTGTTTTGTGATATGAATGACGTCATACTATGCTTACCGTATTATAAACTTCGTCTCTTTATCCTTAGCCCTCAATACAATGTGAAGAAATAGACAATACATTAGCGATGGTACATGGTCATATGTTTGGAACCTGGTTTTATTATGTACTTTGCAATAAAATACAACTAATATTTTACATGGGTTCACTAGAATAAGTTCTGTATATAGACCAAAGCTATTTTGTTTTGTTTTGCTGCCTCCTTAATATCTTCTGTTCTGGTACTACTAATGTAAAACCTCAACTTTTCAGTGAGCTATGGAAAAAATGGTGGAACCGCCACCTTCTGAAGGTGGCAAGGCAACTATAACCGCAATGTCGGCTCTTGCTGCAGTGGGTCAGTACCTGTCCACTAACAGTGCCAATAGCACGTTCCTGCGTAATATTAGGTTGGTTGTTAAGGCAATATCATCCAAACTGCCTCATGATCAAGATATGCAAGCTCAAAGCAATGTTGTATCTGCGCTCCAGACACAAGTCAATTCCCTAACAGAGACCCTTTGTGAAACAAGGAGGAACATTGCCTAATGTCGTCAAGATATGCATGGTTTTGAAACCAGACTATCAGACATTTGCTATGTTGTTTAGGAGCCTAGGGGAAATGAAGGCGAGGGTTATGGTGCTCCATCGGACAATACAACATGAAAACATAACAGTCAGAGTCAAATGAACTGAGCTTCTGAACTTCTGGTGGTGCATTTATCTGCTAGACTGTTAAGTTTTATGCCAACCTTCCTTTTGTTATATAGTTGTAATTTGTTTTGGTGAGATACAAAATTTATTCTTAACGTGCAGCCACCGCCTGAAGAAAACAGCAAGCCATTTTTGTATAGTGTAGGGTGTTCCCTATATTTGCACTGGTGGCGATGTTTGATGCCGAGTGGATGTAATCTGTGCAATCGCCTTAATAGCCTAGCGTTAGTTTCGGCCTTATTTATTTCCTAGTCTTCTTTTTCCCTTGTTTGCTAGTGGCCGCAACTACCATGGGCCATATACGGGCCGTAGGATCCATGGGTCTCCTACGGGCCGTCGATAAATGGGCATGTAATTGGTGCGCCTCGGGCCGTCGGATAAATGGGTCTACATGGGCCATAATCAGGTGTAATTGGTATCGGCCCAGCATAGTAACAGGCCGTTAACAGGCCGTAGGACACCAAAGTCTTAATTCTGTCACAGGCATAACAGGCCATTAACAGGCCGTAGGACAGCAAAGGCTTAATTCTGTCACAGGCATAACGGGTCGTTAACTTACGCTGTAAGCCGTCTGCGGCAGCGGGGTGACAAGACGTGAGAGAGAAGGACGAAAGGCCACGTACACATATGGTTAATACAAAAAAACGTTTGCGGTTTAATTACCTACCATACCCCGTCCGGGTTTATAAGTAGGATTTAACTAATAAAATACGAATGCATGTTGCCAAAGATTATATAGTTGGATTCGTATTTGAACATAGTTCCCAATTATATATATATTTTATAACATGCATTAAAATTTTGTTGGTTAAATTTAAGGGCAAAGTATGGCACATAATATAAAGGGGACTATAGACCAAGACGACGGTAGTAGCACACGGCCGCTCTCTACGCAGGACGCAACTGTCGGCTGGCTTGTAGGCGACCATTTCCTGCGTGTTCAACGGCTCTCACTACTAGGGAAAAGCTTATACACAGACACTTACTAGCAGCGCGGGTTAAAAACCCTCGCTACTGCTACGTACTAGTAGCGCGGGTTTTTAAGCCTTGCTACTACTAAGTTGATAGTAGTAGCGCTGGTTTTTAACCCTCGCTACTACTAAGCGGTCTCGAACGTGCCCCCTGGGACATGCCGTAGTAGTAGCGCGGATTTTTAACCCTCGCTACTACTAAGTTGATAGTAGTAGTGTGGGTTTTTAACCCTCGATACTACTAAGAGGTCTCTACCGTGCCCCCGGGACATGCCATAGTAGTAGCGAGGGTTATAACACTACAAAAAAAAGACACATCCGTGACATTTTCGGCCGAACGAATTTTTTTTTGTCATACATATGACACTTCTATGACAATAATTGTGACAAAACCCGGTATCATCATAGATGTGGTGGGCTCCTACTTCTATGACAAAAAATCATGACAGAAAATGGGCTTTTCGTCCTGGGCGGGCCGAAGACGCAGCTGCATGACATTCTTTGGGCCGTCCATGACGGAAAAACCGTGGTAGAAGCGAAGGGAGGAAAATTTCGGGGAGTTCCCGGTTACGGTGGGAGGTCGGGGGCCGAGCGATGCGCATTTCTCTCGTACACGTACGCGCGTGTGTGCGAGGCGTTGGCTCTAACTAAACCCGAGCGAGGCGTTGGGCTCTAACTAAACCCGAGCGATTGCACTGCAGGCTACGCGTTACTGAACCCGAGCGATCGATCGATGGCTGTTAACTGAACCCGATCGAGCGATTCCTTCGCTACTGCTGCTAACTGAAGCCGATCGATTGGATGAACAATGAGCGTTGCGAGGGGGGGCGGGTTGGATGAACAGTGAGCGGTGGCGTTGCCTCTGGATGAACAGGACCCCGTGGTGTGGAGGGCTGGATGAATAGTAGACGATGGAGGGGTGCCCGTGGAGGGGTGGTTGAACAGGACCCCGTGGTGTGGAGGGCTGGATGAACAGTAGACGATGGAGGGGTGCCCGTGGAGGGGTGGTTGAACAGTATCCGGTGGAGTAGCGCGCGGTGGAGGCTGGATGAACAGGAGCCCGTGGATGCTGGAGGAGGTCGACGGTATCCCATGGAGACTGGAGGAGGTCAACAGTGGAGATGAACAGTATCCCGTGGAGTCCTGTTATGCGGTACGCCACACCCCTCCCGATCAACAGCACCCCCGTTTCAACCGTAGGAGGTCCGTTTCGTCCGTTTTGCGGTACGCCACACCCCTCCCGATCAATTGGACCCCCGTTTCGACCGTAGGAGGTCCGTTTCATCAGTTTTGCGGTACGCCACACCCCTCCCGATGAACGCGACCACACATTCCGTTCCGACCCAGCCGGTTGGCTCCCACGCGTTCCGTTGCCTCCCGATGAACACGACGCATTCCATTTCCTCCCCATGAACATGACACATTCCGTTGCCTCCCCATGAACACGACGCATTCCATTGCCTCCCCATGAACACGACGACGATGCTATTTCTCCGTTTCGACCCAACCATGTACACGAGCCCTGGCCGTACGTATGCATGAGTAGGCGTTCGAGACCCCGCCCGTATGTACACATATGTGGCCGTATTTTCTTTCTTGCACCCTGGCCGCTGTACGTACGTGTACATGCTATGTGCGCGCCTCTACTACGACACGTACGCGCCTCTACTACGACACGTGCGCACCTCTACATCCACCAGTATATATGTATGTACACGTTCGCGACCAGAATGACAACGCTACGTAAGCTTCGACCAGGTGGGTCCCGACTGTCAGGCACTTCCTTGCGTGCGAAGATGTAGCTGGTGGGTCCCAGCAGTCAGGGTGGCGAATCATTTTTTTTGCCCGGACGCACTTCCTTGCGTGCGAAGATGTAGCTGGTGGGTCCCAGCGGTCAGGGGGGCGAATCATTTTTTTGCCCGGACGCACTTCCTTGCGTGCAAAGATGTAGCTGGTGGGTCCCCGCAGTCAGGGGAAACGTTTTTTTCATGAAATACAGTGGCCCGTCCGGTGGGTCCTCGCTGTCAGGTGGAGGAATCATTATTTTGCGCGTAATAAGGAGGCACTTCCTTGCTGCGGCTGTGGACCTAACTATCAGCCTCTCCACGTACGGTCCACATCCGATAGAAGTCGTTCCTTGACCATGTTGACCACGCCGCGCCGAGAGCACCACAGCGGTGGACGACAACGTGGACAAGGAAGGGGATGAATCGGAGCCGGGGAAGACGCAGCAGTGGATGCCCACGCGAAGAGGAGTACGAGGGTTCACTGGTTCGGCTGCGGTGTGAGGCTGCTGTCGCTGCAGAATGACAGGGGGTGTGGGTGAGTAGAGGGATAGCTTGGCCAACGGTGGGAGTACTAGGGGGAGGTGAGGCCTCCGCCTCATCACAGTCGGCCACGGGAGGCAGGAGCACGCGGTACGACCGACGCTGGTTTGGGCGGCTGGAGCAAGAAGACCAGAGGTTGAAGAAGCACTATGGCCGTTGGATGAACATCGTACGGTAACAGGAGCTAGAGTCGTTCATATTGACTAAGTTGACAAAGCCCTCCATCCCCGTCAACTTGGTAGGCCCACAAGTCAGCCTCCCCACTATGCTGGGTTCTAGCTGGCAGGGGGAATATTCATTTTTTTGTGCATAATAAGGAGGCACTTCCTTGCGTGTGAAGATAGCTGGTGGGTCCGACATGTCAGCGGGGGGCACGTTATTTTCGCAAAATACAGAGGCCCTTCCGGTGGGTCCCAAATGTCAGGTGGAGGAATCATTATTTTGCGCGTAATAAGGAGGTATTTCCTTGTGTGCGGCCATGGACCCAGCTGTCAGCCTCTCCACGCACAGTCTACTTCCGATGGTGTCTTTCGTTGACCACGTTGACCGCGCCGCGCCGAGCGCATCCAAGGTGGTGGACGACGGCGAGTCCCCGGACAGCAACGAGCCGGAGATGGGAAGACGCGGGAGTAGAGTCGCAGACGGAGAGGTGTACGAGGGTTAACTGGTTCTAGTGCGGTGTGGTTCGGCAGTCGGTGGAGAAGAACAGGAGATGTGGAGGGTGGAGGGATGGCCTGGCCAATAGTGGAGTAGCGCTTCATAGCGAAGCGTGCTAAGCAGAGCTGCTAGCAGTAGGAGGCGGGAGGTGGTCCCGGCGGCGCTGGAGGAAGAAGACGAGAGATTGAAGATGGATGCCAGTCATTGGATGTAAATCCAACGGCTAACATGTCAGAATCATTTGTTGACTAAATTGACAATGACTTGCGTTGGCTTCGACCTATTGGCCCACATTTCAGCCTCCAAAAATGTGGCACGTATTCAACCCATTTTTTCAGAATTTACAGCCTTTTTTTGCGCGGTAGAATTTACAGTCAATTTGATCTTTTTTTTGAATTACAGCCATTAGCTGGGCTGGGTGAACAAATAATGTAGCATCCATGCGGCCCATTTATTTTATTTCCTAAAAAATTACAGGACATTTGCACTTTCTCAAAATACACGATTTTGTTGGGCTGATTCTAATTATATTATTGGGTTGGGCCAACAATGTTATCAAAAAATAAAAAGGAGCTGAGCATTTTGTTATAAATATATTTAAATAATAAGTGATGTTATTACATTCGTCCTTAAATCTTACCAAGCTTTTGTACACAATCACTAGGATTTTCGTGCCAAAACAATCCAGGATTTTATTTGTTGAGAAATTATTTTTATAAGTTAATAAGATGTGGGATATTGTTTTCTTACATATGTAAGTATCTATTAAATATATGATGACAATAAAAATAATATATAATAACATATAAAATAATTTAAATATATATATAATATAGTTAGAAGGGAAACATAAGTTGGACGTGGCATTTCTATTCTTATATAGAGAAATAGGACAGACCTCTGCGTTTTCTTCAAAAAATACATAAATTGGGCTGCCAAAAATAAAACCTCGAATGGGAGGTCCATAGGCCGGTCGATACATGACGGCCCTAAGAAAATATAAACAGGCCTATGGACCTCGACCGGCCTATGGACCTCCCATCCGAGGTCGTGGGCTGCGCATGTTAAAAATGAAAGCCTAGAAGGGGCAGCCCAAAACCATGTCCAACACTTGCCAAAACTTCGTCCCTCGTTTTCTCTGTGTTTCGCACACTCGACATTGTGTGGGCATTTTGACTGTGCATCATATGAAGATGTGCTATGCATGAATGTTGATCAGCATGATGTTAACTGGCTGGTAGTTCCATTTTCGACCATGAATAAAACTTCCAACATGATGTTAACCCTGTTTGAAAAGGCCGTGTTAATATAAATGCTCTGCCTCTGAAAGTTGCAGTTTCTTATCTGAAACTGAACTCGCAGTTTCTTATCTGAAACTGAAACTTGCAGTTTCTTCTCTGAGAATCACATTGTCTGCACTTTTATACTCCTATGAAACTACATTTTTTTAAGTGCTAAAAATAGATCTCTAGAATTCATAAAATACTTCATATGCTCAATACTGTAAATCTGAAATTCAAAAGACATTCATATCTGAAAGTACTCTCAAAATACACAACACAAAACACAATTCACAACCTGCAAATACTGACAACCCTAAGCTCCTCCTGACAATTCACAACCTGCCCGACTATTGGGTTAAGGGGGGCAGCCCCCTCCTATTCCTCGGCGGCAGGCAGCCGCCCCGTGAGACGATGTGAACAGCGAGGGAGACGATGGCGGGGAAGCATCATCGGGCCAACTGCTTTTCTCCTCTTGTAGTTGGGTTCGGTCGACGAAGACTCCACCGGCTCGCTCTGGCAGGACACCCTCACAAACGGCACCCTATAGATGCTCGATCCTTCAATCTCTGGTGGATGCTCCATCTGGGATCGATACTCTCACCACCGCTCCCTCATGATCGGATTCGGTGAATCTGTTTGCTCCATGGCCCAGAGGAGCAACTCTATGTACTCCGGCACGACTCCCTACAGGAGTATCGCCGCCTTTTCGCTCTGTTGCAGATATTTGGCCATGGATGTCGCCGCTAGCTGGTCCTTGTTGTCAAACCAAGACTGTATCTCCAACATCCTAGCTAGCTTCGCAGGGTCACCGTCTGCGATCCTCACGTATCGGTTGTACTCCTCCATCGATCTACTTCTCCACAGCACCTTCACTCGCCGGCGGTGGTTTTTGAATGGAAGAGGAGAGGAGCAGCGCTGGTTTTGGATTAGAACGGGAGAGGAGTGACGCTGGTTTTGACTGGAACAGGAGAAGAGGGGCGGTGGTTTTGAAATGGAAGAGGAGAGGAGCGGCGCTGCATTTAGATTGGAACAGGAGAGGAGCGGCGGTGGTTTAAGAGGAGAAGAGCGGAAGAGCGGCGCTGGTCTTGGAAGTATTTTTTTTGTTGTTTTGCGTATTTTGGGTCAAAGTTTGACCATGTACTGTATTTGGCAAGAAAAATGTGAATGCATGTCACCAAAAATTGTATCGTTTGGTTTGTATCTGAATGTACTTTCAAATTATTATTTTTGCAACGTATAACATATATTTTATGTGCGAAAATCATGTTCAATTATGACCCAGAATAAAAGGGAGACTAGTTAATGTGGGTTCGCTTTCTTAATTGAAGGGTAAATTGATTTTGATTTTGATCCAGTCACAGCGCGCCGGCCCTCTCATCTAATCCTAAATCGCTGCCGCACGCTCCTCTCCCTCTTCTCCATTGCAAAACCACCTCCTCTCCTCTCCATCATCTCCATTCCAAAACCACCGTCTCGCCTCTCCCTCTTCTGATCTTCTCCATTGCAAAACCACCTCCTCTCCTCTCCATCATCTCCATTCCAAAACCATCATCTCGCCTCTCCCTCTTCTGATCTTCTCCATTGCAAAACCACCTCCTCTCCTCTCCATCATCTCCATTCCAAAACCACCGTCTCTCCTCTCCCTCTTCTCTATTGCAAGAACACCGTCTCTCCTCTCCCTCTTCTCTATTGCAAGACCACCGTCTATCCTCCCATCTTCCAAATCTAGCACCGGACCACTAAGAAGGACATCTATGGAGAGGATGCAGCAGCGAATCAGGCAGATCACCGGCGGCGACCAGGCAAAGTTAGCCAGGTTGAAGGAGATCCTTAGTTGGTTTGACAATGAGTGGGGGATTTCGAGGACGGTGCGGGCCATGTGGCAATGTATGCGAAAGAGCGAGACGGCGGCGATGAGGGCGGCGATGTACATGTACTCCTCGGCGGCAGTCACACCGCAGTCCTCCGAGTTCATCGAGTATGTCCTCTGGGCGATGGAGCAGACAGGTTCGCCCGAGGCGACAGTCAGGCGGAGGTGGTGGGCGTACAGGTCGACGGTCGAGCACCCAGAGGATAACGAATCGATTGAGTATGGTGTGCCATTCGTGAGGGTGCAGAGCCAGCCGGAGCCACAGGAGTATTCGTTCTCCCACCGCAAGAGGAGGCCGGATGGCGCGACGTCGCTTCCCCGCCGTTCTCCACGGTTCCCTCGACGCTCGCCTCATTTCAACGACGGCGGTAGGGTTTAAGGTAAGCTTCGCACTAACCTAATCTTCCACCTGCTCATGCTTACAATCAGTGTGACAGCTAATGAAAATCATGCTTACAATCAGTCTCCGAGTACTACGCGAATCACCCTAATATAGCTCTGGACCTTTGGGTCAAAGTTGTGACACAGTGTACAAATAAAGAAAAATAGATTGGTGCTTCTTTCAGAAAAGAGTACTCCCTAGAAAACTGCCAATATAAGCTACTAGTATTTGGTTAGATGATTTGCTGCCAAGAAAGATCCGTCCACAGAGAGCGCCACACATCCCACTGGTGGTGGTGGATGTCAATGCGTGCATGCAGCATGGTTGGTGTCGGTAATTTTTTACTTGGCACACCTCGCACTCTGCATATATGCCGGTTCCATACGTACATTTGTGCAGTTCCACCAAAATGCAGCTGAATGACCCTGTTTGCACAGATAATGAAAAAGCGTGATTACATTATAGTGGCACTAGTTGATGAAACACACAAAATAAATAGAAGAAAATATTGCGATAGTATCAGAGTATGCCATGCTGCGAGGGCGAGATGGGCCCTGCGATGCCTCATACGGTATGCCTCATACCGGACATCATCCCAAGTCTCCCAGATACACCTTCTGCCAGTGATGAACATCAGTGTACAGCGGTAGTACAAGGAGGTGCCTTGAGACATTCAAATCTCTATTTTGTACATATCAACTAAAATTAAGCACCCCAGTTTGCAGAAACGCTTAAGCATTAACAATGGGACTAGTTGATAAAACATACATTAACAAAGAGAAGCACTTTCTTCATCTACACTGGAAATGAAATGATAGAGATGACACTCGCTCTATTTTAACTGTATTATTACTTCATTTTATGACACTAGGGTCGAGCAGGTGGCAAACGAGGTGTACCGTGCGTCGCAAGGATGGAGGCCGGGGGTGCTTAGACTGGGATGCTGAAGCTGGCTCTTTCAGTCACCAACATGGATGATTCAATTCATGGGACCTTTTGGTGCAGTTCACCTAAAATGAAGCAATGTCCCGTGAGCCAGCAGCTTCTTCTTCAATTTTTTTTTAAGAAAAGGGCTCCAGCCCTGGTTCCATTTCCATCAGAAAACGAAACCCACAGAGCTTCTTCTTCATTAGTTGCAATAAAATTGAGCAACATCAAGGTTGGTTGTGAAGCTCCTGGAATGCTCAACTATAATTTGGATTTCATTTGTGCAGTTCAACTAAGATCGAACATGAAATGTATATATCTGTTTGCACAAAAAGGTGGAAAGGAGGGTGAATAACAAGTGATGAAACATGCATCAAATGAAAAGAAGCATGTTCCTTATCTGAATGGCAATCCTACAAGGACAATAGCAATTTCTAATGCACTGGCATTGCTAGATATTAGTGTGGGCATTAGGATTAACTATGACAAACGTTAAATACGACATTACTTTGGGCACGGGAGAGTAGGCGGACCAGGATAGTTGCAATTCTAATGAAAAGAACCAACTTATCTTAATGGGAAATTTTAGCAGGACATGTAAAGAAGTGCCATTGATTCATATTACTGGAGGCATTACATTGAAAACAACATTGGTTTAACGTGTCCTTACTTTTAACAGTGCGACTGCTACATTTTATGAGTGGCATTACATAAGAGTGGCTCGAGGCAACAAACATCAGAACAGGATATCTGGGCTGGTCCCATTTTTGTTCGGTATAGCCACCTTATACTGTGTGAGGCTAGCAAATCTAGTGCTGGACTTACTCTGTTGACTTGTCCCCCAGTCCCCACTTTCTTTCCTTTTTCAACCAATAGATCAGGTTTATATTGAGTTTGTATAGTGTTTCCCTTTATTTCCCTATTAGACCTAGAGACCAGTTGGATAGCCACTCTCTGCTACTTTTCGCCCCCATTATTTCCTCTTTCGACCAAGTCCTAGATTCAGGTAACAAATCCTCCCCCACCCCCACCCCCACCCCCTTTCTTCCTTGTTTGAACCAAGCAGTACTAGATTCGAGTGCATGAACTAGTTTTACCTCTTAAACGTAAAAAAATTAGGTGGTTTTCGAATAGCCGATCGATCCTATCTATGAGGGGCCCTGAGAAATAGTAAAAGATACAAATGCAGCAACGTCAGGAACTCGGGAAGTAGAGCAAGGCCGGTTTCGAAGGAAGTTATGCCTGATGGTCGCCGGGATGTCGCTAGGTGGGCGGCGGGAGGCCGAATCTTCCCACACTACGGAAGCGAGGAAGAAGGGGTCGGAGGCCCTCCCTCGCCAGTGGTGCTTGGGAGAGAACGACAAGGCAGGCTGATCGGGACGTGCCCAACAGTTGGTAAGAGCCGTCGCCGAGGACGACCGCGTGAATGTTGCACCTTCTCATCTTCCCCGGCGGAGAGGATCCGGCTGGATCTGTGACTAGCGGTGAGCAGAGAGAGAGAGAGAGAGAGAGTGTGTGTGACCACCGCTATCGTGTTTAGATCTGGAGAGTCCGAGACAGTGTGAAGAGAGCAACACTAGCAAGCAAGCGCGGAGGCTGCTGCCTATATAGTGGAGTAGTACTAGTTTTCTTTTGTCTACCGGAGCCGGCTTGACCTCGTCATTGACAGTCGAGAAGTCTTCATGCACGTGGCCAGGGGGCGCATTGTCGTGATTTTGATCTGAAGCGCCGGATTATAACATATAACACGAAAAAATGCTACATGACAAGAAATCATAACCTCACTGCCCAAAGGAGACAACATGAATCCCGACGGATAAACTAGACGAGGAACAAAGCTCAAATTAAAGATAAACTTGTAGAAAAGGGGTCCGCCGATAGATGTCCTAATTAACATAGCCGGCTTGACCTAGATGGCAGCCGAGTAGTCACTGTTCGTGCATGTGCCCCCAATGACTAGCCCAACTCAGTTGTCGCTGTTTAACCCTCGCAGTGATCCGAAGCACATGACACCTAATTTTGCGAGATGACAAGAAACCTTTTTTTAGATTTCTCACCACAACTACAGCCATGCACAACACAGCCTGCACGATAAGTAGACGATAGCCAATCCAGGCGTGTCTGCTGGAGTCTGGTCACATGCATGGACGAACTGATCTTCCGTGTCTTGAAGGGCTCATCCAGGCACCAACGTAGTACAACACTTCTCTAGTACTATCGCTTGTCTCCCTCTTCTATTAAGTCACCCGACTTGCGGGGCCGGGGAGTGTGCCTATGGTCGGTTCTCAATTGCCGTCTCACATGTGTGTGCAAATGCAATATGACGCGCGTTACATTCGGAGAGGAGCGTGCTAGACCGACCAACCGTCTGGGGTGCGACGCGAACGCGACGGGCGTGCTGTATACTCCGTACATGTGGACCGCCATTTTCTAGACGCTTTGCTCCATGGCGCGGGCGCAATCCATGGATGCAAAATTAGTATACTGTATACTATTTAAAAGTCGAGGGCGGGGCTTTTCCTGCGTGGTAGGCGGCGGGGCAGTTCTGCCTAGTCGGTTCGACAAAGACGCGAGAAGATGAGGGAGTAGGCTGCTGCAAACGTAGGGCTGTGTGATTTGACAGCGAGTTACTGCTGGACAGGTGGGGCCCCCTGATTTGACTTGCCATTATCATTTTAACTGCGACGCTACGACCGGCGTGAGTCTCCCGATTCCTGACCACCTCCATACAGGTGCCTCTCCCAATGCTCCACCATGTAGTAGATGCTGGCTCTTGCATGAGAGCCCACTTCTCCACTTTTTCCTTGCCTCTCTTTCCTCCACATATGCAAAAATGCCATGTAAAGCGCACTATTGTACTTACTTTTACTTGCTCCTACAGGTGCTTAAGCTTGCCACATAGGCATAAAGTCTGATGTGGCAAGTTAATCAAGAAGAGAGAGACTAGTTTGGTGACCCAAGGAAGAAACGGTGCTAAGCACGTGTACCTAGGTGAAAAGACAATTTTGAGTCTATAGCTAATTAAATGAAGCAAACTTAGCAACAACATTTCATTGGAAGAGGTCACTCCTTGGAAAATGCAATAAATACTAGTAACTCCCTGTGTCCCATAATATAAGAACGTTTTTGGCACTACACTAGTGTCAAAAACATTCTTATATTATGGGACGGAGGGAGTACGAAGAAAGAGATAGAGAGGAGTAAAAAAATACACTTATAGCCAACCTTATAGCCAACCTTGTTGTAGTATGAGTGACTAAGTGATGACTATGTATGACATGCCAACATAAGATAGCCTAACGCACCGTGTTAAATCTCCAAGGGCGCGACCGCGCGAGCGACGCGATGGTCATGGTAGGCGCGACCATAATACGGGCTGCTGGCAGCCCTTGGATCTGAGATCAAACGGTCGCATGCTAAGTTGCTGAAAATTTACAGAATAACCCTCCAGGATAGGATATTCACCCATAGGTCTAGAATCATGCCATGCAACCGTTCGATCTCAGATCCAAGGGCTCTCGGAAGCCCGTATCATGGGAGAATGGAAAGCCACTACCCTGTCGTTCACACGTTGGTAGTTCGCTCCTACTCGTCCCCGCACGTCCTTCAATACTACGACGGTTCGCTCCTAGTCGTCCCGTCCATTCACATTACGGTAGTTCCACTAATCCTAACCCTCCTCCCAAATCCATGGCGTCCCAAATCTCCACGATCGGCGGTGAGTACAAGGTTAGAACCATCACCAGCGATGAGTTCGACGTCATCTACACCCGTTCTTCCGTGACGGTGAAAGGATGCCTTTCTCGCTTCAGACGCATGTTTGAAGACTCAGATGATGAGTGGGTCGCTGGGCTAGATGTTGAGTACACCACAGTGCTGGGACGAGAGAAGGATCTAAAGGACGAAGAGAGGAAGAAGCCCGCCGTGATCCAGGTTTGCGTGCATGACTTATGCTTGGTCTACCACATATGCCATGCCGACGTTGAGTGCCAGGATTTTAAGGACTTCCTCGAGAGCAACCTAGTCAAATTGGTTATTGTAGACTTTGGTAACGACAAAGAAGTCCTGCGTCGGATAGGCCTCGTTGTAGGCAACACCTTCGACCTCCAGAAGAATCGGCTGGTGTCCTGTCGTCAGCCTTCAATGCTATCCCTGGCAGGAGCCATGGTTCATCCTTCGTACGGTAAACTGGAGAAACCTCCATACACGTTTCGTCATCATGCATAGCAGCGGAATGTACTAGATATAGACCACATCCACTACGCTGCAATGGATGGCTACCTTTGCTTCAATATCTACAAGGGTTGGATGAAGAACAACAGCCAAGTGTGCGGTTCAAGCAAAGAAGTATCGGCCAATAGGAAGAGGGACAAGGACGAAGTCGAGGACGTGGACGAGGACTCCGAGCAAGGTGGCAGTGTCGTTGCTCATGGTGGTTCTAATGCAGTGTCTACTGGAATAGTTGCAAAGTTTAATTTTAGGTGTGCTTAATTTAATTTGAGGGATGTGTTGTGCTGAGCCCCCAGCAGAACTATGTTATGTTTCTTCTTGTTACTTTAACTCTTCAGTACATACATACTAGTATTTCTTACATTTCATCTTTTAGTTGGTATAGTACTACCACTCGTTTCTTCACTTTATATACGTACAATATATATGGCCAACATCATATAGCCAGCAGTTTAGTTGTCAATGAATTTCTGGGTGCTTAGTTTTGTCAACGAATTCCAGGATACTTAGAGGGTGCTTGGATCCAAGGGACTTATTTTAGTCTGACTAAAAATAGTCTCTTTAAGAGGCTAAAGTTCCAAGCACCCCTGACTATAGAGGGGCTAAAACTAGTCTTGAGACTAAATTTTATTAGTCACGGGTACTCCTACTAAAATGTGGATTACTCCTCTCTCTACTCATTTAACTCCTCTCCTTTAACACATGCGAGTTCTGGATTGGAGGGTTTGGAGGATAATAAATGCTCATTAACTTGATTTTAGCCTTTTTAGTATTTGGATCCAAGCATGGGTGAGGCTAGCATGTTTTAGTCCCACTATTTTTAGACATGGAACTAAAACGTATCCAAGCACCCTCTTAGTTTTATTTGAGGGGTGGGTTGTGCTGGACACCATTATTGTGACTAGCCCTTTTAATAGTACTATATGCATAAGTTGGCGACGAGCGCTCTCTATATGTACCACCTTTTTTTTTAATTTCACGTTTTGCTCCATGGCGCAATCCATCGATACTACTGTTGTACAAAAGTATACATTTGTTAAAAGGCTAGAGGGCGGGGCAGTATAGCTTGGTCAGTTTCACGAGAGGCGAGGGCCTTTGTGATTTGACGGCTCATTACTGCCTCGTATAAATGCACCGACGAACTGATCGAGGAGGAGCAAAGAACTGTGCGGTATACTCAAGTTTTCCACTGGAGTAGTACTGCGGTGGGGGAGCACGAAACACGACAGCCCAATGCCATATGGCGATAAAAATGATCTAATTTGCTAGTCATCTCATTGTTAGCATTGTTCTATTCATTCCCTAAAAAAACCATTGTTCTATTCATGCCTCGCAGAGAACTTGACACGTGCGGCGAAACACCCGAAGCAAAAGATGAAACACAGGAGCAAAAGAAGAAGGAAGATTATCACCCCAAATGATCTAATTCGCCGCGGAGTCGTAACTGCTTCTTCATCGCCTCCACGACCTCCATCTTCTTGCGCGTCTCCTCCGCCATCTTCTTCATTCTGTCCGTGACGCGGGATTTCTTGATGCGAGCCTTCATCATCTGTTCCACGGCCGCATTATGTACCCTGACAGCAGCCGGGTGCTCGATGCGGAGCTTTGCCTACTCCTCCTTCTGTTCCATGACGAGGGCCTTCATCATCTTCATCGAGGAACTACTATTCTCATGCAGCTTCTTCCAGTCGGCGTTCTTCTCCTTCAATAAGTCGATCTCGTGGCGGAGCTTCGCCTTGTCCTCCTGAAGTCGCAGGATTTCGCCAGTCGCCTTCTTCTCCGAGACAATGCTCTTCTTCAGCAGCATCACCTAGCCGGTGGTCAACTCCCCCTGCTGATTGAGCTCAGCGGGCATGTCGTCGAGGCTCTCTTTCAGCAACTCCATCAAGCCTTGGATGAACTCCTTCTGCTTATTGAGGTGCTTATTGAGCTGATCGGGCATTCCGTCGAGGGATAACGAGTCCAGCTCCGCCGACACGGCATGTTCGCCTCCGCGGCTAGGGCACTCCTGGGAGCCATCGCCTGCCCGTGAGAGATCTTTCAAGGTCTTTGCGTGGCGGCGAGCCCTCTTTTTTTCCTGCAGCCTTGGTTGCCGCTCCCTTGTTACGAGTAGTTCTCGACCTAGAGCTCTGCTCACCGGCCATGGCAACGACGGACGAAGAAGAAGCACTTATGAGGAGGAAAGGTAGAGTAATTTTCGGTTAGGTAGTTCCCCTTTTTATAACCTAAGTACTACCACTAGTACTAATACCTGCATAGTGGGAACACGTTCAGGTTTGGTACGTACTAGTAGGTGTGAGCAGGCTTTCGAATGTGATGGGTACAAGCTAAAGATTAATTGATGGTTTTGGTTTCGAGGCCCGAAACGGCTCCCGATGAGTTTAGCGGAGCATAAATTTCAAGTACTACACTGCTCAAATGCGTAAATATTATGTTACTGTCAAAAATTGGCACAAAATACAAAGGAGACCAATGGAAGTACTACTAGCAACCCACGATTTAACTACTCGCATGCGTGCAGTGGAGTAATAATGTCTCTCTTCCGCCCTCACGTCCATTCAATTTGCATGCGCTGTATTAATTGACCATCAATGAAGTGAACGACTTTACACGCGTCAAATTATCACATGGGGTGGATCTTGGTACAAAATTGTGTCCGCCCGTGTACCCGCGTGTGCGTGCGAGGGAATGAGTGCGTGCGTGGCGTGCGTGCACATCTTCACTTCGTGCATGTACCGCCAGTATGACTCAGGGAGGACGAGTACATTCTTCTGGAACTAGCAGCACGTCACTGTGATCAATCCATGCAAGGAGGTCGCGACAACGCCTCCACATGTGCCACGTGGCTTCATGAACTATAAGAGAGACACTCTGTAGCGTGCCATTGGTATTCTAATTTACGTGTTTTGCACATACTCGAAGTACTAGTAAGGTACACGTGCATTGCACGCATCAGATTTTGCAACCAAATTATGAATCAATACCACACTATAGCATGTAAGCTCTGAGTCATATATGCCTGATGTATCCCTTCGTTTAATTCTTATAGTTCATCTCATTCAAAATCAATTAGTTTTTATAAAAAAGCTAAGAACGCGGGAATAGGAAAAACATGGGATTATAGTGGAATGTCGTCTTGAATCCTACAGGATTGTACGAGTGTTTGATTGTGCATAGAAAAAACGCAGAATTCTTTCAAAGAGGTTTGAGTGGATGGGATGTTTCCTATGAAATCTAGTGCAAATGAATCATATGGAAAAACTCCTATGGTTGACAATCCTAGGAATCAAACAACCAAGATAGGAAAAATTCCTAATGATTAGAATCCTCCAAAATTCCTTTGATAATCCTTTGAATCAAAGAATCCCTTAATCTATTTTATGATTCATGGAATTGTGTGTTGTAAAGCATAAAGTAAAAACAAATAATGGCAATTAAACTAGAAAAGAAGTTTGGGCAGTTATGATATGGAAGATTCTAGAACAAAAGAGAACCACTGTTGTTTTGAGGTTTGTGCATTATGCTTAAGTTCAACCATGGAGTCTGCTAGATTGTACATGTGGCAAAATCCGGTGGGGGCTAGAAGATGGTGCGAGGGGCCGAGTGGAGGGAGACTATGAAGGAATGCACAAGTGCAAGATCAATATTTAGAGAGAGGGGGCGAACATGTGCGCTGTTGCGCGCAGTGGCGGAGCCATGAAAAATAAATGAGCTAGGGGGGCAAGCATTGCTAATCCTTTACGAGGAGGGTCAATTCATGAACTTAAACCATTTTTAGCAGCAATTGTCTAATGATCACATTCATATTAGCCTCGATATATAGTGATGTTAGGGGGGAGGGGGCAGGGCCCTTACTACCCCCTGTCTTTGCCATTGTGCACGCGTCTGAGAGATGAAGCGGAAGGCATGGATGATGAGAGGGGGACATTGGATATATAATTATTGTGGGTGTATTAGCTATATATGTTAATCCTATATAGAGAGGTATAGAATGATCGATGTGGACGTGGGAAAGAGGGTGAGACCTCATTGGATATATCGATTGATCGGTTTGTGTGGAAAACTATGAAAGACCTAGCTATATACACACATACATAGATGAGCATCGATCGTTGCGCATGCACGCGTGAGAGATAAAGAATGCCCGATATGATGGAGAGGGGGATGTGTGTGGGTGTGTGCCTTCATGGGAGACCGACCTGAAGAAAAAGATTGCATGCGTGCGATGGATAATGCTGACTGGTAGTGTGTGTGCATGCATGCACGAGAGAAAGTTAGTGGTACAATTATAAAGAGAGGACTACTGTGTGGGTGTAAAAGAATAGGTGAGGTCATAATCAATGTAAAGTTGAATTCAAACATTTGAATAAGAGATCCTGATGTTTGAAACCCATGCATGCATGAATATAACGGAGATCTGTGCGGTGTGGTTTGGAAACGATCATGTTGTAATGTATACACATTGAACAAGGTCAGACTGATTTGAATTTGAGATACCGATGGCAGACATCATTTGGCCATGTCGCATCCGTGCATGGACACACTATTCTAATTGGAGATGATGGGCGGCTTTCGCATCACATATCTATATCTATACCCCTATATATATATATATATTATATATTATATATTTTTATTTTGTGTGCGGGTAACTTTAACTTTGAAAGATGGTCATTGGATGAGGCGAATTTGATGGTCCAAAGATGGAAAATTTGAGCACTACTGGCCGTTGGATATCATCTAGATTCCAGCAGATTTCGCCACATGTATAATCTAGAAGACTCCATGGTTGAACTTAAGCATAATGCACAAACATCAAAACACAAGCACTTCTTATTTGTTCTAGAATCTTCTGTATCAGAATTGCCCAAATGTTTTTCTACATGATTTGCCATTATTTGTTTTTACTTTATGTCTTACGACGCACAATTCCATGAATCTTAAAATAGATTAGCTTTCTTATAAAAACTATATGATTTTGAATGAAATGAACTATAAGAATTAAACGAACATCTACATCATGCATATATGACTCAAAGCTTGCATGCTATACTGTGGTATTTATTCATAATTTGGTTGCCAAATCTCATGCGTGCAATGCACGTGTACCTTACTCTAGTCTAAATGGTGTTTGTGTGTGTGTTGTGCGTGTTGAGGTGCAAATTATCTTTTTTGGTACACGTTAAGCTTGTTCTTCCGAAATTTCAAGCCGCGCCTTGTTATGCCGAAAATTCAAGCTAGCGTCTCTGTCTATCGTGCTGCGAAACTCCCGCCTCTTCAACCCCGCCTTGTTAGCCCGAAATATTTAAGATATATCTTTGTCTCGTTGTGCTCCGACAACTCCCTCCATCTCAACCCGCACCTTGCTATTCCGAAATTACATCACGCTCGAAAACTCCCACCTCCTGTGAAATCCCGACACGCGAAATGCCCGTGGTACCCCTGAACCGAAAGAACCGCCTCAAATCGGTGGGGGTACTTTCGTAACTTACCCCACATTTCGGACAAGCGCGTCTCTAAGCCATGGTTCCCCAATGCCATCCCATCCGCCCACCCATTCGTACACCGTGGCCGCGAAAACCCGCGACGAAACCCCACACCCTGCTCCATCCGCCACCCAGCCGGAGCCTCTTCCCCTACGACGTCGTCCACAACAACACCTCGACGTCCCTCATCCACCGTAGCGAATGAGGATCCGTTGTCGATCTCGTCGTCCCGCCGATTCAGCCACCCCGTCCGCCACCTCCAAGGAGCTGCCCCGACGTTCCCCTCGTCTTTCGCGCCACATCCATTCCCACACCACCGTCTTCACATGCACCACCGAAAGAGCATCATCATCACCGTTTCCTCGGATGAAGCTGTGGCCTAATCGGCGCCACCAAAGAGGTTGTACACTAATCGCCGCATTTTCTTCTTGATTCGATCTCACGGTGCTGCCGGCGCTCGGTCCCGAGCCGACACAGTGTGGCTCCATCCACGGCGGCGTCGCCGGCCACTTCCTCCATGGCGTTGCTCCCTCGGCGGCGATGTCCACATCAGTAGGAGCTGCTGCTCTCGCTCTTGCTTTTGCTTGCGATGCTGCTCCGATGTAGCTACACTTCAGTCGACTAAATTGACTTTTGGGTCAGTCGATTTTCAGGGGGTGGGGGGGGGGGGGCTCGCCGGGGTGAAGGAAGAACCAGCCGCAGCGGGGAGGGGGGCTCGCCGGAGAGGTACCCCACTATCTATCTTAGGGTTCAGGATGGGGGCGCTAGTTGCCGGCGGTGGTGGGGCGTTGGCGGGGCGGTGGCATGGGGATCACCGGAGAAAAATCTCGGCACGGGGGGCCTAGAGGGATGGCCGGGGCGGTGGCGGACCGGTGGTGGGGAGTGTTTTCGGGGCGGGGGGGGGGGGGCACCGCCGGCCGCGGGCGGCGGGGGGCTGCTGTTTGGCCGGTGGTGGCTGGCGGCTCAGATGGGTGGAGGTTGAAGATGAACCACAGGCCCTTGATTTCGTATCCAACGGCTGCAAAATCGACTGACCAGAGATGAAAAAGTCAGTTGACCGACGTGTAGCCTCACCTTGCTAGTGCGTTCAGTTTCGACAGCAAAATTCAGTTTCAACAGCAAAATTCAGTTTCGACAGTTAAGTTCAGTTTCGACAGTTAAGTTCAGTTTCGACAGTTAAGTTCAGAGATGAGCGGCTGATGTATTTTACATCTAGCACTTTGTGGTTATGTATTTTACATCATGTATTGGAGATGCTATTAGAATTCCACTCAGGTTAACGTTGTTCATTGTCTCTCTTGTCCTGCTTCAGCCTCGGCGTCGTACAACTCACCGGAGCTGCTCCAACGACGAAACCCTCCATCACAGCGGAGTAGTACCTCGGGCTCCATCTCCAGACGCCTAAGATCTTCTTCCCCTCCTCCGACAGCCAAGTCAGCCGGAGCATCCTCACCGGCCAACCCAATCACGCTGAGATCGACATGGCTTCGCCAAAGAGGTTGTACACTTGTTGCATCTCTTTTTTACTCTACATGTTATATATATTGTCCACTCAGCACTCGTAGTAACGGGAAATATGATTATTTTATCCTACTATATGACAAGCAGTGAGGTACCAGGCAACTTAGCTATCCGTGATGGACTCTCTTGAACGCCATCATTATTTATCTCTGCGCGTTTGAGCTGTGCATTTGTCGATGGGCCTGGGAGTTGAGCTAGTATGGCAGTGGCCTGGGTCCAAAGTAATAGAAGTAGCACAAAAACATTTTTTTTGTGTAGGATTTTCCTTGCTCAAGCCTGCCTACTAGAATCGCCAGTGCTTGAAAGGAAAAGTGAATGAAAAACACTGGAATTGGAAAGTTTCCTATGGTACTACTTTTCATGAATTTGGTGCAAAGGAATGGAGCAAAGGAAAACTGTAGGATTTGTTCCTTTAGTGTCTCCTTGAAAGAAAAATCGTAGGAATTCTAATTTCCACTTCTCCTCCTTTTCATATTCCTATTCATTAAGCACAAGACTAAGAGATAGTAGCATAATAGCATTATAACCGTACATTTTCTTGTGGTTTGACTTAGTCTCACCATGCTTTTTTGCATCCTGTGATCTTCCAATTGTTGTGAATCAAACACCTAGATTGGCAGAAATCCTGTGTTTTTAAATTCTTTGTTTTGCACATGCGCTCCTATCCTATTCCTGTCTATTTCCTATCCCTGCATTGTTAGAATCCTCAAATTCAAACGAGCCCTTACTCAATCACTTCTGTTACAGATATGTGTCAAAGAAAACCTTGTGTGGTTTGTCCTGCTCCTGCGGCGCTGTGTTCCACCCCAGCTCAGCTACTCCAACGACGGAAGGGTTCACCACAGTAGGGATCTGCTCTCCAGACTGTCTTTCGCCGCCTCATATCTTCTTCCCCGCCGCCGGCAGCCACGGCAACTACATTACCATCATCAACTGAGCAGATGACCTTGAGGACTACACAGGTCCACAAATGAGGTCGCACTCTTCCGTGTCTGCTTACATTATGCATCGCTTAATATGATGACATGCTACATTATCATCATGTTCACCCATTAGACTCCGAGTCAGGTCCAAACTAATGCTGAAACTTGAGTTTTTAAATGGTTGTGGGGTACATATTGGGGCAGCAATCAGTACTATCTGGTTAATCTCCGGTGTCTACTATGAGTTTCATGTTGGGTGCAAACAAACATTAAAGGAGCCATTATCTGTATTTTTTAACTAAAGCTATTATCTGCCTGCTATCATTGGTTTTGGGTCTATCCACAGTTTGCTACCATCACTCTGGATTTGTGCATGCACTCCTTACATAATCTCACTATGTTTTATTCCTATCCATGCCATTTATTGTACACAATGGAACTGATCATGTAGAGAAAAAGAGACGAGCCTTGCGTGGCAATAAAATTTCATGCAGACGTCGTTCCATGGTGGGCGCAAAGGCAGCCCCCCCTTCACCCATCTCGGATCGTAATCAAGAGGAAGATAACTGTTCTAATGGGGATTCAGAAGGAGAAGGCCACTCCTATTTACCCCATGAGGTCTTCGCTCTAATTTGGCATGCTGATGTTGGTAATATCATGCATATGGTGCCTTGCATTGCTTACTGTATACATTAAAGATGTCATCTGCTTAGTTTAGACATGCTTTGTGTCAATGCCATATGTTTAGTTTCTTTATCGTATATGTGAATCATGCAATGCCATCTTGTCTAGCCAGGCATCATATATGTGAATTTTGCAATGCCACCATGCTTAGCCAGTCATCTTATATGTGAATTATATCATGCCATCGTTTTTTATTACGTGTTAAATTTGTCAACAATTTTAGTACATTCAATTACTCTTCCTGTGCATCAGCCATTCGGCACGGTCATGGAAAAATCTGGAGTGGAAACAAGGTCTTTAGAGCAGACAATGCTATCTGACGAAGCACATGTATTGCTGGTTACCGATAGCTCCTCAGAGGAGGATTTAGAGACAGATGACCAGTCATATTCCCCCCCCCCCCCCCCCCCGAGGTGCATGCCCTAACTTGGCAGGGTTATGTTGCTCATGTCATGCATATGGTATCTTGCATTGCTATGTCATTTGCTTAGTTTAGACATGCTTTGTGTGAATGCCACCTGTTTAGTGTCTAATTACCATATATGTGAATTATGCAATGCCATCTTGTTGCAAGACATTATATATGTGAATTATGCAATGTTATCTTGTTGCAAGGCATTATGTATGTGAATTATGCAATGCCATGCTGTTTAGGCAAGCGTCATATATGTGAATTATATCATGCCGTCCTTTTTTTGTATTTCTCATTGCTTTTGTCGACAATGATTGTATATTCAACTGCTCTTCCTGTGCATCAGCCATTTGAATTGGTGATGGAGAAATGTGGAGTAAAAACAAGGTCTTCAGAGCAGACAATGCTACCTGCTGAAGCAGATATCTTGCTGGTTACAGATAGCTCTTTAGAGGAGGATTCAGAGGCAGATGACCAGTCCTATTACCCCCCTAAGGTGTATGCTCAAACTTGGCAGGGTTATATTACTCATAAAATGCATATGTTGTATTGCAATGCTTAGTTTTTACATCATATACACAATATTGAATGCCATCTCCTTAGTTGACACATCATATATGCGATTGCCCTCTGCTCACTTCCTTAGTATATAAATCATATATTTGAATTATGTCATGCCATGATGTTTACATAGACAACATGTATCTGAATTATGGCATGCCAACCCATTTTCTAAAGACATAATATAGTTATATCATCTCATCCTGTTTACATAGTCATCATATTTTAAATTATGTCATTCTACCCGTGAATTATATCATGCCATCATGTTTCCATCGACAACATGTTTGTGATTTATGGCAGGCCAACCACTTTAATGGACACATCATATAGTTATATCATGTCATCCTGTTTACATAGTCATCATATTTTGAAGTATGTCATTCTATCCTGTTTAGTTAGCCATCATACATGTGAGATTGTGTCATGCTATCCTGTTTAATTAGCCATCATATATGTGAAATTATGTCCTGCTATTCTGTTTGCTTAGACAACATAAATTTGAATTATTTCATGCCCTTTTTTCTTCCCTACTATCTATTGCACCTGTCTATCTTACAATGTCTGTACATTCAATTACTTTTCTTGTTTATCAGCCATTTCAATTGGAGGGAGTGATGGCAGTATGTGTGGGAGTAAAAACACGGTCTTCAGAAAAGATCATGCTACCTGTCAATGCAGATAGAACCATGGTTGTACTTGCCCAAGAACCAGCCCCACCACACATAACCCACACTCATGCAGATTGTACCCCTACCCAGTTGGATAGAGCACCAGCTACACCCCTTCCAACCCCAACCCCAGTAGATAGACACCCAGTTCCCGTTGACACAACACCGTCTCGACCACAGAGCACCCAAACACGAGCAGTTACTAAAGCAACTGCAGTGCCCAAATCACGAGGACCACCACTCCGAACCCGAAGTCAATGCTTAAAGCAGAAGAAGAATTGTTCTCAGGTCAGGTTCCATAGCTATGGTTCATACTACTTTGCTCTTTCATCACTGTATTTACTGATACCAACTAATTTCAAATTTGAAGGATGCAATTGAAACTCCAATGGCACAACAGGTATGTTTTAAACATGTTTCTTCAACGTGTTTGGCTGTTTGCTATTGTAACTTGCTCTATGTTGATTTCAGTTTCAATTGAATAAACAGTTATGTTCTCATGCCATGCACATTACAAGTGTTGTTATTGCTGTGTAGTTTCCCACACTTATATTCTGCCTATGCTGCTTTGTCTTAAATAGATATGATTCGAACTGTATCTATCTTGATTTGGCAACATAAACTAGAATGATATAGACCATACAGTGACCATACTACATAGATATATGTTTGTTTCATGCTGTTATCCTGTCCAACTTACTATTGAACTGGTTTACCAAAATGAGTTTCATATACTACATTGTAAACCTGAGATGTGTTTGTTTGTTTCTCTTTTAGAACTCGGATAAAATATTGGAGAAGAGTACCCTGTTATGCAATGGTAAAGGAAGTAATGCAGATAATGTTCAAGATAGTGAGACATACCTGTTGGTCTCCAAGAAAGCTGATAAAAACTATATTGAAGACACTGAGACAACCCCAAAGTCCTGTCTTGTTGTAGTGTTCGAGTTACTGGCTACCACTGCTGCACCAGCTCTTCGAACTCGTTGCCTGAATCAGTTCGGCTTCTTGAGTCTCAACTTCAAGCTGAAAGACATCGATCAGATGTTATGCAACAGGAAGCCGAAGGACTGAGGAAGTCCCTGCAGAATTCAGATGCATACTTTCTGGTGCAACATCAAGCGCTGGAGGACTTAAGAGCCAAACAAGATAAAGTTAATAAGCTTGCTAAGCATCTTGCCAGCATTATGGGTACCCAGGATATTGTTTCTTGAGCTCTTATGAAGTGGTTTCGGTTCTGGACTTGTTTTGCTGCGGCGTTTATATGCTGCTGTGTTCCCTATATTTGCACTGGTGGCGAACTTTGATGCCGAGTGGATGTAATATGTGTAATAGCCGTGATAGCCTAGTGTAAGTTGCTTGCTTATTTATTTCCTTGTTGTCTTGTTTATTTGTTTGCTTGTAGTAAGTGCAGTTCTTTTTCTGCGGTTTGCTAGTGGCTGCAATAACCTATTTTTTTAAAACTAGGCCACAATAACCATGGGCTAATATTTACTGTAGTGACACTGGGCCTCCTACGGGCGTAGAAACAGTGGGCCTTCTAAGGGCCGTATAAACAGTGGGCCTTCTACGGGCCGTAGAAACAGTGGGCCTTCTACAGGCCGTAGAAACAATGGGCCTTCTACGGGCCGTATCATCAATGGGCCTTATACGGGCCGTATGATCGATTGGCCAAACATGGGCCAAACAGACCACATTCTGGCCGTAAACGGGCTAGAGTTGGAATCGTCCGTTCATGGGCCGACCATAATGGGCCATCGTTAATAGGCCATATTTGACGACGCTATGAAAATGGCCCAACGTATTAACGGACCACAAACGGGTCGACTGTAACCACGGGCTGAATTTGGCCCACAAGCAGAAAATGACAGTAACGGGGCATAAGTAAACGAATGCTGGAAAATAGCCCAAGAATAAATGGGCTCTGAGAAGGCCGAAAGATAACATGGGCTAGAAACGGCCCAATGGAATAACGGGCCGTTAATGAGTATAAAGTGATACACTGTTCTTTACGGGCCAGTTTCACCACGGGCCGTTAATGGGTGTAAAGTGATACACTATTCATTATGGGCCAGTTTCACCACGGGCCGTTAATAGGCCAAGAGTTACATAGGGCCTCATATGGGCCGAAAGACATCATGGGCCATACATGGGATAGAAGTGAAAACGGGCTGGAATCATATTGGATGGCCCAGATGACGCTACTGGGCCTAATTCGAATAGGGCGTAATGGGCCTTGGGTTAGCGGGTTGTAAATGGGCTATATGCGAACAGGCCGTTAACAGGCTTTCCATGGGCCGGCCCGCCACCTTTTGACCAAGTCAAACGGGCCGGCCTTTTCACAGGAATGGGCCTCTGTTTGGCTGTGCCACGTGTCGACGTATCACAGGCGCCTTCTATCCAATGAGTGGATGACATCTGTCCCAGGGATGAGCCGACACATGTTTCCTCCAGCCAATGATGATTTTACACGTGGAAAATCCCTATTGGTCGGTGCTGTTAACGGGTTATCGGATCCAAAACCTGACCCGATAGCTTAATGGCGTTCCGTCACGGTGGATGCCACGTGTGGGTCACCCTTGGCGAAAGCACTTCTGTGACGCGCGATTTATCGTCATGGAAGTGGACACTTCCATGATGATAATTTTGGTAATGTCATGGAACACTTCTAGGACAACACAGGTATGACTATCTTGATTCTGTCATAAAATCGTCATGGATGTACATGCATGACAGAAAACGCGACCTACTGTGACAAACACGTATCATCACGGAAGTGTATTTTTTATAGTGTAAATCCGCGCTACTACTAAGTTGATAGTAGTAGCGTGGGTTTTTACCCCCCGCTACTACTAAGCGGTCTCAACCGCGCCCCTCCGGGACATGCCGTAGTAGTAGCGAGGGGTAAAAACCCGCGCTACTAGTAAGTACTGGGTTTTTTAACAGTCCTGAAATCCCCATCTCCTCGTCCAAATCACTCCTCTCCCTCGTCCCTCTTCCGCGACGTCTCCCTCAAATCCGGTGACCTCATCTTCCACCGTAGCCCCTCCTTCCTCTTCCTCCTCCTCCTCCGCTGCTGGAAGGAGAGGAAGATCCAACAGAGCACCGTCAATGAAGATGGCCAGATCTCTGATGGATGCAACCCATTTTCAAACCGGAACTAAAGGTCCCATTCTCAAACTCTACCCCCCTGTGGATCGCCTTTTCAGTTTTGTAAAAAGCCAAAGAAAATGATAAAAACTTCAAAAATTAAAATCCTTTGAGATGTAGTTATGTTACTACATCTACTAGTTAGGAAAATTTAAAAACTTAAACTTGGACATGTTTTGCAAAAAGTGTAGGGAAAATGTAAAATGGCCATAACTTTTGCATACGATGTCGGAAAAAACATATAATATATCAAAATGTTCAGCACGAAAATCCGCATCCGATTTTGACTGCCTACGGCCTGTTTGCAATTTTTTGAATCCTCAAATTCTAAAAGGAAAAAAGTTATGCTCAAATTTCAGTTTTTTTAGTTTTCGTTAAATCTGGTCAAACTATGGTTAAACTACTTATTCAAGAAGTATTAGTGTTACTAAATAACTATTCAAGAATTTTAGTGTTACTAAATAATTAATTCAGTTTTTTTTGAATTTTTGTCAAATCTGGTCAAACTGTGGTCAAACAATGGTCAAACTACTTATTCAAGAAATATTAGTGTTACTAAATAATTATTGTTTTTGAGAACAATAGTTTCAAACTCAAACAGTGAAATGTGTGACTTCATGCTCTAGCTAAACTCTTGAGGGTTAATAGGATTGACATCTTACTATTGTCAGGAAAACAACAAGTGCAGACTTGGAAACGAGGGAGAATAGAACCCAGAAGTTAAGCCTGCTCAGGCTGGGGTAGTGAGAGGATGGGTGACCGTCTGGGAAGTTAGATGATTTAGAATGATGAGGGGTGATTAGAGATTAAATTGAGAAGTGATGAGGGGTGATTAGAGATTAGAGGTTAAAATAATTCAGAAATTTGAAAATTCGGAATTTTTTTTAAAAAAATAAATAAATCGAAAAAACACTAGTCAGTAGTAGCGCCAATGGTATCCACGCTACTACTAACGGACGTAGTAGTAGCGCGGGTGGCACCCGCGCTACTACTACCTATTAGGTGTAGCGTCGTATCAGTAGCGCGGGCACCCACGCTACTAATATACCTAAAACCCGCGCTACTGCTAGGCTTTTCCCTAGTAATGTCTATGCTTGTGGTTGCTTGCAGTTGAGGCGGCCGCAACGCGCTCTGCTCGCGTCCCGCCGCACGCACTCTGCTCTCGCGTCCCTCCGGGTGTTCTGCCCTCGTCCCTCCACGTGCACTGCCAATGTTTGGGGCCGATGCACGATCACGCACGTTCGTGTGCATGCGGTTGCGTCGGGCGTGGCGGGACGACGCAGTTACCCGCTGCAAAAACTACCATGCGGACGCGCCGAATCCACGCCGGCCGGCCCCCTTTTATTCCTGCAGCCATTTACCTTCATCTCTCGTCTCACACGACACAATAAACACACCCACGAGGACACATATAGAGAGGACATCCAGCGGTTCCAATGGCGCTCCCAGTGGCAGACGATGACAACATCGTGGACACCCACGTGAGGGGGAAGGCTCTCTCGGTGGTGTAGACGAATGATCCGGTCTCGGTGGAGAGCTCCATCGAAACTATGGAGCAGTTCCTTGCCGAGGACAAGTACCAAGTGGTCGGCTTTGACCTCGAGTACACCATGGGTCGTGTTGGGCAGAATCAGAAGGTTGCCGTCGCCCAGTTTTGCATGCGACATGACGTCCTCGTCTACCACTACCACCTGGCCAGAAGGCCTTGTGAACATTTATCCAGGTTTATCAATAGCTCCGACTATAGATTCGCTACGGTGTACACCACCAACGATCTAAAAGCGCTCAAGGTTTCGGGCTTGAATTGCCTGAATCCTGTCAACATCCAGCACCACTACAAGGTCTGGGGGAGCGACAACAACAAACTGAACTCCCTGGTTGACCTCGCCTCGGCCATCATCGACCCCTACTACACAAAGATGAAGGAAGAGAACAAGAAGGACAAGAACGCCTGGCATAGTGTTTGGCATGATAGACTGGATGAAGAACACGTCAAGTACGCGGCCAATGATGCGTACACAAGCTACGAGATGTACAGGCGGATCGTTGACATGAGGAACTGTCTTGTTCCTGCCCCAGACAAGGGATCGAGCCACATAGCAGTGGAGGGAGCGTCACAAGAAGTAGATGACTAGATGATCGTTTCTCCTACTTTAGAATGCATGCAATTGTTTATTGAGGTATGTGCGAATGATCTGTATAGTCACTTATGTAATTGGATGTTTATTTCAGTTATATAAATATACATGTTATTCTTCTATAGACAAAGCAAATCACACGGCTTATTAGCAGCAATCGTCTGTGTTATTATTGGTCTTCACACACATTTCTGATTACGGACCTGTTTGGCGCGTATCACCCACATCTTGTTCAGTTAAACCGTCTCCATTGTGTTGCCTAATCACACACAGTTCATCCTAGTGAACCGTATGCTGTATATCGCACACACCTTCATCTGGCTGCCCATTTCTTTTGTTCGTCCTCATCACAAACAGTTCATCCGAGTGAACCGTATGATGTATATCGCACACGCCTTCATGTGGCTGCTCGTTTCTTTTGTTCCGCCTCATCGCAAACAGTTCATTGAACTGAACCGTATGCCCTACATCGCACACGCAATTAAAATCGGAACCGTGTTTGATGCATCCGTCATCGCAAATGTTTTGCACCTTTTTTGACGGGTTTTTTTATACTGCCATTTGTGATTATAGCATCGCACATAGTTTCGTCGAATGGTCTCTGATCATAGTGTCGCGTTTGGACCATCCTGCAGTAGTGAATGTCAATTCTGTTAATATTATGCAAAACCTCAACCTTGGGGATGCTAATATTGTTATGTTTACTACTTATTGCACATGGTTGGGGTGATAATATTTCTTATGATCTTGAAAATTTATTTAAGCCTCATGATGAATATGTTTGTGATAATATTGAAAGTGGGTACGGAAGAGTGTCAACTTTAGGTAAAAATAATCCCACATATTTGGAGATTGATCAATCCTATGAAGTTTTTGATAAAAGTGGGCTTGGAGAGGTCATGACTTTATTTGATGATAATCCCACTATTTTGGAAGAGTGTCAACTTTGCATGCATGTGGATCATGTAGAGAATATGTTATGTGATAGCTATATTGTTGAATTTGTGTATGATCCCACATGGAGAGGAAAATATGGTTATAGAAATTTTCATGTTACTAAACTACCTCTCATTACGTTGAGATTACTATTATTACTTTCTTCTTCCTTGCATTTGCTAGTTTTTGCTTGCCTTGATAATTTGTTTTCTTATAAAATGCCTATGCATAGGAATTATGTTAGACTTAAATGTGTTTTTCACATGCTACATGATGCTCTCTTCGTGTTTCAATTATTATCTTTCATGTGAGCATCATTGAGATCTTATACCTAGCTAGGGGCATAAAACATAGTGCTTGTTGGGAGGCCACCCAATGAATAAAATAATATTTTCCTTTTTCTTTATTTTATTGAGTGTTTGCAAAATTATGCTACTGTTATGATTGTGTTTTTTATGTTTTAGTTAGTGTTTGTGCCAAGTAAGAGCATCTCCAGCCGCACCCACAACAGGCTCCCTAGGCGCCTTTTTACGCGTCACCGCCGAAAAAACCCCCTACTCGTGCCCCCAAGATGCCGAAATCCGCTGACTCGACCCGTTTTTGGGCTCGACGATCGCAGGCCGAACCCGGCGCACTGGGGGCGCTCGGGGGCTCTGGCGCAAGGGAAAAACACGCCCGGGCCACACTGTCACGCAAAAAGTCAAGCCAATCATCCAGATTCGCCTCCCACCCCCGCGCGCTCGGTCGCCACCATGCCTATCCCAGTGCCGCCCACCACCCACCATCGCTAGATAGGCCATCCCTCACCGGAAAAGAGAGGAGGTTTCACCGCGGTGGCCTCTCCACCACCGTCCGGGCGATTTTTCCGGTGTTCCAGCCACACAGGGTGTTATACCAGCGGGTGTGCGCCCACCACGCCCGCCAAGTGTTCGGCGATTTGTCTGCTCGATGATGGACTCGGACGACGAGGAGGCGCTCGCTGCTCTGCTGGAGGAGGAAGCCGATGCCGACATCCAGGAATAGGAACATCTCATGGTCCTCGCCGCCCTCGCCGGCCTACTCGCGAGGAATGAAAAGCCGCAGCGAGGTGGCTCAGCGCTGGGGCGACTAAAAGCAAAGAAGCAGCATCATCCGAAAGGCTACTACATGCTCTACTCCGACTACTTCACCGACGCTCCACTGCACGACGATAATGTTTTTCGGCGCCGTTATCGGATGAGCCGAAAGATATTCCTTGGGATTGTGAATTCCATCTGGGAGTTCAACAGCTACTTCAAGTGCAAGAAGGATTGCACCGGCAAACTTGGATTCACCTCAATCCAGAAGTGCACAACAACTATGAGGAGGCTTGCATATGGAGCTCCTGGTGATTCACTCGACAACTATGGGTACATGGCCGAGTCCATGACCATTGAGTGTTTCTACAAGTTCTGCAGGGCAGTGGTGGTAGTGTTTGGAACACAATACTTGCGAACACCCAATGCGGACTGCTCGGATCCTAGCATAGAATGCAGCAAGAGGATTTCCTGGGATGCTTGGAAGCATCGACTGCATGCATTGGAAATGGAAGAACTGCCCATTTGCTTGGCAGGGGATGTACAAAGGCGCCAAAGGTGGTTGTAGTGTGGTACTTGAGGCGGTTGCTACACATGACCTCTGGATTTGGCACTCCTTCTTTGGTATGCCAGGAACTCACAATGATATCAACGTGCTGTAGTGCTGCCCTGTCTTTGCCAAGCTTGTTGAAGGTCATTCTTCTCCGGTGAACTTTGAGGTCAATGGGCGGCACTACAACAATGGGTACTACCTAGCTGATGGCATCTATCTGAGATGGTCTACATTTGTGAAGACTATCTCAAATGCTATGCCAGGAGGCAAGAAGTCCCACTTTGCCAAGGTTCAGGAGGCTTGCAGGAATGATGTCGGGCGAGCATTTGGTGTGATCCAATCTCGATTTGCCGTTGTCCGGTACCCTTCTCAGGCCTGGTCGAAAGATCAAATGCGGCAGATCATGACTTGATGTGTCATCTTGCACAATATGATCATTGAGAGCGAGCAGGAAGAGCAAGTGTTTGACACTGAACCATACTACAGGCAGTGTCCTCTTGCCCAAGTTGATCACCAGCTACCGACAACCTGGACTGCCTACCTCAATATGCATAAGGAGATCTGCGACGCCTAGCTCGACGTGTGATGAAATATGAGTTTTTATTTGTTAAACTATATAATTTGTATTCAACTATTTGTTGTTGCACTATTTGTTGAACTATTTGATTTCTATTGATTTCCTATGATGTACTATGTGATAAAAATTTACTTATGTTGAGAATTCACGCTGAACCACACCGAATATGGGCCGATTCGTGCCGATATCGGGCAATTTTTCGCCAAAAGTGGGCTCATTTGCACCAAAAATGGGCAGATATCGGCGCTTGGGGGCGACGACTGGGTGCCCAACCGCCCCCAGAGCCAATTATACCGCCGACTCGCCCCAAGGCGGCGATTTTTATGCCTCCTTGGGGGGAGGGGGGAAACGGCTGGAGATGCTCTAAAGCCTTTGGGATCATGTTGGGTGATAGTTGATTTGATCTTGTTGAAAAATAGAAACTTTTGCAACCAGTAAAAGAATTGTTTAAATTCGTAGAGGCGCGATAAAATACTGATTTTTGTACACAAGATTGATATACAAATTGCCTATGTTTTCCTAATTTTCAGAATTTTTGGGGTTATAGAAGTATACAAAGTTTCCAGATTACTACAAACCGTTCTATTTTTTACATATTCTGTTTTCTTTGCGTTGTGTGCTTATTTTGATGAATCTATGGTTTGTATTGGAGGGAATAAGCCATGGTAAATTTTGAATATATTTGATATAATGCACAAATAAAATATGAATGGGTTTGCAACAGTACTTAGAGTGGTGATTTGCTTTCTTATACTAATGAATCTCACAAAGGTTTTGTTAAGTTTTGTGTGATTGAAGTTTTCTAGTTTTGGGTGAGATCACGATGGCTGAAGTAATAAGGATTAAGAAAAGCCTAAGCTTGGGGATTCCCCATGGCACCCCAAGATAATATCCAAGGAGGAAATATCAACTAAGCTTGGGGATGCCCAGAGTAGCATCCCCTCTTTCTTCTAAGGACCATCGGTATTTTACTTGGAGCTATATTTTTATTCGTCACATATAATGAGTTTTTCTTGGAGCGTCTTGTATTATATGAGTATTTTCTTGTTTTGCTTTTTAGTTTGTCACAAGTATCCTTGCTGGATACACCTATATGAGAGAGCCAAAATTATTCTATGATTTATTAGAATTGCTCTTTGTGCTTCACTTAAATTTTTTGAGCTATGGAATTGCTCTAGTGCTTCACTTATATCTTTTTGAGCATGGTGTGCTTTAATATTTTTGAAGAAATGTTCTCATGCTTCACTTAGATTTATTTTAGAGTTATTATTTTTGAAGAAATTCTCTCATGCTTCACTTATATTATTTTGAGAGATGAAATTTTTTATGCTCATGTCCTTCACTTAACTTTGTTTGAGCCTATCAAAAGCAATTGCAACATATGAAACTAGTCCCAAAGTGATAGATATTCAAGAGGATATAAAAAAATTCATGAAGATCATTGGACAAAATAAACTTGATTCTTTGTAATAGTTTTGAGATATGATGATAGCGATATATGAGTCATGTTGGTGAGTAATTATGCTTTAGTAAGAATATTGGTGTTAAGGTTTGTGATTCCCTATGCAAGCATGAAAGTCAATAGTTATGCAATGAAATTACATCCTACTTGTGGTGCATTATTCGGTGTTAGTTATGCTTAATGCTCGCTTGTGAGATTTTTTGTTTCTTGGTTGGTTGCTTCTCAATCGATTTGCTAGCCTCCACCTGTACTAAGTAGAAATACTACTTGAGCATCCTACATCCTTAAACCCAGTTTTGCCACATGAGTCCACCATACCTACCTATGTGCGGTATTTCCGTGCCGTTCCAAGAAAATTTGTATGTGCCATATCTAATAAAATAAATTTCCTTTTTGTGTGCTCGTACCGCTCATGAAGCGGCAAGGGTGGCCAATATTTTCTATGCTAGATGTGTTATTCTAAAGATGAGTGTTTATTCACTTGTCATCGCACGAGAGTATGATGGTAATAGGGATGCCCAGTCCCGAAATGAAAAATGAATTTACTTTATGTTGTCAAATAATAAATTCCTTGGAAAGTGTTGGTACGGACGATACCCATGGAAACGGCTATCCACGAAATGTGAAAGAATGGTGGAAAAAGGAATAAATTTATTCTATTTTTGGGAACCGCCTATGATATATCTAGCATGGAAAGTGTTGGGAATTACTCGGTTGTTTTCATTGACGGGAAAAGTATGCCTCTCAAAATATTGTATCTCTCAATTTAAGCTTTGAGATCTAGGACCTCTACAAATCCCTACTTCCCTCTGCGAAGGGCCTATCTATTCACTTTATGCAATTTTTTATTTGAGTCCCCATCTTCTCTTATAAAGCACCAACTAAGGGGCACTATGATCATACTTGAGCATTGTATGTAGCTAATATGCGAGTGTGTTTCATGAATGGATCAATGATTGAGCATGATGGGCTAGGGATAACTTTCTTTAGTGTTGATATTTTGAAAGACATGGTTGCTTGTTGATATGCTTGAGTATTGAAATCTTCATGTCAAAACTAGACTATTGCTTTGAACCATATAAAAGTCCATATGTCCATGCTGCAAAGAAAAGAATATGCGATGAACATGTTAGGCAGCATTCCACATCAAAAATTCTGTTTTTATCATTTGCCTACTCAAGGACGAGCACGAATTAAGCTTGGGGATGCTGATACGTCTCCAACATATCTATTATTTTTTATTGTTCCATGCTGTTATATTATCATTCTAGGATGTTTTACAATCATTTTGTAGAAACTTTATATCATTTTTTGGGACTAACCTATTGACATAGTGCCCAGTGCCAGTTGCTATGTTTTGCTTGTTTTTTACTTCGCAGAATATCATTACGAAATGGAGTGCAAACGCAACAAAACTTTTTTTGAGAATTTTTATGGACCAGAAGAAATAAATTGGACCAGAAGAAATAAATTGGGCCAAAGAAGTACCAGAGGGGTGCCCCGAGGGGGGGCACAACCCCCCTGGGTGCGCCTGGGGGCTCAGACGTGCCCTGGTGGGTTGTGCCCACCTCGGTGGCCTCCTGTGCCGTCTCTTTGCCCTATAAATCCCCAAGTATTCCAGAAACCCTAGGGGAGTCGACGAAACACAATTCCAGCTGCCACAAGTTCCAGAACCATGAGATCCAATCTAGACACCATCACGGAGGGGTTCATCATCCTCATTGGTGCCTCTCCGATGATGCGTGAGTAGTTCATCATAGACCTACGTAAGGGTCCGTAGGCAGTACCTAGATGGCTTCATTTCTCTCTTTTGATTATCAATACAATGGTCTCTTGGAGATCTATTTGATGTAACTCTTTTTTGCGGCGTGTTTGTTGGGATCCGATGAACTTTGAGTTTATGATCAGATCTATATATTCATGAAAGTTATTTGAGCTTCTTTGGTCTCTTATATGCACTAGTCAATGTGTACATGCAATGCACATTAATTTGGAAGTATATTAAGTGCATGCGGATATTAAGTAGGATTTTATTTGTGTGTTATTATTCGACTAGCACTATATTTGGCATTAAATTAACTGCATGCTAAACATGTTGAGCGCTCGACATTGAAGCAGTCTAGATCATTAGATTAACATGATTTGATGGCCGAGATTAATTGGATCTGCTCCTTTGGGTCTTTTTATATTGGTATAGTTGATTACTTATAGCCTCGTATTTCTTCTTCGAATCTTTGGTTTAGTTAGGCCAGCTAGATTGATTTTTCTTGCCATGGGAAGAGGTGCTTTCTGATGGGTTTGATCGTGCGATGTCCTTTCTTAGTGACAAAAGGGGCAGTAAGACATGCATGCATCATTGCTATTAAGGGTAACAAGATGGGGGCTATTCCTACATGAATAGATCTCGTCTACATCATGTCATTGTTCTTATTGCATTACTCCATTTCTCCATGAACTTAATACACTAGATGCATGCTGGATAGCAGTCGATGTGTGGAGTAAGAGTAGTAGATGCAGGCAGGAGTCGGTCTACTAATCTTGGACGTGATGCCTATATAATGATCATTGCCTGGATACCTTCATAGTTATTTGATGTTCTATCAATTGCCCAACAGTATTTTGTTTACCCATTGTACACAGTTTTCTCGAGAGAAGCCACTAGTGAAATCTACGGCCTCCGGGTCTATTCTTTATCATATTTGCTTTGAGATCTATTTTTATTTGCTTTTATTTTCAGATCTATTATTCCAAAAACCCCAAAATACCATGGAGCACTTTTTTTATTACTTATTTTATTTCACGTTTCATCGAGAGCTATTTATCCAATCTACCACAAATTTATCTATCTTTTTTACCGTGGAGGGATTCACAACCCCTCTGACGCATCGGGTTGCGAGGATTTGTTCTTTGTGTGCAGGTACCATTTACATAGTGTTGCTTGGTTCTCCTACTGTTTCGATAATCTTGGTTTCATAACTGAGGGAAATACCTACCGTAGCTATGCTGCATCATCCCTTCCTCTTCGGGGAAATACTAACGCGGATATGAGCTGTCATCCTCACATGTCGACGTAGAGGTAGTACTTCACGGTCGTATTGCAGAGCATGTGGGCGAGGTGGTCGGCGGCACCTTATTCTTCGGCCACCACTGCACACTCCACGTGCTGCTCAGGCAGAACCGACCTTAGTCGGCGCCTTCTTGACTGCCATGGCTCAATGATGGAGAATGCAAATCGTTTGTGATGGAGGATGCATCAAACACGGTTCAGATTTTAGTTGCGTGTGCGATGCAGGGCATACAGTTCAGTTTAATTAACTATTTGCGATGAGGAGGAACAAAAGAAACGGGCAGCCAGATGAAGGTGTGTGCGATATACAACATATGGTTCACTCGGATGAACTGTTTGTGATTAGGAAACACAAAAGAAACAGTCAGCCAGATCAAGATGTGTGCGATATACGACATGCGGTTCACTCGGATGAACTGTCTGCATTGAGACAAGAGAACAGAAACGGCTCAACTTAATAAGATGTGTGTGATACGCAGCAAATAGGTCTGTAATCAGAAACGTGTGCGAAGACCGATAACAACATAGACGATTGCTACTAACAAGCCATGTGTGTTGTGAGCAAACTATTGCTACTCTACAATTGTGAGTGATTGATGAAAACATCACTGACAGGTTCCATTGTTTAGTCCGTGTGCGATGTGATTTTCTTTTTTCACACAACATCTAGGCTCTATCTACAGAGCATCAACATATATATACTTAAAAAGACAACATTGCATAACCAAATTAAGTATACAATTGCACAAGTGACTACACACATAACATTTCCACACACACCAAAGTAAGCAATTACATGCATACTAAACTAGAAGAAACGAGGATCTAATCATCTAATTGTTGCAACGACGCTTGCCATTGCTCTGCTCTCGGCTGGATCCCTGGCCGTTTTGGGGAAGGAGGCACTTCCTCACGTCAACGATCCACCTGTACATGTCTTAGCTCGTGTATGCCTCCTTGGTCGCGTACACGATGTGAGCTTTGTCAAGTTTCTCCATCCAAGCCGAGTGACAGGCACGCTTGTCCTTGTTGCATGAATCCTTCATGTCTCTGTAGTAGGGGTCGATGATGGCCTCAGCGAGGTGAACCAGTGAGTCCTTCTCATGCTCCTTGCTGCCCCAGATCTTGTGTTGGCCTTGGATGTCGACAAGATTCTGGCAGGCGATGCCCAAATTCTTGAGCACCTTTACATCATTGGTGATGTCCACCATAGAAAACATGTGGTGGGGGCTATTGAAAAAGCTGGCGAAATGCTAGCAAGGCCTTGTGGCCAGGCAGTAGTGGTAGGCGAGGACGTGGTGGCGCATGCACATCTGGGCGACGGTGACCTTGGGACGAGACCCTGCACGAGCGCGGTGTACTCGAGGTCAAACCCGACCACCTTGTACTTCTCCTCGGCAAGCAACAGCTCCATGATGTGGATGGATTGCTACACCCAGACCGCGTCGTTGGTGTACACCACCGAGAGGTCCATGAAGAGTCCGTGGGTGTCCACCACGACATGCATGGTGAACTGCTGCTCGTCATCGGTAGCCACTCGGAGCGCCATTGGAGCCGCGCAGGATACCCTCAAAGAATTTCTCGTGGTGGGTGTGCTTCTTGCAATGGTGGGGCGCGATCGAAAGGTTGAAGAGGCACAAGGGTTAAATGGCCGATGTAATAAATGGGTTCATAGCGGAGGATTCCAGTGCGCGCTTGACAACAACGCACCGCACGCATGGGCTCAAAGAGGCGCCAAATGTATCGTCGGGGAGCCTGTTCCCGCGCTACCATGCGGTTTACCGCGCAAGCTTCCCGCTTGGCTAGTTTGGCCACGCGTCGGCTAGAAGAGGGACAAATCGTGGGCGTTTATTGGCAAAAAGCTTTGTAAAAACAAAGTGTTTAGAATGACTTCGGTCATAAGTTTACCCGTGGGTGATGAGGTCAAAGTTACAGAGAAGGGTGATAATGGACACTCGAGTGCGATAATTAATTATGCGCTCTACGGGGCACAAGGTGGAAGAAACCAACTGTGTGCAATAATGTCGAAGATCGCAGTCGAGCTAGGTATATAGATCGTGTGCTGTGAGATCGACAAGGTAAATAGATTCGAGAATGGTTAATAAAATCTAAGGCCATTGCACATTAAGGTCAAAATAGTGCTACCAATATACGAGTCTCATACGATGCCATTTCAACGATTGTACCACAAAAGCTCGAAATATTGTAAGGTTCAAATTCCAGAGTTATATGGATCAAATTTGAAGATTACAAGGTTGAAACTGATATTAGAAATGAAATTTAGCTCATCAGTTGCAAACGCTCGTGCTGATCCACTGAACATGGATATCAGAGAGGTTCAAACTAATATTATCACTTCTAAGTCTGGTTTGAAAACCTCACAATTTTTTGCAAAGGGGTCAGCCACTGAGAAAGTCATGTATGGGGTTGACACGATGACTTCCGATTACTCTGTCATCCAAAGTTCCTAAATGAAATTTAGCATTTCTGGAGCCTATTCCATTCTGCCGCAGGCACCGGCGCTGAGCAGCAAACCATTCATTTTTGCAAAATAAATGTAGGGCAAACCTCATTTCCTTCAGCACCCTTGCTCTGAGAACAAAGAACCTGGCGAATATAATGTCCGGTAAGGTCCCTTGGTAGGAGTTCAAAGTAATTTCTGAGAGATGAAGATCTAGGCATTCGACGTGATTGTTATATTGTATCACATTATCCATCACTGGGCCTAATCTTATCTGCAAAAGAAGAAAACGTGTTAGTGCCTACATGTAGTTTTGAACATTACTACAGGCCTATCTGGTTTGCAGGATTTGTAAAATGCACTAACATGCCATCTTTGATCTGACGTGATTAACATGGGCATTTGATTACATTCTAGAAAAATGTAGCCTTATTCATAAGAGGTTGGAGTGGATGAAAAGTTCCCTAAGAAATGTAGTATAGATGAATCCAAAGGAGAAATGCTTATTGATTGTAACCATATGGATCAAGCAACCAATATGTGGGGGGGGGGGGACATGTATGTACTGAAATCCTCCAAAAGAATACTTCAGAAATCATAGTACATTGTCATTGTAAACTTGGAAAAAGGTGTCGCAAATTGAACTCCCTTATGGTTAACATTTAACAGGAAAGGAACATCACCTCGATATATAGCTTCTCCAGGCACAGAAAGCATCTCAGGAAACTAACAACTTGCTCCAGGTTGGGGCCGATAGATTCTAGTTCCAAGACCTTCACTATGCGCAATTTTGGGGTCAAGCTTGTCGGAATCATTTTTTTGAATGATAGACGAACAAACATATTCAAAATTAGAAAAAAATGTTAATTTGTAGGAGAGGTAGAAGGCGGTTGTTGTACCTGAACGGGTGTGGATCCAATAACAAGTTTAGAGTATTTGTCAGACGAGTAGCCCACCACTGTCAATTTCGGCGCAGAAATGACATTGATTCTTATTGGACCTTCTTGATCAACTACAAGTAATCTCTCAATTGCAGGCGATCAATGGTACACATCTTTTGATGTCTTCTTGCAGCACCAACAACACACATAAATAGTCCGAAGAGTCATGGAGGTGATGTGGAAGGTACTCAACCCATTGATCGCTTGAAGACGAAGGTACTCGAGTGTAGTACAGCCATAGCGCAGGCGCTCCATGTCACCGTTTGAGAGGCAGACAACGACAAGCTCGAGGTGCTTCAGCCGTGGTAGAATAAGAGCGGGCGCGTCACTAATAGGGGGGGGGGGAATGGCAGTTCCTGAACTTGGCGATGTGCGGCGTGGGCGCGAGGCAGAGTGCACACATTGGCAGCGACCGCATATGCCATCATCAAAAGTGAGCTCCTTGAGCTGATCTAGGGCGGGGGATTGGAACCAGTCGTTAAGCTTGGCTCGGTCCTTGCCATTGGAATGGAACTTGCCCATTCTAAGGCCTCTGGTTGGGCCAAGGTGACTACCGAGGATCTTGGAGAACGCATCCAAGCTTTTGTGATAGCCATGTCAGAGCTCATGGGTGTCGATGAGGTCGAGAGGGCTGGAGTTCCATAGGGGGCGCCACCGCCAGGAAAGGACGGTTCTCCGTGCCCCATATTTGATTGGGAGGATGGAGATGATGACTGTCAACATATCATCGGGGAGGCTACTGATGAAGTCAAGGCCTGCCGGAGTCACTTGCGGTTCTAGCTCGCCCTGCCTCCGCTTGGTGGCAGCCCCGTTCTCCACCTCCGGAGTCTCCTTGTCAACGGTGCTTTCTGATAGAAATGGGAGTACGAGGAATATTTAGTTAAAACATGGCAATAGAAAAGTGTATTGGTAACTAGAAGTTATTAGGTAGGAATATAGTAAGAAAAGGGAATAACAGTTGGTTGCTTAAATACTACACAATTCATTTGATATTACTGGGTAAGTCAACATGCAGATAGTTGAAAAGAAAACTTACTTTGAACAAAGTCTGGACGGATGATATCGTAGGGGAAGTTACCATATATCTCATGACCAGGCCCTTTTATGTGCAGTGCAATACTAGTGCCAGCTTTCAGTTCATAAAAATTAGAAATTTCTTTCCAAAAGCCAGTGCCAAAATAGGAGTCACCACGTTCATCAAGTCTTACAGTAGCAACGATTGTAAATCCATGGTTTGTGTGCAGTATAACATCCCTGCAGTCTTGATTTATGTAAAGGGAAAGATTGTGCACTACAGATTCTGTTGCATAGCAAGGGACGCGCTGCAGAGAATGGTAGGATTGTTAAAGAAAATATGGTAACATTCAAATATGGGCCCAAATTGAAAAAAAAGTACATCAGTCGAAATCGAAGGACAAAAATCTATAATTAAACAGATAGGGTAAACATGATGTCATGGAAATATGAGAGTAATCGAAAGAACAATACATCATTAATTTGCCTAATATAGAAAGAAGAGGGGAAAATCCCCTTTGACGTATACGGTGCATGTGGCACCTTTTATCCAAATGTAACAATATTTAGAATATGTTCAGGAAAGTAGGCCATGCCAGCCGATTTAGGGTGAGATTGAACATACAACATACCGCGCGCATCCTCAAGTCATCTGGTACGGTGAGATGGAATGTCCAGCAAAGGCCGCAAGGTCCTGATGTGTCCACGCACTATACACTCTATGAACGGAAGAAAACCCTCAAATCAACTTGAATAAAAATGAATTCATGAAGATTTCGGCCGGGTGATTAAAGGAGGCAGATGAACTGGGATAAGAGATGATATAATATCCCATTAATTTAGTTACCTTGTTGTCCATGAGAAAGAACCCTCAGTACGGCAGATTCCCCAACCGAGCAGAGTTGGGTCGACCGCGAGCAGCGTCGAGAAAGTCGATGGCGAGAGGCGTCGGCAAGTGGAAGTGGCGAAATGTGGTGGGCTTTGCCGGCAGCCTGGCGGCGGCGGCAGGTGTCGAGCTAAGTGGTTACCACCGAGATAGGCGGTGCCATGCATAGACACTGCAGAGCTTGTGCAGGTGTGAATGGGGACCGGAGGGAGTGGCGGGCGGGCTGAGGGTTTTTGTGACATGGGGATGGTGAGGGTTTTCTTTTTTAATTGGGCGGTAAGGGTTTGCTATCACACAAAGAATTTTGGAGGCGACGGTTTGCTAGAGCCAATTGTGTGTGATTGACGCAACAGGCAAAATGAAAGTCATTGCACACGGTTCCAATTTTGGGAACCGTGTGTGATTGACGTACTACCTCCGTCCTGGTCTATTGGTCCCCTTTGTAATTATTACCAATTTTTTTACCAAATATTTAACTAAGAAATGTTTATGCATGTCACCAAAAATTATATCATTGAACAGTATGCTCAAATACCCATCCAACGATATAATGTTTGTTGACCTGCACTAACATTTTGTTAGTTAAATCATTGGTCAAAATTTAACACAAATTACAGAGGGGACCAATAAATCAAGATGGAGGTAGATTCCGTCAACCGAATTGATTGCATACATACCCCATGGTTAGACATAAGTAAACATAGATCAAACATACTCAGACATAGATAATAAGCGTACACATACACAAGCATAGTTTAACCATAAGTACATTGTTCAACCATCATTAAGCATACTCAAGCGTACATAGTTCGATCCCACATCTCATCTCACATGCCGGCAAGATCCTGAAGCTTCTCCAGGTACTCGGCGTACGTGTCGTGCACCACCCTGTGAGAATACTTCTGCTTGAAGGAGCCACGGCCCATCCTCTTGCATGCACCAGAATACTTAGATACGCATCATGAAGCTTGTGGTTGCAAAATGGGCATCGATGGCCACCGTTCCAGGTCCTAATATGCATGTTATGCATTCCCGCATAAAGCTCCCTCAGGATTTGCCTCTTGTACCTCCTTTGACCATATTCATCCTCGTTGTCCACATCTTCAGACAGCACCTATACAAATAGTAAAACAAATTTGGCATCAAATCAATGATTACATGCCTTGAAGTAGGATTAGGAATTTATGGCTATTTATTTATACATATCCAGAGATTATGGTTCTATTTTTAAGCACAGTCGTCTATGTATAGACAAATCTTGAAGAAAATAATGGCACAAACATATGTAGGTCATTCAAAATCAATTGTCAAGTCCTGGATAGGAATTATTAGCATCAACGCTAACCCTAGTCAGATTACTAGCAGAAATCATTTGCACAGATGAAACAACTAATCACTTATAACTTGTACCATTCAAAAAATCAATACACTACATGGATCTAACGAAACTTACTCAGATTGCATGGATTGGGAGAACATAACCATAGGATTTCTAGTCTAAAAAGGGGGAGGCAGGATTAACCAGAGAAACCCTATGATCTATTTGGCACATAAATGGGTATAGATGACTAACCAGCTGTCCGTCGTCGTCGAAGTGGTCGTCGGAGTCGCTGTCACTAGAGTTGGTGTGGAACTCCGCCTCCGGCTGTGGAAGCTCGACGCCGTCGATGATGTCAGGGTGCAGCAATAACTCACCGGCGATGACGGCAACCTCTGTCTCCATCTCCATGCCGTGCTCCGGTGCTTTAGCAGCCCCGACGGCGCCACTCCCTCCGAAGGGGCGCTTCAGCGGCATCCTCATACACTGACGGCTTTGAGGACTTAGAGCAACGTCAAGGATGCAAGTGGAGAGAGAGGATTGTGTGTGTGGCGATGATGGGGGGTGCGGCCGCTCGGACGCACCATTAATACAAAGTAGTGGGAGTTGTTGGAGAGAGGCGGGCGGCGGTCAAACCGATTACTCGCCTCCCGATGAGCCTGCGCACCGGACTGCTGGCATGCCTACCAAAGTTTCACACGGCTACTCGCACGCCTCCTGATGACACTGCGCAGCGAGCACGCCTATGTCAATTCACACACCTGCACGCATGCCTCCCGGTCTGCCTGCACGGCAGACTGCTCGCATGTGTCCTGTCAACTCACGCCTGCTCGCACGGCACACGGGTCACGCGGTGGCTGCTACCTCTTGAGCACTGCGTTGGTTTTCCATTGAAGAGGAAAGGGTGATGCAGTAAAGCAGCGGAAGTATTTCCCTCAGTTTTGAGAACCAAGGTATCAATCCAGTAGGAGGCCACGCACGAGTCCCTCGCACCTAGACAAACAAATAAAATCCTCGCAACCAACACAATAAAGGGGTTGTCAATCCCTTCACGGTGACTTACGAAAGTGAGATATGATAGATATGATAAGATAATCTTTTTGGTATTTTTATAGTAAAGATGCAAAGTAAAGGAAGCAAAATAAAAATGGCAATAGAAATAGCTTGTTGACTGGAGATTAATATGATGGAAAATAGACCTGGGGGCCATATGTTTCACTAGTGGCTTCTCTCGAAAGCATAAGTATTACGGTGGGTGAACAAATTACTGTTGAGCAATTGATAGAATTGAGCATAGTTATGAGAATATCTAGGTATGATCATGTATATAGGCATCACGTCCGTGACAAGTAGACCGACTCGTGCCTGCATCTACTACTATTACTCCACACATCGACCACTATCCAGCATGCATCTAGAGTATTAAGTTCAAAAGAACAGAGTAACGCTTTAAGTAAGATGACATGATGTAGAGGGATAAAACTCATGCAATATGATGTAAACCCCATCTTGTTATCCTCGATGGCAACAATACAATACGTGCCTTGCTACCCCTGCTGTCACTAGGAAAGGACACCGCAAGATTGAACCCAAAGCTAAGCACTTCCCCCATTTCAAGAAAGATCAATCTAGTAGGCCAAACCAAATTGATAATTCGAAGAGACTTGCAAAGATAACCAATCATACATAAAAGAATTCAGAGAAGATTCAAATATTGTTCATAGATAAACTTGATCATAAACCCACAATTCATCGGTCTCAACAAACACACCGCAAAAGAAGATTACGTCGAATAGATCTCCACAAGAGAGGGGAGAACATTGTATTGAGATCCAAAAAGAGAGAAGAAGCCATCAGGCTAATAATTATGGACCCGAAGGTCTGAGGTAAACTACTCACACATCAATGGAGAGGCTATGGTGTGATGTAGAAGCCCTCCGTGATCGATGCCCCCTCCGGCGGAGCTCCAGAAAAGGCCCCAAGATGGGATCTCACGGGTACAGAAGGTTGCGGCGGTGGAATTAGGTTTTTGGCACCGTATCTGGTAGTTTGGGGGTACGTAGGTATATATAGGAGGAAGAAGTACGTCGGTGGAGCAACGTGGGGCCCACTAGGGTGGAGGGTGCGTCCAGTGGGGAAGGCACGCCCCCTACCTCGTGCCTTCCTGGTTGATGTCTTGACGTAGGGTCCAAGTCCTCTGGATCACATTCGTTCCGAAAATCATGTTCGTGACGGTTTCATTCCGCTTGGACTCTGTTTGATATTCTTTTTCTGCGAAACTCTGAAATAGGCAAGAAAAGCAATTCTGGGCTGGGCCTCCGGTTAATAGGTTAGTCCCAAAGTAATATAAAAGTGTATAATAAAGCCCATTAAACATCCAAAACAGAATATAATATAGCATGGAACAATAAAAAATTATAGATACGTTGGAAACGTATCAAGCATCCCCAATCTTAATTCCTGCTCATCCTCGAGTAGGTAAATGATAAAAACAGAATTTTTGATGTGGAATGCTACTTAGCATAATTTCAATGTAATTCTTCTTATTGTGGCACGAATGTTCAGATTTGATATGATTCAACATAAAAGTTTAATGTTGACAGAAAAACAATAATACTTCAAGCATGCTAACCAAGCAATTATGTCTTATCAAAATAACATATCCAAAGCAAGTTATCCCTACAAAATCATATAGTCTGGCTATGCTCCATCTTCCCCAAACAAAATATTTATATCATGTACCACCCTGGTTTTAGCCAAGCAATTGGTTCATACTTTTTAACGCGGCTCAGCCTTTTCAACTTTTACGCAATACATGAGCGCAAGCCATGGATATAGCACTATGGTGGAATAAGGTATAATGGTAGGGGTTATGTGGGAAGACAAAAAAGGAGAAAGTCTCACATCAACGAGGCTAATCAACGGGCTATGGAGATGCCCATCAATTGATGTTATTGCAAGGAGTAGGGATTGCCATGCAACAGATGCACTTAGAGATATAAGTGTATGAAAACTCAAACAAATGAAACTAAGTGGGTGTGCATCCAACTTGCTTGCTCACGAAGACCTCAGGCATTTGAGCAAGCCCATCATTGGAATATACAAGCCAAGTTCTATAATGAAATTTCCCACTAGTATATGAAAGCGACAAAATGAGAGACTCTCCATCATGAAGATCACGGTGCTACTTTGAAACACAAGTGTGGTAAAAGGATAGTAACATTGTCCCTTCTTTCTTTTTCTCTCATTTTTTTATTTGGGCCTTTTCTCTCTTTTTTTCCCTCTTTTTTTAGTCCGGAGTCTCATCCCGACATGTGGGGGAATCATAGTCTCCATCATCCTTTCCTCGCTTGGGACAATGATCTAATAATTATGATCATCACACTTTTATTTACTTACAACTCATGAATTACAACTCAATACTTAGAACAAAATATGACTCTATGTGGATGCCTCCGGCGGTGTACCTGAAGGAAATATGCCCTAGAGGCAATAATAAAGTGATTATTTATTTCCTTACATATCATGATAAAAGTTTATTATTCATGCTAGAATTGTATTAACCGGAAACATAATACACGTGTGAATACATAGACAAACAGAGTGTCACTAGTATGCCTGTACTTGACTAGCTCATTAATCAAAGATGGTTATGTTTCCTAACCATGAACAAAGATTTGTTATTTGATTAACGAGATCACATCATTAGTTGAATGATCTGATTGACATGACCCATTCCATTAGCATAGCACCCGATCGTTTAGTATGTTGCTATTGCTTTTATCCATGACTTATACATGTTCCTTTAACTATGAGATTATGCAACTCCCGTTTACCGTAGGAACACTTTGTGTGCTACCAAACGTCACAACGTAACTGAGTGATTATAAAGGTGCTCTACAGGTGTCTCCGAAAGTATTTGTTGGGTTGGCGTATTTCGAGATTAGGATTTGTCACTCCGAATGTCGGAGAGGTATCTCAGGGCCTTCTCGGTAATGCACATCACATAAGCCTTGCAAGCATTGCAACCAATGAGTTAGTTGCGAGATGATGTATTACGGAACGAGTAAAGAGACTTGCCGGTAACGAGATTGAACTAGGTATTGGATACCGACGATCGAATCTCGGGCAAGTAACATACCGATGACAAAGGGAACAACGTATGTTGTTATGCGGTCTGACCGATAAAGATATTCGTAGAATATGTAGGAGCCAATATGGGCATCCAGGTCCCGCTATTGGTTATTGACCGGAGACGTGTCTCGGTCATGTCTACATTGTTCTCGAACCGTAGGGTCCGCACGCTTAAGGTTTCGATGACAGTTATATTATGAGTTTATGAGTTTTGATGTACCGAAGGAGTTCGGAGTCCCGGATGAGATCGGGGACATGACGAGGAGTCTCGAAATGGTCGAGACGTAAAGATCGATATATTGGACGACTATATTCGGACATCGGAAAGGTTCAGAGTGATCCGGGTATTTTCGGGAGTATCGGGGAGTTACGGGATTACGGGAGAAGTAATGGGCCTTGATGGGCTTTAGTGGGAAGAGGAAAAAGGCTGCTGCGCCCCCCCTTCCCTCTGGTCCGAATTGGACTAGGGAAAAGGGGGCCGGCCACCTTTCCTTCTCCTCCTATTCCTTCTCCCTTCCTCCCCTCTTGGTGGACTCCTACTAGGACTTGGAAACCTAGTAGGACTCCACACCCTGGCGCGCCAAACCCTAGGCCGGCCACCCCCTCCCTTGCTCCTTTATATACGGGGGCAGGGGGCACCCCATAGACACACAATTGATCATTGAGATCTTTCCTTAGCCGTGTGCGGTGCCCCCTTCCACCAAATTCCACCTCGGTCATATCGTTGCAGTGCTTAGGCGAAGCCCTGCGCCGGTAACACATCAAGATCGTCACCACGCCGTCGTGCTGACGGAACTCTTCCCCGACGCTTTGCTGGATCGGAGCCCGGGGATCGTCATCGAGCTGAACGTGTGCCAAGAACTTGGAGGTGCCGGAGTAACGGTGCTGTGATCGGTTGGATCGCGAGGAGAACGTACGACTACTTCCTCTACGTTGTGTCAACGCTTCCGCTTCGGTCTACGAGGGTACGTAGACAACACTCTCCTCTCTCGTTGCTATGCATCACCATGATCTTGCGTGTGCGTAGGAAATTTTTTGAAATTACTACGTTCCCCAACAGTGGTATCAGAGCCTAGGTTTTTATGGTTTGATGTTATTTGCATGAGTAGAACACAAGTGAGTTGTGGACGATACAAGTCATACTGCCTACCAGCATGTCATACTTTGGTTCAGCGGTATTGTTGGACGAGACGATCCGGACCAACCTTACGCGTACTCTTACGCGAGACCGGTTCCCTCGACGTGCTTTGCACATAGATGGCTTGCGGAAGACTGTCTCTCCAACTTTAGTTGAACCGAGTGTGACTACGCTCGGTCCTTGAGAAGGTTAAAACGGAGTCTATTTGACAAACTATCGTCGTGGTTTTGATGCGTAGGTAACATGAGTTCTTGCTTAAGCCCGTAGCAGCCACGTAAAACTTGCAACAACAAAGCAGAGGACGTCTAACTTGTTTTTGCAGGGCATGTTGTGATGTGATATGGTCAAGACATGATGCTAAATTTTATTGTATGAGATGATCATGTTTTGTAACCGAGTTATCGGCAACTGGCAGGAGCCATATGGTTGTCGCTTTATTGTATGCAATGCAATCGCGATGTAATGCTTTACTTTATTACTAAGCGGTAGTGATAGTCGTGGAAGCATAAGATTGGCGAGACGACAACGATGCTACGATGGAGATCAAGGTGTCGCGCCGGTGACGATGGTGATCATGACGGTGCTTCAAAGATGGAGATCACAAGCACGAGATGATGATGGCCATATCATATCACTTATATTGATTGCATGTGATGTTTATCTTTTATGCATCTTATCTTGCTTTGATTGACGGTAGCATTATAAGATGATCTCTCACTAATTATCAAGAAGTGTTCTCCCTGAGTATGCACCGTTGCGAAAGTTCTTCGTGCTGAGACACCACGTGATGATCGGGTGTGATAGGCTCTACGTTCAAATACAACGGGTGCAAAACAGTTGCACACGCGGAATACTCAGGTTATACTTGACGAGCCTAGCATATAACAGATATGGCCTCGGAACACGGAGACCGAAAGGTCGAGCGTGAATCATATAGTAGATATGATCAACATAGTGATGTTCACCATTGAAACTACTCCATCTCACGTGATGATCGGACATGGTTTAGTTGATTTGGATCACGTGATCACTTAGAGGATTAGAGGGATGTCTATCTAAGTGAGAGTTCTTAAGTAATATGATTAATTGAACTTTAATTTATCATGAACTTAGTCCTGGTAGTATTAGCATATCTATGTTGTAGATCAATAGCTCGCGTTGTTACTTCCCTATGTTTATTTTGATATGTTCCTAGAGAAAATTGTGTTGAAAAATGTTAGTAGCAATGATGCGGATTGGATCCGTGATCTGAGGTTTATCCTCATTGCTGCACAGAAGAATTATGTCCTTGATGCACCGCTAGGTGACGGACCTATTGCAGGAGCAGATGCAGACATTATGAACGTTTTGCTAGCTCAATATGATGACTACTTAATAGTTTAGTGCACCATGCTTAACTGCTTAGAATCGGGACTTCAAAGACGTTTTGAACGTCATGGAGCATATGAGATGTTCTAGGAGTTGAAGTTAATATTTCAAGCAAATACCCGAGTTGAGAGATATGAAGTCTCCAACAAGTTCTATAGCTAAAAGATGGAGGAGAATCGCTCAACTAGTGAGCATGTGCTCAGATTGTCTGGGTACTACAATCGCTTGAATCAAGTGGGACTTAATCTTCCAGATAAGATAGTGATTGACAGAATTCTCTAGTCACCATCACCAAGTTAGTAGAACTTCGTGATGAACTATAATATGCAAGGGATAATGGAAAATATTCCCAAGCTCTTCGCGATGCTAAAATCAGCGAAGGTAGAAATCAAAGAAAAACATCAAGTGTTGATGGTTGACAAGATCACTAGTTTCAAGAAAAGGGCAAAAGGAAAGAAGGGGAACTTCAAGAAGAACGGCAAGCAAGTTGCTGCTCAAGTGAAAAAGCCCATGTATGGTCCTAAGCCTGAGACTAAGTGCTTCTACTGCAAAGGGACTGGTCACTGGAAGCGGAACTACCCCAAGTGATTGGCGGATAAGAAGGATGGCAAAGTGAACATAAGTATATTTGATATACATGTTATTGATGTGTACTTTACTAGTGTTCATAGCAACCCCTTAGTATTTGGTACTAGTTCAGTTGCTAAAATTTAGTAACTCGAAACGGGAGTTGCAGAATGAACAAAGACTAGTTAAAGGGCAAGGTGACGATGTGTGTTGGAAGTGGTTCCAAGATTGATATGATCATCATCACACACTCCCTATACTTTCACGATTAGTGTTGAAACTAAATAAGTGTTATTTGGTGTTTGCGTTGAGCATGAATATGATTTGATCATGTTAATTGCAATACAGTTATTCATTTAAGTTAGAGAACAATTGTTGTTTTGTTTACATGAATAAAACCTTCTATGGTCATACACACCAATGAAAATAGTTCATTGGATCTCGATCGCAGTGATACACATATTCATGATATTGAAACCAAAAAGATGCGAAGTTAATAATGATAGTGCAACCTATTTGTGGCACTGCCGTTTGGGTCATATTGGTGTAAAGCGCATGCAGAAACTCCATGCTGATGGGATTTTGGAATCACTTGATTATGAATCACTTGATGCTTGCGAACCATGCCTCTTGGGCAAGATGACTAAAAACGCCGTTCTCCGGAACAATGGAGCAAGCAACAGATTTGTTGGAAATCATACATACTGATGTATATGATCCGATGAATATTAAGGCTCGCGACAAGTATCATTATTTCTAACCTTCACAGATGATTTGAGCAGATATGGGTATATCTACTTGATGAAACATAAGTCTGAAACGTTTGAAAAGTTCAAAGAATTTTAGAGTGAAGTGAAAATCATCGTGACAAGAAAATAAGGTTTCTACGATCTGATCGCGGAGACAAATATTTGAGTTACGAGTTTGGTCTTCAATTAAAACAATGTGGAATAGTTTCACAAATTCATGCCACCTGGAACACCACAGCATAATGGTGTGTCCGAACGTCATAACCGTACTTTATTGGATATAGTACAATCTATGATGTTTTTTACCGATTTACCAATATCATTTTGGGATCATGCATTAGAGACAGCTGCATTCACGTTAAAAGGGGCACAATCTAAAGTCCGTTGAGACGACACAAAATAAACTGTGGTTTGGCAAGAAACCAAAGTTGTCGTTTCTTAAAGTTTGGGGTTACGATGCTTATGTGAAAAAGTTTCATCCTGATAAGCTCAAACCCAAATCGGAGAAATGTGTCTTCATAGGTACCCAAAGGAGACTGTTGGGTACACCTTCTATCACAGATCCGAAGGCAAGATATTCGTTGCTGAGAATGGATACTTTCTAGAGAAGGAGATTCTCTCGAAAGAAGTGAGTGGGAGGAAAGTAGAAAACTTGATAAGGTAATTGTACCTTCTCCCTTATTGGAAAGTAGTTCATCACAGAAATCTGTTCTTGTGACTACTACACCAATTAGTAAGGAAGCTAATGATGATGATCATGTAACTTCAAGATCAAGTTACTACCGAATCTCGTAAGTAAACTACAGTGAGATCCGCACCAGAGTGGTACGGTAATCCTGTTCTGGAAGTCATGTTACTAGACCATGACGAACTTGCGAACTATGAGGAAGCGATGATGAGCCCAGATTCCGCGAAATGGTTAGAGGCCATGAAATCTGAGATATGATCCATGTATGAGAACAAAGTATGGACTTTGATGGATTTGCCCGATGATCGGCAAGCCAAAGAAAATAAATGGATCTTGAAGAGGAAGACGGACACTGATAGTAGTGTTACTATCTACAAAGCTAGAATTGTCGCAAAAGGTTTTCGACAAGTTCAAGGTGTTGACTACGATGAGAGTTTCTCACTCGTATCTATGCTTAAGTCTGTCCGAATCATGTTAGCAATTGTCGCATTTTATGAAATCCGGCAAATGGATAAACAAAACTACATTCCTTAATGGATTTATTAAATAATAGTTGTATACGATGCAACTAGAAGGTTTTGTCGATCCTGAAGGTGTTAACAAAATATGCAAGCTCCAGCGATCCATCTATGGACTGGTGCAAGCATCTCGGAGTTGGAATATACGCTTTGATAAGTTGATCAAAGCATATAGTTTTATACAGACTTGCGGTGAAGCCTGTATTTACAAGAAAGTGAGTGGGAGCACTACAGCATTTCTGATAAGTATATGTAAATGACATATTATTGATCGGAAATAATGTAGAATTATTCTGTAAAGCATAAAGGAGTATTTGAAAGGAGTTTTTCGAAGAAGGACCTCGGTGAAGCTGCTTACATATTGAGCATCAAGATCTATAGAGATAGATCAAGACGCTTGATAAGTTTTTCAATAAGTACATACCTTGAAAAGATTTTGAAGTAGTTCAAAATGGAACAGTCAAAGAAAGAGTTCTTGCCTGTATTACAAGGTGTGAAATTGAGTAAGACTCAAAGCCCGACCACGGCAGAAGATAGAAAGAGAATGAAAGTCATTCCCTATGCCTCAGCCATAGGTTCTATAAAGTGTGCCATGCTGTGTACCAGATCTATTGCATACCCTACCACTGAGTTTGGCAAGGGAGTACAATAGTGATCTAGGAGTAGATCACTGGACAAGCGGTCAAAATTATCCTTAGTGGAATAAGGATATGTTTCTCGATTATGGATGTGACAAAAAGGTTCGTCGTAAAAGGTTACGTCGATGCAAGTTTTGACACTAATCTAGATGACTCTAAGTCTCAATCTAGATACATATTGAAAGTGGGAGCAATTAGCTAAAGTAGCTCCGTGCAGAGCATTGTAGACATAGAAAATTGCAAAATACATAACGGATCTGAATGTGGCAGACCCGTTGACTAAACTTCTCTCACAAGCAAAACATGATCACACCGTAGTACTCTTTGGGTGTTAATCACATAGCGATGTGAACTAGATTACTGAATCTAGTAAACCCTTTGGGTGTTGGTCACATATCGATGTGAACTATTGCTGATAAATCACATGGCGATGTGAACTAGATTATTGACTCTAGTGCAAGTGGGAGACTGAAGGAAATATGCCCTAAAGGCAATAATAAAGTGATTATTTATTTCCTTACATATCATGATAAAAGTTTATTATTCATGCTAGAATTGTATTAACCGGAAACATAATACATGTGTGAATACATAGACAAACAGAGTGTCACTAGTATGCCTCTACTTGACTAGCTCATTAATCAAAGATGGTTATGTTTCCTAACCATGAACAAACAGTTGTTATTTGATTAACGAGATCACATCATTAGTTGAATGATCTGATTGACATGACCCATTCCATTAGCATAGCACCCGATCGTTTAGTATGTTGCTATTGCTTTTATCCATGACTTATACATATCCTTTAACTATGAGATTATGCAACTCCCGTTTACCGTAGGAACACTTTGTGTGCTACCAAACGTCACAACGTAACTGAGTGATTATAAAGGTGCTCTACAGGTGTCTCCGAAAGTATTTGTTGGGTTGGCGTATTTCGAGATTAGGATTTGTCACTCCGAATGTCGGAGAGGTATCTCAGGGCCTTCTCGGTAATGCACATCACATAAGCCTGGCAAGCATTGCAACCAATGAGTTAGTTGCGAGATGATGTATTACGGAACGAGTAAAGAGACTTGCCGGTAACGAGATTGAACTAGGTATTGGATACCGACGATCGAATCTCGGGCAAGTAACATACCGATGACAAAGGGAACAACGTATGTTGTTATGCGGTCTGACCGATAAAGATCTTCGTAGAATATGTAGGAGCCAATATGGGCATCCAGGTCCCGCTATTGGTTATTGACCGGAGACGTGTCTCGGTCATGTCTACATTGTTCTCGAACCGTAGGGTCCGCACGCTTAAGGTTTCGATGACAGTTATATTATGAGTTTATGAGTTTTGATGTACCGAAGGAGTTCGGAGTCCCGGATGAGATCGGGGACATGACGAGGAGTCTCGAAATGGTCGAGACGTAAAGATCGATATATTGGACGACTATATTCGGACATCGGAAAGGTTCAGAGTGATCCGGGTATTTTCGGGAGTATTGGGGAGTTACGGTATTACGGGAGAAGTAATGGGCCTTGATGGGCTTTAGTGGGAAGAGGAAAAAGGCTGCTGCGCCCCCCCTTCCCTCTGGTCCGAATTGGACTAGGGAAAAGGGGGCCGGCCACCTTTCCTTCTCCTCCTATTCCTTCTCCCTTCCTCCCCTCTTGGTGGACTCCTACTAGGACTTGGAAACCTAGTAGGACTCCACACCCTGGCGCGCCAAACCCTAGGCCGGCCACCCCCTCCCTTGCTCCTTTATATACGGGGCAGGGGGCACCCCATAGACACACAATTGATCATTGAGATCTTTCCTTAGCCGTGTGCGGTGCCCCCTTCCACCAAATTCCACCTCGGTCATATCGTTGCAGTGCTTAGGCGAAGCCCTGCGCCGGTAACACATCAAGATCGTCACCACGCCGTCGTGCTGACGGAACTCTTCCCCGACGCTTTGCTGGATCGGAGCCCGGGGATCGTCATCGAGCTGAACGTGTGCCAAGAACTCGGAGGTGCCGGAGTAACGGTGTTGTGATCGGTTGGATCGCGAGGAGAACGTACGACTACTTCCTCTACGTTGTGTCAACGCTTCCGCTTCGGTCTACGAGGGTACGTAGACAACACTCTCCTCTCTCGTTGCTATGCATCACCATGATCTTGCGTGTGCGTAGGAAATTTTTTGAAATTACTACGTTCCCCAACAGTACCGGGATATGCGATGAATCAAGAGCGACATGTATGAAAGAATTATGAATGGTGGCTTTGCCACAAATACAATGTCAACTACATGATCATGCAAAGCAATATGACAATGATGGAGCGTGTCATGATAAATGAAATGATGGAAAGTTGCATGGCAATATAACTCGGAATGGCTATGGAAATGCCATAATAGGTAGGTATGGTGGCTTTTTTGAGGAAGATATAAGGAGGTTTATGTGTGATAGAGCGTATCATATCACGGGGTTTGGATGCACCGGCGAAGTTTGCACCAACTCTCAAGGTAAGAAAGGGGCAATGCACGGTACCGAAGAGGCTAGAAAATTGCGGAAAGGTAAGTGTGCGTATAATCCATGGACTAACATTAGTCATAAACAACTCATATACTTATTGCAAAAAATTATTAGCCCTCGAAGCAAAGTACTACTACGCATGCTCCTAGGGGAAGGGTTGGTAGGAGTTAACCATCGCACGATCCTGACCGCCACACAAAGGATGACAATTAATAAATACCTCATGCTCCGACTTCGTTACATAACGGTTCACCATACGTGCATGCTATGGGAATCACAAACTCCAACACAAGTATTTTGATTCCACAATTACTCAACTAGCACAACTATGATATTACCACCTTTACATCTCAAAACAATTATCAAGCATCAAATTTCTCATGATATTATAATTAAAGCAAATTGCCATGCTATTTTAAGACTCTTAAAAATAATATAAGTGAAGCATGAGAGATGAATAGTTTCTATAAAACAAATCCACCGCCGTGCTCTAAAAGATGTAAGTGAAGCACTAGAGCAAAAACTATATAGCTCAAAAGATATAAGTGAAGCACATAGAGAATTCTAACAAATTCCGAATCAAGTGTGACTCTCTCAACAGGTGTGTACATCAAGGATTATTGTGGCAAACAAACAAATAAATATTCAAATAATACAAGACGCTCCAAGCAAAACACATATCATGTGGTGAATAAAAATATAGCTCCAAGTAAAGTTACCGATGGAAGTAGACGAAAGAGGGGATGCCTTCCAAGGCATCCCCAAGCTTTGGCTTTTAGGTGTCCTTAGGTTATCTTGGGTTGCCATGGTCATCCCCAAGCTTAGTCTATTGCCACTCCTTGTTCAATAATCCATCAAATCTTTCACCCAAAACTTGAAAACTTCACAACACAAAACTCAACAGAAAATCTCGTGAGCTCCGTTAGCGAAAGAAAACAAAACACCGCTTAAAGGTATGGTAATGAACTCATTCTTTATTTATATTGGTGTTAAACCTACTATATTCCAACTTCTATATGGTTTATAAACTATTTTACTAGCCATAGATTCATCAAAATAAGTAAACAACACACGAAAAACAGAATCTGTCAAAAACAGAACAGTCTGTACTAATCTATAACTAACGCAAACTTCTGGAACTCCTAAAATTCAGCCAAAATAGGATGACCTAGATAATTTGTTTATTGATGTGCTGCAATTCGAACCAATATTTATCACGTTCTGGTGATTTTTAACAATTATTTTCGTGAACAGAAAGTTTCTGGAATTTTCAGCAAGATCAAATAACTATCATCCAAGAAGATCCTATAGGTTAAACTTGGAACAAACACTAATTAAAACATAAAAACACATCTAACCAGAGGCTAGATCAAATATTTATTACTAAACAGAAGCAAAAAGCTAAAAAACTAAAAATAAAATTGGGTTGCCTCCCAACAAGCGCTATCATTTAACGCCCCTAGCTAGGCATAATAGCAAGGATAGATCTAGGTATTGCCATCTTTGGTAGGCAATCCATAAGTGGCTCTCATAATAGATTGATAAGGTAATTTTATTTTCTTTCTAGGGAAGTGAGGGAGTCCTAGATTAGGGGGTGTTCGGGTAGCCGGACTATACCTTCTGCCGGACTCCTGGACTATGAAGATACAAGATTGAAGACTTCGTCCCGTGTCCGGAAGGGACTTTCCTTGGCGTGGAAGGCAAGCTAGGCGATGCAGATATTCAGATCTCCTACCATTGTAACCGACTTTGTGTAACCCTAACCCTCTCCGGTGTCTATATAAACCGGAGGGTTTTAGTCCGTAGGACAACAACTCCAACATACAATACTCATACCATAGCCTAGCTTCTAGGGTTTAGCCTCCTTGATCTCGTGGTAGATCTACTCTTGTACTACCCATATCATCAATATTAATCAAGCAGGACGTAGGGTTTTATCTCCATCAAGAGGGCCCGAACCTGGGTAAAACATTGTGTCCCTCGTTTCCTGTTACCATCCGCCTAGACGCACAGTTCGGGACCCCCTACCCAAGATCCGCCGGTTTTGACACCGACATTGGTGCTTTCATTGAGAGTTCCTCTGTGTCGTCGCTTTTAGGCCTGATGGCTTCTTTGATAATCAACGAAGATGCGGTCCAGGGTGAGACTTTTCTCCCCGGACAGATCTTCGTCTTCGGCTGCTTCGCACTGCGGGCCAATTCGCTTGGCCACCTAGAGCAGATCGAAAGCTACGCCCCTGGCCATCAGGTCAGATTTGGAAGTTTAAACTACACGGTTGATATCCGCGGGGACATGATCTTTGAAGGATTCGAGCCACAGCCAAGCGCGCCGCACTGTCTCGACGGGCATGATCTAGCTCTGCCGCCGAACAGTGCCCTGGAGGCCGCACACTCTTCGGTTCCGACCCTTAATTCGGAGCCTACGGCGCCAATCGAGGATAAGTGGTTGCACGCCGCCTCGGGGGCTGCGATCTCAAAGGCGATCGAGCCGAACACCAGCCCCGCACTCTGCAAGGCCTGTGACTCCCAGGGGCCAGATTCCACTCCGGACTCCGAGCCCTCCGCGCGCTTACCGATCGAATCCGATTGGGCGCCGATCATGGAGTTCACCACCGCGGATATCTTTCAGCACTCGCCCTTCGGCTACATTCTGAAATCGCTAAAGTCTCTCTCTCTCTATCAGGAGAGCCATGGCCGGACTACGGTCAGCAAGGTTGGGATACGGACAATGTAGAAATTCAAAGCCCACCCACCACCCACTTCGTCGCCACTATCAACGACTTAACCGACAGGCTCGACTTCGACTCCGAAAACATCGACGGTATGGACGACGATGCAGGAGACGATCAAGAACCAGCACCTGTAGGGCGCTGGAAGGCCACCTCGTCAGACGACATATATATGGTGGACACTCCAAAAGACGGAGATGGCAATGGAACAACGGGGGATGACACATCCAAGAACCACCCCAAGCGCCGGCGTCAGCGGCGCCGCTCTAAATCCCGCCAAAGCAAAAATGGTGATTCCGGCATGGGAGATAATAATACTCCGGATAGCGCCGAAGAACACCCCCTCCAGCAAGATTCAGCACAGGAGGATGGAGAAGCCAGCCCTCACGAGAGAGCGGCAAACAGAGAGGTTGAGGATGATAATTACATGGCTCCCTCCGAAGACAAGGCAAGCCTCGACGACGACGGATTCGTCGTGCCAGAGGATCCAGCCGAACAAGAGCGTTTCAAACGCAGGCTTATGGCTACGGCAAGCAGCCTCAAGAAAAAGCAGCAACAACTTAGAGCTGATCAAGATTTGCTAGCTGACAGATGGACTGAAGTCCTTGCGGCCGAAGAGTATGAACTCGAACGCCCCTCCAAGAGTTACCCAAAGCACAGGCTGCTACCCCGATTAGAGGAGGAAGCACCTACATCACCAGCGCATGACATGGCCGACCGGCCACCTCGTGGCCGTGACAGAGAGGCCTCTCGGCCTCCACTCAAGCCGTGCCCCGGGGCCGCCCAAAATATTCTAAGGCACAGGAAAACGCGCCAGACCTGCGAGAGATACTGGAGGGCAAGGCAAGACAAACAAGATCGATCTACGGATCGTGTGGCCGCTCTACGGCACATGACGGAGATCGTCACTCCGGACATAATAAATCCGGTCGGGCCGAACACAGTAGACAAAGCTCATTCGAGCTGCGTCACGATATAGCCCAATAGAGAGGCACCGCACACCCACTATGCTTCACAGATGAAGTAATGGATCATAAAATCCCTAAGGGTTTCAAACTCGTTAACATCAAATCATATGATGGCACAACAGATCCTGCGGTATGGATCGAGGATTATCTCCTTCATATCCACATGGCCCGCGGCGATGATCTACACGCCATCAAATACCTCCCACTCAAACTTATGGGACCAGCCCGGCATTGGCTTAACAGCTTGCCAGCAGATTCGGTCAGTTCTTGGGAGGACCTGGAAGCCGCATTCCTCGACAATTTCCAGGGTACCTATGTGCGACCACCGGACGCCGATGACCTAAGCCACATAATTCAGAAGCCAGAGGAATCGGCCAGGCAATTCTGGACACGGTTCCTTACAAAGAAAAACCAAGTAGTTGACTGTCCAGACGCAGAGGCCCTAGCAGCCTTCAGGCATAATATCCGCGACGAGTGGCTTGCCAGGCACCTGGGACAGGAAAAGCCGAAATCTATGGCAGCCCTGACGACACTCATGACCCGCTTTTGCGCGGGAGAAGACAGCTGGCTAGCTCGCAGCAACAACTTAACCAAAAACCTTGGTAATTCAGATACCAAGGACAAAAGTGGCAGGTCGCGCCGGAACAAGCAAAAACGCCGTGTTAACAACGACATCAACGAGGATACGACAGTCAATGCCGGATTCCGAGGCTACAAATCCAGTCAACGGAAAAAGCCATTCAAAATAAATACTTAGGGCCCGTCCAGTTTGGACCGAATACTCGACCGCTTGTGCCAGATACATGGCACCCCCGAAAGACGAGCCAATCACACCAACAGGGATCGTTGTGTCTTCAAGCAGGCAGGCAAGTTAAATGCCGAAAATAGAGACAAGGGGCTGCGTAGCGACGACGAGGAGAAGCCCAGGCCGTCGAACAACAGTGGACAGAAGGGTTTCCCCTACAAGTGCGGACGGTTAACATGATATACGCAACCCGCATCCCCAAGAGGGAGCGGAAGCGTGCATTACAGGACGTATATGCGCTGGAGCCAGTCGCCCCAAAGTTCAACCCAAGGTCCTCCTGCCTGATCACTTTTGATCGAAGGGACCACCCCACTAGCATCTGTCATGGCGGGTCCGCCGCATTGGTTCTAGACCCAATTATTGACGGATTTCATCTCACAAGAGTCCTTATGGACGGCGGCAGCAGCCTGAACCTGCTTTACCAGGATACAGTGCGAAAAATGGGCAAAGATCCCTCGAGGATTAAACCCACCAAAACGACCTTTAAAGGCGTCATACCAGGTGTAGAGGCCAACTGTATAGGCTCAGTCACACTTGAAGTGATCTTCGGGTCACCGGTAACTTCCGAAGAGAGGAGTTAATCTTTGACATAGTCCCGTTCCGTAGTGGCTATCACGCATTGCTCGGACGAACCGCATTCGCAAAGTTCAATGCGGTACCGCATTATGCATACCTCAAGCTCAAGATACCAGGCCCTCGAGGAGTAATCATGGTCAATGGAAACACCGAACACTCTCTCCGAACGGAGGAGCATACGGCAGCGCTCGCAGCAGAAGTACAAAGCAGCCTCTCTAGGCAATTCTCCAGTCCGGCCTCCAAAAAGCCGGACACTGTCAAGCGCGCCTGGAGTAACCTACAACAAGACCGCCTGGCATGTTCCAAGCAGGCGTAGCATTGCGGCCCCAACCCCAGCCCTCGCGAAATAGCGAAACCAGCACTTCACGTACATAACTACGCTCTCAAAATACCATGGGCGCAGGGGAAGGGGCATCATCACGGCACTCCCAAAACACGGCTTCAACCGTACTAGGGGCTGCCGAATTCTTTATTTATTTTCTCTTACTTTCAGGACTCCATACTTCGGACGACCTGTTCGGCAATTCAACTGCCGCACAAACGATGCAAGAACCAGGGAAGCAGACAAGCCACGCCGCATTATGGAACTCCCAGGTGGTCTCTATTATGACCAGTATACCTGTTTTAAATACAATTCCGTGGCCTGCCCCTAGATGGGACATGTTAAATGGTCCAATTTCTTTTGCTTATCGCACTATTTGTATCGTTCTGCTTGGATAGCAGCCTTCTTATAAACAATGCATAGCTTTTTGTCTATTTTTTGCATTACTCTCTTTTTATATATATGTTCATTAATGACATGTTGCACCCGTACACTGTGGTATGGCAAATACGCCAGGGGCTCCAGTACCCCTTAATATGGTGTGAGAAGTCCGAACACTTTCACAAGTGCGGCACCCCGAACTTATAGCATTATATGCATCGGCTCCCAATCATGATTTGGGTCAATAGTTGGGTTTGCCTGGCTCCAATGTTTTGGTGCCTTACGTTCCGCTTTATCGGCTAAGGTAGCACTAGGAGAACTACTACGATTGTGCCCCAGTTGAGCTGGGCTGAGCACCTCAGTAGAGAAAGCTAAAACTGACTGTCATGATAAGGCGAGAGACCGGTCGCTGTTCGAGAGGTTTTTTCGGGTCCTTAAAGACTTATGCCGCTTAGAGCGAGGAACCGGATTCTGTCCGGCCAAGGCGTGGATAGCGCCCCGAACTCGGTCTTCCGAATACTAGGGGCTTCACCGAAATTTAAAATTATAGAGTTCTATGGCTAAGTAAGAGTGTTCAAGCATTATAGTCCAATTGCCTTGTTCGTTGTGCTGAGCGCCTCCCTCGAAGGACCCAAACATGGGAAAAAGAGCGCTCAGGTTTATCCCGAACACCCCAGCACTAGTGGCATGGGGGCAGAAGCCGATGACTGGCCATCTCTCAATTTTTTGATAAACGGCCGCACAGAAAGTAATATTTTAAATTCAACAAGCATTGCTTAGCGCAAATGAACAAGTTTTCAGCGCACAGGGCAACACGAGCGAGTTCATTCAAAAATTACATCCTTGGTACATTCATCCGCCACAAGGCGGGTGCCCTTCAGCACATTCTTATAATAGTTCTTGGGTTTGCGATGCTCCTTCCCCGGCGGAGGCCCATCCTTCAAAAGCTTCTTGCCGTCCAGCTTGCCCTAGTGCACCTTAGCGCGGGCAAGGGCCCTCCGGGCTCCTTCGATGCAGACGGAGCGCTTGATGACCTCGAGCCTTGGACAGGCCTCCACCAGCCGCCGCACCAGTCCGAATTAGCTCCCAGGCAGGGCCCCTCTAGGCCACAACCGAACTATGAAGCCCTTCATGGCCTGTTCGGCCGCCTTGTGGAGCTCGACCAGCTGCTTCAGCTAGTCGCTTAAGGGCACAGGGTGTCCGGCCTCAGCATACTGAGACCAGAACACCTTCTCCGTCGAGCTGCCTTCTTCGGCTCGATAGAATGCGGCGGCATCGGATACGCTACGGGGAATATCTGCGAACGCCCCTGGAGAGCTCCGGATTCGGGTAAGTAACAATTAGCTTACTTTTATATGTCTGCTTTGCATAGAAAACGCCTTACCCGCCGCTATCTTCTTTACCGCATCCAATTCCTGGAGGGCCTTCTGGGCTTCGTCCTTGGCAGACTGAGCAGTTTCGGTGGCCGCGGCGAGCTCGGACGCTCGCGTCTTCGAGTCAAGCTCCAAACTCTCATGTCTTTTCATGAGAGCCTGAAGCTCTTGCTGCGCCTCGCCGACGTGCGCCTCAAATTTCTCCCGCTCATCGCGCTTTGAGGCCGCTCTCTTCTCGGCCTCGGACAGCGCCTGCTTGAGGGTTGCCACCTCAGTTGTGGCCCCTGCCAAAAGTAGCATAATCCTGTCATTTTTTGCAATTGTATCTTTTTATATATTTCTATAAGGTATCTCTTACCTTCTTTCTCCTTGAGCTGTCGCTTGGCAAGGCCGAGCTCTTGCTCGGACCGCTCGAGACCCTGCTTCAGGGTGCCTACCTCCACAGTCTGTGCGGCGGTAGCAAGCAACAAAGCCTGCACACGCATATTGACTCATTTTTTGTTAGACTCCTGTGAAATTAATTGATCCTCTATTTGGCTTTTCTTTCCGAATGCCAAACAGAGCATCAGGGGCTACTGTCTATGCGGTAATATTTTTACACATTTTTACTTACCTCGAAGCCTGTTAGAAGGCTAGCACAAGCTTCAGTCAGTCCGCTCTTAGCGGACTGGACCTTCTGGATCACCGTACTCATAATAGTACGGTGCTCCTCGTCGATGGAGGCGCCGTTAAGCACCTCCAGTAGATTGTCCAGCGCCCCCGGTTGAACGGGGGCTGCCGGCTCAGAAGGCTTGCTCCTCTTGGAAGGAGTTCGCCTACCACAGTCCAGAACCGTTGAAGATTCCGGCGCGGTGCCCGGCTCAAAGCCGGACTTGGAACCCTGGGGGGTCTTATCCCCTTTACTCCTGGAGTCCGGGAGGTCGCCTCGCGGTGCCTCCAGGACCACATCCTCTTGGCTTGGAACCTGTTGGGACAACACTTCGGCGTCGTCCGTAGGGCGGGGGGAGGTAGCCGTTGGAAGTGAATTCACATCTGACGAGTCCAGGGAGCCGCTCGACGACTCATCGAGCCCGGCCTTGGGCGGACTGCATAATTATATTCGAAATAAGGAAAAGTTATGCAACAAAGGAAAGCTATGAGTTACTCTAGTATCCGAATACTTACGATCCCGCCGGGCGCCTGGCCCTTTGCGGCCACTCCTCTTCGCCCTCGTCGGCGTCGGGGGAGTAGTCCGGAGGAAGGGTTTTCCCATTCTTGGACCCTTCGGCCTCCCCTGTTGGGGCGGCCTTCCTCTTCTTCCCCCCCCCCCCCCCCGCTGGAGGGGGAGAGGTTTCTTCTTCCTCCTCCTCGTTTTCACGGAAGGAGCGCGTCTCGGATTCGTCGAATGAAGAATCCGACACCTCCTGGCACCGGGAACTCTTTCGAGTCCCCGTGGCCCTCTTCTTGGCCTTCTTCTCCGGCACCACGTGAGGTGCCAGAGCCAGCATCTTCGATAAATGAGCATCTGCTGGGTCTTCGGGCAAAGGGGCCAGACAGTTGACCTGTCCGGACATCGCCCGCCACTCCTGTCAAAGGTAAGGGAGTTTAGATCCCGCATAGAGTCAAACTATGAGAAACAAACACCCTGTAAAAGGTGAAAATAGCTTACCTCGCCAGCGTGACGCTGCGAGCTGAATCCACGGTCCTCGGAGGCGGATGCATGAGCCTCGGCGCCTTTGGTTAGCACCTTCCAGACCTCTTCGTACGTCTCGAAAAGCCTGCTAAGGGTTGGGTGCTGCGTCGGGTTGAACTCCCACATATTGAAGTCCCGTTGTTGGCACGGGAGGATCCGGCGGACGAGCATAACCTGGACTACATTGACAAGCTTTAGCTGCTTGTGCACCAGGGTTTGGATGCATTTTTGCAGTCCGGTCACCTCGTCTTGGTAGCCCCACGATAGGCCCGTCTCTTTCCAAGACGTGAGTCGCATAGGGGGTCCGGACCGGAACTCAGGGGCGGCGATCCATTCCGGGTCGCGCGGCTCGGTGATGTAAAACCACCCTGACTGCCACCCCTCCAGGGTCTCCACAAAAGAGCCCTCGACCCATAGGACGTTGGCTATTTTGCCCGTCATGGCGCCTCCACACTCCGCCTGATTGCCGCGCACCACCTTTGGCTTGACGTTGAAGGTCTTGAGCCAGAGGCCGAAATGGGGGCGGATGCCAAGGAAAGCCTCGCACACGACGATAAACGCCGAGATGTTGAGGACAAAGTTCGGGGCCAGATCATGGAAATCCAGGCCATAGTAGAACATGAGCCCCCGGACAAATGGGTGGAGAGGAAAACCCAGTCCGCGGAGGAAATGGGGAAGGAATACTACCCTCTCATGGGGCCTTGGGGTGGGGAGGAGCTGCCCCTCTTCAGGAAGCCGATGTGCGATGTTGTTGGACAAGTATCCGGCCTTCCTTAGTTTTTTGACAAGGCCCTCCGTAATGGAGGAGACCATCCACTTGCCTCCTGCTCCAGACATGGCTGGAGAAGGTTGAGGTGGGAAGTGCGGACTTGGGCGCTGGAGCTCGAGTGCGCGGAAGATGGATAGGAAAAGGAGGAAGAAGGCGTAGATAAAAAGGTGGATCCTTATCCCCTTATATGGGCGGATGCGGCTATGCATCCCCACCAGCCTGGTAAAACTCGCTTATCTCCCAAGCGCCGTGATAAATGGCGCGGTTGGGTTACCCATGTCCGTATTGATGAGAATCCCGTAAATAAAGGGGACACGATCTCTGCTTTGACAAGACGTGCCAAGGAAACCGCCTCGCAAAATGTGCTGAGGTGGGGAAGTAAAAACGATTCGAATAATAGCTTGGCCGTAGTGTGATGTCAGGCTACGGAATACGTCAGCAGATTAGATTTGTGTTAATATTATTCTCTCTATAGCAATATGTGGAAACTTATTTTGCAGAGCCGGACACTACCCTTAGTGTTTACAAACTTTTATGAAGAACTTGGAGGAGGAACCCGCCTTGCAATGCCGAAGACAATCTGCGCGCCGGACTCGTCGTCATTGAAGCCTGGTTCAGGTGCTACTGAGGGAGTCCTAGATTAGGGGGTGTTCGGGTAGCCGGACTATACCTTCTGCCGGACTCTTGGACTATGAAGATACAAGATTCAAGACTTCGTCCCGTGTCCGGAAGGGACTTTCCTTGGCGTGGAAGGCAAGCTAGGCGATGCGGATATTCAGATCTCCTACCATTGTAACTGACTTTGTGTAACCCTAACCCTCTCCGTTGTCTATATAAACCGGAGGGTTTTAGTCCGTAGGACAACAACTCCAACATACAATACTCATACCATAGGCTATCTTCTAGGGTTTAGCCTCCTTGATCTCGTAGTAGATCTACTCTTGTACTACCCATATCATCAATATTAATCAAGCAGGACGTAGGGTTTTACCTCCATCAAAAGGGCCCGAACCTGGGTAAAATATTGCACTACTAGGAAAACGACTATAGATAGGATTGACACTAATGGCGCACCAGGGAAGTAGTGCGCCACTACTATATACTAATGGCGCACCAGTTGGTGATGCGCCATTAGTGTGGAAGACACTAATGGCGCACCAGAAAATAGGTGCGCCACTAGTGATAATTTTTTTTCATTTTTACATACATACTAATGGAGCATCCTACTGAAGTGCGCCATTAGTAGTTCTAACTAGTAATGGCGCACCAGACAGGGAGTGCGCCAGTAATGAATTTTTTTTATTCTTTTTTTTTGCAAAACTACTAATGGCGCACCGTGTAAAAGTGCGCCATTAGTATATATATATATATATATATATATATATATATATATATATATATATATATATATATATATATAACTTTTCTGCAAAACTACTAATGGCGCACCACCTGCAGGTGCGCCATTAGTAACCAGGGTTACTAATGGCGCATTTGCAGGTGGTGCGCCATTAGTAACCTAGGACCCCAACAAGATATTTTGGACAGCCACACCTACCCACTCACTTTCCCCACTTCATTCCCTACACCTCCTTCTCCAAGCTTTCGGCTGCCTCCTCCTCTTCACCTCATTTCCACCATAGATTCATCAAAATTAAGTGGTGAAATTACCTTTTTTTGATAGGTAAGTAAGGGGAAAGCTATCTTCATGATGTAGATCTACTTTTTTCTCCCTAGCTCGCTCCAACAACGTGCACATGCACTTTTTGTGGCCTAGCTAGATCTATGTATGTTTGTGGTGTTGCATGTGTTTGTGGTGTTGCATATATGTTTGTGTTTGCAGGTACCGGTATTTGAAATGCGATAGTTGCCAATATTTTGCCAAAATGTTGATTCGTTTCCGTTTCGGCGGGAATTTTGGCACTATGCATTCTTTTTTGTTCTATTTTTAGGGAAGGTCATGCCAAATTTTTTCCTGGTTCTAAAATATCGTTTTGCTCTACCCCGCAGGCGACCATGGATGGAGTAGCCAATGAGCAAGACTTCGACAAGTGCGGCGACCCGAAGATCGAACATGACGACGACGATGAAGTAGCAGCACACACCACAAGAAGAAGCAGGACCACCCTACCTAAAGGACGTCCGTTCCACCAAAGAACTCCATTTGCGAAAAAGAAGGGAAAGAAGATTGTGAACAGATAGCTAGCTAAGATCAATTGTATTTAAATCATAGTCTTCATTTCTCGATTGTATTTCATGGGCACTTTTTGATATCATGAATATTTTTAAATTTTTCACGGGAACTTTTTGAATTCATGAGGACACTCGATCTCGATCCCCCTCCACCGCCGCCAATGAGCACCCGGCCCCCCGCACCCTCCCCCGCTCCACCGCCGCCAACGGGCACCCCCGCACCCTCCCCCGCTCCACCGCCGCCGCCGATGATATTTTCAAGTAACAAATTTGAACATATTTTTTAAAAAATTATTACAATTTTTATAAAAAATACTACTGTTATGATTTAAACAAGTTTGAACATATTTAAACACAAATAAATATCAAACAACATTTAAAATGCAAAAAAATATTGCGGAGCCTGGGAATCAAACCCAGGACCTCCTGGTGTGTGTGCTACGTGCTGACCAGTCGGGCTAGTGGGCAGGTTCTGATGTGGGTTGGGTTAGGTGCAATATAACCTGTGCTCGAACTATAATTAAAAAAACATTCTGATGGTGCACCGCTACGGGGTGCGCCATTGCTATCTAAAAAAAGATTTCTAATGGCGCACCGAGGTGTGGTGCGCCATTAGTAAGCTTCCCCCTAGCTATCCTCCCTCTCCCTCGCCAGATCCCCTTCGGCCCTCTCTCCATCGCCACCAGATCCACCCGCACGCTGCCCCGACCCACGACGCCGCCGCCCCGACCCTCACCGGACTCCACCCCCGCCGCCCCCGCGCCCCCACCCCCGCCACCCCGACACTCACCGGTCTCCACACCCCCGCCGCCCCCGCGCCCCCACCCCCGTCGCCCTCGCGCCCCCGCGCCCCCACCCCCGCCGCCCCGACCCTCGCCGGACTCCTGCTCGCCGTCAGCACCGAGCAGCGACGCAGCACCGTACGCCCCCCGACCCTCCTCCTCCCCATGCCCCTCCTCCTCCTCCCCTTGCCCCCCGCCTGCGCAGCTGACGGTCCCTTCTCTGTCTTGCAGGGCAAGGTCTCCGGCGCCTCTACGACACCGACGCCTCCACCGTCTACGGCGTATGCGCCTTCTTCCACCTCCGGCCACCGCGGCCTCATCGTCTATGGAGGTATCTGCTCCTAAGATCTCTGTGTCCCGCTCCCCTTGGCCCTCCCGGTTCTTCTCCACTAAGGTGCGTTTCTCCATGCCCCTGTCTCCGCCCTTCCAGGGCTTAATAGATCTCCTATGATATATGACTTGTTTATGAATATTTTGATGTGTTATGCCTTGTTCTTGTCTATACATTTGCGCCCTTCCAGGGCTTAACTTGCTTATGAATACATCTCCCATTGATTTTGATGTAGTTTTAGAGTGGCTACTATGTATGTAGTGGAGCTAGCAGTAGCAGCTGCTTCTACGGCACCTTCTTTGCTGTTCAGTTGTGTCAAACAAAATTCCAATGGCCAACTCATATGCCCTGCAATTTGCTCATGATTATTATTCATCTCACATCACCTTCTCCTCTTTGCTTGCCATGCACTCCCAGCTCCGTCATCGCGACCGCGTAATAGTCCGCGGGTGATACAACATGCTCAAATTCAGTAATTAATCAGTATATATATACCATAAGAGAAGTCTCAAAGATTGGGACTATCTTGCCTTATGTTTCAAACTTTGAACTATATACATGACTTCTATTTTATTTTTGAAATTCACAGAGTTAGGACTATCGTGTGGATGATGCTAAACAGAGATAGGAGTAGTAGTGGTGGCCATCTAGTTGGACTATTACTGCTAGGACTTGCTCCAAATTTTAGGATTTCTTTTCTTTTAGGATTTATTTTCTTCTAGGACTAGGTTTTTATTATTTTTCTATTGTGACTGTTTTTTGAGCTCTTTCTTTTTCATTTCCTACTATCGATATTCTAATTATCTTAAATTGTTATGATGTGTGTAACAAGATTAGATCTTGGATTTGCTAGTGGACTTTTGGGAGTTTCTTAGCCAGCTTGGTGACTCCATATTTTTCACTATTTTAGCAAGTCTTCTGTAAGCATTAAACTTTCAGCACTACATTTCTATCTTATGTGTACATCTGTTTGCTTCCAATTGCTATATATGTATTGTTGTTACTAAAAATGATGAAGCTCCTGTCAATTGCTATACATATATATGTGTATGATGATCCTCCTTTCCTGCAGTAGTATAACTAGGATATAAAGCACATTGAACTAACAATCTTGTATGGTGCCTAAACTACAATGATTCAGGAACATCAGACGACATAGCATGTGGATATTGACATAGGATGAGTAGATTAATAAGTGAGCCAAAAGTGATGGAAAAACCTCATGCTAGGAATTCTCGAGGGTTGCAGTACATGGATTGCATTTGCAAATGCAGCCAAAACCTGATATATACCAAACAAATTGTATAGAAATATGCTGAATTTTCTACTCTGATTGTTGCTCAAAGAAATTTAGCAAAAAATGGGGTCCTGGGAGACACCGCTGCTGCTTGAGACCCTTGAGAGGCCCTTCGTGTCGTGATGATTTTGCAGGTACCCCGAGAGGCCCTTGAGTTTGCCGGAATGTCGATTAACTTCCATTCCGGCAAATTCGGGTACTCCAGTGTCCTATTTTCAGCAAAGTTCATGCTGAAATTTTCCGTGAATTTTAGCATGACTTTGCTAAAAATCGGACATATGAGGTACTTGCTACTAATGCATGGGGTAGGGTATCTTAGTACTTAATTAAGTAGGATCAACTGCCCCTTTATTCTTGCTGCATTAAATCATAGGTGGCAATAGAGCCAAGTGATTAGGCCCAACTTAGAAATTCTCCTCAGCATCGATAAACCCTAGATGATAAACCCAACATAGGTGGCAATAGAGCCAACTGATTAGTGCCAAACCCTAAATGATGAGACCATGATCTTGTTCCTTGACAATAACCAACTTTTTGACCAAACTTTTTTCCTATTTAGAGCGAAACATGGCCCACAACGATGAGGCCGGCGGTTCGGGCGACAAGCAATTCTGGGAGCTGTCCCAGGAGTTGGAGGAACAACCTCACCGCTATGAGGATGTCGAGGAAGACACCGATCCTGACTACACAACTCCTAGTGGCTTCGGGGATGACACCACTGATGGTGCCGCTGAGGATGCCACCACTGATGGTGCCGCCGAGGATGCCACCACAGATGGCAGCCAACCGAAGAAGCAACGGAAGGACCGGCGCCCGAACACGCTCCGCACCATCAAGGAGGAATTTACTCAAGTGGACTCCGACGGGCATCCAACGGAGCCCAAACATATAGTCAATGGGTACTCGGTTCAGCTCGGATGCATTCTCCGGAGCACCGTCTCGATCAACACCGAGAACCTTAGGCATAAGGACCGAGGGAATTTGCGCAACCTCCTCTTCACGAAGCTGCACGAACGATACAAGTTCCCCGCTGAATTTGAAAACACAAGCCTCGCAGGGAATAAAGTGAATGGTGCCGCCCTCACGAGGATGAGCAAGGCCCTGTCTACTTGGAGAAGCGCGGTGAAGAGAATGATTGAGGAAGGTGATAGTTATGAGAAGATCAAGGCAAAAAATCCTTCGATCAGCGAAGAGGACTACAAGGAGTTCAAGATCAAGTGCGATAGCAGTGCAACCTCCGAATCAAGTCAGTGGGGGAAAGAAATGCGGGAGTTGAACTTAGGGGAACACAAACTCGGTCCCGGCGGTTACAGAGTGGCGGAGCCTATATGGGACAAGGAGGACGCGGAGTGTGCCGAGCAAGGCCTACCGCCCCGCTTCGAGAAATACAACAGTGACAAGCAGACCAGGAACTATGTCAGGGCCCGGTACAAGGAGGACCCGATATCAAAGGAGCTTACCACGAATCCGAAGACTAGGGCGCTTGAGCTTGTTCTAGCAAAGGAGACTGAAAGCAGTAGCGCGGGGTCGTCTCAGAGCTCCCCTTTCGACACCCCTTTGAATAGGGCGTTGAACGTAATGAAAAACAAGGATAAGCTCAGTAAGCCGACGTCAGCTGTTCGTGTGGACGGCAAAGGCTTGTCCACAAAATGGTCGTCATACTATACCGCTGGTGGGTAAAAGGAGAAAAAGACCAGCTCGGAAAGCCAGTCGCGCGAGGTTAAAGCACTCAAGGCACAAGTGGCGCGGATTCCGGAGCTTGTCCAAGAGAAAGTGCAACAACAACTTGGAACGACGCTCAACGCCATGGTGCCTACGTTGATTCATGGGCTGACGACGTGGATTGCGGGCGGCCAATAGGGGCCTCCCCCGGTTCCCAGCTTCACGGCCAGCAACTCGCACAGCACGCAGGCGGCGCCATTGGTGTCTCCGGCGGAGGCGGTATTCGTGTCTCCGCCGCCGGCACGGGCATTGGAGCTTAATGCACCCAGGTGTACGCCGGCCGGCACCTCGCCAGCAAGCGGCCCCTCCGTCAATTGCACGCCCGCCGTTGGCGGTGCCTCGACATTGGCCGAGCTCGACGGCATCACGGTAACTAAGCCTCTCGGCCTATGACTTCATCTCCTTGCCTTTGACTGGGCATCCCTGATGCCCTACATGTTTTCGCAGGGCGCCGCCGACGTTCCTTCCACTCTCCTGCACTTTGTGGGCGGCGAGTTGGTCGATGTCGCCAAGGGCAGAATCGTTCAACCGGGCAACCCCGTGTTCCATGGTAATCCGATGCCACCCACAGTGTATAGGGTTGAAGTGGTTCGGGTGCTGCCAGGCTGCGACGAGCTGTTACCTCTGATTCGACCCGCTGGGGCCGACGAAGAAGATGAGATGACCCTCAGCGCCTGCGTAAACTGGCCCCAGCTTTGGCCGAAGAGCCATATTCGTTTGGCGGCGGGGGACACCACCCCACAGACAAGACCGCCAGTCGTGCCGGCGCCATGCCATGGAAAGAACGCCGCAACACTACCGGACCTGCCGGACATCCCTATGGCACAGGATCCGGACAGCCCTATGGCACAGGATCTGGACGGCGACGACAACGACGACGGTACATTTACCAAAGTTGATAAGTACTTTGCCGAACATGGGTACGCTGACGAGTTCTGCGGGCCTCTTTCTCAAGAACCCAACCAAGACGACCGCGATCTAGCTGGTACGGCAGAGAAATCCAATTGCAACAGGCGTCGTCTGGCGTTCAGTTCTCAGGACACGCCTCCAGCTCCCACCTTCACCGAGCCTCAGATAGCTGAGGTGCGAAATATTATCAGCCCCAACACACTCAAGAAGGCGGTCGGTGAGCAGAACTCGGTCCCATTACAGGAGATCAAGAAGAAGGGACGGAAACTGTCGTGGATTTGTCACGGCAGATGTCCTTAGTGTCAGGACTTAGTCGCGAGGCCAACGCATCTATGTGGTAGCTTGAGAGGGGTTGAGTGGGACGAGAGGCGCAGGGCGGATCAACACGCAAGACAAGGGTTTAGACAGCTTCGGGCCCCGGGAAACATCATCCGGTAAAAACCCTACATGCTGTTTGAGGCTAGGTCTCATTATCATCCCGAGGGAGACGCCGTAAACCGGCTCTTGTGTCTAGCCCTAGAGATTATTGATTGCTTGTAGCTTGTAGCTTCTAACTTCTAACCTGTCCCTTGTTTGGGGAGCCCCGCCCCTCCTTATATATGTTGAAGGGGCGGTTTACATGTGGAGTCCTATTAGGATTAGGACTAGTCTATCTCTAATACAAACCGGGTACAAGTCTCGGTCTTAACTCCTTGTAAGATAAATATTCCTTTCCTGTTAAACCGGCCCACAATAGTTGAACCGGCCTTCATGAACCGCCAGACGGGCCACCGGGTCTTGTCGCTCCTCTGACCCGTCCGTCGGGTTACCGTTGAGTTTACAATGTCCAAGCGGGTTGCTTGTAAACCGCCAAGGTCAGGGCAGGTCTTCAGGTAAACCGCCAAGTCCGGCCGGTTTAACTTCCGGCCGGTTTACACCGTGGGGTATATCCCCGACAGAAACGAAAGACTAACAAGGGCGCCGGTGCGAGCCAGCCAGCACCGAGTTCGATCCGTGCTCAGGACGGGCCACCTTCACCTAAGGATATCTCGAGGAGGGTGCATGTGACGGGTAGGGCGATGCTACCGCCAAATATGCTCAATGCTGCAACCGGTGCTATGCGGAGTCTGCACGACAGTGTTCTTTCTTTGGAGAAGCGGCATCTCACAGAGAAGGATGTGGCATACCTGGTTTTCGTGGCCAAGGTGCCAGAGGGCAAGGGCTTTGTGGATGGAGACATCGGGGATCGTCCTGCGGTTTGATGACATCTTTGCTATGTTTAACCTTCATCCGCTGCACACCTTCGTTCGGCTGTTTTCGCTGAGTATGGAGATGCGGATCATTAGAGACAAGACCCCGGACATCGTGATAGTCGACCCCTTCTACATGCGTGCCAAGCACTTGAGCAGCGCTGGGGACCGCCAAGTTGCGATTTCAGACCTCGAAGGCGTCATTCTGGCAAACACAGATACAGATAACTTCCTTGTGCCTTACTTTCCCGAGTAAGTCATCCCTTAACTGCCCCGTAACATATGATTTCTTAGATTTCGATCGTTCTTTTTTTTCTAACATTTCGTGTTCTGTGCAGTGACACACATTGCACACTCATCCTCTTAAGCCCGAAATATTCCATGGCCACGTATTTAGACCCGAACCGTAACTCCAAGATAGACTACACAAATGTCAAGAAAGTTCTTGATGATGTTCTCCCCGGCTACGCCAAATCTGGACGCACCTTCACCAGGGCAGTTCATAAGTACGGCAAGCAAATGTTCTCACACAATACGAAGTTCTGCTGCGTCAAGCAGCCGCCTGGCAGTCAGAAGGATGCCTACTACGCCCTCCATCACATGCGAGCGATCATAAGGGACCATCATCACCTTCTGCTACCAGATAATCTCAAAGATTGGGCCGCGAGCTTGTCGGCAATCCAGGACGCGGACCTCAGACAAGAATTCTTTCGCATCCAGTCGGAGTTTGCGGACATCATCCGTCAAGATGTCCTTCATACCTCGGGGCAGTTCTTCCTCAGATATCAACCGTCCAACAGTGAGATAGATGGAACGCTACAAATGCAGGGTGACAACGCCCGCAATTTCATGACCATCACGACAGACGGCGGCTTCATCCACGCTCCTGTCCGATGAGTCGAGTCGAAAGTAGTGATGTGTAGTTCTGAAACATTGATTGGCTCATGTTGTAATTTAACTTTAATCAATTCATATGTCTCTTTTGTTTGGACAGTTGTTCAACTTAGATGTAATCGATGCTATTTATTAGTAGGACCATGAATCGTGCTATTAATGTCTTGCTTTTCTCTTCCGATCCTTTTGTTGCATACTTACATATTGCTTATATATTGTCTATTGTTTGGCTTGTGCATAGAGATGCCGTCGTATGTCGTGTACAAGGGTAAGGTTCCCAGAGTCTACGATGACTGGGAGGAGTGTCGGAGACAGGTTCACTGTTTCGGCGGTAACAGTTACAAAGGGTACACCACTAGGGCGGAGGCCGAATCTAGATACGCCTGCTATCTAGCGGGAGAGAGGAGGGAGCGTTGGAGGAACCGGATGAAGACCAGTTTGATCGTGATGATGCTCATCGTGATGACCGCAGCTCTCGTCTATGTGATGGTAGTTTAGATGATCGATATCGACTTGTAATGTGAAGACAATCTCGATACTCGCGGTCTTGAGACTTGTAATGTTTTATCTTTGTTCGGTCTTTTGAATTCGGAGACTAATATGATGAATTGTATTCGGAGACTAATCTTCTATTGTATTTGATGAATCTGCTGTTGTTGTGTGCTGCTGTCTATATTCTGTCCAATAATATATTTTGTAACCTGTGCAAAAATCAGAAAAGTAAAAGAAAAAAAATCAAATATTCATACTAATGGCGCATCACCACAAGGTGCGCCATTGGTATGCCAAAGAATACTAATGGCGCATCAAGACAGAGTGCGCCATTAGTATGACGAAGCAGATGGTTACATATGGCCCCCCGGGAGGCATACTAATGGCGCATGGTGTTACATACTAATGGCGCACTTCCTGGTGCGCCATTAGCATACCATATACTAATGGCGCACCAGTGGTGCGCCATTAGTAAAAAATTCTAGTGGCGTGATACTAATGGCGTACCGGTAGTGCGCCATTAGTAGGCAAAACCGGTGCGCCATTAGTAGGACTTTTCCTAGTAGTGTTGTGTCCCTCGTTTCCTGTTACCATCCGCCTAGACGCACAGTTCGGGACCCCCTACCCGAGATCCGCCGGTTTTGACACCGACAGGAAGTGTTCCATGCCTTTCCTTAACGGAAATTGGAATCTAATATTCCCTTACTTCATATCAATAATTGCACCAATCGTTCTAAGGAAAGGTCTACCAAGAATAATAGGACATGAAGGATTGCAATCTATATCAAGAAAAATAAAATCTACGGGCACATAATTCCTATTTGCAACAATAAGAACATCATTAATTCTTCCCATAGGTTTCTTAATGGTGGAATCCGCAAGGTGCAAGTTTAAAGAACAATCATCAAAATCACGGAAACCTAGCAAATCACACAAAGTCTTTGGAATCGTGGAAACACTAGCACCCAAATCACACAAAGCATAGCATTCATGATCTTTAGTTTTAATTTTAATAGTAGGTTCCCATTCATCATAAAGTTTTCTAGGGATAGAAACTTCCAACTCAAGTTTTTCTTCATAAGATTGCATCAAAGCACGGATTGCAACAAAGAAATACTATCTATCAAAGAGCAATTATCATAATTAAATTCCTTGAAATCCACTAGTGGGTTCATTAATATCTAGAGTTTTGATCTCTTCAATCCCACTTTTACCAATTTTTGCATCAAGATCTAAAAACTCTGAATTTTTGGAATGCCTTATAGGTAAAGGTGGATCATATTTAGTCCCATCATTATCAAGATTCATATTGCAAAACAAAGATTTAATAGGGGACACATCAATAACTTTTAGATCTTCATCTTTATTTTCATAGAAACTAGTAGAACACGCTTTCACAAAACAATCTTTCTTAGCACGCATCCTAGCGGTTCTTTCTTTGCACTCATCAATGGAAATTCTCACGGCCTTGAGAGACTCATTGATATCATGCTTAGGTGGAATAGATCTAAGTTTCAAAGAATCAACATCAAGAGAAATTCTATCAATGTTTCTAGCTAATTCATCAACTTTAAGCAATATTTCTTCAAGCAAAGTATTGAAATTCTTTTGCAAATTCATAAACTCCTTAACACTAGTCTCAAATTCAGAAGGCATCTTATTAAAATTTCCATCAGAATTGTTGTAGGAATTACCATAATTATTAGAGGAGTTACTAGGATACGACCTAGGATTAAAGTTTCCTCTATACGCGTTGTTACCAAAATTATTCCTACAAACAAAATTCACATCCACAGATTCATTATTATTCTCAATCAAAGTAGACAAAGGCATATCACTGGGATCGGAAGAAACAGTTTTATTAGCAAATAGTTTCATAAGTTCATCCATCTTTCCACTCAAAACATTAATTTCTTCTATCGCATGCACTTTTTTATTAGTAGATCTTTCAGTGTGCCATTGATAATAATTAACCATAATATTATCTAGGAGTTTAGTAGGTTCTCCTAAAGTGATTTCCAAAAAAGTGCCTCCCACGGTCGAATCTAAAAGATTTCTAGAAGCAAAATTCAATCCGGCATAATTTTTTTGTATAATCATCCACAAACTCAAACCATGTGTACGGCAATTACATATCATTAATTTCATCCTCTCCCAAGCTTATGCAACATGTTCATGATCAAGTTGCTTAAAATTCATAATATCGTTTCTAAGAGAGATAATCTTAGCGGGAGGAAAATACTTAGAGATAAAAGCATCTTTGCACTTATTCCAAGAATCAATACTATTTTTAGGCAAAGACAAAAACCAAGCTTTAGCACCATCTCTAAGCGAAAAAGGAAATAGCTTCAATTTAACAATATCATTGTCCACATCTTTCTTCTTTTGCATATTACACAAATCAACGAAGCTATTTAGATGGGTAGCGACATCTTCACTAGGAAGGCCGGCGAATTGATCTTTCATGACAAGATTCAACAAAGCAGCATTAATTTCACAAGATTCAGTATTGGTAAGAGGAGCAATCGGAGTGCTAAGAAAATCATTGTTGTTGGTATTGGTGAATTCACACAATTTAGTATTATCTTGAGGCATCGTGACAAGCAAGCAACCCAACACACGAGCAAACAAGAAGCGAGCGAAAAAGAGGCGAACGGAAAAGAGAGGGCGAATAAAACGACAAGGGTGAAGTGGGGGAGAGGAAAACGAGAGGCAAATGGCAAATAATGTAATGTGGGAGATAAGGGTTTGTGATGGGTACTTAGTATGTTGACTTTTGCGTAGACTCCCCGGCAACGGCGCTAGAAATCCTTCTTGCTACCTCTTGAGCACTGCGTTGGTTTTCCCTTGAAGAGGAAAGGGTGATGCAGTAAACCAGCGTAAGTATTTCCCTCGGTTTTGATAACCAAGGTATCAATCTAGTAGGAGGCCATGCACGAGTCCCTCGCACCTACACAAACAAATAAAATCCTCGCAACCAACGCAATAAAGGTGAGGGAGTCCTTGATTAGGGGGTGTTCGAGTAGCCGGACTATACCTTCGCCGGACTCCTGGACTATGAAGATACAAGATTGAAGACCTCGTCCCGTGTCCGGATGGAACTTTCCTTGGCATGGAAGGCAAGCTTGGCGATACGGATATTCAAGATCTCCTACCATTGTAACCGACTCTGTGTAACCCTAACCCTATCCGGTGTCTATATAAACCAAAGGGCTGTAGTCCGTAGGACAATCAACTCCATACACAACAATCATACCATAGGCTAGCTTCCAGGGTTTAGCCTCCTTGATCTCGTGGTAGATCTACTCTTGTACTACCCATATCATCAATATTAATCAAGCAGGAGTAGGGTATTGCCTCCATCGAGAGGGCCCGAACCTTGGTAAAAACATCGTGTCCCTTGTCTCCTGTTACCATCCGGTCTTGACGCACAGTTCGGGACCCCCTACCCGAGATCCGCCGGTTTTGACACCGACATTGGTGCTTTCATTGAGAGTTCCTCTGTGTCGTCGCCTTTAGGACCGATGGCTCCTTTGATCATCAACAACGATGAGGTCCAGGGTGAGACTTTTCTCCCCGTACAGATCTTCGTCTTCGGCGGCTTCGCTCTGCGGGCCAATTCGCTTGGCCACCTGCAGCAGATCGAAAGCTACGGCCCTGGCCATCAAGTCAGGTTTGGAAGCTTAAACTACACGGCTGATATCCGCGGATATTTGATCTTCAACGGGTTCGAGCCACGGCCAAGCGCGCCGCACTATCTCGAGGGGCATGATCTAGCTCTGCCTCCAAACAGTGTCCTGGAGGCTGCACCCGCACCGGTTCCGACCCTTAACTCGGAGCCTATTGCACCGATCGAGGATGAGCGGTTGGACGTCACCTCGGGGGCTGCGATCTCAAAGGCGATCGAGCCGAACGCCAGCCCTGCACTCTGCATGACCCGTGACTCCGAGGGTCCAGACTCCTCCCCGGACTCCGAACCCCCCGCGCCCCTGCCAATCGAATCTGATTGGGCACCGATAATGAAGTTCACCGCCGCGGACATCTTTCAGCACTCGCCTTTTGGCGACATCCTGAATTCTCTCAAGTCTCTCTCTTTATCAGGAGAGCCCTGGCCGGATTACGGTCAGCAAGGATGGGACACGGACGATGAATAAATTCAAAACCCACCCACCACCCACTTTGTAGCCACTGTCGATGATCTAACCGACATGCTCGATTTGGGCTCCGAAGACATAGACGTTATGGACGACGATGTAGGAGACGAACAGGAAACAGCACTTGTAGGGCGCTGGAAGACCACCTCATCATATGACATATATATGGTGGATACTCCAAAAGATGGAGATGGCGATGGAACAGCGGGGGATGACACCTCCAAGAAACTGCCAAAGCGCCGGCGTCAGCGGCGCTGCTCTAAATCCCGCCAAAGCAAAAATGGTGATTCCGGCACGGGAGATAATACTACCCTGGATAGTGCCGAAGAACACCTACCCCATCAAGATTCGGCGCAGGAAGATGGAGAAGCCAGCCCTCATGAGAGAGCGGCAGACCGAGAGGTTGAGGATGATAACTATATGCCTCCGTCCGAAGACGAGGCAAGCCTCGATGACGATGAATTCATCATACCATCAGACCCCGCCGAACAAGAGCGTTTCAAACGCAGGCTTTTAGCCATGGCAAACAACCTCAAGGAAAAGCAGCAAAGCTTAGAGCTGACCAAGATTTGCTAGCTGATAGATGGACAGAAGTCCTTGCGGCCGAAGAGTTTGAACTCGAACGCCCCTACAAGAGTTACCCAAAGCGCAAGCCGCTACCCCGATCAGAGGAGGAAGTGCCTACATCACCAGCGCATGACATGGCAGACCGGCCACCTCGCGGCCACGTCAGAGAGGCCTCTCGGCCCTCCACCCAAGCCATGCCCCGACGCTGCTCAACTAAGGCACGGGAAAACGCGCCAGACCTGCAAGATGTACTGGAGGATAAGGCAAGACAAACAAGATCGATCTACGGATCGCGCAGGCGCCCTACGGCACGTGACGATGATCTTCACTCTGGATACAACAAATCCGGCCGGGCTGAACACAACAGACATAGCTCTTCCGAGCTGCGTCGTGATATAGCCCAGTACAGGGGCGCCGCACACCCACTATGCTTCACAGATGAAGTAATGGATCATAAAATCCCACAAGGTTTCAAACCCATAAACATCGAATCATACGATGGCACAATAGATCCGGCGGTATGGATCGAGGATTATCTCCTTCACATCCACAAGGCACGCGGCGATGATCTACACACCATCAAATACCTCCCGCTCAAACTTAAAGGACCGGCCCGGCATTGGCTTAACAGCTTGCCAGCAGACTCAATCGGTTCTTGGGAGGACCTGGAAGCCGCATTCCTCGACAACTTCCAGGGCACTTACGTGCAACCACCGGACGCCGACGACTTAAGCCACATAATTCAGCAACCAGAGGAATCGGCCAGGCAATTCTGGACACGGTTCCTAACAAAGAAAAACCAGATAGTCGACTGTCCGGACGCAGAGGCCCTAGCAGCCTTCAAACATAACATCCGCGACGAGTGGCTTGCCCGGCACCTGGGACAGGAAAAGCCGAAATCTATGGCAGCCCTCACGACACTCATGACCCGCTTTTGTGCGGGAGAAGTTAGCTGGCTAGCTCGCAGTAATAACTTAGCTAAGAACCCTGGTAATTCGGATACCAAGGACAAAAGTGGCAGGACATGTCGGAATAAGCAAAAACGTCGCGTTAGCAGCGACAGCAATGAAGATATGGCAGTTAATGCCGGATTCAGAGGCTATAAATCCGGTCAGCGGAAAAATCCATTCAAAAAGATTACTCAGGGCCCGTCCAGTTTGGACCGAATACTCGACCGCTTGTGCGAGATACATGGCACCCCCGAAAGGCTGGCCAATCATACCAACAGGGATTGTTGGGTGTTCAAGCAGGCAGACAAGTTAAGAGCCGAAAACAAAGATAAGGGGCTGGATAGCGACGACGAGGAGGAGCCCAGGCCGCCGAACAATAATTGATAGAAGGGCTTTCCCTCACAAGTGCGGACGGTGAACATGATATACGCAACCCACATTCCCAAGAGGGAGCGGAAGCGTGCGCTATGGGACTTATATGCGATGGAGCCAGTCGCCCCAAAGTTCAACCCATGGTCCTCCTGCCCGATCACCTTTGATCGAAGGGACCATCCCACTAGCATCCGTCATGGCGGCTTCGCCACATTGGTTCTCGACCCAATCATCGACGGATTTCATCTCACAAGAGTCCTCATGGACGACGGCAGTAGCCTGAACCTGCTTTACCAGGATACAGTGCGAAAAATGGGCATAGATCCCTCAAGGATTAAGCCCACAAAAACGACCTTTAAAGGCGTTATACCAGGTGTAGAAGCCAACTATACAGGCTCAGTAACACTTGACGTGGTCTTCGGATCTCCGGATAATTTCCGAAGCGATGAGTTAATCTTCGATATAGTCCCGTTTCGCAGTGGCTATCATGCCCTGCTCGAACGAACCGCATTTGCAAAGTTCAATGCGGTGCCGCACTAGGCATACCGCAAGGTCAAGATGCCAGGCCCTCGAGGAGTAATCACGGTCAACGGAAACACTGAACGCTCCCTCCGTACGGTGGAGCACACGGCGGCTCTCGCAGCGGAAGTACAAAGCAGCCTTCTTAGGCAACTCTCCAGTACGGTCGTTAAAAAGCCGGACACTGCCAAGCGCGCCCGGAGTAACCTACAAGAAGACCGTCTGGCACGTTATGAGCAGGCGTAGCAATGCGGCCCCAACCCCAGCCCTCGCGACATAGCAAAACCAGTACCTCGCGTACATAACTACGCCCTTCAAATACCATGGGCACAGGGGAAGGGGCCCAATAACGGCACGCCCAAAATACGGCTTAAAACGTACTAGGGGCTGCCGGATTCCTTTTTTTTCAGGACTCCACACTTCGGACGACCTGTTCGGCAATTCGACTGTCGCACAAACGACGCAAGATCCAGGGAAGCAGACAAGCCATGCCGCATTATGGAACTCCCAGGTGGTCTCTGTTACGAGCAGTATACCTGTTTTAAATACAATTCCGCGGCCTGCCCCTGGTCAGGACATGTTAAATAGTCCAGTATCTTTTTGCTTATCGCACTATTTGTATCGTTCGGCTCTGATAAACAGCCCCTCTATAAACAATGCATAACTTTTTGTCTATTTTTTGCATTATCCTATTTTCATATATGTGTTTATTAAATAACATGGTTGCACCCGTACACCATGGTACGGCAAACACGCCAGGGGCTTCAGTACCCCTCATTATGGTGTGAGAAGTCCGTACAATTTCACAAGTGCGGCACCCCGAACTTATAGCATTATATGCATCGGCTCCGAATCATGATTTGGGTCAATAGTTGGGTTTGCCCGGCTCCTATGTTTTGGTGCCTTACGTTCCGCTATATCGGCTAAGGTAGCACTAGGAGAACCACTGCGATTGTGCCCCGGTTCAGCTGGGTTAAGCACCTCTGTGGAGAAAGCTAAAACTGACTGTCATGATGAGGCGAGAGACCGGTCGCTGTTCGAGAGGTTTTTCGAGTCCCTAAAGTATTATGCCGCTTCGAGCGAGGAGCTGGCTTTGTCCGACCAAGGCGTGGATAGCGCCCCGAACTCGGTCTTCCGAACTAGGGGCTTCGCCGAAATTTAAAATTATAAAGTTCTTTGGCTAAGTGAGAGTGTTCAAGCATTATAGTCCGATTGCCTGGTTCGTTGTGCTGAGCGCCTCCCTCGAAGGACCCAACCATGGGAAAAAGAGCGCTCAGGTTTATCCCGAACACCCCAGCACTAGTGGCACGGGGGCAGAAGCCGACGACTGGCCATCTCTAAATTTTTGATAAATGACCGCACAGAAAATAATATTTTAAATCCAATAAGCATTGCTTAGCGCATATGAACAAGTTTTCAGCGCACAGGATAAACACGAGCGAGTTCATTCAAAAATTACATCCTTGGTACATTCATCTGCCACAAGGCGGACGCCTGCAAGAACATCCTTGTAGTAGTTCTCGGGCTTGCGATGCTCCTTCCCCGGCGGCGGCCCGTCCTTCACAAGCTTCTCACTGTCCAGCTTACCCCAGTGCACCTTTGCACGGGCAAGGGCCCTCCGGGCGCCTTCAATGCAGACAGAGCGCTTGATGACCTCGAGCCTTGGACAGGCCTCCACCAGCCGCCGCACCAGCCCGAAATAGCTCCCAGGCAGGGCCTCTCCGGGCCACAGCCGAACTATGAATCCCTTCATGGCCTGTTCGGCCGCCTTGTGGAGCTCGACCAGCTGTTTCAGCTGGTCGCTCAAGGGCACAGGGTGTCCGGCCTCAGAATACCGAGACCAGAACACCTTCTCCGTCGAGCTGCCCTCTTCGGCTCGGTAGAATGCGGCGGCGTCGGATACGCTGCAGGGAAAATCTGCGAATGCCCCTGGAGAGCTCCGGATTCGGGTAAGTAACAAGTAGTTATTTTTATATTTCTGCTTTGCATAAAGAATGCCTTACCTGCTGCTATCTTCCTCATCTCCTCCAACTCTTGGAGGGCCTTTTGGGCTTCGTCCTTGGCAGACTTGGCGGTCTCAAGGGCCGACGCGAGCTCGGATGCTTGCGCCTTTGACTCAAGCTCCAAACTCTCATGTTTTTTCATGAGAGCCTGAAGCTCTTGCTGCACCTCGCCGACCTGAGCCCCAAGTCTCTCTCGCTCGGTGCGCTCCACGGCCGTTTTCTTTTCGGCCTCAAACAGCGCCTGCTTGAGGGTTGCCACCTCAGTCGTGGCCCCTACAATAAGCAGTACAATCCTGTTATTTTTTGCAATCGCGCCTTTTATAGGCACTTTTTCTGTAAGGCATTTCTTACCTTCTTTTTCCTCGAGCTGTCGTTTGGCAAGGCCGAGCTCTTGCTCGGTCCGCCCGAGGTCCTGTTTCAGGACACCCACCTCCGCAGTCAGTGCGTCGGTGGATAGCAGCGAAGCCTGCATACGCATATTGACTCTTTTTTGTTAGACACCTGCGAAATTTAATAGATCCACTATTCGGCTTTTCTTTCCGAACGCCAAAAAGAGCATCAGGCGCTACTGTCTATGTGGTTATATTCTTGCATATTTTTTGCTTACCTCGAAGCCTGTTAGAAGGCTAGCGCAAGCTTCATTTAGTCCGCTCTTGGCAGACTGAACCTTCCGGATCACCGTACTCATAATAGTATGGTGCTCCTCGTCGATGGAGGCGCCGTTAAGCACCTCCAGCAGATCGTCCGGCACCTCCGTTTGGACGAAGGCCGCCGGCTCAGAAGGCTTGCTCCTCTTGGAAGGAGTTCGCCTACCGCGGTCCGGAACTGTTGAAGATTCCGGCGCGGTGTCCGGCACAAAGCCGGACTCGGAGTCCTGGGGGTCTTGTCCCCTTTATTCCTGGGATCCAAGAGGTCGCCTTTCGGCTCCTCCAGGACCACCTCCTCCTACCCCGGAGCTCGTTGAGACGCCACTTCGGCGTCGTCTGCAGTGCGGGGGGAGACAGCAGGCGGAACTGAGTTCACGTCCGACGAATCCAGGGAGCCGCTCGACGAATCGTCGAGTTCGGCCCGGGGCGGGCTACACAATTATGTTCGGCATTATGGAAAGCTGAACGACCTAGGAATATCATGAGTCACTCTGGTATCCGAATACTTACGATTTCGCCGGCCGCTTGGCCCTGTTCGAAAACTCCTCGTCGTCCTCGTCGGTGTCGGGGGAGTAGTCCCGCGGAGGGGTCTTCCTCTTTCTGGACCATCCAGCCTCCCCCGTTGGGGCGGCCTTCCCTTTTTCTCCTCCCCCCGCTGGAGGGGGAGAGGTTTTTTCTTCCTCCTCCTCCTCCTCGTCTTCACGGGAGGAGGGCGTCTCAGACTCGTCAGGTGACGAGTCCGACACCACCACATTACGGGCACTCTTTCGAGTCCCCGTGGCCTTCTTCTTCTTGGCCTTCTTCTCCGGCACCACATAAGGCGCCCGAACCAGCAGATTCACTAGGAGAGCAGGGGCTGGGTCTTCGGGCAAGGGAGCCGGACAGTTGATCATCCCGGACGTCGTCTGCCAAGCCTGTCAAAGGTAGGGGAGTTTAGATCCCGCATAGAGTCAAACTATGAAAAAGAAAAACTTAACATCCTGTAAAAGATGAAAGTAGCTTACCTCGCTAGCATGACGCTGCGAGCTGTATCCGCGGTCCTCGAAAGCGGATGCGGGAGCCTCGACACCCTTGAAAAACACCTTCCAGGCATCTTCGTACGTCGTGTCGAAGAGCCTGTTGAGAGTTTGGTGCTGCGCCGGATCGAACTCCCACAGATTAAAATCTCGTTGTTGGCACGAGAGGATCCGGCGGACGAGCATAACCTGGAATACATTAACAAGCCTGATTGGCTTGTTCACCAGGGACTGGACGCATGACTGCAGTCCGGTCACCTCTTTTTCGTCACCCCATGACAGGCCCGTCTCTTTCCAGGACGTGAGCCGCGTGGGGGTCCGGATCGGAATTCGGGGGCTGCGATCCATTTCGGATCGCGTGGCTCGGTGATGTAAAACCACCAGGATTGCCACCCCTTAAGGGTCTCCACAAAGGAGCCCTCGAGCCATAGGACGTTGGCCATCTTGCCCGCCATGGCACCTCCGCACTCCGCCTGGCTGCCGCGCACCACCTTGGGCTTCACGTTGAACGTCTTGAGCCATAGGCCGAAATGGGGGAGGACGTGGAGGAAGGCCTCACACACGATGATGAACGTCGAGATGTTGAGGATGAAGTTCGGGGCCAGGTCGTGGAAATCCAGGCCGTAGTAGAACATGAGCCCCCAGAAAAATGGGTGGAGTGGAAAACCTAGTCCGTGGAGGAAGTGGGGAAGAAATACTACCCTGTCATGGGGCCTTGGAGTAGGGAGAAGCTGCCCCTTTTCGGGAAGCTGGTGCGCGATGTCCTTAGACAGGTATCCGGCCTTCCTTAACTTTTTCACTTGGACCTCCATAACGGAGGAGACCATCCACTTGCCTCCCTCTCCGGACATTGCTGGAGAAGGTTGAGGTGGGAAGAGCGGGCTTGGGCGCTGGAGCTCGAGTGCGCAGGAGATGGATAGGCAAAGGAGGAAGAAGGCGTATGTAAAAACGGTGGATCCTTGTCCCCTTATATGGGCGGATGTGGTTATGCGTCCCCACCTGCCTAATAAAACTCGCTTGCCTCCCAAGCGCCGTGCTAGCGGGCACGATTGGGTTACCCACGTCTGTATTGATGAGAATCCCGTAAAAAGGGCACACGATCTCTGCTTTGACAAGATGTGCCAAGGAAACCGCCTCGCAAAACGTGCTGAGGTGGAAAAGTAAAAACGATTCGAGTAAAGGACTTGGCCGTAGTGTGATTACACACTGCGGGATACGTCAGCAGATTTGATTTGTGTTAATATTATTCTCTCTATGGCGATATGTGGAAATTTATTTTGCAGAGCCGGACACTATTCTTGGTGTTTATAAATCTTCTATGAAGGACATGGAGGAGGAACCCGCGTTGCAATGCCGAAGAGAATCTACACGACGGACTCGTCGTCATTGAAGCGTGGTTCAGGGGCTACTTTGGGAGTCCTGGATTAGGGGGTGTTCGGGTAGCCGGACTATACCTTCGCCGGACTCCTGGACTATGAAGATACAAGATTGAAGACTTCGTCCCGTGTCCGGATGGAACTTTCCTTGGCGTGGAAGGCAAGCTTGGCGATACGGATATTCAAGATCTCCTACCATTGTAACCGACTCTGTGTAACCCTAACTGAGGGAGTCCTGGATTAGGGGGTGTTCGGGTAGCCGGACTATACCTTCGCCGGACTCCAGGACTATGAAGGTACAAGATTGAAGACTTCATCCCGTGTCCGGATGGGACTTTCCTTGGCGTGGAAGGCAAGCTAGGCGATGCGGATATTCAAGATCTCCTACTTATGTAACCGACTCTGTGTAACCCTAACCCTATCCGGTGTCTATATAAACCGGAGGGTTGTAGTCCGTAGAAGAACCATCATCATACACAATCATACCATAGGCTAGCTTCTAGGGTTTAGCCTCCTTGATCTCGTGGTAGATCTACTCTTGTACTACCCATATCATCAATATTAATCAAGCAGGAGTAGGGTTTTACCTCCATCGAGAGGGCCCGAACCTGGGTAAACATCGTGTCCCTTGTCTCATGTTACCATCCGGCCTTGACGCACAGTTCGGGACCCCCTACCCGAGATCCGCTTGTTTTGACACCGACATTGGTGCTTTCATTGAGAGTTCCTCTGTGCCGTCGCGATCAGGAAGGATGCCTCTTCCCGTCTTTAAAGACGGCGCCATTACTAAGGGAGCCTTGGCTGTCGGCCAAACCCTCTGGCTAGGTGGTTTTCTCACGACCGCCTGTTCGGTCGTTGCGCCGATGGTGACCTCTCGGGTCATCGAAAGCAACCTTCACGTCAGCTTAGAACTCGCCGAGCAGTTGGATCCGATGGATCTCTCTTCCATAAACAAGCTCTTGGATCGCATCGCCGCACTGGGGGTCACTACAAATTACGACCAGGTTGGGCTTAAACCCGATCTAAGAGAAATTAACTCTCCCCAAGTCACCCACCACGTTGTCATGGTAGAGGCGCAGTGCGGCGACCCTTCATCCATTCTAAGGACTAGCTACGTCCGAATTCCCGAACCCTCCAGGCCGGATACCCGCGGAAGGGAGGATACAATCCAAGACCTGAGCTTAGAATCAGGCAACGGGCTAGACTCATCGGACAACATCCAAGACTCCGGACTTCAGAGTTCGGAAGCTCTTCGGCCTCCGAATCGTAAATTGGGTGAGGTCTCAGATTCAACGACACCCGCCCACCCGAACATAAGCGATCTTTCCCAAATCAGGCAAAAGCTCGAAGAAACAGTACATCACTACTGGGCCAGATTCCTCCTGGTTATGAACAGGACAAAGGACTGCTGCGAGGGAGACGCAATTTCAAACTTTTGCAGTAACTGCACGGACGAGGGAATACTTAATGCCATAAGTCGTCGTGATATTACACGCTTCGCTGACTTGGCATCCATAGTACAAAAGTACTGTGCGATGGAAAGCGCTTGGAAAACCGAAATAAAATTTTGGGATAATCCGGCCTTGAATAGCAATCCCGTCCGAACTAAGAGGGTGCACCACAGTAAGGCACCCGGATTAAATATCAAAAAGCCAAAACCCTCTAGAGGGCATGGAACCGTACTGGAAAGGTGGCTTGATGGACCCTGTAGAATTCACAGTACAGAGGACGCCACACCAACACACAACCTTAGAGCATGTTGGATACTCCGACAGGTGGCCAAAATTGGCGAGGACCTCCTAATTTCAGAGGCCGAAGAAAGCCAGCCCGAGGACACCAGTACCGTTCTCACAGTCTTCAAAACTTTCGCATCAAATAATATGTGAAAAAGAACACTCCGCAGCCTCACCGAAGTCTATCAAGTAGCAACAATAAACCCATGGAGTAACACTGCTATCACCTTCAACGCGAGTGACGAACCTAAATTCCGAATAGCCCGAGCACCAGCCGCATTGGTCCTCAGTCCCATAGTGGACGGCTCTCGCCTCGCAAAGGTACTCATGGATGGAGGCAGCGGATTGAACCTCATTTACGAGGAAACCCTCCAAAATATGGAAATAGACTGGAACCGCATTGAGCGAAGCAGCACAACCTTCAGAGGAATAATCCCCAGTCAGGAAGCGCGTTGCACTGGAAAGATCAAACTAGATGTGGTGTTCGGCATGCCGGATAATTACAGGTCCAAAGAAGTCACGTTCCAGGTGGCCCCGTTCAAAAGCGGATACCACGCTATATAAGGACGGGAGGCATTCACAGTTTTCCAAGCCATACCCCATTACGGGTACATGAAGCTCAAGATGCCTGGGACAAACGGAATTATCACTCTCGCTAGTGATCCGGACATAGCACTCCGCGCCGAAAACAAGACAGCTGCATTAGCCCTTGAGGCACTATCCGAAACCTTAGCGGCCGAAGAACTGACCGCGCTGCGCTCCACGGTTAATAGGGATGATGTGATACTCGATAAGAGATCCAAATCCACATCCTTCAAACCAGCGGACGAAATAGTCAAATTCCAGGTCCATCCAACGGACCCAATAAAACAGCCTCCATCGGGGCACGACTGAACCCTGATGTAGACGCCGCACTGCGAGAGTTCCTACGAGAGAACTGGGACATTTTTGCTTGGCACCCTTCAGACATGCCAGGAATCCCACGCAGGCTGGCCGAACACAGCTTAAATATCCAGAAAGGATTCAAACCTGTCAAACAAGCCCTTCGGCGCTTTTCCGAACCGAAGAGACAGGCTATGGGAGAGGAGCTAGCCAAGTTATTGGAGGCCGGATTCATTAGAGATATAAAACATCCGGGCTGGCTAGAAAACCTGGTGATGGTACGAAAGAAGGACAAATCCTGGTGCCTGTGCGTCGATTTTAAAGACCTTAATGAGGCCTTCCCAAAGGATCCCTTCCCCCTCCCTCCCATAGATCAAATTATCCACTACTAGAAAAAGGGCTATAGATGGGATTGACACTAATGGCGCACCAGACAAGCGGTGCGCCATTAGTATATACTAATGGCGCACCACCTTCAGATACGCCATTAGAGTTGAAACTACTAATGGCGCACCTGGCCCAGGGTGCGCCATTAGTACCAAACAAATTTTTTTTGAACTAGTGCGCCTGTCCAAACATACTAATGGCGCATCCAGACAAAGTGCGCCATTACTAGTTGTAACTAGTAATGGCGCACCTGTCGGAAAGTGCGCCACTAATGTTGTTTGTTTTATTATATTTTTTATTCCTTTTTTTGCAAAACTACTAATGGCGCACTGTTCCACCGTGCGCCATTACTAGTTTAAACTAGTAATGGCGCATTGTGGAACAGTGCGCCATTAGTATGTTTTTTTTGCAAAACTACTAATGGCGCACCAGCAGAAGGTGCGCCATTAGTAATCTGGATTACTAATGGCGCATTTGGTGCTGGTGCGCCATTAGTATGTGGGCAGCAACAAAATATTTTGGACAGCCTCTCCTACCCACACTCACTTTTTCCCCACTTCATTCTCTCCACCTCCTCATTGTCTCGGGTGCCTCCTCTTTTTCACCTCAGTTCCACCATAGATTCATTCAAATTAAGTGGTTAAATTACCTTGTTTTGATAGGTAAGTAAGGGGGGAAGCTATATTTATGTTGTTCTCCCTACAACAATGTGCACATGCACTTTTTATGGCCTAGCTAGATCTATGTATGTTCGTGGTGTTGCATATGGTTGTGGTGTTGCATATGTGTTTGTGTTTGGAGGTGTACCGGTATTTGAAATGCGATAGTTGCCAATATTTTGCCGGAATGTTGATTCATTTCCGTTTCGGCGATAATTTTGCCGCCCCCATCCATATTCCCTCCCCGGACCAAACCTATCCCCTCTCTCTCCCTCGCCCTCGCCCTCAATCCCCTTCCCCTCTCCTCTCCCGGCGCCGCTGCCCCGCCGCCTCGACGCCGCCCCGACGCCGCGACGCCGCCCCGTCGTCCTCATCTCCTCCCAAACGCGATCTGGATCGGGGCGCCTTGCCCCTGCGCCCATCGCCGGCGCCCCGTCCTCCCTATCGCCCGTCTCCAACCACCGCCGCCTGAGGCCCCGACGTCGGTGCCGCTCTCCCCGTCGCCCCACCTCGTTGGACGCCATCGCCCCGCCGCCCTCGACGCCGCCCCGACACCGGACGCCGCCCCGTCCACACTAGTGTCGCCGGAGCACCACCACCACCCGGACCTCGTCGCCTCCTCCCCTGCGTCGTCGTCGTCCCCGACATCCTCCCCGCGCCCCACTGCCCTATCCCTACGGCCCCCGTGAGCTCCCTCTCCTCCTCTCCCCCTCTCATTCGTTAACCAATTTGATCGATGGTCTTCGCAGCTTCAGTAGTACGCTGGGATTTTAGCTGAATAAGAGCAAATGATTGCTTGGAATTTGCCATATGATCATGTGATCTACTGTCTTCGCAGCTTTTGTAGTAGAAATTTAGGTGCATAGGAGTGATTGCCATACAAGTTGGTCACTTTAGTCGTGATTTCGCATTAGGAATACACTTGTCTGACTGCCATAACTTTTTTCATCATAACCTGTTAATATGATAAAATAGTTCAGCTTGTTGCAACACTTTCTCAGGGTTAGGTGATCTTGAGGCACATTAGGTGCACAATTTAAACCCGGGATTCTGTAGTTGAGGATATCAAATCAAGAAGGTCCAACTGAATTTGCATGACGAAACTGCAAGTTTGAATTTCTAGGTGTTAGCTGCCTCTTTAGTTTTTTATCTACAGGGAATTGCAAATGAATTCCCTTTTTCTTATTTCTAGATCATAGTGGCAAATACATACAGGTTCATGTTCATGCACATAAATCTGTATTTTTGTATCATTTAAGTTTGTTTTTTGCTTTTTCAAACTGGGCTACTTGCTGAGACAAATTTACACATGACATATAATTATCCAATATAAATGTTTACATATATATAGGTAGTCAAAGTGTTGTCCCCAAAATGAGAGCTTTCCAAGAACTAAATGAAAAAACATTTTATTAGGATCAGCAGAGGTGATGACTTGGTAGGTAGATAATTGTAATCACTAGCCCATGAGAAAACATTTCAACTTGTAGAATGAAACACGAGCCACAAGACATAACGGAATACCAACTGTCCAGTACATGGATAAACTTAGGCAGTCAAAAAGTACTAGCATAGTAAGGACCTACCATTTTTTTTCATATAGACAGGAGGAGCGCCTTATGTAGACCTAGCATAGTACTTTAACAGAAATCATTCACCGATTTTCTGATAACTAAACAAAGCTGGAAGACATCCACCTTACTAAGCCATTACTTGTGTGCATCTCTAGTTTCCTTGCAAATCCACATGTTCCTTATACTTGTATATAATATGAGTAACAACAATACCATGGTAAAAACATGTACTCAGGCTTAATGTACTTTCTGATATTTAATCGTTGCTCCTAAACAGTTCAGATCCATAACTTGCTCGTTACAGTTCTGCTTAATACCGGGGTCCTGTTGTTTTAGTTCATGACAGCATTTGTATTTGTTTGCATTTTCTCACATTCTTCTTGTATCCAATCCAGTATTGCTTGTAGTGGTTTGTCCAAAATGTTGAATGATACTGCCTGGAGATGCATATATTGTTTCACCTCTTCACAGGCCAACGTATTTTACATGTTGTGATGGAGGCCTTTTTTTTAACACTGGGCTTTGCCACCTGTTGTTTGTCTTGTAAATAGAGCATTGGACAGAGATTTAAGCAAGTAGCACATTGCCTTGTCCACCTGGGATAATGATTTTGCAGGTACCCCGAGAGGCCCTTGAGTTTGCCGGAATGTCGATTAACTTCCGTTCCGGCAAATTCGGGTACTCCATATGTCCTATTTTCAGCAAAGGTCATGCTGAAATTTTCCGTGAATTTTAGTATGACTTTGCTAAAAATAGGACATATGGGGTACTTGTGACTAATGCATGGGCCGCGGTATCTTAGTAGTTAATTAAGTAGGATCAAGTGCCTCTTTATTCTAGTTGCATTAAACCATAGGCGGCAATAGAGCCAAGTGATTAGGCCCAACTTAGAATTCTCCTTCCCAACTTAGCTTTTAGGATGCATCGGTGTCGACAAACCATTAATTATACAACCTTGGCTTTTAGGGTGCCTCGGTGTCGATAAAAACCGAAATGATGAAAGCTTAGGCTTTTAGGGTGCCTCGGCGTTGAAAAACCCTCAATGATAAAAGCTTAGCTTTTAGGATGCCTCGGTGTCGACAAACCCTAAATGATGAGACCATGATCTTGTTCCTTGACAATAACCAACTTTTTGACCAAACTTTGTTCCTATTTAGAGAGAAACATGGCCAACAACGATGAGGCCGGGGGTTCGGGCGGCAAGGCATTCTGGGAGCTATCCCAGGAGATGGAGGAACAACCTCACTTGTATGAGGACGCCGCCTTCCCCACCGATCCTGAGACCACTGATGGTGCCGCTGAGGATGACCCCACTGATGCCACCACTGATGGTGCCGCCGAGGATGCCACCACTGATGATGGCGGCGCACGCACAGATGGCAGCCAACCGAAGAGGCAACGGAAGGACCGGCGCCCGACCGTGCTCCGCACCCTCAAGGAGGAAGTTACTGAAGTGGACTCCGATGGGAATCCAACGGCGCCCGAACGAATAGTCAAGGGGTACTCGCTTCAGCTCGGGTGCATTCTCCGGAGCACCGTCTCGATCAACACCGAGAACCTGAGGCATCCTGACCAAGGGAATTTGCGCAACCTCCTCTTCACGAAGCTACACGAACGATACAAGTTCCCCGCTGAATTTGAAAACACAAACCTCAAAGGGAATAAAGTGAACAATGCTGCCCTCATGAAGATGAGCAAGGCCCTGTCTACTTGGAAAAGCAATGTGAAGAGAATGATCGAGAAAGGTGAGAGTTATGAGAAGATCAAGGAGAAAAATCCTTCGATCACCGAAGATGACTACAACGACTTCAAGATCAATTGCTCGAGCACCGCAAACTCCGAATCAAGTCGGTGGGGGAAAGAAATGCGGGAGCTTAACTTAGGGGAAGACACACTCGGTCCCAACGGTTACAGAGTGGCGGAGCCTATATGGGACAAGGAGGGGGCGGACCATGCCGAAGAAGGCCTACCTCCCCTCTTCGATAAATACGGTGACAAGCAGACCAGGAACTATGTCAGGGCCCGGTACAAGAAGGACCTGAAAACAAAGGAGCTTACCACAGATCCGACGACCAGGGCGCTTGAGCTTGTTCTGGTAAGGAATACACCCCCGCGTAATTAGCTCCATATGGTTGAATTCTAATTAATGAAGCCAAATTTCTAAATGGTTCACATTCCTTCCATAGGCGACTGAAAGCAGTAGCGCGGGGTCGACTAAGAGCAACCCTTGGGACACCACTCTAAATAGGGCGATGAATGTAATGAAGAACAATGATAAGCTCAGTAAGCCGACGTCAGCTGGTCGTGTGGCCGACAAAGGCTTGTCGACAAAATGGGGGTCATACTATAACACTGGTGGGCGAAAGGAGAAAAAGACCAGCTCAGAAAGCCAGGCGCGCGAGGTTCAAGAACTCAATGCACAGGTGGCGCGGATTCCGGAGATTGTCCAAGAGCAAGTGCAACAACAACTCGGAGCGACGATCACCGCCATTGTGCCTACCTTGATCCAGGGGTTGAGTGCGTGGATTGCGGGCGGCCAACAGGGGCCGCCCCCGATTCCTAGCTTCACGGCCAGCAACTCGCAGAACGTGATGGCGGGGCCATTGGTGTCTCCGGCGGAGGCGGAATTGGTGTCTCCAACGCTGGCACGGGAGCTTAATGCCCCCGGGTGTACGCCGGCCGGCACCTCTGCAGCAAGAGGCCCCTCCGTCAACTTCACGCCCGCCGTTGGCGGTGCCTCGACATTAGCCGAGCTCGACGCCATCATCATGGTAACTAATTAAGCCTCTCTCGGCCGAGGACTTCATCTCCTTGCCTTTGACTGGGCATCCCTGTCGCCCTACATGTTTTCGCAGGGCGCCGCCGACGTTCCGTGCACTCTCCTGCACTTCGTGAACAACGAGTTGGTCGATGTCGCCAAGGGCAAAATCGTTCAACCTGGCAACCCCTTGTTCCACGGTACCCAGATGCCACCCAACTTGTTTAGGGTTCAACTGGTTCGGGTGCTGCCAGGCTAGGACGAGTTGTTACCTCCGATTCGACCCGTCGGGGCCGACGATGATGACGTGATGACCCTCAGCGCCTGCCTGAGCTGGCCCCTGCTTTGGCCGAAGAGCCAGATTTGTTTGGGGGCGGGGGACACCACCCCAAAGACAACACCGCCAGTCGTGCCGGCGCCAAGTCGTCCCCATGGCAAGACCGCCGCAACGGTGCCGGACATCCCTATGCCACTGGATCCAAACATGCATATGGCACAGGATCAGAACGACGACGACGACGATACATTTGGCAACATCGATCAGTACTTTGTCGATCATGGGTACGATGGCGACTTCATGGGGCCTCCTTCTCAAGAACCCAACCCAACAAAAGACGTGCGCGATCTAGCTGGTACCGCGGAGAAGCCAAGTTGTAACAGGCGTCGTCTGCCGTTCAGCTCTCAGGAGACGCCTCCAGCTGCCGACTTCACCGAGCCTCAGATAGGCGAGGTGCGAAATATTCTCAGCCCCAACACACTCAAGAAGGCGGTCTGTGAGCAGAACTCGGTCCCATTACAGGAGAAGAAGAAGGCACGCAATAGAAAGACTAACAAGGGTGCGGGCCAGCCGGCACCGAGTACGATCCGTGCTCAGGACAGGACACCTTCACCTGAGGATTTAATGAGGAGGGTGCATGTGGAGGGTAGGCCGATGCTACCGAGAAATATGCTCGATGTTGCAGCCGGTGCTATGCGGAGTCTCCATGACAGTGTTCTTTCTTTGGAGAAGCGGCGTCTCAGTGAGAAGGATGTGGCATACCCGGTTTTCGGGGCCAAGGTGCCAGAGGGCAAGGGCTTTGTGGATAACTCCATCGGGGGTACGATCGTCCTGCGGTTTGATGACATCCATGCTATGTTGAACCTTCATCCGCTGCACTACACCTTCGTTCGGCTATTTTCGCTGAGTATGGAGATGCGGATCATTCGCGACAAGACCCCGTACATCGTGATAGTCGACCCCTTCTACATGTGTGCCAAGATCTTGGGCAGCGCTGGGGACCGGCAAGTCGCGAGTTCTTACCTCGAAGGCGTCATTCTGGCAAACCCAGATAAGGATAACTTCCTCGTGCCTTACTTTCCCGAGTAAGTCCTCCCCTCAACCGCCCCGTAACATATGAATTCTTAGATTTCAATCGTTTTTCTTTTAACAGTCCGTGTTTTCTGCAGTGACACACATTGCACGCTCATCCTCCTAAGCCCCAAATATTCCATGGCCACGTATTTCGACCCGGACCGTCAGTCGAACGTAGACTACACAAATGTCAAGAAGGTTCTTGATGATGTTCTCCCCGGCTACGCCAAATCTGGAGGCACCTTCACCAGGCCTATTCGTAAGTACGGCAAGCACGTGTTCTCCCACAATACGACGTTCTGCTGCGTCAAGCAGCCGCCTGGCGGTCAGAAGGGTGCCTACTACGCCATCCATCACATGCAGGCGATCGTACGGGACCATCATCAACTTCTGCTACCGAGTAACTCAAAGATTGGGCCGCGAGTGTGTCTGCAATCCAGGACGCGGACATCAGACAAGAATTCCTTCGCATCCAGTCTGAGTTTGCGGAAATCATCCATCAAGATGTCCTTCGTACCTCGGGGCAATTCTACCTCAAAAATCAACCGTCCAACAGTGACATCAACACAATACTACAAATGCAGGCTGACAACGCCCGTAATTTCATGACTCCCACGATAGACGACGGCTTCATCAACGTTCCGGTCCCTTGAGTCGAGTCGAAAGCAGTGATGTTGTGTCTAGTTCTGAAACATCGATTGGCTCATGTTGTAATTAAACTTTAATGAACTTGTAGTATGTCTCTTTGGTTTCGAGAGTCGTTCAACTTAGATGTAATCGATGCTATTAATGTCTTGCTTTTCTCTTCCGATCGTTCTGTTGCATACTTATATATTGCTTATGTATTGTCTGTGAATTGGTACTAACGTTTCGTTTGGCTAGTGCATAGCGATGCTGTCATATGTCGTGTACAAGGGTAAGGTTCCCAGAGTCTATGACGACTGGGAGGAGTGTCGTAGACAGGTTCACCGATTCAGCGGTAACAGTTACAAAGGGTACACCACTAGGGCCGAGGCCCAATCTAGATACGCCCGCTATCTAGCGGGAGAGGGGAGGGAGCGTTGGAGGAACCGGATGAAGACGAGTTTCATCGTGATGATGCTCATCGTGATGACCGCAGCTCTCTTCTATGTGATGGTAGTTTAGATGATCGATATCGACTTGTAATGTGAAGACAAACTCGCTACTCGCGGTCTCGAGACTTGTAATATAATGTTCTATCTTTGTTCGGTCTTTTCAATTCGGAGACTAATATGATGAATTGTATTCGGAGACTAATATGACGAATTGTATTCAGAGACTAATCTTCTATTGTATTCGATGAATCTATTGTTGATGTGTGCTGTCTATATTTTGTCCAATTATACATTTTGTAACCTGTGCAAAAAACAGAAAATTAAAAAATTAAAAAAAACCTAATATTCATACTAATGGCGCATCACATCACAGTGCGCCATTAGTATGCCAGAGGATACTAATGGCACATCATTAAACAGTGCGCCATTAGTATGCCGAAGTTACTAATGGCGCATCTTGTTGTCGTGCGCCATTAGTATGCCAAAGCACCTGGGTATACATGGCCCCTGGGAGGCATACTAATGGCGCACTGTTGTATATACTAATGGAGCATCTGAGGTGCGCCATTAGTATACCAGATACTAATGGCGCACCAGTGGTGCGCCATTAGTAAAATATACTAATGGCGTGGTACTAATGGCGCACCACTAATGCGCCATTAATGGCCAAATTAGGTGCACCATTAGTAGCCCTTTTTCTAGTAGTGATCGATGCCACTGCAGGACACGATTCGTTGTGTTTCCTCGACGCATACTCTGGTTACCACCAAATCAAGATGGCAGAATCAGACCAAGCCGCAACAGCATTCATCACACCATACGGCCCATTCTGCTTCAACACAATGCCCTTCGGGCTAAAAAATGTCGGCGCAACATATCAGCGCATGATCCAAACATGTCTGGCAAACCAGATCGGCAAAACAGTGGAGGCGTACGTGGATGATGTGGTCTTTAAATCAAGACATGTCGAATCTCTAGTAGACGACTTGAGGCTTACATTCGATAACCTCTGAAAATACGACATCAAGCTCAATCCGGAAAAATGCGTTTTCGGCGTTCCAGCCAGAAAGCTCTTAGGCTTCATTGTATCCGGTAGAGGAATCGAAGAAAATCCAGCCAAGATCCGAGCTTTGTCACAATTGGATGTCCCAAAAGACCTCAAACAAATACAGAAATTAACCGGATGCATGCCGGCTCTAAGCCGCTTCATCTCCCGCCTGGGAGAAAAGGCGCTGCCCCTTTACCGCCTCCTACGGCGCACCGAACACTTCGAGTGGACGGATGCCGCCACGGTCAGACTCAATGAAATAAAATCCATATTGGCAACAAACCCAGTCCTGGCCGCGCCAAATACCGGCGAGCCAATGCTATTGTACATCGCGGCAACCCATGAAGTTGTCAGCGCAGTGCTCATCGTCGAGCGGGAAACGGACGGAGACAAATTCCCCCTTCAAAGGCCGGTCTACTACGTGTCCACTGTCCTCACTCCATGCAAATCACGGTACCCACACTATCAGAAAATTGCACACGCAGTATTCATGGCATCCCGGAAGCTACGACACTACTTTCAAGAGTGTTCGATTACAGTAGCCTCGGAAGTACCACTCAATGACATTATCAATAACCGCGATGCAACGGGCCGGATCGCAAAATGGACCATTGAGCTCCTCCCGTTCGACATAACCTATAAGCCACGGCGAGCTATAAAATCGCAAGTATTGGCCGACTTCGTCGCAGAATGGACGGAGGCCGAACTCCCTAAAGAGTACGGCACATACTCAAACTGGATCATGCATTTCGACGGCTCCAAAATGTTGGCCAGACTGGGGGCTGGCGTCGTTTTGACGTCCCCCACAGGAGACACAGTCCAATATGTACTCCAAATTATGTACACGGACTCCAACAATGCAGCCGAATATGAGGCCCTCCTACATGGTCTCCGGATGGCAGTATCCATGGGCATTCAACGCCTAGAGGTACGCGGGGATTCGAACCTCGCGATCTCCCAAATAAATGGCGACTTCAACGCCAAGTATCCAAAAATGGCAGCTTACCGCAATGTCGTCCTAAAAATGTCAGCTCGGTTCGAAGGGCTGGAGTTTCACCATATAGCCCGTGAAAATAATCAAGCAGCGGACGTCCTGGCACGCATCGGAGCAAAAGGCGATGCAGTCCCCCCCCCCCCAACATCTTTTTGGAAAGACTGTTCAAGCCATCCATAACATGGGAGGGGGAACCCGCAATTAACAGCCCGGACGCAGCCGAACCACTCGACGCCGAACAACCCGACATAATTGGAGGTCCTGCCAACGAAATTACACCTTCAGCCCACGTAATAATGGCGGTTATCGCCCCGTGGACAGAACCATTCCTAGCCTACCTTACTAGGCAGGAACTCCCAGAGGACCAAAATGAGGCCCGCTGCATAGTGCGGCGATCTAAAGCCTACAAAGTCCACGAGGGGGAGCTTTATAAGAAAAGCACTACCGGAGTCCTTCAAAGGTGCATCTCCGAAGAGGAAGGGCGGAATCTTCTGGCCGAAATTCACGCGGGACTCGGTGTTCAGCACGCTGCTGCTCGGTCCCTTGTTAGCAAGGCTTTCTGCACAGGCTTCTTTTGGCCGACGGCCCGGGCAGACGCTCAGGACCTAGTCCAACGATGCGTTGGTTGCCAACTTTTTTCCAACCAAAGCCATATGCCACCCACCGCACTCCAAACTATACCCATCACTTGGCCCTTTGCGGTCTGGGGGCTTGACATGGTCGGACCCCTTAAAGGTGGAAACCATAAGAAAAAATACTTACTGGTCATGGTGGATAAGTTCACCAAATGGATAGAAGCCAAGCCTGTCAAAACGGCTGAATCCGGACCCGTGATAGACTTCGTATCCAGGGTTGTACACCGTTACAGCGTCCCCCACAGCATCATAACCGACAACGGTACAAATTTTACAGCCGACGAGGTAAAACTGTGGTGCAAAAACATGGGCATCAAGCTCGACTATGCTTCAGTCTATCACCCACAAACCAATGGCCAGGTCGAACGTGCAAACGGTCTTATAATGAGCGACATCAAACCCAGACTAGTGCGATCCCTCAAGGAATCTAACAAGCACTGGGTAGAGGAGCTCGACTCCGTACTCTGGGGGCTGTGGACCACGCCAAATCGCACCACCGGATACACACCATTCTTAATGGTGTACGGCGCAGAGGCAGTTCTGCCCTGCGACATAATTCATGACTCACCTAGAGTGCGCATGTACGAAGAAAGAGAAGCCGAGCTCGATCGGCAGGACAGCCTGGACGCCTTAGAGGAGGAGCGTGACGTGGCGAAAGCCCGTTCCACATTTTATCAACAACAGGCCCGAAGATACCAAAGCAGAGAAGTACGGGCCAAAAATTACAATGTTGGCGAACTAGGTCTACGCCTGCCGGATAAGAAAAAGGACAAACTCAAGCCCAAATGGGAAGGTCCATTTATAATCGACCAAGTCTAGACTGGTGGAGCGTACCGCCTGCGAGATGCGTCGGATAACCGACTCGAGCCGAACCAGTGGAACGCCACACGTCTCCGAAGATTCTATGCCTAGCGCCGAACTCCGTGTTCGTCTCCTTCCCCTGTCCATTTTTTACATTTTTCTGTCTTATATTTCTCTCCTTCCCCTCTTTTTCCTTTATAGCCCTTAAAAGGCTCACTACATGACGCGCACTCGCGCTCATTTAACCTGGGGGCTTCTTTAACAGAAGCTTATTTATACGGGCTTCAGGCCCCACACATGTGTCAAACTTCCGCATGTACCTTTTTTTTCACCATTATATGCATCGATATGACTTAAGTTTTGGCCAAGCTGGGTTGCCTGGCTCCTCTGGTTACCCCTACGTTCCCGATTGTTCAGCTAGGTGGTAAAGGGAGCACCTCTGCGATTGTTACTGCCAGGTCAGCCGGATGTGTACCTCAGACTGGGTGAAGCCAAAAGCTAGCGTTCTTAAGGGAATATTCGGTCGGTGAAATAAAAGGTGATCTTTTTATTAATTTTTATGCGCCCCCAGATGCTTTTTTCTACGTTTTTTTACGCAGTCCGGGCATGCACTTTAGGGCATGCCTCCCCAGCGATAGGAACCCTTAACGGAACTATTCTCTCTGGAAGATGTTTCTTACTAACCATGTAATATAACATAACTAGTTGGGCACTTGTCTGATAAAGCACTAATGACCCCTACGCCTGGTCTCCATGCATACCACGGTTCTTGTATAACCGCTATGGTATTCGGACACACTCCGGACCGTCAGGTCCCGAGGTTGAAGCGAAAAGGTCGGCAACGACAAACGATCTACAATCCGGCTAGAAGGCATTACATATGTCAATTCAAAAGTACACAGTCATTTCGACTGATTGTATTCCTCCTCTATACCATCTAACAGGCTGTCTAATTTACAGTCCTGCTGGGAATACTTTGCGGCCAATTCTACTTGGTCGTACACTAAGCTCACAGGGATCTCCTTCCCGTCAGGCCCCACCGGTCCGACCTCGGCCATATGGTTTGGGTTAGACTTCGTAAAACGGGTCTTCACCATAGCCCAGGCCTCTCTAGTGCCTTGTCGGTAGGCCGATACCTTCCACAACCGGAAGCGCCGCCGAGCTCCCTTTAGCTTCTCCGCAAGCTCTCCAAGGCCCTCGGGCATGGAGTGGACAGGCCATAAGGCTTGGGCAACGCCTTGCATTGCTTGCCGAATTCGCTCGTGCAGTTGCAGGAGTTCGGGAAGAAGGTCACCCGTAGAACCGTGCATCTCCTCTGCAGGACGACCTGTGAGCATACCTACAAGACAATACTCTGTTATTCGACTTCCTCGCCGAACTCATTTTTCAAAGTTCGTTCAAGCACTTACTAAATATGCCACGTCGAAGCCGCTGATTCTCCTTCATGGAGTCCGACAGCTGGCCACGAACGTCCTTAAGTTCAACATCTAGCTTGGTGTTGGCATCCTAGAGATCATTCTTCTCTCGCCTCACCTTTTTCAACATACTCTCATCGGCCTCTAACCGGCGCAAGAGCTGTTGCTTCTCCGGATCAAGTCCGGTGCCATCTGCAACATCAATTGTCAGATTTGCACCCAAACCGCACAATACTAATCTTTCGAAGTGTATCTTACCTGAGGGGGTCCCTTTAGGCTCCCCTGCTGCGGCTAGTGCGGCCTCTAGTTGGGCCTTGCACTTTTCCAGCTCCTGGGACAGCACGGTGTTCTTCTCGGTAAGAACCTGCATGTTATATGATCCTTAAATCAGTTACTTTAACTGTTTCAAGTCTCGGGGGCTACTGGTATATATATATTTAACCAAACTTTTCTTACCCGTATGTCTTTCACATACTGCTCCGTGGCTTTGGCTAAACCATCTTGAGCGGCACGGAGGTACGCATCTCCCGAATTAAAGGCATCTAAAGCCTCTTGGGAGAAACAAGCGTCGCGTAAAATTGTCCGGCGACGCCTGTGGTTCATGGCACTCTCCACTTCAGAATTTGTGGCAGACAGCCTGTCCGCGTCCTCTGTCAGAGGAGCGCCCGGTCCACACCTTGTGCTCGCCTCTGTTTCCTGGCCGGTCACTGGAACCTGGCTAGTGGAAGCACGATTGGCATCCTCTCCGAATATAGTCCGGCGAGGTCTCTTCGTCCTGAAGAAGGCACGAACGTTAATATACCCTGGCGGAATAATGCCAGGGAAACGGAGAATGCGTTACCTTTGCGCCGGCATCTCGGTCCGGACTGCATCTCTTTTTTCCCCACGGGGCCCTGCGGCCCCTCGTGGGCTAGCCGCCGCAGGTTCGGCTTCCCGCCTCGGAAATCTCCCCTGTGAAACACGGTTGTTGTTAGAAATGCCGGAATACGGGAAAATGGAATCCCCTTCATGGGAATAAAGACTCCGATTTCTGTCACCTACGAGGCCGGGATTAACCCGGGGTAATCAGCCACAATAGCGACCAGGGTGTTGTCCATGCTTAGCTGATAAAACACCCCGTCGATAAGCTCCACCGATATGTCCGGATCCTCTTCAGAGTCCGAATCGAGGGACCGTTCTGGGTCCTCGGGTTGTGAAGGTCGGCTGCTTATATCTTTCACTTCCTATCGCAGTTCCTGCATTGAAGTCGTCAGACTACGTATGTGACCATGGAATTATAAAATAAATGGGCAAGCGCAGTTGTTCGCTTACCCAACTTGGAGGTTCATACATAGTGAATCCAGCCCGCGGGTTAACGCGGAGGAACTCCTCTTTCTCTCCCTTATACAAAGAGGACAGAACCTTTATTAGGGCGGCAGCCGAGTCCGGCCCTTTACGGCCGTAACGCGTGGCGTCATCCTCCCCATTGAAATCCCACATAGGGTGGCCTCTGTATTGAAGCGGCTGCACCCCTCACGTAATGCATGCGGCCATGACTCCGATCATGGTTAGTCCGGAATGAGCCAACAGTCTTATCCGGCCCACCAGGTAAAGGACGTCTCTGTCGCTTTCTCTCTGAGAGCTCCGTGGACGCCAGCTCAAGCGTTTCTTCAAGGGAGCACTGTTGAACTCAGGGAGACCGGCCCGGATAGGGTCCGGCAATGGGACGTCGTCTATGTAAAACCATTCCGAAGGCCAGTCCTCGGACGCCTTCTTCGGGGTTCCGGATAGGTATCCGGTCCCGGCGATGCGCCATACTTCGGCTCCGCCCACTCGGCATATAGACCCCTCTTTAGAACGGGGCACCAGGCAGAATATCTTCTTCCACAGCGTGAAATGAGCCTCGACGCCTAAAAATAGCTCGCAAAGGGCAACGAATCCCGCAATGTGTAACACGGAGCAGGGCGTGAGATGATGCAGCTGGAGGCCGTAGAACTCCAGAAGCCCGCGGAGAAATGGATGGATTGGAAATCCGAGTCCCCTTATCAGATAGGGAACAAGGCACACCCGTTCTCCTTTAGAAGGATTGGGGGTGTTCTCCGCTTGTTTTCCGCCACGGTGGGTGGCGAGACCGGCTCGGACCGGGACCATGTATGCCTGAGGGAGAAATCCCTTGGCTTGAAGCGACACTAACTCGCTATGCGGAATGGTGCAACTTTCCCAATCCCCGGGCTTAGGACCGGAGGGGCGAGGGGAGGAGCTGCGATGGCTGGCCATGTTGGAATGGACCTTAGCTGGGAAAGCTCTGATGATAACTCGCGGAGAGGAGAAGATGCGATTCGGATCTAAATCCCCATCCCGTTAAATAGGCGGCTTGTTTATATGGCTAGGGGTGTGGATGTAAGAACGCCCCAGGCTTTTCGCATTCGTTCAACACGTGGAAGGCTGCCATTATTGGGCGCAGAAGCCGAGGAGCGCTACAAAAATCAGACATTATTCGTACAGGTACATAGAATTTGGGAAAGAACACGCCTTGCAATGCCGAAGACAATTTGCGCGCCGGACTCGTCGTCATTGAAGCCTGGTTCGGGGGCTACTGAGGGAGTCCTGGATTAGGGGGTGTTCGGGTAGCCGGACTATACCTTCGCCGGACTCCTGGACTATGAAGGTACAAGATTGAAGACTTCGTCCCGTGTCCGGATGGGACTTTCCTTGGCGTGGAAGGCAAGCTAGGCGATGCGGATATTCAAGATCTCCTACTTATGTAACCGACTCTGTGTAACCCTAACCCTATCCGGTGTCCATATAAACCGAAGGGTTGTAGTCCGTAGAAGAACCATCATCATACACAATCATACCATAGGCTAGCTTCTAGGGTTTAGCCTCCTTGATCTCATGGTAGATCTACTCTTGTACTACCCATATCATCAATATTAATCAAGCAGGAGTAGGGTTTTACCTCCATCGAGAGGGCCCGAACCTGGGTAAACATCGTGTCCCTTGTCTCCTGTTACCATCCGGCCTTGACACACAGTTCGGGACCCCCTACCCGAGATCCGCCGGTTTTGACACCGACACTAACCATATCCGGTGTCTATATAAATTGAGGGTTGTAGTCCGTAGGACAATCAACTCCATACACAACAATCATACCATAGGCTAGCTTCTAGGGTTTAGCCTCCTTGATCTCGTGGTAGATCTACTCTTGTACTACCCATATCATCAATATTAATCAAGCAGGAGTAGGGTATTACCTCCATCGAGAGGGCCCGAACCTGGGTATAAACATCGTGTCCCTTGTCTCGTGTTACCATCCGGCCTTGACGCACAGTTCGGGACCCCCTACCCGAGATCCGCCGGTTTTGACACCGACAAAAGGGGTTGTCAATCCCTTCATGGTCACTTATGAAAGTGAGATATGATAGATATGATAAGATAATATTTTTGGTATTTTTATAATAAAGATGCAAAGTAAAGAAAGAAAAATTGAAACGGCAATAGAAATAGCTTGTTGACGGGAGATTAATATGATGGAAAATAGACCCGGGGGCCATAGGTTTCACTAGTGGCTTCTCTCGAAAGCATAAGTATTACGGTGGGTGAAAAATTACTGTTGAGCAATTGATAGAATTGAGCATAGTTATGAGAATATCTAGGTATGATCATGTATATATGCATCACATCCGTGACAAGTAGACCGACTCCTGCCTGCATCTACTACTATTACTCCACACATCGACCGCTATCCAACATGCATCTAGAGTATTAAGTTCAAAAGAACAGAGTAACGCTTTAAGTAAGATGACATGATATAGAGGGATAAACTCATGCAATATGATGTAAACCCCATCTTGTTATCCTTGATGGCAACAATACAATACGTGCCTTGCTGCCCCTGCTGTCACTGGGAAAGGACACCACAAGATTGAACCCAAAGCTAGGCACTTCTCCCATTGCAAGAAAGATGAATCTAGTAGGCCAAACCAAACTGATAATTCGAAGAGACATGCAAAGATAACCAATCATACATAAAAGAATTCAGAGAATGTCGGTGTACTAAAGTAGGGGTACCTTAGTACCCCGAACTTGTGCACGGGCAGTAGTAGCGTCCCGCGGCAAGGCTTGCCAGGGGAGCGACAAGAGTCTCCACGGCCCTTTCTGGGCCGGACGAAGGCCAAGTGATCGAGCCTAGAAGACCAGGCCCCGGCAAGAGGAGCTTGCCGGGCCAAGGAGGCGAGGTCCGGCAAGAGGAGATTGCCGGGCCAAGGCGTAAAGGCCCCGGCAAGAGGAGCTTGCCGGGACGACTAAGCCGAAGCACCAAGGCCCCGGCGGGAGGAGCCCGCCGGGACGGCCAAGCCAAGGCACCCCAAGAGAAGCCCGCCGCGGTGCGCCGCGCGCCCCGGCAAGGCCTGACGAGCGGCAAACTTTCATGTGCGGCAAGGCAACCACCGCGGCAAGCCACTTGCCGCGGCAAACCACCACCTCAGGCATGCGCTCCAGCTCACCTGCCCATGCGTCACTCTGGAGCTTCCCCAGAGGCACGTGGCGGGGCGCCGCGCAACCTGGGGCGCGCGGTGGCATGCGACGTTGGCAGAGTCGCCCCCGTGGCAAGCGGAGGCGCCCCTAACAGTCCGCCTCGGTACTGTTCGGGCGATCCAGACGGGCATTTAATGCCTTTGTCCCCCGCCGTCAGGGTTAGGTGCGATAGCACTGTGCGGCCACTGTTCGCACAGTTCCTTGCCATTTTTACCCTCACCTGCGTCGCTACCTGTGGGAAACCCCTTATCATATAAAAGGAGGCCCACGCGCACGTAGGAAGGGAGGGGCGGACGGAAAGGAGGACACCCAGTAGACCCTCGTCTACATCCAGCTCCAACTTACTGTAGCTTCTTGCGCTCCAGAGCAAGAACTCGAATCAACCAGACAAGCAGCAGTAGGGTTTTACGCATCCGTGCAGCCCGAAGCTGAGTAAAATCGTTGTGTGTGTGTGTCGCCTCGATCTGCTCTTTGTGCAACCTCCGCCCCCCGCCGAACCGAAAAGGGGCTCCGTCCCCATAGGTGCTCGTGGAGGCCGATTTCCCCCGACATCTTTGGCGCGCCAGGTAGGGGGTGCGTCGAGGTTGTGCGAATCAGATTTGGCGACCACAGGTAAGCTCAGGTATGGCCAGGTACCTTTCCGCTCCAACCCGTGGAGCGGAGGCATTCCTCCTCACGGACTCGTGCACGGCCCTCCTCGAGTACCCACTCACGCAGAGCCCGGGCAAGAGCAGCTACTCGTTGAGGAGGACTGCCTTCCGGCCGCTGAGCGAGTTTCTCGCCTCCAGCAAACTCTGCGCCGCTCCCGTAGCCGTAGAAGTTAGCGCCGGAAGTTGCGGGAAAGGCGACCTCGTTCTTCGGCGCGCCCAGGCCGCCAAGATCCAAACGAGTCGACGCCGATCGTGGGAGGGACCTTGCCAGCGCGGTAGTCGGAACCCGTTCCGTCGGCCATCCTCTCCGTCCAAGTCTTGACGCAGTTGCATGTAATCCTTGGTACAGAGACGAGCGCAGATCCCAAGCATGGCTTATGTGCCCCGCACATCTTGTCGATTTCGCGCCTCTCCGCTTTGCGCATGCATTATTTGACATGATTGTGCAGCACTCGACTCCGGCAAGCGATGGCAGGCCGTGAAGCCCCGAGCCCTCGTTATTCCCTTACCTCGAGAAGGGGGGATGACAGGATAGGCTGGGCGTTGCCCGAGGAAGCTGCGCCTTGCCGGACTGCAAACAACAGAAAAGCTAAGTTGCCAAAGTTTGAGCAATTAAGCTCCTTTTTATCCTTAAGTTATCTTCCTTGAACGACCGAGCTTCGTATGGGAAACCTGTGCGCGGAGGGGCCGGCTCGTGGCTGGTTGCGCCCTTATTTCGTTTCGAGTCCGCTCAACGACTTAAGTGTGCTACATCCAGAGTGGCGTCCTTACTTTGTTTCGAGCTTGCTCGACAGCTTAAGTGTGCTGCGACTGTAGTCGCAACGCTTACCTCGCCCTGAGCCTGCTCAACATTTTAAGTGAGTTGCGCCAGCCGCGGCAAGGTTTCTTGCCGGTGGAGGCACCGCCAGCGGGTTGCTGATGTCCCGCACTTGGCACCCGTGGCAAGGCGGAGGCTTGCGCTGACAAGTTCCTGGGAGCGTAGGGCGCGAACGTACGAAGCACAAAGTCGAACGAGGGAGATAACAGCACAATGAACTGCCTAAGATAAAAGTTATATTCCAAAATGACTTGCCGCTGCTCTAATCAGCTGTTTCTATGACATGCTCAGCAGCGACAAGAGAAGAAAAGAAAGAGGTGGGCGGCCTAATCCGCGCGGTCGCCCTCGACCCTCCTGATCCCGGCCACCCTTTCCACAATGGGGGTGACAAGGGCCCTGATCTCCGTTAGGTCGGCGTCTTCCGGCAGGTGCCTGAGGACGTTGGTAAGCCTGATGGTGGGGTTGCAGAAGACGATCTTCACCACCACCCTCTCGAGGGCCCCGGAGACGGCTTCCCGCGTCTCCTCGGCCAGCTGCTCTGGGATCGTTTCCCGGAGATGCTGGAGCACCTCCACCAAGCCCTTGAAGAAGGAAGTGAGCTTGACGCTCGGCGGGACGTTCTCGCTGGAGGGGTACTCGTGGCCCTCCATCCCCAGCAGCTTCAGCTCCTTGTCGATGGTGGTGGCGATGTCGATGAGGCCTTCGGTCCACCGCTCCACCGTCTCCTGGAAGGCGTTCTGGGTAACGGCAGCTCGCTTCAATAGCTCCTCGTTGTCAGCAACCTCCTTCCGCAAGGTCGCTTCCTACCCCTTGGCGCTCTCCAGCGCCTTGGCCAGGGTGTCCAGCTTCAGCTCGAGGTCGGCCTTGGAATCCTTGGCGGCGTCGAGCTCCCGGATCTTCTCGGCGAAGCGGCCCTGCAGCTCGCCAAGGGTGTGAGCGCCCTTCTCGCGCTCCTGTTTGAGCGCGGCAAGCTCTTCGCCGCTCGCCTTGAGGTCGCTGACGAGCTGCGCCACCCTCGTCTCCAGCTCCCCCTTGACGACCTCGGCGGCCGCGGCAGCGTCCTGCGCTTTCTGCAGGGCCCCGCCAAGCGCCTGCTCGCGCGCGGCAACCTCCTCCTCGTGGCTGGCGAGGCTGGCCTTCTGCTGCACCAGTTCGCTTTCCCGCGCGGATAGCCCCGCAGCGGCAAGCCTCTGCTGCTCTTCGGCCTCTGCCTTCTCGAGGAGAAAGGCCGTCCGCGCCTCGTCGAGCAGCCTCCGCTCCTCCGCCAAAGACCGGAGAGCCTCCTGGTTGAGCTCTCGGAGCTCCCCGGCACGCTTCTCCATGTCCGCGCCGGCCCGCGCGACGAGTGCCTCCTGGCGCTCCACCATAGCCTGCCGGGCGCGGTAGAGCGACACAAGCTTCCGGAGCAGCCGCTCCTCCTCGGGCTCGCCGCTGCTGGTGCTTGGCGCGTCGACCACTGTCAGCCCGACGGAGGCGAGCACTTCTCCGTCCAAGGCCTCCCCCTCGACCGGCGCCCTGGAGCTAGGCTCCCAGGGGAGCCTGATGAAGACGCCATCGCCGGCCTTCAGGTAGGCACCCGCCGGGGGCTCCTCGGGGCCCGACGCGGCGGCAGCAGCGGGATCGCCGGACGGTAGAGTGCTTGGCGCCCCTGCCTCCCCAGAGCCGTCGGCACGGTCGCCGGTCCCCTCGCCGTCTGCCGCCGCGGCGGCCTTGGCGGCTTCGGCCTCCCCGCCGCCTGCGGGGTCATCGGTGCCGTCCGCCTCCTCGATGACGACGACGTCGTCGGCGTCGCCGCGCGCGCCCTCCCCGACGACGGCCTCGGTCTCCATCGGGTCCGCGGTGTGCGGGTCTGACGGCCGGAAGAGGGGAGAAGAGTCAACCAAACAGCCGACAAAAAGGCGCATAAGGAAAGATAACCAGGGGAAGTTTTCCGTGCAGGGGGGCTTACCGGTGGCAGGGTCCGTGGCCGCGGCCTCCGCTGCCGGGGGATCGCTGGCCGCGTCCCTCGCCGGAGATCCCTCCCTTGCCGGAGAGGTGTCCCTTGCCGGGGAGGTCTCCCCTGCCGGGGGCTCCTCCCTTGCCGGAGATTTCTCCCTAGGCGGGGTGGTCGACGCAGACGGCGCGGCAGGAGTGCCCCCCGGGGTCGCCTGCTGGGGCTGCTCTGCTCCTACCCAACAACAACAGCCACATGTCAACCACAAAGAGAAGGGGAGCTCACGCGCGCGCCAAACAGCAAGAACTAGCCGTGCACTCACCCTGGGGGCCGCGCTGTGGGCTGCCCTGGGGACCCGCTGCCAAGTCCGGCAAGGTCGTCTCCGGCACCTCCCCAGTTGCCGGGGGAGATTCGCCCTCAAGGACGACCAGCGGGATCTTGGCCCTCTTCGCCCTCCTCTGGGCCAGGCTCCTGAATGGGAACGGTTTCGGGGGAGGATGAGTGGGCTGCGAAACAAGACGAAGCAACAGAAATCAAGAAGATACAAGCTCTACCAGGAACTTACTCTTCGTCCTCCTCTTCGTCGTCGGAGCTAAGCGCGGAATAGTCAAAAACCGGCTTGCTCCAGGCGCGAGGAGACAGGGGAGTGGGTTCCCGGGACCGCTTGGCGGGGACGGTGGACGACCCCGCCCCCGTTGCCGCCGCGGTATGGGGAGCGGCAGGAGCAGAAGCCGCGGCCCGTGAGGACCCCGCTCCCGCTGCTTCGGAGGCGCGTGTCACGCGGGGCTGCGGTTGCTGGTTGGCCTGCTGCACCACCTCTCCGGCCCTGCGGAGACGCCTCCTCGGCTGGGCAGGGGGCTCCGCCTGCGACGAGCTGCCCGGGAGCTGTGAGGAGGGCGCGTCAACCTCCGGCAAGCAGCTCGCGTCCTGGGCGGGCTTGCCCGCGCCACCGTGCTCGGCTGGTTCCTCCGCGCCGATGAACTCCATTTGGTCGGCGAGGCTCTCCGCCTCCGCCGCGTCTGCTTCGGCCAAGGTGAATCCAGACTCGCCCGCGGCCGCGGCGGCCGCCGCCTCCTCCATCCTGGAGGCGATGTAAGCCAGCTCCTCGGGGGTGGTGTCCCACGTGAGGCCCCTCTTCTCGTCGGGGTCGACCGACACCTCCTCCAAGTTGTCGAAGAAGGCCTGCACGACGTCGTCCGCCGGCTCCTGCCAGGTCGCGTCGATCCCGTGCGAGTCGCACAGCGGCATCATCGCGAGGATGCGGCTGAGCGCCGAGTTGTTTCACAGGGGGACGACGCCCGGCGGCAACCTGAGCCATTCTGGGTGCTCGGAGTCGTACCTGAACAGCTCCTTCAGCACTGCGACGAGCTCCAGAATGGTGAAGTTGTAGTTAAGGCCCGGGCGCAGCCTCATGATGTCCGCCGCGTTTTGGAATTCCCAAGCCGGCCTCCCCCTCTCCTGCAGGGGGCGATACGCCGGCGAAGGAAATCCGCGCCGACGGCGCCGACGGTGAGCCCGGCAAACCTGAGGCGCAGGATTCGGGTGACGGCAATCTTCAACTTGGCATCGTCCGGGGCTAGGTCGCTCCAGTCACGGCCGTGCACCACTGGAGTTCGGCGCATGACGGTGAACGGCAGTGGATTCTCCTCGACGATCAGGCACCACTCGGCCCTCCACTCCTCCCATCTGCCACGGAGTTCCCCCTCCAAGTAGACCTCTTTCTTGTCGGTCCTGGAGACCCAGGCGACTCCACCGGACAGCGGCTCTCCTTTCTCCACCCGAGGAGTAAAGAAGTGGCAGAAGAGGGCTACGTTGGGGCGGACTCCGACAAAGTTCTCGCAAAGGTGTGCCAAAACCGCCATTGTCAGAACGGCGTTGGGGGTGAAATCAAGGAGGTGGAGGTTGTAGGTGTGCATGATGTCGCATAAGAACTCGGAAAAAGGCGGGCAGAGCCCGCAATGGAAGAACACGGCAAAGAAAGGGTACCCGGTCGGGTACAGCTTCTGGGCAATGGCGGGAAGAACTCGCGTGCGCGGATGCGCTCGCGTCGCCGTCGACCAGAAGAGGCGGTATCCGTTCTTCAGCCCCAGCGCATCGAGCTGAGGGGGGAACGTCGCCGTCTCCTTCCGGAGCGCTTCCAGCCGTAGCGCCTCGGACGACTTCACGGCCTTCCCCTTCGCCTTGTCGCTCTTCGGGGCCATGGCAGAAACGGGGAGGGGGAGTTGTCGGCGTTGGCGGCGCCGGGGGCTGCGAGGGCGAATCGCTGCTTTCTCTAGTAAGGAGGAAGTGGCGGAGATTTTCGAGGAACAGCAACCAGCGGAATGGCGAGCTGCCCCTGTTCCCCTCCGCTTATAAAGGGGGTGGAAGTGGGGGCGGACGTTTCGCCTTTCCAAATAAAGGAATCGTGCCCGACGTGACGCATGCCTGCGGGCCTCAGCCCCGCGCACGCCACCCACGTCACGCACGCCTCGCACGCCTCGCCCCCCCACGACGCCGCGATAAGCGCGCGCCACTTGGGGAGGGCGCGACGGGCATGGAGTTAAGGAGCAGCGCAACCCAGGCCACGCGTGCCCGTGCACTGTTACGGCCTGGCCCAACAACGCTCGGCACCGTGTATGGCCCAGACCCGGGGGCTCCTGTCGGTGTACTAAAGTAGGGTTACCTTAGTACCCCGAACTTGTGCACGGGCAGTAGTAGCGTCCCGCGGCAAGGCTTGCCAGGGGAGCGACAAGAGGCTCCACGGCCCTTTCTGGGCCGGACGAAGGCCAAGTGATCGAGCCTAGAAGACCAGGCCCCGGCAAGAGGAGCTTGCCGGGCCAAGGAGGCGAGGTCCGGCAAGAGGAGCTTGCCGGGCCAAGGCGACAAGGCCCTAGCAAGAGGAGCTTGCCGGGATGACTAAGCCGAAGCACCAAGGCCCCGGCGGGAGGAGCTCGCCGGGACGGCCAAGCCAAGGCACCCCAAGAGAAGCCCGGCGCGGCGCGCCGTGCGCCCCGGCAAGGCCTGACGAGCGGCAAGCTTTCAGGTGCGGCAAGGCAACCACCGCGGCAAGCCACTTGCCGCGGCAAACCACCACCTCAGGCATGCGCTCCAGCTCACCTGCCCACGCGTCACTCTGGAGCTTCCCCAGAGGCACGTGGCGGGGCGCCGCGCGACCTGGGGCGCGCGGTGGCATGCGACGTTGGCAGAGTCGCCCCCGTGGCAAGCGGAGGTGCCCCTAACGGTCTGCCTCGGTACTGTTTGGGCGATCCAGACGGGCATTTAATGCCTTTGTCCCCCGCCGTCCGGGTTAGGTGTGATAGCACTGTGCGGCCACTGTTCGCACAGTTCCTTGCCATTTTTACCCTCACCTGCGTCGATACCTGTGGGAAACCCCTTAGCATATAAAAGGAGGCCCAGGCGCATGTAGGAAGGGAGGGGCGGACGGAAAGGAGGACACCCAGTAGACCCTCGTCTACATCCAGCTCCAACTTACTGTAGCTTCTTGCGCTCTAGAGCAAGAACTCGAATCAACCAGACAAGCAGCAGTAGGGTTTTACGCATCCATGCGGCCCGAAGCTGGGTAAAATCGTTGTGTGTGTGTGTCGCCTCGATCTGCTCTTTGTGCAACCTCCGCCCCCCGCCGAACCGAAAAGGGGCTCCATCCCCATAGGTGCTCGTGGAGGCCGATTTCCCCCGACAGAGAAGATTCAAATATTGTTCATAGATAAACTTGATCATAAACCCACAATTCATCGATCTCGACAAACACACCGCAAAAGAAGATTACATCGAATAGATCTCCACAAGAGAGGGGAGAACATTGTATTGAGATCCAAAAAGAGAGAAGAAGCCATCTAGCTAATAACTATGGACCCGAAGGTCTGAGGTAAACTACTCACACATCATCGGAGAGGCTATGGTGTTGATGTAGAAGCCCTCCGTGATCGATGCCCCCTCGGGCGGAGCTCCAGAAAAGGCCCCAATATGGCATCTCATGGGTACAGAAGGTTGCGGCGGTGGAATTAGGTTTTTGGCTCCGTATCTAGTAGTTTGGGGTGCGTAGGTATATATAGGAGGAAGAAGTACGTCGGTGGAGCAACGTGGGGCCCACGAGGGTGGAGGGCGCACCCAGGGGGGTAAGCGCGTCCCGCTACCTCGTGCCTTCCTGGTTGATGTCTTGACGTAGGGTCCAAGTCCTCTGGATCCTGTTCGTTCCGAAAATCACGTTCCCGAAGGTTTCATTCCGTTTGGACTCCGTTTGATATTCTTTTTCTACGAAACTCTGAAATAGGCAAAAAATAGCAATTCTGGGTTGGGCCTCCGATTAATAGGTTAGTCCCAAAATAATGTATAAGTGTATAATAAATCCCATTAAACATCCAAAACAGAATATAATATAGCATGGAACAATAAAAATTATAGATACGTTGGAGACGTATCAGCGACACATATATTGTTTATCTATTTGGATGATTACTGCTGCCGCTTTATTGCTTAACCGAAGCATGGCACGTATCAATTGTCGGTCTAAAGATCACTGTTCGAATAAATAATCTGTTTGGGATATTGGTTCCCTATTATTAATAATCTCCCGTTTCTAATTGGATAAAGATTACATCAAAACTGGTCTCAAATTTGACAAAAAAAAGTACAATGCCACTTTGTATTGGTGTCCATATGACAACATGATAAATTTCATGAACTTCAAATTGGATGAACTAGAATTTAAAAATCAAGATTCTCAATGTTTGAAATTTGTTGCACAGGTAGTAAACATGCACAAAGTGAGACACATGTGTTTTTGCAATCCATTTAGGTGCACTGTCACGTGTGCATGTACCTCAAATTTTATTTTTTCACGTTATACACGTAGAAAATCAATCAATTAATGTACTAAAACGTCTTAATGATCTTTGATACGTCTCCATCGTATCTACTTTTCCAAACAATTTTGCCCTTGTTTTGGACTCTAACTTACATGATTTGAAAGGAACTAACCCGGACTGACGCTGTTTTCAGCAGAATTGCCATGGTGTTATCTTTGTGCAGAAACAAAAGTTCTCTTAATGACCTGAAACTTCATGGAGATTATTTTTTGGAAATAATATAAAATATTGGTGAAAGACTCAAGGCCAAGGGGCCCACACCCTGTCCACGAGGGTTGGAGGCGCGCCCCCTGCCTCGTGGGCCCCCTGGAGCTCCACCGACCTCAACTCCAACTCTATATATTCGTGTTCGGGGAGAAAATAAACAGAGAGAAAGATTCATCACGTTTTACGATTCAGAGCCACCGCCAAGCCCTAAACTCTCTCGGGAGGGCTGATCTGGAGTCCGTTCGGGGCTCTGGAGAGGGGAATCCATCGTCATCATCAACCTTCCTCCATCACCAATTTCATGATGCTCACCGCCGTGCGTGAGTAATTCCATCGTAGGCTTGCTGGACCGTGATGGGTTGGATGAGATTTATCATGTAATCGAGTTAGTTTTGTTAGGGTTTGATCCCTAGTATCCACTATGTTCTGAGATTGATGTTGCTATGACTTTGCTATGCTTAATGCTTGTCACTAGGGCCCGAGTGCCATGATTCCAGATCTGAACCTATTATGTTTTTATGAATATATGTGAGTTCTTTATCCTATCTTGCAAGTCTATAGTCACCTACTATGTGTTATGATCCGGCAACCCCGAAGTGACAATAATCGGGACCACTCCCGGTGATGACCGTAGTTTGAGGAGTTCATCTATTCACTATGTGTTAATGCTTTGGTCTGGTACTCTATTAAAAGGAGGCCTTAATATCCCTTAGTTTCCAATAGGACCCCGCTGCCACGGGATGGTAGGATAAAAGATGTCATGCAAGTTATTTTCCATAAGCACGTATGACTATATTCGGAATACATGCCTACATTACATTGATGAATTAGAGCTAGTTCTGTGTCCCCCTATGTTATAACTATTGCATGAATAATCGCATCCGACATAATTCTCCAGCACCGATCCAATGCCTACGAGATTTTCACATATTGTTCTTCACTTATTTACTTTTCCGTTGCTACTGTTACAATCACTACAAAATTATCACTGTTACTTTTGCCCCCGTTACCATTACTTTCATACTACTTTGCTACTAAATACTTTGCTGCAGATACTAAGTTATCCAGGTGTGGTTGAATTGACAACTCAACTGCTAATACTTGAGAATATTCTTTGGCTCCCCTTGTGTCGAATCAATAAATTTGTGTTGAATACTCTACCCTCAAAAATTGTTGCGATCCCCTATACTTGTGGGTTATCAAGACTATTTTTTGGCGCCGTTGCCGGGGAGCATAGCTTTATTCTTTGAGTTACTTGGGATTTATATCTGCTGGTCACTATGACAAACTTGAAAGACGAGAAAAAAAATTTATCCCTCAACTACGAGGGGTGGTAATTAAGGAACTGCCATCTAGCTCTGCACTTGATTCACCATCTGTTTTGAGTAAGCTTGCGACACCTAAACCTGCTTCTTTTATTAAGTCTGATATGTCGCATGTTATTGATGATGCCACTTCTGCTATGCATGATACTTATGATGAAACTACTTCTATGCTTGATACTACTGTGCCACTTGGTGAATTTCTTGATGAACAACTTGCTAGGGCTAGAGAGAATGAAATTATTGAAACTAATAATATTGATGAAAGTGATGATGAAGATTCTCCCACTAAATATGAATTGCCTGTTGTGCCTGAGGGTTATGTTATGGATGAAGAAACTACTAGAGACTTTCTTGCTTGCAATGATAGAAGTGATCTTAAGAAATTATTAGCTAAGCTGAAACAAAAAACTTTGAATGCTAGAATGAAATATGATCCTGCTTATGCTACTTCACCTATCTTTGTTACTGATAAGGATTATGAATTCTCTGTCGACCCTCATATAATTACTTTGGTTGAATCTGATCCTTTTTATGGCTATGAATCTGAAACTGTTGTGGCATATCTTACTAAATTAAATGATATAGCCACCCTATTCACTAATGATGAGAAAACTCGCTACTATTATATCCTTAAGATATTTCCTTTCTCATTAAAGGGTGATGCTAAGATATGGTTTAATTCTCTTGATCCTGGTTGTGTGCGTAGTCCCCAGGATATGATTTATTACTTCTCTGCTAAATATTTCCCTGCTCATAAGAAACAAGCTGCTTTAAGGGAAATATATAATTTTGTGCAAATTGAAGAAGAGAGTCTCCCACAAGCTTGGGGGAGGCTTCTCCAATTACTTAATTCTTTGCCTGATCATCCTCTCAAGAATAGTGAAATACTTTATATCTTTTATAATGGACTAACCGATGCTTCCAGAGACCACCTGGATAGTTGTGCTGGTTCTGTTTTCAGGGAAAGAACTGTTGATGAAGATGAAATTCTATTGAATAATATGTTGGTTAATGAAAACAATTGGACACTTCCTGAACCAACTCCTAAGCCAACTCCGAAGAAAAGGGGTGTTCTATTTCTCAGTCCTGAAGATATGCAAGAAGCAAAGAAATCTATGAAAGAAAAGGGTATTAAAGCTGAAGATGTTACGAATTTACCTCCTATTGAAGAAATACATGGTCTTAATTTACCGCCCGTTGAAGAAATATATGATCTTAATTCATCACCTACTGAAGAAACACATGGTCTTGATAACCCGACACAGGTAGTAAAGGTAAATTCTCTCTATAGATATGATAAAGCTGAAATCCATCCTACTAAGTTTGCTAGCCAATGTTTGGATGAGTTTGATAACTTTATGTTTAAGCAAGAAGATTTTAATGCTTATTTTGGTAGACAATTAAAACAAAATGCTTATATGATTGAACACTTGAGTGATTATATGTCTAGAGTTAAGGGTGAACTTAAACTTATTAGTAAACATGCTTCTATGGTTACCACTCAAGTAGAACAAGTACTTAAAGCCCAGAATGATTTGCTCAATGAATTAAATAGTAAGAATAATGATTTTGATGTTAGAGTTGCAACTAGAGGGGGTAAAGTGACTCAGGAACCTTTGTATCCTGAAGGTCACCCTAAGAGAATTGAGCAGGATTTCCCAAGAACTAATGTAGATGCACCTAGTCCTTCTAAAAAGAAGACAAAAAAATGATAGGACTTTGCATGCTTCTAGTGAACCTGATATTGACACATCTGAGAATCCCAATGATATTTCTGTCTCTGATGATGAAACACAATCTAGTGATGAACATGAATCTAGTGATAATGTTAATGATGATGTTCATGTTGAGACTCAACCTAGTAATAACAATGATGTAGAAATTGAACCTGCTGTTGATCTTGATAACCCACAATCAAAGAATCAACATTATGATAAAAGAGACTTTGTTGCTAGGAACCACGGTAAAGAAAGAGAACCATGGGTTCAGAAACCCATGCCTTTTCCTCCCAAACCATCCAAGTAAAAGGATGATGAGGATTTTGAGCGCTTCGCTGAAATGATTAGACCTATCTTTTGGCGTATGCGTTTGACTGATATGCTTAAAATGAATCTATATGCTAAGTATATGAAGGATATTGTCACTAATAAAAGAAAGATACCGGAAGCTGAAATTTCCACCATGCTTGCTAATTATACTTTTAAGGGTGGAATACCAAAGAAGTTAGGATATCCAGGAGTACCCACTATACCATGCTCCATTAAAAGAAACTATGTTACAACTGCTTTATGTGATCTTGGAGCCGGTGTTAGTGTTATGCCTCTCTCTTTATATCGTAGACTTGATTTGAATAAGTTGACACCTACTGAAATATCTTTGCAAATGGCTGATAAATCAACTGCTATAGCTGTCGGTATTTGTGAGGATGTGCCTGTTGTGGTTGCAAACATTACTATTTTAACGGACTTTGTTATTCTTGATATTCCCGAGGACGATAGTATGTCTATTATTCTTGGAAGACCCTTTTTGAATACTGCAGGGGCTGTTATTGATTGCAAAAAAGGCAATGTCACTTTTCATGTTAATGGTAATGAGCATACGGTACACTTTCCAAGGAAACAACCTCAAGTTCATAGTATAAATTCTATTGGAAAAACTCCATCGACTATTTTTGGAGGTTTTGAATTTCCTCTTCCTACTTTCAAGAAGCAATATGATATTCTTATTATTGGGGACGTCCATATCCCCATTGATGTAACATAGTGTTATTCGAAATTTCTCCGGTTCCATGTTATTCGGAATGAGTTTGTTAACAAGACTTGATCAACCTTGTTAGTGGATTCCTTTTGATGAGCATGAGATGGATGAAGTTAGAAAGCACTACCTTCTGTACCCTCCTTTTACTTTCTGTAATTTAGATTAAATAAAGCAAAAATATTATATTCTGTATGTTTTCTGAATTATCCGTGTAATAAAAAAATACCTTGAAAATAAAAGTTCTCCAAATGCCCAAAATTGAAATATGATTTTTTTCTCGAATATTTGAGAATATATGGCACTAAGAACACAACAGGGGGAGCAGACACCTAGCCACGAGGGTCCAGTGCGCGCCCACCCTGCCTGGGCACGCCCCCTGCCTCGTGGGCCCATGGTGGCTCCTCTTGATGACCCACAAGTATAGGGGATCTATCGTAGTCCTTTCGATAAGTAAGAGTGTCGAACCCAACGAGGAGCAGAAGGAAATGATAAGCGGTTTTCAGCAAGGTATTCTCTGCAAGAACTGAAATTATCGGTTACAGATAGTTTTGTGATAAGGTAATTTGTAGCGAGCAACAAGTAACAAAAGTAAATAAAATGCAGCAAGGTGGCCCAATCCTTTTTGTAGCAAAGGACAAGCCTGGACAAACTCTTATATAGAGAAAAGCGTCCCCGAGGACATATGGGAATTATTGTCAAGCTAGTTTTCATCACGTTCATATGATTCACGTTCGATACTTTGATAATTTGATATGTGGGTGGACCGGTGCTTGGGTGCTGTCCTTACTTGGACAAGCACCCCACTTATGATTAACTCCTCTTGCAAGCATCTGCAACTACAAAAGAAGTATTAGGGTAAACCTAACCATAGCATGAAACATATGGATCCAAATCAGACCCTTACAAAGCAACACATAAACTAGGGTTTAAGCTTCTGTCACTCTAGCAACCCATCATCTACTTATTACTTCCCAATGCCTTCCTCTAGGCCCAAATAATGGTGAAGTGTCATGTAGTCGACGTTCACATGACACCACTAGAGGAGAGACTGTTGGAAATATGCCCTAGAGGCAATAATAAATTAGTTATTATTATATTTCCTTGCTCATGATAATCGTTTATTATCCATGCTAGAATTGTATTGATAGGAAACTCAGATACATGTGTGGATACATAGACAACACCATGTCCCTAGTAAGCCTCTAGTTGACTAGCTCGTTGATCAATAGATGGTTACGATTTCCTGACCATGGACATTGGATGTCGTTGATAACGGGATCACATCATTAGGAGAATGATGTGATGGACAAGACCCAATCCTAAGCCTAGCACAAGATCGTGTAGTTCGTATGCTAAAGCTTTTCTAATGTCAAGTATCATTTCCTTAGACCATGAGATTGTGCAACTCCCGGATACCGTAGGAGTTCTTTGGGTGTGCCAAACATCACAACGTAACAGGGTGGCTATAAAGGTGCACTATGGGTATCTCCGAAAGTGTCTGTTTGGTTGGCACGAATCGAGACTGGGATTTGTCACTCCTTGTAACGGAGAGGTATCTCTGGGCCCATTCGTTAGGACATCATCATAATGTGCACAATGTGACCAAGGAGTCGATCACGGGATGATGTGTTACGCAACGAGTAAAGAGACTTGCCGGTAACGAGATTGAACAAGGTATCGAGATACCGACGATCGAATCTCAGGCAAGTAATATACCGGTAGCCAAAGGGAATTGTATATGGGATTGATTGAATCCTTGACATCGTGGTTCATCCAATGAGATCATCGTGGAGCATGTGGGAGCCAACATGGATATCCAGATCCCGTTGTTGGTTATTGACCGGAGAGTTGTCTCGGCCATGTCTGCGTGACTCCCGAGCCCGTAGGGTCTACACACTTAAGGTTCGATGACGCTAGGGTTATAGGGAATAGATGTACGTGGTTACCGAATGTTGTTCCGAGTCCCGGATGAGATCCCGGACGTCACGAGGAGTTCCGGAATGGTTCGGTAAAGATTTATATCTGGGAAGTCATCATACGGTCACCGGAATAATTCGGGGGTTACCGGTATTGTACCGGGACCACCGAAGGGGTTCCGGGGGTCCACCGGGAGGGTCCACCTGCCCCGGAGGTCCCTATGGGCTGTGTGTGGAGAGGGACCAGCCCCTTAGTGGGTTGGGCGCCTCCCCCTAGGGCCCATGCGCCTAGGGTTTGGGGGGAACCCTAAAGGGGGTCAAGGCACCCCCCTGGCCGCCGCCCCCTCCTCAGATTGGACCTGAAGGGGCCGGCCCCCCATCTCCCTTGCCCCTATATATATATATATGTGTGGGGTGGGAGGGCAGCCGCACCCAAGTTCTGGCGCAGCCCTCCCCCTCTCCCAAGTCCTCCTCCTCTCCCGCGGTGCTTGGCGAAGCCCTATAGGATTGCCACGCTCCTCCTTCACCACCACGTCGTCGTGCTGCTGCTGGATGGAGTCTTCCCCAACCTCTCCCTCTCTCCTTGCTGGATCAAGGCATGGGAGACGTCAGCGGGCTGCACGTGTGTTGAATGCGGAGGCGCCGTTTTTCGGCGCTTAGATCGGAATCAACAGTGATCTGAATCGCTACTTGTACGACTCCTTCATCCGCGTTCTTACAACGCTTCCGCTTAGCGATCTACAAGGGTATGTAGATGCACTCCCCTTCCCCTCGTTGCTAGATTACTCCATAGATTGATCTTGGTGATGCGTAGAATTTTTTTAAAATTTCTGCTACGATCCCCAACAAAGACAACATACATCTCATCAAAATATTAAACGACTACCAAATTCACATGACTACTAATAGCAAGACTTCTCCCATGTCCTCAGGAACAAACGTAACTACTCACAAAGCATATTCATGTTCATAATCAGAGGGGTATTAATATGCATAATGGATCTGAAAATATGATCTTCCACCAAATAAACCAACTAGCATCAACTACAAGGACTAAGCAACACTACTAGCAACCCACATGTACCAATCCGATTCTTTGGGACAAAGATTGGATACAAGAGATGAACTAGGGTTTGAGAGGAGATGGTGCTGGTGAAGATGTTGATGGAGATTAGCCCCCTCCTGATGAGAGGAGCGTTGGTGATGACGATGGCAATGATTTCCCCCTTCCGGAGGGAAGTTTCTCCGGCAGAACAGCTCTGTGGGAGCCCTAGATTGGTTCCGCCAAGGTTCCGCCTCGTGGCGGCGGAGTTTCTTCCCGAAAGCTTGCCTATGATTTTTTTTCTCGGACGAAAGACTTCATATAGCAGAAGATGGGCACCGGAGGGCCACCAGGGGGCCCACGAGGCAGGGGGCGCGCCCAGGGGGTAGGGCGTGCCTCACACCCTTGTGGCAAGGGTGTGGCCCCCCTCTAGTAGTTTCTTCGCTCAGTATTTTTTATTAATTCAAAAAATGACTTCCGTGAAGTTTCAGGACTTTTGGAGCTATGTAGAATAGGTCTCTAATATTTGCTCCTTTTCCAACCCAGAATTCCAGCTACCGGCATTCTCCCTCTTCATGTAAACCTTGTAAAATAAGAGAGAATAGGCATAAGTATTGTGACATAATGTGTAATAACAGCCAATAATGCAATAAATATCAATATAAAAGCATGATGCAAAATGGACATATCAACTCACCCAGGCTTAGACCTCGCTTGTCCTCAAGCAGCATCCGATAACGATAAATATGTCCACATGTTTAGAGGTAGAGGTGTCAATAAAATAAAATATAGATATGAGGGCATCATGATCATTCTTATAACAGCAACATATATATGTTTTGATATGATTTCTTATGCTCAAGTAATAATCTATTCACAATGTCAAGTATGAATCAGAAACTTCATTGAGAACCAACAAACTATAATCTCAGTCACTGAAGCAATTGCAATTTATCATAACATCAGAAAGAGTCTATATAAGAGCTTTTCAGCAAGTCCACATACTCAACTACTCCCTCCGTCCCGAAATACTTGTCGTAGAAATGGATGAAAATGAATGCATCTAGAATAAAAATACGTCTAGATACATCCATCTCTCCGACAAGTATTTTCGGACGAAGGGAGTATCATTTAGTCTTTCACAATTGCTAACACTCACGCAATACTTGTGGTTACGGAGTTTTAATCGGACACAAAGAAAGATAGGGGCTTATAGTTTCGCCTCCCAACCTTTTACCGCAAGGGTAATGTCAACAATAATATTTCATGCTAACTTACATCCAATTAGATATATGTATCAGGATCTTTCCAACACAAGGTGCTTACCAAAGGATAAAATGTAAAAGGGAAAGGTGAATATCACTACGACTCTTGCATAAGGGTAAGAGATAAAAGTAAAAGATAGGCCCTTCAAAGAGGGAAGCAGAGGTTGTCATGCGCTTTCATGGTTGGATGCACAAAATCTTAATGCAAAAGAACGTCAATTTATATTGCCACTTGTGATATGAATCTTTATTATGCAGTCTGTCGCTTTTATTTCTTTCAAATCACAAGATCGTGTAAAGCTTATTTCCTCCACTCTAATAAGTCATACACATTTAGGGAGCAATTTTTATTGCATGCACCGATGACAACTTACTTGAAGGATCTTACTCAATCCATAGGTAGATATGGTGGACTCTCATGGCAAAACTGGGTTTAAGGGAATTCAGAAGCACAAGTAGTATCTCTACTTGGTGCAAAGAATTTGGCTAGCATGAGGGGGAAAGGCAAGCTCAACATGTTGGATGATCCATGACAATATACTTTATTTCAGATATAAGAAAACATAACCCATTACGTTGTCTTCCTTGTCCAACATCAACTCTTTAGCATGTCATACTTTAATGAGTGCTCACAATCATAAAAGATGTCCAAGATAGTATATTTACATGTGAAACTTCTCTTTCTTCATTACTTCCTATTAATTGCAACGATGCCCAAAACTATGTTTGTCAACTCTCAACAACTTTTAATCATCATACTCTTTATATGTGAAGTCAATACTCCCCATAAGATCAATATGATCTCTTTATTTCTTTTTTATTCTTTCTCTTTTTCTTTTACTCACTCAAGATAATAGCAAGATAATCAAGCCCTTGACTCAACACTAATCTTTATTATATATAGCTCACGGACTTGATTACATATAGGGATCATAAATCAAAACTCAAAACTAAATCATACTAAAACTCTTCTACTAGATCAAGATATTACTAAAAGGATCAAACTAAGAAAAATGGTAAAGATAGGAGTGTGATGGTGATACGATACCGGGGCACCTCCCCCAAGATTGGTAGTTGCCAAGGGGAGTGCCCATACCAGATACTTAGTTTTCCTTTTTTGGAGGAGGTGATGATGGAGTTATTGATGATGACAGTTGTGTGGGTTGCCAAGGGGAGTGCCCATACTAGATACTTAGTTTTCCTTTTTTGGAGGAGGTGATGATGGAATTATTGATGATAACAGTTGTGTCTTTAACTTCTTCATACTGTAATTGAGAAGAGCAATTTTCTCCTTTAAATCATCAACCTCCGATTCCAGCTTCAAGATCTTGGCACATAAATCCTTTGCTTTTATGCCGAAAATGAGAAGGAATAGATCGGTTGTTAGATAGTTTAGCCCTCTTAGGGAGACTAGATTTCTTGAACTTCACGTGCATATCCCCAGGTTGAGGTAGAGGGACATCCTCCTCCTCCGAACTTTAATCATTGATCCTCATCAAATGAGCATCCTCCTCCTCATCCGTAGTTCGACCACAAGGAGATAGATCCCCATAGGTCTTTGGGTCAGCAATGAGGTGTGAGCCATAGCTCTCTCTGTCGAAATCCTGAGATGACATCTTGCTCCAAATCTGCTACAGAAATAGCTCGAAACAAAAACAGAGGATATTTGCGTGATACGGTGGTCAAAACCTTCGAGAGATTATATAATGAATTTTTACCGACCAAAAGAAGTATCGTGCAAGAAAACGGAGTCCGGAGAGCACACGAGGTGCCCACGTGGCAGGGGGCGTGCCCAGGGGGGTAGGGCGCGCCTCCCACCCTCGTGGAAGCCTTGTGTCCTTCCCGGACTGCTTCTTATTTTCCTATTTTCTTATATATTCCAAAACGGAGAAAAATTGCCATTAGAACTGTTTTGGAGTCGGTTTACTTACCATACCACATACCTATTCCTTTTCCGAGTCTAAAACATTCTCGAAAGTGTATCTTATGTATTCATCCGGGGTTATGGTTTCAATAATATTAGTTTTAACATTTATAGGATTACCTGAGATATAATGTTTGATTCTTTGACCGTTCACCACTTTCGGATTTGTGCCTTCGAAGTTATTAATTTTTATGGCACCAGAACGATAGACCTCCTCGATAACGTAAGGACCTTCCCATTTAGAGAGAAGTTTTCCTGCAAAAAATCTTAAACGAGAGTTGTATAGCAATACATAATCACCTACATTAAACTCACGCTTTTGTATCCTTTTGTCATGCCATCTTTTAACTTTTTCTTTACACAACTTGGCATTCTCATAGTCTTGGGTTCTCCATTCATCAAGTGAGCTAATATCAAATAACCTCTTCTCACCGGCAAGTTTGGAATCATAATTGAGCTCTTTAATGGCCCAATATGCCTTATGTTCTAATTTGAGAGGTAAGTGACATGATTTCCCATAAAACCATTTTATACGGAGACATACTCATAGGATTTTTATATGCAGTTCTATAGGCCCATAATGCATCATCAATTTTCTTGGACCAATTCTTTCTAGATCTATTAACAGTCTTTTGCAAATTAATTTGAGCTCTCTGTTACTCAATTCTACTTGACCACTAGACTGTGGGTGATATGGAGATGCAATTCTATGATTAACTTCATACTTAGCAAGCATTTTACGAAAGGCACCATGAATGAAATGTGAACCACCATCAGTCATTAAATATCTAGGGACTCCAAACCTCGAAAAAATAACTTCTTTAAGCATCTTAATAGAAGTGTTATGATCAGCACTACTAGTTGGAATAGCTTCTACCCACTTAGTAACGTAATCAACAGCAACTAAAATGTGTGTATACCCATTAGAGGAAGGAAAAGGTCCCATATAACCAAAGCCCCTAACATCGAATGGTTCAATAACGACTGAATAATTCATAGGCATTTCTTGACGTCTACTAATATTACCAATTCTTTGGCATTCATCACAAGATAAGACAAACTTACGGGCATCCTTGAAGAGAGTAGGCCAATAAAAACCAGATTTCAATACCTTATGTGTAGTTCTATCTCCAGCGTGGTGTCCTCCATGAGCCTCGGAGTGACACTTGCGTAGGATCTGTTCCTGTTCATGCTCAGGTACACAACGTCTAATAACACCATCTACTCCTCCTTTATAAAGGTGTGGGTCATCCCAGAAGTATTGTCTTAAATCATAGAAAAACTTTTTCTTTTGCTGGTATGTGAAACTAGGTGGTATAAATTTAGCAACAATGTAATTAGCATAATCAGCATACCATGGAGCAGTACGAGAAGCATTTATGACATTTAGTTGTTCATCAGGAAAGCTATCATCAATAGGTAGTGGGTCATCAAGAACATTCTCTAACCTAGACAAGTTGTCTGCAACGGGGTTCTTAGCTCCCTTTCTATCAATAATATGCAAATAAAATTCTTGTAGCAAGAGAACCCATCTAATAACTCTAGGTTTAGCATCTTTCTTTTCCATAAGATATTTAATAGCAGCATGATCAGTGTGAATAGTTACTTTAGAATCAACAATATAAGGTCTGAACTTATCACAAGCAAATACAACTGCTAAGAATTATTTTTCAGTAGTAGCATAATTTCTTTGGGCATTGTCTAGTGTTTTGCTAGCATATTGAATAACATTTAATTTCTTATCAACTCTTTGCCCTAGAACATCACCTACAGCATAATCACTAGCATTACACATAATTTCAAAGGGTAAATTCCAATCAGGTGGCTGAACAATAGGTGCAAAAATTAATGTTTTCTTAAGTATTTAAAATGCTTCTACACAATCATCATCAAAGACAAATGGTATATCTTTTTGTAATAGATTAGTTAGAGGCCGAGAAATTTTTGAGAAGTCCTTAATGAACCTCCTGTAAAAACCGGCGTGACCAAGGAAACTTCTTATACCTTTGATGTCCTTGGGACACGACATCTTTTCAATAGCATCAACTTTAGCTTTATCAACTTCAATACCTCTTTCAAAAAATTTATGCCCCAAGACAATACTCCTTAACCATAAGTTGGCATTTCTCCCAATTCAAGACAAGGTTAGTTTCTTCACATCTCTGCAAAACTCGATCAAGGTTGCTCAAGCAATCATCAAAAGAGGATCCATAAACGGAGAAATCGTCCATGAAAACCTCACAAATATTTTCACAAAAATCAGAGAATATAGCCATCATGCATCTTTGAAAAGTAGCAGGTGCATTACATAAACCAAAAGGCATACGTCTATAAGAAAAAGTACCGAAAGGGCAAGTAAAAGTGGTCTTTGCTTGATCATCAGCTGACACAGGTATTTGAGAGAAACCAGAGTAACCATCTAGAAAGAAAAAATGAGTATGTTTGGATAATCTTTCTAGCATTTGATCAATGAAAGGCAAAGGGTAATGATCCTTTTTAGTAGCTTTATTTAATTTGTGGAAATCAATTACCATCCTATAACCCGTAATAATTCTTTGTGGAATCAATTCATCTTTATCATTAGGAACGACAGTAATACATCCTTTCTTAGGAACACAATGTACAGGACTTACCCACTGACTATCAGCAATGGGATAAATTATACCTTCTTCAAGGAGCTTTAATATTTCCTTTGTTACCACTTCTTTCATCTTAGGATTTAACCTTCGTTGATGAACAATAACTGGTTTGGCGTCTTTGTCCAAATTTATTTTGTGTTGACATGGAGTGGAACTAATGCCCTTAAGATCATCAAGAGTATATCCAATAGCAGTGCGGTGCTTCTTCAGAGTTTTCAATAATTTCTCTTTTTCATGCTCTGAAAGGTTAGCACTAATAATAACAGGATATATCTTCTTTTCATCATGATAAGCATATTTAAGAGTATCGGGCAATGGTTTAAGCTCAAACACGGGATCACCCTTGGGTGGAGGGGGATCCCCTAGGATTTCAACAGGCAAGTTGTGTTCCAGAATAGGTCCTTGTTTAAAGAATACTTCATCTATTTCCCTTCTTTCATTCATAAACATATCATTTTCATGGTCTAGAAAATATTGTTCTAAAGGATCATTAGGAGGCACAGCAATAGAAGCAAGACCAATAATTTCATCTTTACTAGGCAATTCTTCATCACGGGGTTGTCTACGAAATTTAGAAAAAATAAACTCATGAGACATATCATCCAGACCAATAGTAAAAACATCCTTTTCGCAGTCCATCTTAGCATTAATAGTGTTCAAGAACGGTCTACCAAATATAATGGGACAAAAACTATCTTGTGGGGAACCAAGAACAAGAAAATCAGCAGGATATTTAACTTTCTCACACAAGGCTTCAACATCTCTAACAATCCCAATCGGTGAAATAGTATCTCTATTGGCAAGCTTAATTGTAATATCAATATCTTCTAACTCAGCAGGTGCAATATCATGCATAATTTCTTTGTATAAGGAAATAGGTATTGCACTAGCACTAGCACCAATATCACACAAGACATGATAACAATGATCTCCTATTTTAATAGAAATAACCATCATGCCTAGAACAGGTCTATGTTTATCTTTAGCACGAGGTTTAGCAATTCTAGCAGTCTCAAAACAGAAGTAAATAACATGCCCATCAATATAATCAGTCAAGAGATCTTTAACCATAGCAATAGTAGGTTCAACTTTAACTTGCTTAGGGGGTTTAAGTTCTAATATTACTCTTACGAACCACAGTTGAAGCTTTAGCATGATCCTTTATTCTAACAGGGAAAGGTGGTTTCTCAAGATAAGCAGTAGGAACTATAGGATCATTGTAAGTGATAGTCTTTTCTTCAAGTTTAATAGGTTCAAATACTTTTACTTCTATGGGAGGATGATATTTAAACCACTTCTCCTTAGGGAGATCAATATGAGAAGCAAAAGATTCACAAAAAGAAGCTACTATCTCAGAGTCAAGTCCATATTTAGTGCTAAATTCACGGAAAACATCGGCATCCGCAAAAGATTTAACACAATCAAACTTAGGTGTTATACCTGACTCCTTACCTTTGATTAGATCACAATCTTCAGAGTTGCATTTCATTCTTTCCAATAAATTCCATTTGAATTCAATAGTCTTCATCATAAAAGAACCAGTACAAGAAGTATCGAGCATGGAGCGATTGTTGTCAGAAAGCCGAGCATAAAAATTTTGAATAATCATTTCTCTTGGAAGCTCATGATTGGGGCATGAATATAACATTGACTTAAGCCTCCCCCAAGCTTAAGCGATGCTTTCTCCTTCGCGAGGCCAAAAATTATATATATAATTACGATCACAATGAACAAGATGCATAGGATAAAACTTCTGATGAAATTCCAATTTCAATTGCTTGTAGTCCCATGATCCCATATCATCACATAGCCTATACCATGTCAATGCATCTCCCTTAAAAGATAAAGGGAAGACCTTCTTCTTAATAACATCATCGGGCATACCTTCAAGCTTAAATAATCCACAAACTTCATCCACATAGATTAAGTGTAAATCGGGATGCAATGTTCCGTCTCCTGCAAAAGGTTTAGCTAGTAGTTTCTCTATCATACCCGAAGGAATTTCAAAGTAAACATTTTCAATAGGTTCAGTAGGTTGAGGAGCAACTCTTTTCTCTACTGGTCGGGGTGAAGATACCCCGAACAAGCCCCTCAATGGATTACTTTCCATAGTAACAAGTGACAGTAAATTTCAGCACACTATATAATTTTTTCCTTACCAAATTGCACCTACCAAAGGCGCTTCACTCCCCGGCAATGGCGCCAGAAAAGAGTCCTGGTGACCCACAAGTATAGGGGATCTATCGTAGTCCTTTCGATAAGAAATAGTGTCGAACCCAACAAGGAGTAGAAGGAAATGATAAGCGGTTTTCATCAAGGTATTCTCTGCAAGCACTGAAATTATCGGTAACAGATAGTTTTGTGATAAGGTAATTTGTAACGAGCAACAAGTAACAGAAGTAAATAAAGTGCAGCAAGGTGTCCCAATCCTTTTTGTAGCAAAGGAAAAGCCTGGACAAACTCTTATATAGAGAAAAGCGCTCCCGAGGACATATGGGAATTATCGTCAAGCTAGTTTTCATCACGTTCATATGATTCGCGTTCGGTACTTTGATAATTTGATATGTGGGTGGACCGGTGCTTGGGTGCTGTCCTTACTTGGAAAAGCATCCCACTTATGATTAACTCCTCTTGCAAGCATCTGCAACTACAAAAGAAGTATTAAGGTAAACCTAACCATAGCATGAAACATATGGATCCAAATCAGCCCCTTACGAAGCAACGCATAAACTAGGGTTTAAGCTTTTGTCACTCTAGCAACCCATCATCTACTTATTATTTCCCGATGCCTTCCTCTAGTCCCAAATAATGGTGAAGTGTCATGTAGTCGACGTTCACATGACACCACTAGAGGAGAGACAACATACATGTCATCAAAATATCGAACGAATACCAAATTCACATGACTATTAATAGCAAGACTTCTCCCATGTCCTCAGGAACAAACGTAACTACCCACAAAGCATATTCATGTTCATAATCAGAGGGGTATTAATATGCATAATGGATCTGAACATATGATCTTCCACCAAATAAACCAACTAGCATCAACTACAAGGAGTAATCAACACTACTAGCAACCCATAGGTACCAATCTGAGGCTTTGGGACAAAGATTGGATACAACAGACGAACTAGGGTTTGAGAGGAGATGGTGCTTCTGAAGATGTTGATGTAGATTGGCCCCCTCCCGATTAGAGGAGCGTTGGTGATGACGATGGCGATGGTTTCCCCCTCCCGGAAGGAAGTTTCCCCGGGGGAACAGCTCTCCCGGAGCCCTAGATTGGTTCCGCCTCGTGGCGGCGGAGTTTCTTCCCGAAAACATGATACCTAAATGTTATTGTGAATATGGTTAGTTCATAATCTTTGCTAAAAACATGAATGCTGGCTTTACATATTTACAACAACAAGAGCAGACATAGTTTGTAAAAGTTTTTCTTTATCACTTTCAGTTTATCAACTGAATTGCTTGAGGACAAGCAAAGGTTTAAGCATGGGGGAGTTGATACGTCTCCGTCGTATCTACTTTTCCAAACACTTTTGCCCTTGTTTTGGACTCTAACTTGCATGATTTGAACGGAACTAACCCGGACTGATGCTGTTTTCAGCAGACTTTCCATGGTGTTATGTATGTGCAGAAACAAAAGTTCTTGGAATGACCTGAAACTTCACGGAGCTTATTTTTGGAAAATATAAAAAATATTGGTGAAAGAATCAAGGCCAGGGGGGCCACACCCTGTCCACGAGGGTGGGAGGCGCGCCCCCTGCCTCATGGGCCCCATGGAGCTCCACCGACCTCAACTCCAACTCCATATATTCGTGTTTGGGGAGAAAAAAATCAGAGAGAGAGAGAGAGATTCATCGCGTTTTATGTTACGGAGCCGCCGCCAAGCCCTAAACTCTCTCGGGAGGGATGATTTGGAGTCCGTTCGGGGCTCCGGAGAGGGGAATCCGTCGCCATCGTCATCATCAACCTTCCTCCATCACCAATTTCATGATGCTCACCGCCGTGCGTGAGTAATTCCATCGTAGGCTTGCTGGACGGTGATGGGTTGGATGAGATTTATCATGTAATCGAGTTAGTTTTGTTAGGGTTTGATCCCTAGTATCCACTATGTTCTGAGATTGATGTTGCTATGACTTTGCTATGCTTAATGCTTGTCACTAGGGCCCGAGTGCCATGATTTCAGATCTGAACCTATTATGTTTTTATGAATATATGTGAGTTCTTGATCCTATCTTGCAAGTCTATAGTCACCTACTATGTGTTATGATCCGGCAACCCCGAAGTGACAATAATCGGGACCACTCTCGGTGATGACCGTAGTCTGAGGAGTTCATGTATTCACTATGTGTTAATGCTTTGGTCCGATACTCTATTAAAAGGAGGCCTTAATATCCCTTAGTTTCCAATAGGACCCTGCAGCCACGGGAGGGTAGGACAAAAGATGGCATGCAAGTTCTTTTCCATAAGCACGTATGACTATATTCGGAATACATGCCTACATTACATTGATGAATTGGAGCTAGTTCTGTGTCATCCTATGTTATAACTGTTGCATGAATAATCGCATCTGGCATAATTCACCATCACCGATCCAATGCCTATGAGCTTTTCACATATTGTTCTTCGCTTATTTACTTTTCCATGCCACTGTTACAATCACTACAAAACTATCACTATTACTTTTGCTACCGTTATTGTTACTTCCATACTACTTTGCTACTAAATACTTTGCTGCAGATATTAAGTTATCCAGGTGTGGTTGAATTGACAACTCAACTGCTAATACTTGAGAATATTCTTTGGCTCCCCTTGTGTCGAATAAATAAATTTGGGTTGAATACTCTACCCTCGAAAAATGTTGTGATTCCCTATACTTGTGGGTTATCAATATCTGTTTTTTTAAATTAAAACGTCCCTCCTTTGGTAACATATGTTCACCGCGGGATAATTAATTTAACATGCATCGTAGTTGCGGTGGATTTGCGGTGTGTGTGTGGGTGTGTGTGTCTGGGGGTGGCAGGTGGTTCGAAGTATACTACAAGTTTTGAGCCACCGTGTGGGTTGGCCGTTTTGTTAGGCTGTCCGGTGCCACATCAGAGTTGTGAATTCGTTATTTAAAACATTACACAACCCTTTCATGCATACATGTTTTGGCCACATGCAGTCGATGGTTGTCCTACACGACACTCGATACTCGCGTGTGACGCTTTCTGTGGGCCTACGAGGTCGTCGTCCATCATTTTGACGAACAACCGACAGTGAGGTTAATTTGACCAGCAAGGTAGAATCTTTTTTGTTTGTGTTTTGGTGGTATACAGTACGCGTCGAAGATGTGGGAGGGGACTAGCATATATACTATACGTACGCGTCCGTGAACAAGTACACCTCACTCAGCGTCGGGACTTTTCGGTTTCCGAGGCACGTGCCACATCAGAATTGTGAAATTGGCTATTCAAACATCACATAACACCTCTTTGGGCCACATGCATGCACGCGGTGGTTATCCTAGCTAGGACACTCACGTGTGACGCTTCCATCTATGGGCCCATGATGCCATCGTCGATGCATGCATGAATCACTTTGACCTACATCGGGAGAGATTAATTAATTTCACCATCGATGGGGATTCTTTTGGGTTGTACATATTACGGTAGGAGCATATAGTATGCGTCGAAGAGGGGGGAAGGGGACCATCATACGTAGTACGCTTCGTGAACCTCACTCTATGTGGGTGCATGGTTTACGGTTTTTGAGGCTTGTGGCACATCAAAGTTGTGCATTTTGGGTGTTCAACATATATATGTTTGGCCCACATGCAAAGCGATGGTGGTTGTCCTCTCGCACCCACTTAAGCGGTTATCAGCGATATTGATGCTTTCCATCTATGGGCCCGCTTGGTCCATCACTACTTTTTGCGTGACAACGAGAGAGGTTAATTTGACTTAGGTGGGGATTATTTTTTTGCTTGTAATACGGTGTGTATATATAGGTCATGCTCTGGGATAACATGCATGATACAGTTTGAGCACACACTCATGCATGTGTATGCATGAATCCCTCCCATCGAGTCGAAGTGGCTAGTACAACGACACGTCATGAACCGATCTCACTCCGTGTGGGGAGTGTACTATTTTCGATGCACGTGCCACATCAATGTTGTGAAATGGTATTCAAACATGCATGCATGGATCACCTTCATACATATGCATGTAGTGGTTGTCTTCGAATTGTACACTCCCTCGCGTGGTTATCGGCGACAAGCCTATATATTCGTGGGCCCGTGTGGACATCCATGATCACCTTGACCAACAACAAGATAGGTTACCATGGCGGATTCTTCATTTGGTTCATGTTATCGTAGTATAGGTCATGGTGAGATTCAGACCTAATTAAGACTGAGCGCATATACTATGCACGCATGCATGCATGAATCCCCTCGTTGGCTTGATGTGTGGTGTAACATGCATATGCATCATCAACCTAACCCTCACTCGGTGTGGGGATTTCTAGTTCGAAATCACGGTGCCACATCAAAGTTGTTCCATTGTGTACTAAAAAACACACCTCTCCGTACATATGTTTGGGCCACATGCATGCAGTGGTTGTCTTCGGGGACTAGCTACTTGCGTGATTATTGGCGAGCTAGCCCATCTCCGGGGTCGCATGGACGGCTATCACTTTGACCAACAACAAGAGAGAGGTTGTACGACCAAGGTGGGTTATTCTTGGTCTGTTTTACATCCATCTTGGTGAGATATGCCTCGCTGGCGTGCCGACTGAAAGTGTGTGTGGGGGGGGGGGGCTGCAACTTCGCACTTTGCTAGGTGAACCTCGATTGGGGGGGCGGGGCACGCATTCATATCTTAGGATTCCCTTTGGGCCGACACGAGGGGGGGCTGCTAGCTACTTCGCACTTTGCTAGGTGAACCTCGGTTGGGGGCGGCATGCATTCATAGCTTAGGATTCCCTTTGTGACGACACGAGGGAGGGCGGCTGCTAGCTACTTCGCACTTTGCTAGGTGAACCTCGGTTGGTGGGCATGCATTCATATCTTAGGATTCCCTTCGTGCCGACACGAGGGAGGGGGCTGCTAGCTACTTCGCACTTTGCTAGGTGAACCTCGGTTGGGGGAGGGAGGGGGCATGCATTCATAGATTAGGATTCTCTTCGTGCCGACACGAGGGGGGCTTCTAGCTACTTTGCACTTTGCTAGGTGAACCTCGGTTGGGGGGGGCATGCATTCATAGCTTAGAATTCCCTTCATGCCGACACGAGGGGGAGCTGCTAGCTACTTCACACTTTGCTAGGTGAACCTGTTTGGGGGTGAGGGGGCATGCATTCATAGCTTAGGATTCCCTTCGTGCCAACACGAGGGGGGGTGGGGGCAAGCAATATCATGCGCTTTGCGAGATAGGTGCCACATTGAAGTTGCGTTTGGTATTTGAAAGTCAAAGCACCCTTTTCATACATAAATTTGGTCCACATGCAAGTGTGTTTGTGTTCTGACCCTCTCCCGCATCATTTTTTGCCAAATTTATGAACATTAGACAAGTCAGATGATTCAAGAGACACGGTTCACTCAAACTAACCGTGTGCATTGGGCTCCACGAGGTTTCCCCTCTCAAAAATATCTACCCGCCTGCAGCTTTTTTCTGTTTGATAACACACGGTTATTGTGTTTCGACCGTCTCTGATGTTTCTTGTTCCCAATCCCGCCTGCACCCCACGAAAATATCTACCCACCTCGAGGGTTTTTCTGTTTCACAACACACGGTTGTTATCTCCGGACCATGTGCTATGCACCATCATCAAAATTTTCAATAGCCCCGACATTTCACTCCCGCGTAGTAAAATTTTCAGTACCCGCGTCATTTCCTCAAACACAACCCCCCGCATCCTCCCCTCCACACACACACACACACGCACACACTAAAACCTCCTCGGGCGTGCGTGCACACACACACACCCTCCCTCGCTCGAAACCCTAGCATGGTCCCCGCCGCCACCGCCGCACGGCCTCCATTGTCAACATCTGCCAGCTTGCCCGTGCAGCTTACCCACCGATCTCCATACCCAAGCCGCCCTGAGTTTCTTAGATGACGCCTGCCAAACACTCCCTTTCCCACAGATCCCCATCCCCATCCCCCACTCCAGAGCATCGCAGCCTAAGCCTGGTTACGCTTCCCGTGGAGCTCGAGGAGCGACTGGCCCAAAAGAGGTGTATCGTGGTCTCTTTGCCCGACGTCACCGAGGAAGCTGGCGACCATTACTGTCGGCAGGCAGTCAAGAAGCAGGCTAGAGTATGTGGGCATGTATCGGCCGTTGGCTACGACATCGAGGTCATCAACACCGACGGCCTAAGGCGGGCTATGTCACAGGTTAAGTGGCCCACCCCCAACCCCTCAGGTTCAACCGCCGTCGATCTCATCCATGGCCCCGCCGGTGATATCCTCTAGCTCGTTGTCAACAATTTGCCATCCTACATCACTGATGTCTACTACACAACCTTCTTATTGTAGACGTTGTTGGGCCTCCAAGTGCAGAGGTTTGTAGGACAGTAGCAAATTTCCCTCAAGTGGACGACCTAAGGTTTATCAATACGTGGGAGGCGTAGGATGAAGATGGTCTCTCTCAAGCAACCCTGCAACCAAATAACAAAGAGTCTCTTGTGTCCCCAACACACCCAATACAATGGTAAATTGTATAGGTGCACTAGTTCAGCGAAGAGATGGTGATATAAGTGCGATATGGATGGTAGATATAGGTTTTTGTAATCTGAAAATATAAAAACAGCAAGGTAACTAATGATAAAAGTGAGCGTAAACGGTATTGCAATGCTAGTAAACAAGGCCTAGGGTTCATACTTTAACTAGTGCAAGTTCTCTCAATAATAATAACATAGTTGAATCATATAACTATCCCTCAACATGCAACAAAGAGTCACTCCAAAGTCACTAATAGTGGAGAACAAACGAAGAGATTATGGTAGGGTACGAAACCACCTCAAAGTTATTCTTTCCAATCAATCCGTTGGGCTATTCCTATAAGTGTCACAAACAGCCCTAGAGTTTGTACTAGAATAACACCTTAAGACACAAATCAACCAAAACCCTAATGTCACCTAGATACTCCATTGTCACCTCAGGTATCCGTGGGTATGATTATACGATATGCATCACACAATCTCAGATTCATCTATTCAACCAACACATAGAACCTCAAAGAGTGCCCCAAAGTTTCTACCGGAGAATCAAGACAAAAACGTGTGCCCAACCCTATGCATAGGTTCATGGGCGGAACCCGCAAGTTGATCACCAAAACATACATCAAGTGAATCACATGATATCCCATTGTCACCACAGATACGCACGGCAAGACATACATCAAGTGTTCTCAAATCTTTAAAGACTCAATCCGATAAGATTACTTCAAAGGGAAAACTCAATCCATTACAAGAGAGTAGAGGGGGAGATGCAACATAAGATCCAACTATAATAGCAAAGCTCGCGATACATCAAGATCGTGCGAAATCAAGAACACGAGATAGAGAGAGATCAAACACATAGCTACTGGTACATACCCTCAGCCCCGAGGGTGAACTACTCCCTCCTCGTCATGGAGAGCGCCGGGATGATGAAGATGGCCATCGGTGAGGGTTCCCCCCTCCGGCAGGGTGCCGGAACAGGGTCCCGATTGACTTTTGGTGGCTACAGAGGCTTGCGGCGGTGGAACTCCCGATCTATTCTGTTCTACGGAAGTTTTAGGGTACGTGGGTATATATGGGTGAAGGAAGTACGTCGGTGGACCTCCGGGCTGTCCACAAGGCAGGGGGCGCGCCCTAGGGGGGTGGGAGCCCCCCCCCTTGTGGGCAGCCCGGGACTCCCCTTGGCGTGCACTCCAAGTTTTTCCGGTAGCTTTCCTTCCAAAATAACTTCTCCAGTTGATTTCATTCCGTTTCGACTCCGTTTGATATTCCTTTTCTTCGAAACACTGAAATAGGCAAAAAACAACAATTCTGGGCTGGGCCTCCTGTTAATAGGTTAGTCTCAAAAATAATATAAAAGTGGATAATAAAGCCCAATATTGTCCAAAACAGTAGATAATATAGCATGGAGCAATCAAAAATTATAGATACGTTGGAGACGTATCAGGCATCCCCAAGCTTAATTCCTGCTCGTCCTCAAGTTGGTAAATGATAAAAAAGAATTTTTGATGCGGAGTGCTACTTGGCATAATTTCAATGTAATTCTTCTTAATTGTGACATGAATATTCAGATCCGAAAGATTCAAGACAAAATTTCATATTGACATAAAAACAATAATACTTCAAGCATACTAACTAAGCAATCATGTCTTCTCAAAATAACATGGCCAAAGAGAGCTATCCCTACAAAATCATATAGTCTAGCTATGCTCTATCTTCATCACACAAAATATGTAAATCATGCACAACCCCGATGACAAGCCAAACAATTGTTTCATACTTTTGATGTTCTCAAACTTTTTCAATCTTCACGCAATACATGAGCGTGAGCCATGGATATAGCACTATATGTGGAATAGAATGGTGGTTGTGGAGAAGACAAAAAGGGAGAAGATAGTCTCACATCAACTAGGCGTATCAACGGGCTATGGAGATGCCCATCAATAGATATCAATGTGAGTGAGTAGGGATTGCCATGCAACAGATGCACTAGAGCTATAAGTATATGAAAGCTCAACAAAAGAAACTAAGTGGGTGTGCATCCAACTCGCTTGCTCACGAAGACCTAGGGCATTTTGAGGAAGCCCATCATTGGAATATACAAGCCAAGTTCTATAATGTAAAATTCCCACTAGTATATGAAAGTGACAACATAGGAGACTCTCTACCATGAAGCACAAGTGTGGTAAAAGGATAGTAGCATTGCCCCTTCTCTCTTTTTCTCTCATTTTTTTATATTTTTTTGTTTGGGCCTTTTTCTCTTCTTTTTTTGTTTTTTGGCCTCTCTTTTTTTCTTTTCTTTTTTTTTATTTTTTGTCCGGAGTCTCATCCCGACTTGTGGGGGAATCATAGTCTCCATCATCCTTTTCCTCACTTGGGACAATGCTCTAAAAATGATGATCATCACACTTTTATTTTCTTACAACTCAACAATTACAACTCGACACTTAGAACAAAATATGACTCTATGTGAATGCCTCCGGCGACGTACCGGGATATGCAATGAATCAAGAGTGACATGTATGAAAGAATTATGAACGGTGGCTTTGCCACTAATACGATGTCAACTACATGATCATGCTAAGCAATATGACAATGATGAAGCGTGTCATAATAAACGGAACGGTGGAAAGTTGCATGGCAATATATCTTGGAATGGCTATGCAAATTGCATGATAGGTAGGTATGGTGGCTGTTTTGAGGAAGGTATATGGTGGGTGTATGATACCGGTGAAAAGTGTGTGGTATTAAAGAGGCTAGCAATGGTGGAAGGATGAGAGTGCGTATAATCCATGGACTCAACATTAGTCATAAAGAACTCATATACTTATTCCAAAAATCTATTAGTTATCAAAATAAAGTACTACGCGCATGCTCCTAAGGGGATAGATTGGTAGGAAAAGACCATCACTCGTCCCCGACCCCCACTCATAAGGAAGACAATCAATAAATAAATCATGCTCGGACTTCATCACATGACGGTTCACCAAACGTGCATGCTACGGGAATCACAAACTTTAACACAAGTATTTCTCAAATTCACAACTACTCAACTAGCATGACTCTAATATCACCATCTTCATATCTCAAAACAATTATCAAACATCAAACTTTTCTTAGTATTCAACGCACTCAAAAGAAAGTTTTACAAATCTTGAATACCAAGCATATTAAGATTTTTTAAGCAAATTACCATGCTATTTAATACTCTCAAAATCATATAAGTAAAGCATGAGAGTTCAGATATTTCTTCAAAATAAAACCACCACCGTGCTCTAAAAGATATAAGTGAAGCACTAGAGCAAATGACAAACTACTCTGAAGGATATAAGTGAAGATCAATGAGTAGTCGAATAATTATGCAACTATGTGAAGACTCTCCCATTTAATAATTTCGGATCTTAGTATTTTATTCAAACAGAAAGCAAAACAAAATAAAGTGACATGACTCTCCAAGGAAAACACATATCATGTGGTGAATAAAAATATAGCTCCAAGTAAAGTTACCGATGAACGAAGACCAAAGAGGGGATGCCTTCCGAGGCATCCCCAAGCTTAGGCTCTTGGTTGTCCTTGAATATTACCTTGGGGTGCCTTGGGCATCCCCAATCTTAGGCTCTTGCCACTCCTTATTCCATAGTTCATTGAATCTTTACCCAAATCTTGAAAACTTCACAACACAAAACTTAACAGAAAACTCGTGAGCTCCGTTAGCGAAAGAAAACAAAACACCACTTCAAGGTACTGTAATGAACTCATTCTTTATTTATATTGGTTTAATATCTACTGTATTCCAACTTATCTATGGTTCATACCATCCGATACTACCCATAGATTCATCAAAATAAGCAAACAACACATAGAAAACAGAATCTGTCAAAAACAGAACAGTCTGTAGTAATCTATAACTAACGCAAACTTCTGGAACTCCAAAAATTCTAAAATAAATTGGTGGACCTGAGGAATTTTTCTAGTAATAATCTTCAAAAAGAATCAACTAAATAGCACTCTCCAGTAAAATGTTTTAGCTAATCTCGTGGGTGCTAAAGTTTCTGTTTTTTACAGCATGATCATAAAGACTTCACCCAAGTCTTACCAAAGGTTCTACTTGGCACAAACACTAATTAAAACATAAAACCACATCTAAACAGAATATAGATGGATTATTTATTACTAAACAGAACCAAAAGCAATAAACTAAAATAAAATTGGGTTGCCTCCCAACAAGCGCTAGCGTTTAACGCCCCTAGCTAGGCATGATAATTTCAATGATGCTCACATAAAAGATAAGAATTGAAACATAAAGGGAGCATCATGAAGAATATGACTAGCACATTTAAGTCTAACCCACTTCCTATGCATAGGGATTTTGTGAGCAAACAATTTATGGGAACAATAATCAACTAGCACAGGAAGGCAAAACAAGCATAACTTCAAAACTTTAAGCACATAGAGAGGAAACTTGATATTATCGCTATTCCTACGAGCATATATTCCTCCCTCATAATAATTTTCAGTAGAATCATGAATAAATTCAACAATATAACCAGCACCTAAAGCATTCTTTTCATGATCTACAAGCATAAAAAATTTACTACTCTCCACATAAGCAAAATTCTTCTCATTCGAAATAGTGGGAGTATCATAAGAGACTTGAATACTATAAATTGTTTCCACATTGAAAGAGTAATGTTCAGAAAAAGGGTAATCATAATCATGACAAGTTTTATAAATATAATCATCACTACTTTTTATAGCATAAGTTTTATCACAATAATCATCATAAGTAGCAACTTTTTTCTCATCATAATCAATTGAAACCTCTTCCAAGATAGTGGATACATCACTAAATAAAGTCATGACCTCTACAAATCCACTTTCATAAATATTATAAGATTCAACATCCTCCAAAATAGTGGGATCATTACTTCCTAAAGTCGACACTCTTCCAAACCCACTTTCATCAATATAATCATCATAGGTAAAAGGCATGCTATCATCATTATAAATTTGCATATCAAAACATGCGAGACTAAAAATATCATCTTCATTAAACATAGCATCCCCAAGCTTGGGACTTTTCATATTATAAGCATAATCACTCATCATTAATAGTATGGATAGCACCAATAGTATAGCAAACATTATTATCATATTCTTCCAAGCAAGTGCCAAAAAGATGTTCAAGATCAGAAGAAGTATCATTGTCTTCCCAATCATAATCCTCAGAACAAGCAATAGGCATAATGAGATCATCATTAATACTATGGATATTCAAGGATTTCATACTAACAACATTACAATCATGCTCATCATTCAAAGATTTAGTGCCAAACATTTTAATGCATTCTTCTTCTAACACTTTGGCATAATTTTCTTTTCCATCATACTCACGAAAGATATTAAAAATATGAAGCATAAGTGGTAAACTCAATTCCATTTTTTGTACTTTTATTTTATAAACTAAACTAGTGCTAAAAGAAGAAACAAAAAGATTTGATTGCAAGATCTAAAGATATACCTTCAAGCACTCAACTCCCCGGCGACGGCGCCAGAAAAGAGCTTAGTTGACGGGGTGTGAGTGCCGCTTACCTAGCCTCCCCGGCAACGGCGCCGAAAAAGAGCTTGATGTCTACTACACAACCTTCTTCTTGTAGACGTTGTTGGGCCTCCAAGTGCAGAGGTTTGTAGGACAGTAGCAAATTTCCCTCAAGTGGATGACCTAAGGTTTATCAATCTGTGGGAGGCGTAGGATGAAGATGGTCTCTCTCAAGCAACCCTGCAACCAAATAACAAAGAGTCCCTTGTGTCCCCAACACACCCAATACAATGGCAAATTTTATAGGTGCACTAGTTTGGCGAAGAGATGGTGATACAAGTGCGATATGGATGGTAGATATAGGTTTTTGTAATCTGAAAATATAAAAACAGCAAGGTATAAAGTGAGCGTAAACGGTATTGCAATGCTAGTAAACAAGGCCTAGGGTTCATACTTTCAGTAGTGCAAGTTATCTCAATAAATAAGAACATAGTTGAATCATATAACTATCCCTCAACATGCAACAAAGAGTCACTCCAAAGTCACTAATAGCGAATAACAAACGAAGTGATTATGGTAGGGTACGAAACCACCTCAAAGTTATTCGTTCCAATCAATTCGTTGGGCTATTCCTATAAGTGTCACAAACAGCCCTAGAGTTCGTACTAGAATAACACCTTAAGACACAAATCAACCAAAACCCTAATGTCACCTAGATACTCCATTGTCACCTCAAGTATCTGTGGGTATGATTATACGATATGCATCACACAATCTCAGATTCATCTATTCAACCAACACATAGAACCTCAAAGAGTGCCCCAAAGTTTCTACCGGAGAATCAAGATGAAAATGTGTGCCAACCCCTATGCATAGGTTCATGGGCGGAACCCGCAAGTTGATCACCAAAACATACATCAAGTGAATCACGTGATATCCCATTGTCACCACAGATACGCACGGCAAGACATACATCAAGTGTTCTCAAATCATTAAAGACTCAATCCGATAAGATTACTTCAAAGGGAAAACTCAATCCATTACAAGAGAGTAGAGGGGGAGAAGCAACATAAGATCCAACTATAATAGCAAAGCTCGTGATACATCAAGATCGTGCCAAATCAAGAACACGAGAGAGAGAGATCAAACACATAGCTATTGGTACATACCCTCAGCCCCGAGGGTGAACTACTCCCTCCTCGTCATGGAGAGCACTGGGATGATGAAGATGGCCACCGGTGAGGGTTCCCCCCTCCGGCAGGGTGCCGAAACAGGGTCCCGATTTACCTTTGGTGGCTATAGAGGCTTGCGGCGGCGGAACTCTCGATCTATTCTGTTCTACGGAAGTTTTAGGGTACGTGGGTATATATGGGTGAAGGAAGTATGTCGGTGGACCTTCGGGCTGTCCACGAGGCAGGGGGCGCGCCGTAGGGGGGTCGGCGCGCCCCCCACCCTCGTGGGCAGGCCGGGACTCCCCTGGCATGCACTCCAAGTTTTTCCAGTAGCTTTTCTTCCAAAAATAACTTCTCCAGTTGATTTCATTCCGTTTCAACTCCGTTTGATATTCCTTTTCTTTGAAACACTGAAATAGGCAAAAAAACAGCAATTCTGGGCTGGGCCTCCGGTTAATAGGTTAGTCCCAAAAATAATATAAAAGTGGATAATAAGGACCAATATTGTCCAAAACTATAGATAATATAGCATGGAGAAATCAAAAATTATAGATACGTTGGAGACGTATCAATCGCATGGATAATATACCCTCATGTTTAGATATACTTTAGGGCTATTTGAGCCCGAACTAGCTCAAACTAACGGTAACCCATGGATACAACAGCAGTTAATCAATGAATAATTCGTAAGAATGCAATAAACTCCTTCCGTCCCATAATATAAGATGTTAATTCATCTAATATGTGAGTATATTCGATGTTATAAGATATTATAAAAGAGTGTTGTACTACATCATTGTGCAATTGCTGTTTAGCTTCTAATATTAACTTGGTGCTTTTAGGTACATATGTCATTGGTAAAGATCCGCGCTTCGACCCTTTCTGCGTATGGGGCAATGAGATATCGATGAACTAGCATCAAGTGAGGAAGCTGATAAAGATTGTTAGTAAAATGGGTCCAAAGATGGTAATTAAACTATTTGTTTACACTTTATCCAAGACAACAGCAAACTACAGGATGATAAGTAAGAACTCTGTAGCCTTGTTTTTACTGCCCATAATGAGTTGTGTTAGATGACAATGTCTGAATCTTTTTTCCTTTTGCAGTGGTTGCCAAAGCAGTTTACTCAAAATTACCTCCCAAACAACATGATTGGTGGGCATGCAAAGTTTAAAGTATTTCTACCAGAACACGATGATTATCTAGATGTTTTCATGAAGACCGTGAAGGATGGGCGGTCGTCCATCAAAAGGGGTTGGTCTAGAGTCGTGTGTGCCTTCTGCATGGAGGAGGGCACGGTATGGGTGACAACCCACAACTATAGGGGATCGCAACAGTTTTCGAGGGTAAAGTATTTAATCCAAATTTATAGCTTCGACACAAGGGGAGCCAAAGAATATTTGAAGGTATTAGCAGCTGAGTTGCCAATTCAACCACACCTGGATATTAATTATCTGCAGCAAAGTGATCAGTAGCAAAGTAGTTTGATAGTTTTGATAGCAGTGACAGCAGCAACGATAACAGTAACAGTGATAGCAGTAGTTTGTAGCAGGTGTAATAGTGATGATAGCAGTAGTAACTTAGCAGAAACAATATAGGATAAATTCGTAGGCATTGGATCCGTGACTTGGGGATGATATTCATCATGTGACTGTTATAATCTAGGGCGATACGGCACTAGCTCCAGTTCATCGATATAATGTAGGATGCATTCCGTAAATAGTCATACATGCTTTATTAAAAGAACTTGCATGACATCTTTTGTCCTACCCTCCCATGGAAGCGGGGTCCATATTGGAAACTAGGGATATTAAGGCCTCCTTTTAATACAGAACCGGAACAAAGCATTAACACATAGTGAATACAAGAACTCATCAAACTACGGACATCACCGAGAGTGGGTTCGGTTGTTGTCACTCCAGGGTTGTCAGATCATAACCGTAGTAGGTGACTATAAATTGCAAGATCGGATCTAAAACATGGATATAATGATGAATTCATAAACGGTTCAGATCTGTGTTCATTGCACCCGGGCCCAGAGTGACAAGCATTAATCATAGCAAAGTCATAGCAACATCAATCTAAGAACATGATGGATACTAGGGATCGATCCCTAACAAAACTAACTCGATTACATGATGAATCTCATCCAACTCCTCACCGATCAGTGAGCCTACGAAGGAATTACTCACTCCCGGTGGGGAGCATCATGGAATTGGTGATGGAGAAGGGTTGGTGATGAGGAAGAATGAAGAGCCCCCTCTTCGGAGCCCCAAACGGACTCCAGATCTGCCCTCCCGACGAAGAACAGGGCCTGGCGGCGGCTCCATCTCGTGGATCGCAATAACTCTTTCTCCCTGATTTTTTCTGGAAATATGTGATTTAATAGTATTAGGGGGGTCGTCAGCGGGGCCAGCAGGTGGGTACAATCCACCTGGGCGCGCCAGGAGAGGGGGCGCGCCCTGGTGGGTTGTGCCCACCCAAGGGCCCCTCTCTGATGGGTCTTAGCTCAAGAAATTCTTATTATTGGTATAAAAATCCTCGCAAGGTTTCGTTCCATTCCAAGAACTTCCATTTCTACACAAAAACAACACCATGGTAGTTCTGCTGAAAACAGCGTCAGTCCGGGGTTAGTTTCATCCAAATCATGCAAATTAGAGTCCAAAACAAGAGGAAAAGCGTGAGAAAAAGTAGATACATTGGAGACGTATCAACTCCCCCAAGCTTAAACCTTTGCTTGTCCTCAAGCGATTCAGTTGATAAACTGAAAGTGAGAAAGAAAAACTTTTACGAACTCATTTTCTCTTGTTTGCACAAATAAGCTTAAACAGCACCCAGGTTTTCAGCCAACATTATAACTAACCATGTCAACAATAACTCTTAAAGATTATAATTCATATCAATGACATAATCAACTAGCGAGCAATAATAACATATCTCAAATAGCAACATGTCGTCAAAACAACCATGAAATAATATGACAATAGTGGTATCTCGCTAGCCCTTTCTGATTCCCGTAAAACATAAATGCAGAGCACCTCCAAAGTTCAAGTAGCGAATAAAGATTGTAATTCATGGTAGAAAATATCCAGTCATGATGCACCCAACATTAGCTACACACAATGCATAAAGCATGACAGTTGTGCTCTACTCAGTTTCTAGCGCTTGTTTTTAGAAGGTGGTGATAAAACATAAAAGTAAATAGATAGTCCCTTCGCAGAGGGAAGCAATGATTTGCAGAGGTGTCAGGGCTCAATTTTTAAAACAAAGATAAATGATATTTTGAGACATGCACCCTTCTCATTCACTTCACAACCATCAGTTATCAACATCTTCCATGCTAAGCACGCTAGTGGCGGTTCCCAAGCGATAAAATTAAAGGTTTACTCCCCCTCCACCAACAATCACATTCCACGGCTAGTCCGAAACAACGTGTGCCGTCCAAACCAACAATAGTCCCAGGGAGCTTTGTTTAATTATTTGCATTTTTTAGTTCGGGACTGGGAATCCCTATTACGGCCCATTTCCTTGTGCGATGACGAGTGAATAAACACTCGACCTGAGGATAACCCGCTTAGCATGGAAGATATCGACCACCTCCTGTCGTTCCATGAATGATCCAGGCACACAAAACGGATAATTTTTTAGAAGTTTTTAGAGGTGCACATGCAAATTTACTTAGGACGGAAGGGTAATACCGTATATAGGTAGGTATGGTGGACTCATCTGGAATAACTTTGGGTTCAAGGTTTTTGATGTACAAGCAAAATTCCCACTTAGTACAGGCGAATGCTATCAATTAAGATTGAGAAGCGGCCAGCTAGAGAGCAACAACGATGATAACCATGCATTATGCGTAAGTAACATTGGACACTAGCATGAGTAGGATATGAACACCATGAACATAAGTATTTATAGAGGCTGTGTTGGTTTTGATTCAAGTACATGCATGAACATCTACCAAGTCAAGCCACTCGAACATTCAGAGGAGGATACCTTATGATCATACTACATCACAATCATCTCAATGCTACGTTGATATCCAAGATGTCGACGTTCTGGGAACGGGGGTCCCCAGACTTGCCTGCCTGCGGCCCACAGCGTGGCTGTGCTACCAGGCCTGTACGGCCCATCTTCATCAACAAGGCATTCAAGACCCTCCCGAGGGGCCAAGCCTCACGAGGCGGACGATACAAGACCTCCTCAGGAGCGGCCTCGCCAGGCAGGCTCACAAGGGGCAGAGAGATCAAGGCAAGGCGAACCTCGCGAGGTTCTCGTGACGTGAGCCATGACGATCGAGACCAGGCAGGCACCAGGCAGGCGCCAGCGCGCGCAGCATCCTTGTTTCCTCTTTGGTGCTAAGGAGGCAAGCACAGACGCGGAGTACCGAGGCATCAAGCAAAGGTTTCCATATCGGTGCAACGAGACCAAGACCAGCAGGACAGCAAGACAGAGGTCACCATGGAGCCCAAGGCGGCGTCACCACCAGAGCGTCTTGCAGGCGAACACTACGTTTGTCAGGATAAGCTGTACTAGTTGTCCCCTTTCAAATTGGTCGTTGTTGGCTGCCTTCCCGCTCAATATTTGGGGAGAGGAACAGGGCAAGCTAGCCTAAGCTGATCGAATCCTCACACACACAAGTTCGCCACGCACAAGAATATCTCAACCTCAGGAGGATGTTCTTCCCCTTGTACTGTTCATCATCAGCCCAAGAGGCAATCCACCACCACCAAATTGGAGTATGGTATTACACCATAACGGTGGCCCAAACCAGTATAAATTTTGTGTCCCTTGTGTTATGAGTTTGTCAGGTTTGTCGGCGTTCTGGGAACGGGGGTCCCCAGACTTGCCTGCCTGCGGCCTACGGCGTGGCTCAAAGGGGGCCCAGCACGGCCCATCTTCATCAACACAAGCCCCAAGACCCTCGTGAGGGGCCAAGCCTCGCGGGGCGGATGACGCGGTGCTTCCTCAGGCGCGGCCTCATCAGGCTGGCTCATGAGGAGGCGGAAAGATCAAGGCAGGGTACCTCACGAGGTGCCCATGACGCAAGCCATGACGACCAAGGGCGCCAGGCGGGCGCCAGCCCGCGCAGTGTCCTCCTTTCCTCTTTGGTGCAAAGGGGGCAAGCGCAGGCGAGAGTATCAAGCAAAGGTATCCATTTCGGTGCAACGAGACCAAGACCAGTCCAACGGTGGGAAGGTGGTCATCGTGGAGCCCAGAACGGCGTCACCACAGGGCCTTTGGCAGGCGAGGACCAACTTTAGTCAGGATAAGTGTACTGGATGTTCCCCTTCAAATTGGCCAATTGTTGGCGCCGTTCCCGCTCAATATTTGGGAAGAGGCCCAGGGCCCTTGCCTATAAATAGGACTAGCCACCCCCAGGGCATCGGGTATCTGGTACCCGGAATCCGAGCAAGCAGAGGGCAAGAGAGAGAGAGAGAAGGGCGGTTGAACTCCTCCTAGCAGTTCATCCCCCTCGCCAAGAACAGACCCTCGCGAGGCTATTCTTCCCCGTATTGTTCACCATCATTAGCCCAAGAGGCAATCCACCCACCACAAACTAGAGTACGGTATTACACCACAATGGTGGCCCGAACTAGTATAAACTCTATGTCTTTTGTGTCGTTCTTTCAGTATCTAGATCCTTGCGAGACGGAGAGGTAGAGGGCAGAACCTCCGCGCGCACCCCAGAGATCGAACCTCAAGGGTCTGCCGGAACCCGAAATCCGACATTTGGCGCGCCAGGTAGGGGTGCGCCGGAATTTGTCTTCCACCGCTTCGTTCTCCTCCAACCGTCGCGTCCATGTCCGATGCTCGTCGAGCCCGCGTCGCCTAGGCGGCCCCCGTCGGTGGACGTCCTCGTCGTTCCCCGTCGCCCGCCACCAACGCCGCCACCGGCCTGGCGGGGAACGAGCATCAAGCGCCATCCCAGCATCTGTCTGTGCGGCGAGTTAACCGCACTGCTACAGCAACACCCCCGGTCGTCGCGGCCCTCCTGGGCGGCTCGCAGGCGCCGCTCACAAGTCGCCACGTCAAGCCGTTTGTCCGCCGGGTCGGTGCCGTTTCCGCACGGCAGGGGGCTCCCACGGACCAGGTGGCGCGCGAGGACAGTCTGGCCTTCAGCTCGGAGGACCACCCCACCAACGTAGCTGGCTCGGGCGCGCTCCCCATGTTGTGCACCCCCACCATCTGCCAGGTGGCTGTCACCAGAACCCTCGCCGACGGCGGCGCCGGCCTCAGCGTGCCTTAGGTCGAGACCTTCAACCTCCTCCGCATACCCCTGGAGCGGTTGCAACCCAGTCGGTCTTTCTTGGGCGTCGGGGGCGGGTCATCCCGCTCCTTGGGACAGATCTGGCTCCCAGTAACCTTCGGCACCTACGACAACTTCCGCACGGGAATGGTCGACTTTGACATCGCCCCCATCGGCCTTGCTTACAACGCCATCCTCGGCTACCCGGCGCTGGCCCAGTTCATGGCCGCCACGCACCCGCCGTATAACCTCATGAAGATGCCCGGGAGCAGCGGTGTCCTCACCATGCCTGGGGACACCGAGGATGCCCTGCGGGTACTCAAGCTCTCCTACAAGACAGCGGCCTCGGCACAGCCAGCCGACGCGGGGACCCCCGAACCCAAGGGGGTTGCGCCGGCCAAGAAGAGGCAGTTGTTCACCCAGGACAAGGCAGAAACCAAGCAGATACCTGTCGATGAAGACGGGTCCTCCAGTGCCACTTTCACCATAGGCGCCAACCTCGAGCCTGACCAAGAGGAAGCTCTGATCAAGTTCCTACGCGCAAATAGGAAGGTGTTCACTTGGGAGCCTGATCAGTTGGTAGGGATCCCCCGGAGCGTCATCGAGCATCACCTCAACGTGTGCCCGAACGTGCGCCCTGTGAAGCAGAAAGCCAGGCGGCAGTCCGCAGAGAAGCAAGCCTTCATCGTCCAAGAAACCCACAAGTTGGAGGCCACTGGGGTCATTCGCGAGGTCGATACCCGGATTGGTTGGCCAACCCTGTCGTTGTTCCCAAGAAGGGGGGAAAGGAACGCATGTGTGTCGACTTCACCAACGTCAACAAGGCATGACCGCAAGATCCGTTCCCGCTCCCCCGCATCGATCAGATCATCGACTCCACCACATAGTGTGACCTACTCTGCTTCCTGGACGCCTTCTCTGGGTACCACCAGATCAAGATGGCGGTAGAAGACCTCGAGAAGACCGCCTTCTTAACCCCATGCGGAGTATACTGCTATACATGCATGCCATTTGGGCTGCGTAACGCAGGGGAGGCCTTTCAGCGGCTGATGCACATCACCTTGGGCCCGCAGCTCGGGAAGAATGTCGAAGCTTACGTTGACGACATTGTGGTGAAATATCGGGAGGCCAAGACCCTGATACAAGACCTGGAGGAGACCTTCGCGAGCCTCGGCGCAGTGAACCTGCGGCTCAACCCAGAGAAGTGTGTGTTCGGAGTCCCCTCAGGCATGCTCTAGGGCTTTCTCGTGTCCCATTGGGGCATCGAGGCTAACCCGGAGAAAGTCAAGGCGGTCGAGGACATGAGCCCGCCGAAAACCCTCAGAGAAATGCAGAAGCTCACCGGACGCGTGACCGCGCTAGGGCGCTTCATCTCCAAACTGGGGGAGCGAGCACTGCCTTTCTTCCAGCTAATGAAGAAGAAGGGGCCTTTTGAATGGACTGAAGAGGCAGATAAGGCGTTTCAAGATCTCAAAAGGTACCTAACCAATCCCCCAGTCATGGTGGCTCCGCGCCCTCGAGAGCCCCTGCTGCTCTACCTCGCCGCCACTCCCTACTCTGCCAGCGCAGCCCTGGTGGCGGTTAGGGAAGAGCGCCAAATCAGAGCCACATCAGCAGCCCGAGACAAGGCAAGGCAGGAACAAGGAAGGCCCACGGGAGACGAAACTACGGCTGAGGGGGATTAGCCGTCGAAGAATGCACCAGAAGCAGGAGAGGCCACTCACCCGGACGGACAACCTCCCGAGGCCACATCACCTTGCAAAGCGCCCTTGCCTCCGGAGGGTGCTGCGAACACTGATGCTCTCGGCCTTGTTGAGCACCCAGTTTACTTTGTCAGCACGGTGTTGCAGGACGCGAGGGCACGGTACCCCATGCCCCAGAAGCTCCTCCTCGCACTACTGATGGCCTCGCGCAAGCTGCGTCACTACTTCCAAGGGCATCCCATCAAGGTCGTCTCGTTGTACCCCTTGGAGAGAGTGCTCAAGAGCCCTAACTCAGCTGGACGGGTCGCCGAGTGGAACATAGAACTGCAGGCGTTCCAGCTCGAGTTTAGCACGACCAGGGTCATCAAAGGAGCAGCGTTAGCAGATTCGTGGCAGAATGGACGGAGGCACCCGGCCTCGAGAACAACGAGGATCGGTCCCTCTCCCCAGGGAGTGAGGCACCGGAAGGCTGGGTCGTGTACTTCGATGGGGAGTTCTCCAGGCACGGCGCCGGGGCAGGTGCGGTGCTGATATCGCCCACTCAGGACAAGCTCTACTACGCCGTACCGCTCTGTTTCCAGCAAGGCGAAAAGGTCTCGAACAACATACCGGAATATGAGGGTCTGATAGCGGGGTTGAAGGCAGCAGCAGCCTTGGGGGTGAAGCGCCTCACCGTGAAGGGTGATTCGCAGCTCCTTGTCAACTTCTCCAACAAGGTGTACGAACCAACGGATGAGCACATGGAGGCCTATCTAGCGGAGGTCCGCAGGATGGAGAAGCAGTTCTGGGGGCTGGAATTGAAGCATGTGCCCCGTGGCACCAATCAGGAAGCCGATGACATTGCCAGACGGGCGTCCAGGCGATTGCCTCAGGAGCCTGGCGTCTTTGAAGAACGGCTCTTCAAGCCCTCAGGCCAGCCGTCGTTGTCAAACACTGCCCAGCCTCGGGAGGAACTCCCCCAGCCACCTGCCTCAGCAGCCCCGGCCTGCGGCCCTGCCTCAGGGGCATGCCTGCTCCTGACTATGGAACCTCAGGAGGAATGCTGGATCACGGAACTCCGGAGTAATATAATGCAGGGGGCCCTGCCAAAGCAGGAGGAAGAAGCGGAGCGTGTGGCGCGGCAAGCCACGGCATACTGCATCAGGGATGGAGAGCTCTACCGGAAGCGGCCAAACAACATATCCCTGCGCTGTATTTCACGGGAGCAAGGGAAGGAACTGTTGGAGGACATACACGGCGGGGACTGTGGGCATCACTCGTCATCACGGACCCTCGTCGGCAAAGCATTCCGCAGCGGGTTCTATTGGCCCACCGCACTCAACGACGCTGTCGAGCTGGTGAAGGCTTGTGAGGCTTGCCAATTTCACGCCAAACAGATCCATCAACCGGCAGGAGGCTTGCAGACTATACCCCTTTCATGGCCATTTGCAGTATGGGGGCTGGACATTCTGGGCCCGTTCCCTCGGGCGCCAGGGGGCTACTGCTACCTCTACGTCGCCATTGAAAAATTCACCAAGTGGGCAGAAGTGGAGGTTGTCCGCACCATCCCCGCGGGTTCCGCGGTCAGGTTCATCAGGGGCATCGTGAGCCGGTTCGGGGCGCCGAACTGCATCATCACAGACAACGGTTCGCAGTTCACCGGTAACCTCTTCAAAACATACTGTGCTAACCTTGGAACGCAGATATGCTACGCTTCGGTGGTGCACCCGCGGAGCAACGGCCAGGCCGAACGAGCTAATGCGGAGGTCCTGAGGGGCCTCAAGACAAGGACGTTCAAGAAGAAGCTGGAGGCCTGCGGCAGAGGTTGGTACGACGAGCTCCAGTCCGTGTTATGGTCCATCCGCACGACCACGACCAAGCCAACCGGGGAGACCCTGTTCATCCTAGTCTACGGAGCCGAAGCAGTCCTCCCTCACGAGGCCAGACATCCTTCCACGCGGGTCCTAGCGTTCGATGAGGCGCAACAGGACGCCATGCGGGGGATGGACCTCGTGCTGGGGGAGGAACGCCGCCGAGAAGCCGCACTGCGAGCGACGAGGTATCAGCAGGCACTGCGACGATATCACTGCCGCCGCATCCGCCCCAGGACCCTCGAGGTAGGAGACCTCATGCTCAGACGGGTTCTCTCCAGGGAAGGGCTGCACAAGCTCTCTCCCATGTGGGAGGGCCCGTTCAAGGTTGTTCATGTTTCCAGGCCAGGCTCCGTGCGCTTGGAGACTCAGGAAGGGGAGCCGATCCAGAACGCGTGGAACATCCAACACCTCCGGAGGTTCTACCTATAAAAGGCCCTGAGCCTGAGAAGAAGGCGAATGCCTGTGAAGACCAATCCTTTTTGGAAAAGGCCCGGAGCCTATGAAGAAGGCGAACGCGTGTGAAGATTAATCCTCTTTGGAAAAGGCCCGGAGCCTGTGAAGAAGGTGAACGCCTGTGAAGACCAATCCTTTTTGGAAAAGGCCAGGAGCCTGTGAAGAAGGCGAACGCCTGTGATGACCAATCCTTTTTGGAAAAGGCCCGGAGCGTGTGAAGAAGGCGAACGCCTGTGAAGACCAACCCTTTATTGGAAAAGGCCCGGAGCCTGTGAAGAAGGCGAACGCCTATGAAGATCAACCCCTTTTGGAAAAGGCCCAGAGCCTGTGAGGAAGGCAAGAGCCTGTGAAGCTCGTTACCCCAAGAAGAAAGGCCCGAAGCCTATGAAGAAGGCCAATGCCTGTGAAGCTCGCCGCCCGTGACACTCTCACGTAACAATGAGTGGGGCTGTACACGCCCCGGAGTCTCAGGAGCGCCGGCCTCAGGCCCTGGGGCTCCCTCCCACGCCCAGTGGCACCACTTAGCTCCGCGCTGGTGAGAAGACGTCGAAGACTAGACTAGGTGCCGGATGCGGCTTTTCATTTGCTTTCCGCAGTTGGTTCGCTTTGTTCGCAGTTGAAGTTTTATTGAAATTATTGCCGTCATTGGTTTACATTTCGTTGATTTTTACTCCCCCGTTTTGATTCCTCTTGCAATAAGTCTCGCGAGGGGGAGCAGTCGAACGCCCTCGCGAGGGTTCCTGTTCTACTCGTTCTAAGATTTCACGACCCGGGTCCATTACGGGAGCACCCCTCCGGTCCGTGCCCCTCGGGCACCGCGACACACACACACAGGGCCTGGGTCGGTCGCCCCCCATGGCTGGGGCCGGGAACTATTTACGTGCAGACACACAGCTGAAAAGCACGAAAGCTAAATCAAGGTAGTTGTTAACAGCAATAACTTCCAACACGCCCCCACAGGGCTCCATGTAGCTGTTCTCTTTTACGCAGGAAACAAAAGGAAAAGAAAGGACGAGCCCGGCGCGGCTCGCCTCGCTCCGCCCAGCCGAGGCGACCCGGGATGCCTCCAGGGCTCAGGCAGACTCCCTCTCGCACTTCACCGGAGCGCGGCGACAGGCGGACGAATTGCCACCCCCCAAGCAAGCACGACGGCGTGGGGGCTGGCTGCGGCCACCGCTGGAGGAGTCTCCTGAAGAAGAGTTGGTGGAGCTTGGGAAGCATCGAGCGCCGCCATCCGAGCGGGCCCTGTCTCCTCCATCGTCGTCCGGGCGAGGCCCGTGGCCGCGGTCGTCGCCCTCGGGGCAGCATCCAGCGCGGCGACCATCTTCCCCAAACACCCTCACATAGAGGGTGCCGTCGCCGTCGAACTTGAAGTGTAGGGTGCACCGCTGACTCAGGCCGCGCGCGCGGGCAAACGTTTGCCAGCCACGCGTCAGGGCCCCGTTTCCAGAAGGGGAGACCTCAAGCGAAACCCAGGAGGCCCTGCTACAACAACCGTCAGCCTGGAGCCAGAAGCCGCACCAGGCGCTGGCCGGCAGCTCGCCGATGAAGAAGCAAGGGAGCTGGAGCCAGGTGTTGGTCGGGTCCGCCGACCACACGACGAACTCCGGCAGCACCTCCGCCGAGCGAAAGCGCGGCCTGGGGGGCCGCGCAGTCACGGCCTGCCTCTCCTTGGCAGCCGAGCGCTCACCACCATGCGGGGGAACCACCCCTGTGGCCACGGGAAGCCGCAACGGGGACCGCGGGATGCTTGCGGGGACGACCCCGGCCGCGCTTGGCCGAGGGGGAGTCGGGCCCTGCCCGACCGGCCTTTCCCTTCTCTGCGGCTGAGAACCTCTTTGGATCCATGAGGGCGGCGAGTGGCCAAGGAGAAGAAGAAGAGAAGCAGGAAGAGGCGGACTGGCGGAGCTCATGCGGCCCCGCACTTATAGCCGGAAAAGGCCAACCGCCGAGCACCACGATCGTAGGTAATAATGACCCGTATCTATGCATGTAGGGACTAGTCAAGTCATGCAGTTGCCAAGGCGTCGTGGGGAAGCGGAGACGCCCACGTCCAATCAAACCGCCACGCGGCGCCCAAGTCCGCAGGCTGTTAGGGCCCGCGACGCTTCGCCCTTCCCCTTTCGCTCCTCGGCATGGCCAAGTCCATGCGCGCCTTGGGCCCGGGGGCTACAGTCGGCGTTCTGGGAATGGGGGTCCCCAGACTTGCCTGCGTGCGGCCTACGGCGTGGCTCAAAGGGGGCCCAGCACGACCCATCTTCATCAACACAAGGCCCAAGACCCTCGCGAGGGGCCAAGCCTCGCGGGGCGGACGACGCGGTGCTTCCTCGGGCGCGGCCTCATCAGGCTGGCTCATGAGGAGGCGGAGAGATCAAGGCAGGGTACCTCACGAGGTGCCCATGATGCAAGCCATGACGACCAAGGGCGCCAGGCGGGCGCCAGCCCGCGCAGTGTCCTCCTTTCCTCTTTGGTGCAAAGGGGGCAAGCGCAGGCGAGAGGATCAAGCAAAGGTATCCATTTCGGTGCAACGAGACCAAGACCAGTCCAACGGTGGGAAGGAGGTCATCGTGGAGCCCAAAACGGCGTCACCACAGGGCCTTTGCCAGGCGAGGACCAACTTTAGTCAGGATAAGTGTACTGGATGTTCCCCTTCAAATTGGCCAATTGTTGGCGCCCTTCCTGCTCAATATTTGGGAAGAGGCCCAGGGCCCTTGCCTATAAATAAGACTAGCCACCCCCAGGGCATCGGGTATCTGGTACCCAGAATCCGAGCAAGCAGAGGGAAAGAGAGAGAGAGAGAAGGGCGGTTGAACTCCTCCTAGCAGTTCATCCCCCTCACCAAGAACAGACCCTCGCGAGGCTGTTCTTCCCTGTATTGTTCACCATCATCAGCCCAAGAGGCAATCCACCCACCACAAACTAGTGTAGGGTATTACACCACAATGGTGGCCCGAACTAGTATAAACTCTGTGTCTTTTGTGTCATTCTTTCAGTAGCTAGATCCTTGAGAGACGGAGAGGTAGAGGGCAGAACCTCCGCGCGCACCCCAGAGTTCGAACCTCAAGGGTCTGCCGGAACCCGAAATCCGACAGGGTTAGTCCGTGAGATCCTAGCAAAACTAGGACGTGGATCGGTAGGGGGGAAATCTTCGTGCGCACCCTAGTGTTTGAACCTTGAGGGTTTTGCTGGAACCCGTGATCCGACATTTGTAGTGCCAGTTAGGGGTGCGCCGGAGTCTCCCTTCCGCCGAAGATTCACTGACGCTCCGCAGTCTCGATGTCCAGCGACCTGAGGACCGACGCCGACCGCTGGGCATCTTGGCCAGCCCGGGCGGCGCCGCCTGCCCAAGAAGACCTCAACCCCGCGCCACAGGTAGCTCGCGCACCGACTAACGCTGCGGGGCGCGGTCGCCGTGGCCATGCGGCGACCGCCCTTACTCCACGACACGCACGAGCGGCCGCAAGGGCCTCAAGCCATGCCGCGGCCACGGCGCCGCACACCCGGGGGGAGCAAGCAAACCTGAGGGTAGCGCTCACGATGGCGCGAGAGCTGCTGCGATGCCCACTGATGGAGAGCGGTAGAGACGCGCTTTTGGAACGCGTCGCTGAGCTACTAGACGCCACGGTCACCGGGGCACCACCCTTCTGCTCCATGCTTCTGCCCCCGGCCGCGGCCGGGTCGCACGGCGGGCCACATTGCGCCTGTGCCTCCCCGGGTGCGCTAGGAGGCTTCACCGGCACAGACGCCACCAGCGGTGCGGGGCGCTCAATCGCACCCACACCACCTACGACGAACATGGATGTGAGGATCACTCACGGCCGCGGCGGCACGCTGCCCTATCATCCCTAGTGCGGCGCGCTTGGCCGGGCGACGTGGAGCATGGGTGTAACGCCCTCGATGCGGCTATATCTCTCACGTGTCGAGGCACGACTTAGAGGCATAACCGCATTGAAAGCAATGTCGCAAGTGAGGTAATCTTCACACAATCCATGTAATAAATAAAGGGGAAAGATACATAGTTGGCTTACAATCGCCACTTCACACAAGTACATAAATAACATCCATCATACAGATTACACTAAAGGTCCGACTACGGTACCAAAATGAAAGAAGACTACCCCAAATGCTAAACAAATCCCCGGATCACCCAACTGGGCTCCACTACTGATCATCTGGAAAAGAGACATAGTAACGGCCATGTTCCTCGTCGAACTCCCAAGTGAGCTCGGTCGCGTCATCTGCACTGGCACCGTTGGTACCTGCAACTGTGGTGATAATATCTGTGAGTCACGGGGACCCAGCAATCTCACACCCGCGAGATCAAGACTATTTAAGCTTAAAGGTGGGAAAGGGGTTTGTGAGGTGGAGCTGCAGCAAGCGACTAGCATATGGTGGCTATAGCGCAAAAGAGAGCGAGAAGAGAAAGCAAAGCACGGTCGTGAAGCTAGAAGTGATCAAGAAGTGATCCTGAAACGACCTACGTCAGACATAACTCCAACAACCGTGTTCACTTCCCGGACCCCGCCGAGAAGAGACCATCACGGTTACACACGCGGTTGATGTGTTTTAGATAAGGTCAACTTCGGGTTTTCTACAACCGGACATCAACAAATTCCCATCTGCCTCATAACCGCGGGCACGGCTTTCGAAAGATAATACCCTGCAGGGGTTGTCCCAACTTAGCCCATGATAAGCTCTCACGGTCAACGAAGGATATTCCTTCTACCGGGAAGACCCGATCAATCTCGGAATCCCGGACTACAAGACATCTCGGCAGTAATAAAACGAGTCCGGCAAAGCCGCCCGATTGTGCCGACAAATCCTGATAGGAGCTGCACATATATCGGTCTCAGGGCACATCCGGATAAACTAAGCGTACAGGAGCCGACATAACCCAAGTTGCCAAGGGACGGCCCTGCACGGTGCTCTAGTTTGGACCAGCAATCGAAGGAGAACTGGCCCGGGGGGGTTAAAATAAGATGACCCTTGAGTCTGCAGAACCCAAGGGAAAAAGGCTTAGGTGGCAAATGTTAAAACCAATGTTGGGCCTTGCTGGAAAAGTCTTATTCAAAGCGAACTGTCAAGGGGGTCCCATAAATCACCCAACCGTGTAAGGAACGCAAACTCCGGGAACATAACACCGGTATGACGGAAACTAGGGTGGCAAGAGTGGAACAAAACACCAGGCATAAGGCCGAGCCTTCCACCCTTTACCAAGTATATAGATGCATTAATTAAATAAGAGGTTCTCAGAGTTGTCGAAAGCTTGGTCCTCGAAAGCGTTCTCAACGGAATCCTCGTTCACGTACTCATCTCCCGGCTCTACCCAAGACAAGAGAACAAGCAAAGGAACCAAAATCAACCACGATGCAATGCGCAAACAATATGATGCAAAACATGGCATGACATGTGAGAGGTGATATGCAATGCGTATGCATGCTCCGGAAGGACAAGGATGAACAGGGCATAATCTTGGCAAACCAAGCATGCCACTGGATAGATGAGGTGATTTCGGTTGAAATCGATATAAAGTTCACCGGAATCGAATGCACGGTTTGCAAATGGCAAGCAATACAAGAATGACACGAATCTGCCATAAACAGCATGATGCTACATAGCAAGCAACGAGAAATTAAGCTACTGCTCCCAAACATATCAACAAAGCATATGACAGTAATCTACACAAGATGCACGCTGAAAGATGAACACTGAGCTATGGATAAATCACATCATAACGGGTCCAAACAATCATGGCAAAAGTGCAAAAGATAACAGGTTCACAGACTTAGTGAAAATATCAACAAAGCAGAAACTAACATCAGGATGGCATGTTCAGAGCAACGAAACAACATGCTACATGTCCAGAACATAGCAAAGAAAGGCATGGCATGAATACACACATAGCACTTGACAAAAGTCTCTTACTGACCATAAGCCAAAAGGGTCCAGAAAATATGATTACACCATTGTCAAATAAGCAAGTTTCGTTACAGGTTTCAGACTTGGAAGAAAACTGGACATGGCAGAAACTAATAACGACTAGGCATGTTCGTGAGCTCGATGCACTCACTACAGAGCATTTCATGATAAAATAAGCATACATACATCAAGAAGACATGGCATAGTAACAATACATAGCAAGAACAACATCATAACATGCAAGGATCAACTACCCCAAGCTTGGCAAAATCGAATAACATGTAAACAATCTGACAGCAACATTTGGAAGCAAAAGTAGAGCTCGATTGACTCAAGCTATGGCACTCCATAATTTCAAACAAAGGCATGGATGGATTAATAAAATACTCAGGTTCAAAACTCCCTTACTGATCATGCTCAAATTATGCATAGATCTCTCAAAAACAACATGAACACATGGCATAAAAATAACAGCAGTCAGGGACTTAGTGAAATCACTAAGTCTCTGAAATCAGCAACATCAAGTGACCTAGTTTGCATGCTTGTGCTAGTCACCACATAGATCACAAAAATACATGGCAAAATCCTCTGGATAGGTAACATGGCATATTACAAAACTAATGTAGGACTCAACTTCATAGGAGGTACACATCAATCATGGCAAAAATGACAAAAGTGCATGTTCAGATAAGATCCAGCCACCAACATCAACTAGCCCTCTTCTAACAGCTTTTCGGGCATCAATATGACCTAAAATGAAAACGGTGCAATGGAACAAAATGGTGTACCCTTCGAGGCTAACAATTTGACATATTATACGCGCGAAACGGAGCTACGGCTGCAAAGTTACGGCATGATGAACATGGCATGATGATTGAAAATGCTGGGACTTGGAAATATTCGAGGGGGTAAAAGTCAACCCGCGGGTCTCCAGATCGGATCGGGGGCGCGCGGGCCGAGGCGGGGCCGGCGACGGCGACGGCGGCGGCGGGGCTGCGCCGGCGAGGAGGGGAGCCGGAGGGACGCGGGGCGCGCGGGGCGGCTCCGGCGGAGGCGGGGACGAGGCGCGGGGCGGCGCGGGCGTGGGAGGCCGCGGCGGCGGCGGATGGGCCCCGCGGGCCCGCTGCGGGCTCGCGGGCCGGCGGCGGTGGCCGGCGGCGCGGGGACACATGGCGTCCCGCGAGTGGCTGCAGGCGGCGGCGGGATTCGTCCGGCTCGGGCCGGACGTGTCCGGCGGCGGCGGGGCGAATTGGACTAGGGTTTGGGGTGTTTTTACCCGAGATTAGAGAAGGGGGAGGCCTTTTTATAGATAGGAGGAGCTAGGGAGCTCCAAATGGAGAGCGGTTTTCGGTCACGCGATCGTCATCGAACGGCGGAGGACATAGGAGTGACTTAGATGGGTTATCGGGCTGTTTTGAAGGGGTGTTGGGCTGCAACACACACGAGGCCTTCACGGTTACCCGGTTAACCGTTGGAGTACCAAACGAACTCCGATTGACCCGAAACTTGACAGGCGGTCTACCGGTGCTATACCAAGGCCACATGTCAAACCTCGGTCCATTCCGAGAATGTTTAATACCCGCTCACGAAGAAATGTAAAAGGGGACGCCGGGAGACATAGGAGCGCCGGATTGCAAAACGGACAACGGGAAAGATGCTCGGATTTATGAGACGAACACGTATGCGAATGCGATGCACATGATGACATGATATGAAATGCATGACATGACCAAAATGCAAAAGGGAGAGAACCCAACCATGGAGGGAATATAATAACACATAGCCGGAAATGGCAAGAGTTGGATTACAAATATGGCAAGTTACATCTGGGGCGTTACAACACACCACCACTACAAGAGGATCTCGTCCCGAGATCTAGGACTGAAAGAACTCCGGATACTCGGAACGTAGGTGGTCTTCACACTCCCAGGTGGCTTCTCGGTCTGAATGATGTGACCATTTCACTTTGAGGAATTTGATTGACTTGTTGCGAGTCTTGCGCTCAGTTGTCTCAAGAATGGCAACTGGATGCTCCTGATAGGACAAATCTTCTTGAAGATCAATCTCTTTGAAGTTGATGGTGCGCTCAGGCGTCTTGAAGCACTTGCGAAGCTGTGACACGTGGAAGACATCGTGCACATTTGCAAAGTTGGAGGGAAGCTCAAGTTGATAGGCGAGATCGCCTCGTTTCCCGATGATCTTGAAGGGACCCACGTATCGCGGAGAAAGTTTCCCCTTGATACCGAAGCGACGAGTCCCTTTCATTGGAGAGACGCGGAGGTAGACATGGTCTCCGATCTCGAATGCCACATCACGATGTTTGCTATCGTAATAGCTCTTCTGGCGCGACTGCGCTGCTTTGAGGTTCTCACGAATGACCTTGCACATAGCCTCAGCCTCTGAGATCAAATCATTGCCGAGCAATTGGCGTTCACCGGTTTCAGACCAGTTGAGAGGAGTACGGCACTTTCTGCCATAGAGAATCTCGAATGGGGCTTTGCCCGAGCTGGCTTGAAAACTGTTGTTGTAAGAGAATTCAGCATAAGGAAGACAATCCTCCCACTTCATGCCGAAAGAAATAACACAAGCTCTGAGCATATCTTCAAGAATTTGGTTGACACGCTCGACTTGTCCACTAGTCTGAGGGTGGAAAGCTGTGCTGAATCGAATATTGGTGCCCATGGCCTTCTGAAAAGAATCCCAAAATTTGGAGGTAAAGATGCTGCCACGGTCTGAAGAGATCAATTGTGGAATGCCGTGTAAGGAGACAATTCTGGAGGTGTAGAGCTCTGCCAGCTGCGCTGCTGTGATAGACTCTTTGATAGGAAGAAAATGAGCCACTTTGGTGAGCTTGTCGATGACGACGAAGATAGCATCATTTCCACGCTTGGACTTAGGAAAACCAGTCACGAAGTCCATTTCGATATGATCAAACTTCCATTCTGGAATAGCAAGAGGTTGGAGAAGACCAGCTGGTCGTTGGTGTTCTGCTTTCACCTTTCTGCAGACATCACACTCATTCACGAATTGAGCGATCTCACGCTTCATTCGAGTCCACCAATACGACTGCTTGAGGTCATGGTACATCTTTGTACTTCTAGGATGAATTGACAGAAGAGAGTAGTGCGCTTCGTTCATAATGACTTTACGAAGATCACCCTTTGGAACCACGATCCGGTCCTCGAAGAAAAGAGTATCTCTGTCATCAACTCGATAGCACTTGTATTTGGGGATGCTCTTTTCAATACCACGTTTCACCTTCTTCACCATGGTATCCAACAATTGAGCCTCCCGAATTTGATCTTCCAAGGTAGGGGAGACAAAGAGGTTGGCAAGCAAACCTTGAGGAACAACTTGGAGATTCAACTTGCGGAAAGCTTCACAAAGATCCGGTTGAAAGGGCTTGAGGATTAAGCTGTTGCAGTAAGCCTTCCTGCTCAAAGCGTCTGCAATCACATTAGCCTTGCCTGGAGTGTATTCAATACTCGGATTATACTCTTGAATCATTTCGACCCATCGAGTTTGCCTGAGGTTGAGATGAGGCTGAGTGAAGATATACTTGAGGCTCTTGTGATCGGTGAAGATGTCCACTTTCCTTCCCAACAGGAGATGTCTCCATGTTATTAGTGCGTGGACAACTGCCGCCAACTCAAGATCGTGAGTGGGGTAGTTCCTTTCATTGGGCTTCAACTGGCGAGAGGTATAGGCAACAACCTTCTTCTCTTGCATTAACACAGCACCGAGGCCCTGAAGAGAAGCATCACAGAATACTTCATAAGGCTTGGATTCATCAGGAGGAGTCAAAACTGGAGCAGTGACAAGTTTCTCTTTGAGAGTGTTGAAAGCAACGTCACACTCAGGAGACCAGACATATTTCACATGCTTCTGGAGGAGGTTGGAAAGAGGCTTTGCAATCTTTGAGAAATTTTCAACGAATCTTCTGCAATAGCTTGCAAGTCCAAGAAAACTGCGAAGCTGCTTGACATTCTGAGGAGGATTCCAATTCAAAACTGCAGACACCCTCTCTAGATTAACAGCGATGCCCTTGGCAGAGATGATATGACCAAGATAAAGAACTTCATCAAGCCAGAATTCACATTTGGAGAACTTCGCATATAATTGATACTCTCTGAGCTTGTTGAGTACCAATCGCAAATGTTCGGCATGATCCTTCTTATTCTTGGAGAAGACCAAAATATCATCGAGATAGACCAAGACAAATTCGTTGATGTAGGGGTTGAAGATGAAATTCATCAAGCGAGTGAAATACGGAGGAGCATTGACGAGGCCGAAAGACATGACAGTATATTCATAAGAACCAAAGCTTGTTCTGAATGCTGTCTTGGGAATATCTTCTTCGCGAATGCGAATCTGATGATAACCCATACGAAGGTCAAGCTTGGAGAACACCTTAGCACCTTTGAGTTGCTCAAATAGCTCATTGATGTTGGGAAGTGGGTACTTGTTCTTGATAGTATTCTTGTTCAATGGACGGTAATCGACGCAAAGTCGGTCCGTGCCATCCTTCTTCTTGACAAAAAGAACACCACAACCCCACGGAGAAGAACTCGGTCTGATCAGACCCAGACGCTCTTGTTTATCGAGTTGAATCTTCAATTCCTTGAGCTCATCTGGTCCAAGCTTGTAAGGACGCTTGCAAACGGGTTCCGTGCCAGGCTCAAGATCAATAACGAATTCAACTGGCCGACGGGGAGGCATACCCGGAAGCTCTTCTGGAAAGACATCTTGGTACTCACAAACGACTGGAATCTGAGATATAGCTTCCATTTCACCAATCTCATTGAGAGAAAACAACCGAATGGTATCATCACGAGAAGCATAGATGATCACATCGTTAGAAGAGTGAGTCAATTTGATTTCCCTGGCAGCACACTCAAGCTGAGCCTTGTGCTTAGAAAGCCAGTCCATCCCGAGAATAAGATCAATATCAGAATCACCAAGCACCATTGGAGAAGACAGAAATTTATAGTCGCCCATCTTGATAGAGACATTCAGAATCATTCTGGTGGCCCTCATAGGCTTGGCCGGAGAAACAACCCCCAAGGGTTTAGCCAATACTTCAGAAACGAAGTCATGCTTTGAAACAAATGATCTAGACATGAAACAATGCGATGCACCAGTATCAAATAAGACTTTGGCAGGAATATCATTAACAGGAAGATTACCCATGATCACTTCAGAAGAATCCTCTGCTTGAGCTGCATTAAACATGTTCACCTTGGCATGCTTAGGATTATGCTTGACCACTGCATTGCTGGAAGATTTCACAGGAGGAGGAGGCGGAAGGCGCCTCTGGTTGAAGCACTTGTTCGCATAGTGACCCTTCTGCTGGCATTTGTTACAAGTCACCTCTGAGAGCGGACGATGGTAAGGAGCACTTGGCCTTGGAGCTTGATTCTGAGACTTGTTCTGATAGCCAGGGTTGGGTGGGTGGGAAGATCCACGGCCACTTGAATTCTTCTGTTGATAAGGCTGACGGAACGGAGGAGGAGGAGGCAACCAGAACTTCTGTTGCTTAGCTGCCACAAGTGACGAAGAAGAAGACTGAACTGCGTCTCTGACTCTCTTCTTAGATGCCTCACACTTGAGCTGAGCAGCTTCTTGTTTCAGCGCCATGTTGTAGAATTCATCATACTTTAATGGCTCGAAAAGCACGAGAGCAAGCTGCAGATCTTCTCTGAGACCACGTCTGAACTGGTAGATCATACTCTTCTCATCAGGGATGTCTTGCCTTGCAAAACGAGAGAGCTTCTGGAACTGAGTGTTGTATTGATAGACAGACATGGTGCCTTGCTTGAGATTGCGGAATTCCTCACGCTTACTCTCAACAACACTTTCTGGAATGTGGTGCGCTTTGAAATCATGACGGAAATCATCCCAAGTGATCACACGACCTCCTCTGGAATCTTTGTATTGCTGGAACCACTCAGTAGCTTGATCTTTGAGTTGAAAAGAGGCAAACTTTACAAAGTCCTCAGGTCTCACATTGCTGCACTCGAAATGCTTGCTGATGTCCACGAGCCAATCATCTGCGTCTGTGGCCTCGACACAGTAGCTGAAGGTCTTTGGCTGATTAGCAAGGAACTGGTTCAGTGAAGCGAAATGCGGCTGATTGTTGCCTTGGCCTTGATTCTCTTGATTAGCTTGCCCTTGGTTGCGATCTTGCAAGAGCTGAATCATAATCTGAGCATTGGCATTTGTGGCAGTCATCAGGGCCTGCCAAGCTTCCGGAGGTGGAGGCGGTGGCGGAGGGTTAGCCTGATTCCCTTCATTGCGTTCCGGATTCTGACGCGTTGGTGGAGCCATCCTGAAGAGGGTGACATCCATTAGCATCTTGACAGAGATATATTGAAGCTGAATCAAAGGAATGAAATTGCAACATATAGTCTTCACAATTAACATTCGAACAAGAATGAACGAATGAATTCCAATGTAAAACATCACACTTCCAAAGCTGAGAAGCCACTTAGAACATGGTATGGAATAAAATCAAGAAGGTACGGAAGTGAACAAATACTTGGTAAGGATTACCCAATCACAAACCAAATATCTGCGGAAGAAATACTAGAGCTACAAGAATTCCCACTTATAAACTCCTGAAACTTTCTGGTTATGCAATCAGGTGTTGGGGATACAGGGGAAGCATAATATCTCACCCAAACTAGCAAATCCTACAACCAGCTGTATCCATCCTTCAACACATAACCAAGAAACCTTCGGAAATCGTCTACCTCAACCTTCGAAAACACATCCGTTATACAAGTCATGGCAATACCCCCGCACTCGCCACAGTACTGGGCTATCAGGGTTATCTCACCAACAACTGTACAAAAGAGATTTTCGATGTCGGCGTACTAAACTCAGGTATTCCAAAACCGCAACGATAAGATTATGACGACAACACCTCGGAACTCAACTCCTCGGGACACTGCCACAACCCCTAAATGTCAGGAGGCAACCAAGACAATGTTGTCATCATAAAACCATCGGAACGATTGTAATATACCCGCGTGATCCTAAAAAAAAATTTAGTGAAATTTGAGAAGAGAAGAGTCAAAACTCTACGTCAGGAAGCCTTACCAGAAGGTCGAAGGGACTGGGGAGTAAAAAGAATTCCTAAACTCTCCGATATATAATTCCTAAAGGCTCAAAACATTTTTCTAGACACAACTCGGCCACTAAAGACGATCAAACAGTGGGGGCTCCTAAGGTCGGGGAAAGGCTCTGATTACCAACTTATAACGCCCTCGATGCGGCTATATCTCTCACGTGTCGAGGCACGACTTAGAGGCATAACCGCATTGAAAGCAATGTCGCAAGTGAGGTAATCTTCACACAATCCATGTAATAAATAAAGGGGAAAGATACATAGTTGGCTTACAATCGCCACTTCACACAAGTACATAAATAACATCCATCATACAGATTACACTAAAGGTCCGACTACGGTACCAAAATGAAAGAAGACTACCCCAAATGCTAAACAGATCCCCGGATCACCAAACTGGGCTCCACTACTGATCATCTGGAAAAGAGACGTAGTAACGGCCACGTTCCTCGTCGAACTCCCAAGTGAGCTCGGTCGCGTCATCTGCACTGGCACCGTTGGTACCTGCAACTGTGGTGATAATATCTGTGAGTCACGGGGACCCAGCAATCTCACACCCGCGAGATCAAGACTATTTAAGCTTAAAGGTGGGAAAGGGGTTTGTGAGGTGGAGCTGCAGCAAGCGACTAGCATATGGTGGCTATAGCGCAAAAGAGAGCGAGAAGAGAAAGCAAAGCACGGTCGTGAAGCTAGAAGTGATCAAGAAGTGATCCTGAAACGACCTACGTCAGACATAACTCCAACAACCGTGTTCACTTCCCGGACCCCGCCAAGAAGAGACCATCACGGTTACACACGCGGTTGATGTGTTTTAGATAAGGTCAACTTCGGGTTTTCTACAACCGGACATCAACAAATTCCCATCTGCCTCATAACCGCGGGCACGGCTTTCGAAAGATAATACCCTGCAGGGGTTGTCCCAACTTAGCCCATGATAAGCTCTCACGGTCAACGAAGGATATTCCTTCTACCGGGAAGACCCGATCAATCTCGGAATCCCGGACTACAAGACATCTCGGCAGTAATAAAACGAGTCCAGCAAAGCCGCCCGATTGTGCCGACAACTCCTGATAGGAGCTGCACATATCTCGGTCTCAGGGCACATCCGGATAAGCTAAGCGTACAGGAGCCGACATAACCCAAGTTGCCAAGGGACGGCCCTGCACGGTGCTCTAGTTTGGACCAGCAATCGAAGGAGAACTGGCCCGGGGGGGGGGGGGTTAAAATAAGATGACCCTTGAGTCTGCAGAACCCAAGGGAAAAAGGCTTAGGTGGCAAATGTTAAAACCAATGTTGGGCCTTGCTGGAAAAGTCTTATTCAAAGCGAACTGTCAAGGGGGTCCCATAAATCACCCAACCGTGTAAGGAACGCAAACTCCGGGAACATAACACCGGTATGACGGAAACTAGGGTGGCAAGAGTGGAACAAAACACCAGGCATAAGGCCGAGCCTTCCACCCTTTACCAAGTATATAGATGCATTAATTAAATAAGAGGTATTGTGATATCCCAACAAGTAAACATGTTCCAACAAGGAACAACAAAAAAACCATGTTCCAACAAGGAACAAACTTCATCTTCACCTGCAACTAGCAACGCTATAAGAGGGGCTGAGCAAAGCAGTAACATAGCCAATCAACGGTTTGCTAGGACATGGATGGTTAGGGGCTGACATGGCAATATAGGAGGCATGATATAGCAAGTGGTAGGTATCGCAGCATCGGCATAGCAAAAGAGCGAGCAATCTAGCAAGCAAAGATAGAAGTGATTTCGAGGGTATGGTCATCTTGCCTGCAAGGTTCTCAGAGTTGTCGAAAGCTTGGTCCTCGAAAGCGTTCTCAACGGAATCCTCGTTCACGTACTCATCTCCCGGCTCTACCCAAGACAAGAGAACAAGCAAAGGAACCAAAGTCAACCACGATGCAATGCGCAAGCAATATGATGCAAAACATGGCATGACATGTGAGAGGTGATATGCAATGCGTATGCATGCTCCGGAAGGACAAGGATGAACAGGGCATAATCTTGGCAAACCAAGCATGCCACTGGATAGATGAGGTGATTTCGGTTGAAATCGATATAAAGTTCACCGGAATCGGATGCACGGTTTGCAAATGGCAAGCAATACAAGAATGACACGAATCTGCCATAAACAGCATGATGCTACATAGCAAGCAACGAGAAATTAAGCTACTGCTCCCAAACATATCAACAAAGCATATGACAGTAATCTACACAAGATGCACGCTGAAAGATGAACACTGAGCTATGGATAAATCACATCATAACGGGTCCAAACAATCATGGCAAAAGTGCAAAAGATAACAGGTTCACAGACTTGGTGAAAATATCAACAAAGCAGAAACTAACATCAGGATGGCATGTTCAGAGCAATGAAACAACATGCTACAGGTCCAGAACATAGCAAAGAAAGGCATGGCATGAATATACTCATAGCACTTGACAAAAGTCGCTTACTGACCATAAGCCAAAAGGGTCCAGAAAATATGATTACACCATTGTCAAATAAGCAAGTTTCGTTACAGGTTTCAGACTTGGAAGAAAACTGGACATGGCAGAAACTAATAACGACTAGGCATGTTCGTGAGCTCGATGCACTCACTACAGAGCATTTCATGATAAAATAAGCATACATACATCAATAAGACATAGCATAGTAACAATACATAGCAAGAACAACATCATAACATGCAAGGATCAACTACACCAAGCTTGGCAAAATCGAATAACATGTAAACAATCTGCCAGCAACATTTGGAAGCAAAAGTAGAGCTCAATTGACTCAAGCTATGGCACTCCATAATTTCAAACAAAGGCATGGATGGATTAATAAAATACTCAGGTTCAAAACTCCCTTACGGATCATGCTCAAATTATGCATAGATCTCTCATAAACAACATGAACACATGGCATAAAAATAACAGCAGTCAGGGACTTAGTGAAATCATAAGTCTCTGAAATCAGCAACATCAAGTGACCTAGTTTGCATGCTTGTTCTAGTCACCACATAGATCACAAAAATACATCGAAAAATCCTCTGGATAGGTAACATGGCATATTAACAAACTCATGTAGAACTCAACTTCATAGGAGGTACACATCAATCATGGCAAAAATGACAAAAGTGCATGTTCAGATAAGATCCAGCCACCAACATCAACTTGCCCTCTTCTAACAGCTTTTCGGGCATGAAGATGACCTCAAATGGAAATGGTGCAATGGAACAAAATTATTGACTCTTCGGGACGAACAATTTGACATATTATACGCGCGAAATGGAGCTACGGATGAAAAGTTACAGCACGATGAACATGGCATGATGATTGAAAATGCTGGGACTTAGAAATATTCGAGGGGGTAAAAGTCAACCCGCGGGTCTCCAGATCGGATCGGGGGCGCGCGGGCCGAGGCGGGGCCGGCGACGGCGGCGGCGGGGCTGCGCCGGCGAGGAGGGGAGCCGGAGGGACGCGGGGCACGCGGGGCGGCTCCGGCGGAGGCGGGGACGAGGCGCGGGGCGGCGCGGGCGTGGGAGGCCGCGGCGGCGGCGGATGGGCCCCGCGGGCCCGCTGCGGGCTCGCGGGCCGGTGGCGGTGGGCGGCGGCGCGAGGACACGTGGCGTCCTGCGAGTGGCTGCAGGCGGCGGCGGGATTCGTCCGGCTCGGGCCGGACGTGTCCGGCGGCGGCGGGGCGAATTGGACTAGGGTTTGGGGTGTTTTTACCCGAGATTAGAGAAGGGGGAGGCCTTTTTATAGATAGGAGGAGCTAGGGAGCTCCAAATGGAGAGCGGTTTTCGGCCACGCGATCGTCATCGAACGGCGGAGGACATAGGAGTGACTTAGATGGGTTATCGGGCTGTTTTGAAGGGGTGTTGGGCTGCAACACACACGAGGCCTTCACGGTTACCCGGTTAACCGTTGGAGTACCAAACGAACTCCGATTGACCCGAAACTTGACAGGCGGTCTACCGGTGCTATACCAAGACCACATGTCAAACCTCGGTCCATTCCGAGAATGTTTAATACCCGCTCACGAAGAAATGTAGAAGGGGACGCCGGGAGACATAGGAGCGCCGGATTGCAAAACGGACAACGGGAAAGATGCTCGGATTTATGAGACGAACACGTATGCGAATGCGATGCACATGATGACATGATATGAAATGCATGACATGACCAAAATGCAAAACGGAGAGAACTCAACCACGGAGGAAATATCATAACACATAGCCGGAAATGGCAAGAGTTGGATTACAAATATGGCAAGTTACATCTGGGGCGTTACAATGGGGCACTTCGGTGAGGTTTTTGTGGTGGCGACCTCGGAAGACTACGTGCCCCGCATGATGGACCAGGAGTACACACCGGAGGACGACCCCGGTTCGTTCTTCGAGCCAGGCTGGGAGGAGGAGGCGGTAGAAGCTAAGCATGTCCAGGAGCCGCCTACCGGCCACGTCATCCACGCCAACGGCTACAGGGTACCACTAATCCCTCAGGAGCAAGCTTATGCTAACCATGAGTCGTAGGGGGATCAAATCACCACAGCAGCTGGCGGACCTAGCTCGACGGCCTCCCTTCCGCCGGGGGAGCGCACTTGGGGCTGCAGGAGAGGGGTGGGAGCCAGATCTCTCCCCACATCGCATGGAGCAAGGTGTCCCCCGGAGGTAGGCCTTCTGCTGGGGAGGTGCTGAAAAGCCTACCCCCGGCAGAGGACCCGTGGTCGCCGAGGGCGCCGTTGGCATCCCCCTTGCCCCTTTGGTGTCGTCCTGGTTTTCGGTCGCCCCCAATGGTGGTCGAGGGTGGCGCAACGCGGGGCCCTCATCTGGCGATATGAAGTAAGGCTCACGCCTATGAAGATCACCGCCCGTGACACTCTCACGTAGTAACGAGTGGGGTTGTACACGCCCCGGAGTCTCCGGAGTGCCGCCCTCGGGCCTCGGGGGCTCCCTCCCACGCCCTAGTGGCAGGACTTAGCTCTGCGCTGCTGAGAAGACTTGAAGACAAGAAGACTAGACTAGGTGTCGGACGCGGCCATTTGCTTTGAATCCCTTTTTGTAGCCTTGCCTTCTTGATTTGAATTTAAGTTGAAGTTGAATTTTCAATGATGCGCGCGGGGGGTGCCTTTTTCTCGTTCGAGTGATTTCTTGCTATCCGGTTCTCGCCTTATTTGGAGCTCACGCCAGTTGCCTCCCCTCATGAGCCCATCGCGAGAGGGACTAGGCAGGGCACACGCATGCCGCGCATGCGCCGGCGCCACGACAGATGCTTACCTCTCACGAGGCCCCCTCGGATGGATCAGGAGGCCCCTCAGGAGCCTCGAAAACACACGACCCCACAACCCCGCTCGGGACATACGTTGGCTATGGTAAGCCACACTGAAAGACTCTCCATCGAACTCACGGTCACGCGAAGACACATACCCAACTTGACATAGAAGAGTAAAAGCAGCGGTTTGTTTACATGAGGGGCTCCCCCTGTAACGCCCCGGACACACCCACCGGTGGTCGTTACTCTTGGCAGGATCTAGACTGGCCCCACAGATCAATACTAGTCTTTTCTGCGCACTTTGTCCTCACTCGTGCGCACCCGGGAGCAACTTCCCGGTCGGTCACCCATCCTGACACTACTCCAAGCTGAGCACGCTTAACTTTGGAGTTATGTCCAAATGGGCTCCCGGAAAAGAAGGAATTCCTTATTGATATGAGTAGTCTATCATCCCTAATAAGCCAGGCTATCACATACTTGTAACGCCCTCGATGCGGCTATATCTCCCACGTGTCGAAGCACGACTTAGAGGCATAACCGCATTGAAAGCAATGTCACAAGTGAGGTAATCTTCACACAACCATGTAATACATAAGGGAAAAAGATACATAGTTGGCTTACAATCGCCACTTCACACAAATACATGAATAAAACATTACATCATACAGTTACAATCAGGGCCCGACTACGGAGCCAAAAATAAAAGAAGAAACCCCAAAAGCGACAAAGGACCAAGATCGACCCCAACTAGGCTCCACTACTGATCGACTAGAACGGAACAACATAAAGGACAAGATCTTCATCGAACTCCTCCTTGAGCTCGGGTGCGTCACCTGCACGGTCTCAGCGGCACCTGCAAACTGGTTTTCGAAGTATCTGATGAGTCACGAGGACTCAGCAATCTCACACCCGCGAGATCAAGACTATTTAAGCTTATAGGTAGGGTAAAAGGTATGAGGTGGAGCTGCAGCAAGCGACTAGCATATATGGTGGCTAACATACGCAAAAGAGAGCGAGAAGAGAAGGCAAAGCACGGTCGAACTACTATGATCAAGAAGTGATCCTGAAACTACTTACGTCAAGCATAACTCCAACAACCGTGTTCACTTCCCGGACCCCGCCGAGAAGAGACCATCACGGTTACACACGCGGTTGGTGTATTTTAGTTAAGATCAACTTCGGGTTTTCTACAACCGGACATTAACAAATTCCCATCTGCCACATAACCGCGGGCACGGCTTTCGAAAGTTCAAAACCCTGCAGGGGTGTCCCAACTTAGCCCATGATAAGCTCTCGCGATCAACGAAGGATATTCCTTCTCCCCGAGAAGACCCGATCAGTCTCGGAATCCCGGCTACAAGACATTTCGACAGCAATAAAAACAAGTCCAGCAAAGCCTCCCGATGCGCCGACATCCTGATAGGAGCTGCACATATCTCGTTCTCAGGGCAACACCGGATGAACACTACGTACGGCAACCGACGATTCCCCAAGTTGCCTAGGGGTGGCACCGCAAGTGGCTCTGGTTTGGACCAACACTTAACAAGCATTGGCCCGGGGGGCTAAATAAAGATGACCCTCAGGCTGATCAGGCCTAAGGGAAAGGGATAGGTGGTAGGCAAATGGTAAAACCAAGGTTGGGCCTCGCTGGAAAAGTCTTATTCAAAACGAACTGTCAAGGGGGTCCCATAAATCACCCGACCACGTTAGGGACGCAAAATCCGGGAACATAACACCGATATGACGGAAACTAGGGCGGCAAGAGTGGAACAAAACACCAGGCATAAGGCCGAGCCTTCCACCCTTTACCAAGTATATAGATGCATTAATTAAATAAAAGGTATATTGTGATATCCCAACAAGTAAACATGTTCCAACAAGGAACAACATCTCCGTGTTCCAACAAGGAACAAAGTTCACCTTCACCTGCAACTAACAACGCTATAAGAGGGGCTGAGCAAAGCGGTAACATAGCCAAACAACGGTTTGCTAGGACAAGGTGGGTTAGAGGCTTGGTTTAACAATATGGGAGGCATGATAAGCAAGTGGTAGGTATCGCAGCATAGGCATAGCAAAAGAGCGAGCAATCTAGCAAGCAAAGATAGAAGTGATTTCGAGGGTATGGTCATCTTGCCTGAAATCCCTCAAGGAAGAAGAACGAGTCCATGAAGAAGACAAACGGACGAAGTCGAACGAATCCTCACAACTCCGGAACGAAACCGAAGCTAACGAGAGAAGCAACCCCGAAAGAAACAAACAACATAGTAAACAACCATCACATAAACATGGCATGGTGCACAATCAAGTATGATGCATGTCCGGTTAAATATGCATGGCATGGCAAAGTGCATCAAACAACGCTACAAATTAAGTGGAGATCAATATGCAACGAGTTGCATATTGACGAAACACCACATAAATTATTTAGTTCTCTCCCGTTTATGCACCCAACAATATTAAATGTTGTTAAACATGGCAAGAGGTGAAACTTAAGTAAGCTAACTATTTAGGCAAGTTTAAATGAGGCCGGAACAACAAACAACAATTCCGGAAAAACCTCATGTGCATATTTCAGATTTGGTACTGATCTGTCCTAACGCATATTTTAATGGTGTTAAACAGGAAAATAAAGTGCAACATGTCAAACTAGGCATTTTTCTACCCCATTTACATATAAAGATTATTAAATTCCGAGTTACGGTTATTTAGTTATGAATTAAATCATTTTAACATGGCATTTAGCAAAATAAATGCAAACAACAATTTTAAGCATTTTTAAATGTTGTTATCATGATGTGGATGACAATTTCAAGTTTTATGCAATTATTATGAAAATGTTGATAAGAGCATTAAGAAGCATTTGTCATCGTGGCGGAAAGAAAGTGTGCCACGGCAACGAATCCGAAAATGGTGCCACGGCAACATATCGGGTCCGAAACTCATGAAGATACCGGTGCAAAAGGAAACGTGACGGAAGCGAGTTAAGCAAGATGGTGGGGTGTTCCCGGTTACCGGGTTCCCACGAGACGAAGGCATGGCAACGAGGAGAAACATGCAAGCGACAATTTCAGACACGGTGCAAACACGGGCATCTCATACAACATGCATTCGTTCGCGGGCGGTCGTCTCGGCGGAAATACCTTTGAAGCGTGCGTCTCGGAGCGGATCGAGTCGGTGCATAGTAGAGGAAGTAGACGTTCTCAGGACGGTCGTGGTTCACGTTTCGAAGAGGAAGTAGTTGTTCATGTTCCGTAGATGTTCAGGGTCACGACAAAGAACTTAACGTCCACGGGGTCTTCGCGGGTCGACGGTAGTGGTTCACGGTCGTAGATGAACTTGACGGATCCGAGTGCTCCGGGGTTCAACGTCGAACTTGGAGGGCCATCGGTAGTCGTTAACGGTTCTTCAGCGCTGGTTGAGGTACACGTTCTGTAGATGTTCGGGCGGCGGTAGAGGTACACAGTGTCGAAGAGGTACTTGACGAATCCAGTGTCCGAGGTCGTCGCGGTACTTGCGGACTCGATCGGGGCAGCAAAACGTAGTCGAACTTGGCGTGGTCTTGGACTTGGCCATGGTACAGTGGCTCCATGAACACAACAGGGCCAGATGGGTGCAAGGCCATGGCAGCAACGGGTCAGAGCGCTTGACAGGAACCGTTCTCAACAGGTGCTCGCATACAGGGGCGCTCGGGGCAGCGGTGTGCAGGACGCAGGTGGAGCGGGAGCAGAGAACTTGTCACGGCCGAGACAGGGGCGAGCCGCGCGGTTGGTTGGTGGTAGCCGCGGCCATGGTGGTGGTCACCATGAAGCAGAAGAGGCCGGAACTGGGCGTTGGACGACGCGGTCGGCGTCGGCCTTGACGTGCAGCAGGGGAGGCGGAGCTCCTGCTCGAAGAGGAGACCGGCTGCGCGACGCGAGGGGACGCGAGCTCCAAGACAGAGGGAGCGATGACGTGCCTACTCCCCTGCTCGAGATCGAGCGAGGACGAGGGAAGCATAGGAGGCTGGGCGTCGGCGCGGCTTGAGACGGGGGCAACGACGTGGATCCGGCGGGGCGGAGCTTGGGGAGGTGACGCCATGGAGGACGCCGACGAGGGCGCGGTGCCGAATGGGTGCGGGCGCGCATGGAGAGGCTCGGGGCTCGAGGAGCTCCTCTCCTCGAGCGCTCGGGCGACGAGGGTGAGGCGAGGAGGAGGCGCGGGATCGAAAGGGAGAGAGAGAGATGGGGATCGGGACGAGCGAGGGAGAGGGGGGTCGAGCGAGGAGGAGAAGACGGCGCTCGGGAGGGAGATGGGGAACGGGAGGAGAGGATCGGGGCATCTAGGGTTAGGCGCGGCTGGGCTAGCTGCGCAAATGGGCATAGAGGCCGGCCTGGTAGAGAAGGGAGTGGCCAGAGGCCTGGCTGTGCTCTCTTCTCCCTCTCTCTTATTTCCTTTAAAAGAGAAAGTATTCGAGAGAAGAAAAGGAAGAATTGTTAGGGAAAGGATTCGAGCATACGGATAATTTTCCCGGACTCACAAAAATAAGCTTGGTCCGCGAAAAATAGGAAAAGGCCAGATCGAACGATAAGAATTCAAACTCATTTGAATTTAATTCAAATAGGTTTGAACTAGGACTTGGTAAAAGGAAGGTCCAAAAATGTTGAGATTTTTGGTGAAGCTCCGGAAAATGACGAAAGGATTTATGGGTAGAGTTGGAGACCAAGAATTGAGATAACAAGGCATTGGGATTTATTTGCAAGTGTGTTATGATCAATTCCAAATAATGAAATATTTAATATAGCTCCCTAATAATAGTAGGAGACTTTGAATATGTTTTAAAGAGAAATCACCATGTGAAATCCCTCGATTTAAATAGATCAAAAGATCTATGCAATTTATTTAGTTGAGTTTTTAAAATTAATGATATGATGGCATGATGACATGATGCAATGCGGAAATAAAAGGGCAGACACAAATGAAACACACGGCGAAACCCGGAATAGCTGGAAGGCAACTGAAGCTCTGGTCTTGGGGCGTTACAACACTCCACCACTACGAGAGGATCTCGTCCCGAGATCTAGAATGGCACCAGAGGGGAAAACGGAAGAGAAAGAGAAGAGGTAAAGCTAAGTTGCTTCTTTGACAAAAGAGTGAAACCAAAGAACCTTGAGAGGTTGAACAAAATGAAAGAACGAAAACAATGAAGATGAACAAAGTTGAAAACACGTTGTTAGGAAAGAGGAACATGGGATATGACGAGAACCCAGCGGTTTAGTGATAAGATAGATATTGAAACCACTCCGGTTAAAACAAGATAGGAAGGAATAAGAATGATATAATTTGGACAGCACTCCGGTAGAAAATGGAAGGAATTAACAAGAACTTGAGAAGATAAGATGGAACTTGATGAAATCAACAACGCACTGTTTCCACAACAATTAAACGAATGACACAAGGGGTAAGAATGATTTCAGACAGCACTCAGGTTGAAAAGTGATACGAAACTTGATAAGATTAAAAGAACTTGAGCAGAGGGCACAACACTCCGGTTAAATGGATAAGCATGAAAAGAACATGGTCCTGGCAATCCGAGATAATGAGTGAAGAAAGCAACATCACAATGCCTCCGGAACAAAAGAATGGAAAACTAGATGGTTGGAAAGAAAAGAACGGAGAAGATGAATGACAACTCTCGCAAATAAAATTGAAAGAGAAAGATTACGAAGAAAAGGTTGAACGGAGTTGTTGGATAACCAACGACGAAAAGAACAAGCTAGTAGTGGGCTTATGACAAACATCTCGAAATGATGAGGTGACAACCGGCCACTAATGGAAACAATTGATTGGATTGATATCGACAAGGAGACGAGAAACTTATTTCACCAGGAGGACAAATGAAGAACTTGGGTCATTAATGAGCACCATAAATAGCAACAATCCTTAGGGAAGGCTTTAGGTGAAATATAACCCAAGATAACTCCAATGAAGAGATAGATTGGTTGAAAAGATCTCTTGAACGAAGAGAAAATGATGGATTTAAAAATCTCATTCTTAACAACATGTGAATCATAAGACATGACCTCAAATTATTAAGAATGACATAATACCACCTCAAAAGATAAGGTCGAAAGAATTGCACTTTAAAATGCAAGATAAAGAATACTTGAACTCCTCAAAACAAAACATGTGTTGAGCACCATGTTTATTTTAGAGTATGGCTTGACGGATCATAACTTCGAGAGAATTCTTGAAGAACAATTGAAAAATGACAGGAACCCTTGATGAGCCACCATGTTGATCCTCCATGAAGAACTCTGATAATAAAAAGATGATAGAAGAAAGAGAAGTTGAAAACACAAGGTGAAACCTTGTAATACTTTAGATGGAGCTTCGTGGTGAGATAAAGCGGAAAACTTGGAACTCCGGAAATGAAAAATTGGAAAAGTTGAACCAACGATGAAAGAATTGAAAGATATTGGAGAAAGACATTTGACTGATGATAATTCATTCTTACGTCAAACTTTGCAATGAATTTGGGAATAGCTCCAAGAAAAATTAGAAGAGTCGGGTAAGATCCTGGGAAAAGACCTGTGGGTTAGGGCCCACTCAAAAGAAACACCATTGAACGATTGCTTGAAAAGAGTGATTGCATCGGTTGAATTAAATGGCTTGAATGAGATAGCATCCTCAAAAGAAATTGAGTGAATTGAGAATGGAAGCTTGAATCTTCTGAGATATCTTCATCACTCCGGAACAAATGAGTAGTGAGAGGTGAATGATTAAGAGATACACCGGCATTAAAAAACATTTGAAACAAGGAAAGATATGATCGACAAAGCTTGAATTGAGTCCACCGGAGTAGAAAAAATAACAAAGAATGATGAACTTGAAGTTGTTGCGCATCTTCATAAAAAATCACCGGATAAGAACATGAAGGAGAAGAATGGAGAGGCTTCACATCAATAAGATGGATACTTGATCAACAAAACTGCGTCCTTGAAGAAATAAGGGTGGGAGGGCGGGAAAACAAAGACAACTTGGAACGGATGAAGCAAACACCGTTGAGAAGAACTGATAATTGATCTTGCGAATGATGAAGTGATCGGATCCACTTGAAGAGAGACACACCGGTTGAAAAAGGATTAACATGACAACCTCAATGACCAAGAAGGATTAGTATCCACATAGGAATATGAGAACACCATTTAGGGAAGGTATGGATCAACACTTGACATCGAAGCAACTCGAATACCACAAATAAAACAAAACAAGGGATTTGGCTTGCAGAATAAGCCGGAAACAAACATATGATAGATCTCATATCGTATCATGTGTCTGTTGGAAAGATATCCTACGATATACTTGAATTCCCACTTATAAACTCCCGAAAATTTCTGGTTATGCAATTAGGTGTTGGGGATACAGGGGACACAAAATATATCACCCAAACTAACAATACCTAGATCCAGCTGTATCCATCCTTCAACACATAACCAAGAAACCTTCGGAAATCATCTACCTCAACCTTCGAAAAGCATCCGTTATACAAGTCATGGCAATACTCCCGCACTCGCCTCAGTACTGGGCTATCAGGGTTATCTCACCAACAACTATACAAAAGAGATTTTCGATGTCGGCGTACTAAACTCAGGTATTCCAAAACCGCAACGATAAGATTATGACGACAACACCTCGGAGCTCAACTCCCCGGGACACTGCCACTACCCCTAAATGTCAGGAGGCAACCAAGACAATGTTGTCATCATAAAACCATCGGAACGATTGTAATATACCCGCGTGATCCTAAAAAAAATTTTAGTGAAATTTGAGAAGAGAAGTGTCAAAACTCTACGTCAAGATGCCTTACCAGAAGGTCGAAGGGACTGGGGAGTAAAAAGAATTCCTAAACTCTCCGATATGTAATTCCTAAATGACTCAAAACATTTTTCTAGACACAACTCGGCCGCTAAAAACGATCAAACAGTGGGGGCTCCTAAGGTCGGGGAAAGCTCTGATACCAACTTGTAACGCCCTCGATGCGGCTATATCTCCCACGTGTCGAAGCACGACTTAGAGGCATAACCGCATTGAAAGCAATGTCGCAAGTGAGGTAATCTTCACACAACCCATGTAATACATAAGGGAAAAAGATACATAGTTGGCTTACAATCGCCACTTCACACAAATACATGAATAAAACATTACATCATACAGTTACAATCAGGGCCCGACTACGGAGCCAAAAATAAAAGAAGAAACCCCAAAAGCGACAAAGGACCAAGATCGACCCCAACTGGGCTCCACTACTGATCGACTAGAACGGAACAACATAAAGGACAAGATCTTCATCGAACTCCTCCTTGAGCTCGGGTGCGTCACCTGCACGGTCTCAGCGGCACCTGCAAACTGGTTTTCGAAGTATCTGATGAGTCACGAGGACTCAGCAATCTCACACCCGCGAGATCAAGACTATTTAAGCTTATAGGTAGGGTAAAAGGTATGAGGTGGAGCTGCAGCAAGCGACTAGCATATATGGTGGCTAACATACGCAAAAGAGAGCGAGAAGAGAAGGCAAAGCACGGTCGAACTACTATGATCAAGAAGTGATCCTGAAACTACTTACGTCAAGCATAACTCCAACAACCGTGTTCACTTCCCGGACCCCGCCGAGAAGAGACCATCACGGTTACACACGCGGTTGGTGTATTTTAGTTAAGATCAACTTCGGGTTTTCTACAACCGGACATTAACAAATTCCCATCTGCCACATAACCGCAGGCACGGCTTTCGAAAGTTCAAAACCCTGCAGGGGTGTCCCAACTTAGCCCATGATAAGCTCTCGCGATCAACGAAGGATATTCCTTCTCCCCGGGAAGACCCGATCAGTCTCGAATCCCGGCTACAAGACATTTCGACAGCAATAAAAACAAGTCCAGCAAAGCCTCCCGATGCGCCGACATCCTGATAGGAGTTGCACATATCTCGTTCTCAGGGCAACACCGGATGAACACTACGTACGGCAACCGACGATTCCCCAAGTTGCCTAGGGGTGGCACCGCAAGTGGCTCTGGTTTGGACCAACACTTAACAAGCATTGGCCCGGGGGGCTAAATAAAGATGACCCTCAGGCTGATCAGGCCTAAGGGAAAGGGATAGGTGGTAGGCAAATGGTAAAACCAAGGTTGGGCCTCGCTGGAAAAGTCTTATTCAAAGCGAACTGTCAAGGGGGTCCCATAAATCACCCGACCACGTTAGGGACGCAAAATCCGGGAACATAACACCGATATGACGGAAACTAGGGCGGCAAGAGTGGAACAAAACACCAGGCATAAGGCCGAGCCTTCCACCCTTTACCAAGTATATAGATGCATTAATTAAATAAAAGGTATATTGTGATATCCCAACAAGTAAACATGTTCCAACAAGGAACAACATCTCCGTGTTCCAACAAGGAACAAACTTCACCTTCACCTGCAACTAACAACGCTATAAGAGGGGCTGAGCAAAGCGGTAACATAGCCAAACAACGGTTTGCTAGGACAAGGTGGGTTAGAGGCTTGGTTTAACAATATGGGAGGCATGATAAGCAAGTGGTAGGTATCGCAGCATAGGCATAGCAAAAGAGCGAGCAATCTAGCAAGCAAAGATAGAAGTGATTTCGAGGGTATGGTCATCTTGCCTGAAATCCCTCAAGGAAGAAGAACGAGTCCATGAAGAAGACAAACGGACGAAGTCGAACGAATCCTCACAACTCCGGAACGAAACCGAAGCTAACGAGAGAAGCAACCCCGAAAGAAACAAACAACATAGTAAACAACCATCACATAAACATGGCATGGTGCACAATCAAGTATGATGCATGTCCGGTTAAATATGCATGGCATGGCAAAGTGCATCAAACAACGCTACAAATTAAGTGGAGCTCAATATGCAACGAGTTGCATATTGACGAAACACCACATAAATTATTTAGTTCTCTCCCGTTTATGCACCCAACAATATTAAATGTTGTTAAACATGGCAAGAGGTGAAACTTAAGTAAGCTAACTATTTAGGCAAGTTTAAATGAGGCCGGAACAACAAACAACAATTCCGGAAAAACCTCATGTGCATATTTTAGATTTGGTATTGATCTGTCCTAACGCATATTTTAATGGTGTTAAACAGGAAAATAAAGTGCAACATGTCAAACTAGGCATTTTTCTACCCCATTTACATATAAAGATTATTAAATTCCGAGTTACGGTTATTTAGTTATGAATTAAATCATTTTAACATGGCATTTAGCAAAATAAATGCAAACAACAATTTTAAGCATTTTTAAATGTTGTTATCATGATGTGGATGACAATTTCAAGTTTTATGCAATTATTATGAAAATGTTGATAAGAGCATTAAGAAGCATTTGTCATCGTGGCGGAAAGAAAGTGTGCCACGGCAACGAATCCGAAAATGGTGCCACGGCAACATATCGGGTCCGAAACTCATGAAGATACCGGTGCAAAAGGAAACGTGACGGAAGCGAGTTAAGCAAGATGGTGGGGTGTTCCCGGTTACCGGGTTCCCACGAGACGAAGGCATGGCAACGAGGAGAAACATGCAAGCGACAATTTCAGACACGGTGCAAACACGGGCATCTCATACAACATGCATTCGTTCGCGGGCGGTCGTCTCGGCGGAAATACCTTTGAAGCGTGCGTCTCGGAGCGGATCGAGTCGGTGCATAGTAGAGGAAGTAGACGTTCTCAGGACGGTCGTGGTTCACGTTTCGAAGAGGAAGTAGTTGTTCATGTTCCGTAGATGTTCAGGGTCACGACAAAGAACTTAACGTCCACGGGGTCTTCGCGGGTCGACGGTAGTGGTTCACGGTCGTAGATGAACTTGACGGATCCGAGCGCTCCGGGGTTCAACGTTGAACTTGGAGGGCCATCGGTAGTCGTTAACGTTCTTCAGCGCTGGTTGTGGTACATGTTCTGTAGATGTTCGGGCGGCGGTAGAGGTACACAGTGTCGAAGAGGTACTTGACGAATCCAGTGTCCGAGGTCGTCGCGGTACTTGCGGACTCGATCGGGGCAGCAAAACGTAGTCGAACTTGGCGTGGTCTTGGACTTGGCCATGGTACAGTGGCTCCATGAACACAACAGGGCCAGATGGGTGCAAGCCCATGGCAGCAACGGGTCAGAGCGCTTGACAGGAACCGTTCTCAACAGGTGCTCGCGGACAGGGGCGCTCGGGGCAGCGGTGTGCAGGACGCAGGTGGAGCGGGAGCAGAGAACTTGTCACGGCCGAGACAGGGGCGAGCCGCGCGGTTGGTTGGTGGTAGCCGCAGCCATGGTGGTGGTCACCACGAAGCAGAAGAGGCCGGAACTGGGCGTTGGACGACGCGGTCGGCGTCGGCCTTGACGTGCAGCAGGGGAGGCGGAGCTCCTGCTCAAAGAGGAGACCGGCTGCGCGACGCGAGGGGACGCGAGCTCCAAGGCAGAGGGAGCGATGACGTGCCTGCTCCCCTGCTCGAGATCGAGCGAGGACGAGGGAAGCAGAGGAGGCTGGGCGTCGGTGGGGCTTGAGATGGGGGCGACGACGTGGATCCGGCGGGGCGGAGCTTTGGGAGGTGACGCCATGGAGGACGCCGACGAGGGCGCGGTGCCGAATGGGTGCGGGCGCGCATGGAGAGGCTCGGGGCTCGAGGAGCTCCTCTCCTCGAGCGCTTGGGCGACGAGGGTGAGGCGAGGAGGAGGCGCGGGATCGAAAGGGAGAGAGAGAGATGGGGATCGGGACGAGCGAGGGAGAGGGGGGTCGAGCGAGGAGGAGAAGACGGCGCTCGGGAGGGAGATGGGGAACGGGAGGAGAGGATCGGGGCATCTAGGGTTAGGCGCGGCTGGGCTAGCTGCGCAAATGGGCATAGAGGCCGGCCCGGTAGAGAAGGGAGTGGCCAGAGGCCTGGCTGGGCTCTCTTCTCCCTCTCTCTTATTTCCTTAAAAATAGAAAGTATTCGAGAGAAGAAAAGGAAGAAGGGTTAGGGAAAGGATTCGAGCATACGGATAATTTTCCCGGACTCACAAGAATAAGCTTGGTCCGCGAAAAATAGGAAAAGGCCAGATCGAACGATAAGAATTCAAACTCATTTGAATTTAATTCAAATAGGTTTGAACTAGGACTTGGTAAAAGGAAGGTCCAAAAATGTTGAGATTTTTGGTGAAGCTCCGGAAAATGACGAAAGGATTTATGGGTAGAGTTGGAGACCAAGAATTGAGATAACAAGGCATTGGGAATTATTTGCAAGTGTGTTATGATCAATTCCAAATAATGAAATATTTAATATAGCTCCCTAATAATAGTAGGAGACTTTGAATATGTTTTAAAGAGTAATCACCATGTGAAATCCCTTGATTTAAATAGATCAAAAGATCTATGCAATTTATTTAGTTGAGTTTTTAAAATTAATGATATGATGGCATGATGACATGATGCAATGCAGAAATAAAAGGGCAGACACAAATGAAACACACGGCGAAACCCGGAATAGCTGGAAGGCAACTGAAGCTCCGGTCTTGGGGCGTTACACCCCCTCTCAAAAAGCTCTTACGATTTTTAGGGGCCACGCCCAAGTTTTTACAGGGTGAAAAGCAGGGAAACGAGGGATCGGCCGGATATGTCACTCGTCGTGTCCCCTATGTCATCTCCAGACGCACCGCTGGCGTCGTTGACGCCGTCTTTGCCGTCACCTCCACCTTCGCCGGCGCTGGCATCGCCATCGTCAACCATGTCGCCTTCGTCTGCCGCGACCACCACCGTGTCGTCCTCGGAAGTGAAGGCCCTGATCAGCACATCCACGTTGTCCTCCACCCACCGTGCCAGGTCGCCCCGGACGGCCGCGGGTACGGGGGCGATGGCAGCATCGATGTCGAAGTTGGGGTTGGAGTTCCGAAGATGGCTTAAGACGCGGGAGAACGCGCGTCCGAGCAGGCCACGACTCCTCTCCCCCACAAGCTGACGAGCTCTATCAGACCGAGCTTCCAGGCGCGTCACCACGTCGGCGAAGAAGCGTAGATGACTGGCACAGACATGGCCCAACGTCATGTTGGCCCTGACCGTGAGGTCCTGGAGCATTGGGGTGTGCTCACACTCTAGCGTCCACCGCTGAAGCACTTCCTCCCTATTCTGCCGCGCAACGGACTCTGCTTCAGCAACCCGCTTCTGAAGAGAGAGCAGATCGGCGGGGGAAGAGGCCAATTCCGCATGCGCTGAGACCAGGGCGGCTGTCGTGGCCTCTTTGCGCCTCTCCACTTCAGCTAGCTTGGGCCTAAGGGCGGCGGCCTGACCCGCAGCCTCCATCCCCGCAAGCTTCAGCCTCAAGTCATACCTAACCTCAAGATGCACGCGAGCCTTGGCCACTCGACGGTCAACCTCCTCCTGAGCCCTGGCCTCGCACACATCAACGGCGTCCTCCGCTTGGGCGACCTGGCGCTCCCTCGTCTCCAACCGCTCTAGCTCGAGGCTGCGCTCCACAGCTTCCAACGCCATCGCCTCGTCAAGCTTCCGGATCTCTTCCTCCTCGACAGGGTCCCACCTCATTGACACAAGGGCGGATTTGCACGCCTCCACCTGCTGCTCCGGGGATGCGCTCCAAGCCTGGAGCTCCCACGCGTGCTTCTATGCGGCCTCGCAACAGTGGTCTGCCTCACGATCCTCCTCCAAAGCTCGGGAGCAATCTTCACGAGAGACCTTGAGGGATGCCTCGGCCTTCGCATTGTCAAGATCCCGCTGGTAGCGGCCAAGTTTGATAGCCACCTTCAGCTTACATTGTTCCTCTGCCAGCCAAAGACCCTCAGCCTTGAGGCGTGCGTCGACGTCTGCAAGTTCACCACCAAGTCGGTTCATCGCGCCCATCGCCTCCTGGAAGAGCTCGTGGCAAATGACGCTTCGTTCGTACTCGAACTCGAGCGCGCGACCCACCTCGTCCTCCGCCACGGGGGCCGTGGGAGGGGCGTGAGGCGGTGCACCCCCTCTCAGCAGGGGGCTGGGGGCTGGCACTGCCCCAGGTGCAGGCCGGGCCTCACAAGGGGCCCTAACTAGTCGGAGCCCGCTGCTTGAACAGGAGCCGAAGACCGGAGCCAACCAGCTATTGTCCATGACCAGAGGAGGGGTCTTGGGCACACCCGCCAAGCTCCAAGTCAGGCCGTGGAGGAGGGACGACGGGGTCGCAGATTCGAGGCGCCATGAAGGCAAGCGCGCCTCTCCCACCGGCCCTGCTCCAGGGACGGTGTGCAGGCTCGGGGCGCTCAAGGTCAGCAGGGGAGACGAGGAAGGAGAGGGTTGCTTCTCCGGGGACACAGCGTCCTTGACGGGAGAGGCCCTGAAGAGCCAACATCAGGGAGGAAAGCAGCAATCAAGAAATCACAAGGTGCAGTACTTACTCGTCGATGGCAATGTACTTTCGTCGCTTCAACGGCCCGAAGATACCGCTGCTGCTCGGGGATCCTTTCCTCTTGCGGAGCTCCTCGAAGTCCACGCAAAGCCGACCGAAGCGCTGGACGTGGCGGCCGGCACGGGGTGCAACCAGAGAAGTGCTCGAAGGGACAACTTCAGGGGTGCCAGGCTGCAGAGAGCAGTCGGGCGCCGTCTCACCGCGAACTCCCGAGGCCTCCGGAGCTTCGGCCTCGGGAGCCGCATGCTGCATCGTCTCAGCGACCGACACCCTAGAGGAAGAATCATGAGTTCCTAAGGACGACGCCCGAGGAGCCCAAGACGGCACCTGCACCCCAGCACTTGGGCCGCCAGCCTCCGGCGGTGCTCGCCCCCCTGCATCTGCATTAGGGACGAGCTCGGCGCCAGCGACGAAGAAGGGGACCACGTTGACGGGGTTCTCGCGAGGCCCCATTAGGCCGACCGGGCGCAGCCCCCACTCATCAAAGGAAGGCATGTGCTCCACAAACTCTGCCTTGTTCCTGTAGCGATACAGCAGACAGCTCCTCCCGGGCATGTCGTCCCGCGATGCGACACCCATTAGGACCTCAAGCACAGTTTGCCGCATCTCAAGAGGAAGCCAGGACTCCTGAAGTCTCATATGGTCCTGACTGTTAAGCAAGGCCCACATCGGGCGAGAATAGCGCTGAAGCGGAGCGATTCGGCGCCTGACGAACTCCTTCACCACCATGGGCACGGTCACGCCACTGTCCTTCAGCCTCTTCAGCCTAAGCCAGACAGGGACAATACAGGGGCTCGCGAGCCTCTTATGGCCCCAACCAGGGTTGGAATGGCAGGCGCCGACGAAGAATGGAGCAGGGGGCTGAGCACTCCGGCATTGACAAACACCCACCAAGTACGAAACTCGCTGGTGGATGGAGGAAGCATGAAGTCGGTCCCCGTGCTTGCCATCGCGTCCATAGCCCGGAAGCTTGCGCATCCCGAGCTCTGCCGGGGATCCACCAGGTGCAATGAGAAGAAGTGACGGAGAAGGGCCATGGAAGGGGCGATGCCCACCATGGCCTCACAAACAAAGGCAAAGATGGCAAAAAGATTCATGGATTGGGGGTCGAGATGTAGCATGTGGATCTGGTAATGCTCGAGCACTGTGTTGAAAAAGGCGGAGAAAGGGGGACCAGGACAGCCCAAAGAGCATCGATGAAGACTGGGACCTCGGTGGCTGCCTGGTCAATACGAGCATGAGACGCAGGCCAAGCATCCGTCCTTCCCCACTCATTGAAACTGGAGGCGGGCATGGGGCACACCTTGCCCATGACCTCATCGTTGAGCACCAGCGATCGGCCAACTGCGGGCTCGATGGCCGGAGGCGTGCCTGTCGAAGATAGAGGCTTCTTCCCCTTATCCACTTGTTTCGGTGCCATGGCGATTGAGCCAGCAGAGCGCAGGCCAGGATGGGAGGAGGAGTAGAGTCTCGAGGAAGCAGAGGAATCAGGGAAGTATGGCGCGGGCGATGGAAGAATAACTGTGTAGGTTGCGGGGGCCGCATAGCCAGGCGGATTCCAAGGCAACATGGGGAAGCGAAGACGCCCACGTCTAATCAACCGCCACGCGTCGACCAAGGCCACAGGCTATTGGGGCCCACGGCGCTCCGTACATGACCTTTGGCTTCACCTCGAAGCCAAGCCCGAGCGCGCCTTCGGCCCAGGGGCTACTGTCGGCGTTCTGGGAATGGGGGTCCCTAGACTTGCATGCCTGCGGCCCACGGCGTGGCTGTGCTACTAGGCCTGTACGGCCCATCTTCATCAACAAGGCATTCAAGACCCTCGTGAGGGGCCAAGCCTCGGGAGGCGGACGACGCAAGACCTCCTTAGGAGTGGCCTCTCCAGGCAGGCTCGCGAGGGGCGGAGAGATCAAGGCAAGGTGAACCTCGCGAAGTTCTCATGACATGAGCCATGACGATCGAGACCAGGCGGGCGCCAGGCAGGCCCCAGCGCGCGCAGCATCCTTGTTTCCTCTTTGGTTCTAAGGAGGCAAGCGCAGGCACAGAGTACAGAGGCATCAAGCAAAGGTTGCCATATCGGTGCAGCGAGACCAAGACCAGCAGGACGGCAAGACGGAGGTCACCATGGAGCCCAAGGCGGCGTCACCACCAGAGTCTTTTGCAGGCGAAGACTACTTTTTTCAGGATAAGTTGTACTAGTTGTCCCCTTTCAAATTGGCCGTTGTTGGCTTCCTTCCCGCTCAATATTTGGGGAGAGGACCAGGGCCTCTAAAGATAGGACTAGCCACCACAGTAGAAGGCAAGCAAGCCTGAGCTGATCGAATCCTCTCACACACAAGTTCGCCACGCACAAAAACATCTCAACCTCGGGAGGCAGTTCTTCCCCTTGTACTGTTCATCATCAGCACAAGAGGCAATCCACCACCACCACACTGGAGTAGGGTATTACACCACAACGGTGGCCCGAACCAGTAAAAATCTTGTGTCATTTGTGTTATGAGTTCGTCGAGTTAGTCCGTGAGATCTTAGCAAAACTAGGACGTGGATCGGTAGGGGGGAATCTTCGTGTGCACCCCTGTGTTCGAACCTTGAGGGTTTTTCTGGAACCCATGACCCGACACAAGATAAATCATTATTAACTCTCAAGTACTTATGCATGGCATGAGAAACTATAATCTCTAATTGTCATTGTAAACATGTTTAATCATAATGGGCTGAAGCCTGGATACTAGGTTAAACATATTTACACAAATAGAACAAGTCGAGTTCATACTAGTTTCTCTTTGCCATGGCCAGTTCATTGAATATCTTCATTATTGCCTTTCACTTGCACGACCGAACGATATGAAAATAATAATAATAGTGCAAGAGTGCCATGGACTAAGTTGTAATCTGCAAAATGTTTTATTCAACAGGACAAGACACGGTAAATGGGCTCTTTATTAGTTCAACAGTTATTCATATGAGAGCCACTCAACATTTTCATCGTGGTCTTCTCCATGGTACAACTCGAATAAAAAGAAAAGAAATTCAGAGAAACACACTGAAATATTTTTGGAGTTTTTGGTTTTCTTGAACAAGCAAATAGAAAGCAAAAACGAGAAAAACTATTTACACGGGAAACCTCCCAATAAGCAAAAGAAGAACAAGGAAATCTTTTTGGGTTTTATTTTTAGTACTACTACTAAGCATGCATACAAAGTAAATTACTACAACTGATTTTTTTTGTTTTTCTAAAGTTTTTCAAACACACAAGAAGAAAGCAAGAAAATAAATCTAAGCATGGATGGTACAATAAAAAAGTGTGAGCACCGACAGACAGAATGATATGTGAACATGAATATATTGTCGGTGAGAACACGTACTCCCCCAAGCATAGGCTTTTTCCTAAGTTGGTAGTCGATCAGTAGCCTGGAGGGTAGTAGGGATCCTAAGGAGCGGGCATCCCCTCATCCCACTGCGGAGGTGCCTGTGCAGCCTCTGCTGCAGCGTGAGCATTCCAGTAGGCGATAATGTCTGCAGGCATAATCCGGTATCCGCCCCTGGCAACAGAATCAAACAAAGCAGGTGCAGGCAAGGTGATAACATCACAAGTTCTAACGCTATAGACCAAGTTATAAGGAATGGCAATATTAGGACGATCATGTGCAAGAAAGTGATGGTGATCCATGGTTGCTCGGTCTAGGTAAAGTGTGGTAAGAGGGAAATCATGGGGGTGTATCTCAACCTCAAAGTGAGCCGCCAAACAAGTAGCAAAAATCCCACCATGTATTTTACCCTGGGATTTATTAAGATGCAGGCGACGAGCCACGATAGCTCCCAAGCTATACATGTTGTCTCCCTCAAGTGCACGACGTAAAACAGCAAGGTCTAGTGAACTAGGTGCACCCACCTTCTGCCTAGCAAGCAAGCATTTGGTAAAAAAGGTGCAAAGTAATGAACAACAGGAAAATGTAAGCCATCGTCAGTGATGGTCGACACTCTTCTCTCGTCATCCAATGTCAAAGTGCGACAAAAATCCTCAAACTCGGCTGGCCTAGGCTAAGCCAAGCTCCCATCAAACTGGATCATGCATATGTCACAAAATTCAGTAAGCGGCATCTGATGGTTTTCAGCATATAAATCAAAGCTCACTTCAGGAGGATTATTTCTAGGCGAGAAAGTAAAGCTTTGAACAAAGATATTTGTGAGGATTTGGTGCTGGTCACACTCATCTACGATGAAGTCGGTGAGACCGGCATCGGCAATGAATTGCATGAACTCCTCATGAATTCCAGCCTCTTGCAGGAATGGGATGTGCGGCCATTCGCACGGCCATACCTCCGCCAACCTCCGAGGGCGGAGATCATTGTCAGAAGACTCCCCAATAACACCCTTGGAGTTCTTATTTGAGCCAAACTTCCTGAAGATATTCATGCCCGCGTACAATTTTTCCTATGAAGAAAATATGAATTTTTAGTTCACAAAATTTTCTCAACAAAACTTCACAAAATTGATAGCAACTACTCATAGGGATACATAGAGGCCATAGCAAGCATTCAAACTACTTAGAACACTAATAATTCAACATGAAAACACATCTACAACAACAGCAAGAGTAGCTAATTATTCAAAGTATAAACCACAAAAACAAAAACTAATTGGACAAATGGTGGAGTCACATTCCAAGCAACAATCCCTGGAAACAGTTTCGGAAATGGAGCTTCGAGCAAAGAGATCGAAATCCCCGGGTTTGAGCTCAAGAACATGGGAGAGAGAGCAATGGGGATTTTTTCTGGAGGTGAGTGATGATGTGGGCTAAAGAGATAAGTGAGGGGGCCCACATGGGGACCACAACCCACCAGGGAGCGCCTGGGGATCCTGGCGCGCCCAGGTGGGTTGTGCCCACCTGGTGCACCTCCCTCTGGTATTATTTGCACAAAAAATTCTTAAATATTCAGAAAAAAATCATATAAAATTTTCAGGGCATTCTGAGAACTTTTATTTTTTGGTCATTTTTTTATTGCACGGAAAATTCAGAAAACAGACAAAACATGGCATTTTATTTTATTTAACAAATAAAAACAAAAAACAAAAAGTAAAGACAAAAGGTAGTGCTTACTAAATTCATCAACTTCATATCGCTAAAAAATGATTCATTAATAAGGTTGATCAAGTCTTATTAAAAACCACTTTCGATTAGCATGAAACCGAAGAACTTTCGTAAATCACTAAGTTACCTCAATGGGGATATGCATTTTGGAGGAAATATGTCCTAGAGGCAATAATAAAGTTATTATTTATTTCCTTATATCATGATAAATGTTTATTATTCATGCTAGAATTGTATTAATCGGAAACATAATACATGTGTGAATACATAGACAAACAGAGTGTCACTAGTATGCCTCTACTTGACTAGCTCGTTAATCAAAGATGGTTATGTTTCCTAACCATAGACATGAGTTGTCATTTGATTAACAAGATCACATCATTAGGAGAATGATGTGATTGACATGACCCATTTCGTTAGCATTAGCACACGATCGTTTAGTATGTTGCTATTGCTTTCTTCATGACTTATACATGTTCCTATGACTATGAGATTATGCAACTCCCGTTTGCCGGAGGAACACTTTGTGTGCTACCAAACGTCACAACGTAACTGGATGATTATAAAGGAGCTCTACAGGTGTCTCCAAAGGTACATGTTGGGTTGGCGTATTTCGAGATTAGGATTTGTCACTCCGATTGTTGGAGAGGTATCTCTGGGCCCACTCAGTAATGCACATCACTTAAGCCTTGCAAGCATTGCAACTAATGAGTTGGTTGCGGGATGATGTATTACGGAACGAGTAAGGAGACTTGCCGATAACGAGATTGAACTAGGTATTGAGATACCGACGATCGAATCTCGGGCAAGTAACATATCGATGACAAAGGGAACAATGTATGTTGTTATGCGGTCTGACCGATAAAGATCTTCGTAGAATATGTGGGAGCCAATATGAGCATCCAGGTTCCGCTATTGGTTATTGACCGAAGACGTGTCTCGGTCATGTCTACATAGTTCTCGAACCCGTAGGGTCCGCACGCTTAACGTTACGATGACAGTTATATTATGAGTTTATATGTTTTGACGTACCGAAGGTTGTTCGGAGTCCCGGATGTGATCACGGACATGACGAGGAGTCTCGAAATGGTCGGGACATAAAGATTGATATATTGGATGACTATATTCGGACACCGGAGGTGTTCTGGGTGATTTCGGAGAAAACCGGAGTGCCGGAGAGTTACCGGACCCCCCCCCGGGAGAAGTAATGGGCCTTATGGGCCTTGGTGGAGAGAGAGAGGGGCAGCCAGGGTGGGCCGCGTGCCCCCTACCCCTCTAGTCCGAATTGGACTAGGAGAGGGGGGGCCTTTCCTTCTCCCTCTCCCCCTTCCTTTCCCCCTCCTAGTAGGAGTAGGACTGCTGGCGCGCCTAGTAAGGGTCGGCCGGCCTCCCCCCTTGATCCTTTATATACGGGGGCAGGGGCACCCTGGAGACACAACAATTGATCGTTTGATCTTTTAGCCGTGTGTGGTGCCCCCCTCCACCATAGTCCACCTCGATAATACTGTAGCGGTGCTTAGGCCAAGCCCTGCGTCGGTAGAACATCAACATCGTCACCACGCCGTCGTGCTGATGAAACTCTCCCTTAACACTCGGCTGGATCGGAGTTCGAGGGACGTCATCGGGCTGAACGTGTGCTGAACTCGGAGGTGTCGTGCGTTCGGTACTTGATCGGTCGGATCGTGAAGACGTTCGACTACATCAATCGCGTTATTATAACACTTCCGCTTTCGGTCTACGAGGGTACGTGGACAACACTCTCCCCTCTTGTTGCTATGCATCACCATGATCTTGCGTACATTCCCCAACAGTGGCATCCAAGCCAGGTTTTATGCGTAGATGTCATATGCACGAGTAGAACACAAGTGAGTTGTGGGCAATATAAGTCATATTGCTTACCAGCTTGTCATACTTTGGTTCGGCGGTATTGTTGGATGAAGCGGCCTGGACCGACATTACGCGTACGCTTACGCGAGACTGGTTCTACCGATGTGCTTTGCACATAGGTGGCTCGCGGGTGTCAGTTTCTCCAACTTTAGTTGAACCGAGTGTGGCTATGACCGGTCCTTGCGAAGGTTAAAACAGCACCAACTTGACAAACTATCGTTGTGGTTTTGATGCGTAGGTAAGAACGGTTCTTGCTAAGCCCGTAGCAGCCACGTAAAACTTGCAACAACAATGTAGAGGACGTCTAACTTGTTTTTGTAGGGCATGTTGTGATGTGATATGGTCAAGACATGATGCTAAATTTTATTGTATGAGATGATCATGTTTTGTAACCGAGTTATCGGCAACTGGCAGGAGGCATATGGTTGTCGCTTTATTGTATGCAATGCAATCGCCCTATAATGCTTTACTTTATCACTAAGCGGTAGCGATAGTCGTAGAAGCATAAAATTGGCGAGACGACAACGATGCTATGATGGAGATCAAGGTGTCGCGCCGATGACGATGGTGATCATGGAAGTGCTTCAGAGATGGAGATCACAAGCACAAGATGATGATGGCCATATCATATCACTTATATTGATTGCATGTGATGTTTATCTTTTATGCATCTTATCTTGCTTTGATTGACGGTAGCATTATATGATGACCCCTCACTAAATTATCAAAGTATAAGTGTTCTCCCTGAGTATGCACCGTTACGAAAGTTCTTCGTGCTGAGACACCACGTGATGATCGGGTGTGATAGGCTCTACGTTCAAATACAACGGGTGCAAAACAGTTGCACACGCAGAATACTCAGGTTAAACTTGAAGAGCCTAGCATATAACAGATATGGCCTCGGAACACGGAGACCGAAAGGTCGAGCGGGAATCATATAGTAGATATGATCAACATAGTGATGTTCACCATTGAAACTACTCCATCTCACGTGATGATCGGACATGGTTTAGTTGATTTGGATCACGTGATCACTTAGAGGATTAGAGGGATGTCTATCTAAGTGGGAGTTCTTTAGTAATATGATTAATTGAACTTAAATTTATCATGAACTTAGTACCTGATAGTATCTTGCTTGCCTATGTTGATTGTAGATACATGGCCCGTGATGTTGTTCCGTTGAATTTTAATGCGTTCCTTGAGAAAGCAAAGTTGAAAGATGATGGTAGCAATTACATGGACTGGGTCCGTAACTTCAGGATTATCCTCATTGCTGCACAGAAGAATTTTGTCCTAGAAGCACCGCTGGGTGCCAGGCCTGCTGCAGGAGCAACACTAGATGTTATTAACGTCTGGCAGAGCAAAGCTGATGACTACTCGATAGTTCAGTGTGCCATGCTTTAAGGCTTAGAACCGGGTCTTAAACGACGTTTTGATCGTCATGGAGCATATGAGATGTTCTAGGAGTTGAAGTTAATATTTCAAGCAAATGCCCGGATTGAGAGATATGAAGTCTCCAATAAGTTCTATAGCTGCAAGATGCAGGAGAATAGTTCTGTCAGTGAGCATATACTCAAGATGTCTGGGTATAATAATCACTTGATTCAACTGGGTGTTAATCTTCCGGATGATAGCGTCATTGACAGAATTCTCCAATCACTGCCACCAACCTACAAGATCTTCGTGATGAACTATAATATGCAAGGGATGGATAAGACAATTACCGAGCTCTTCGCAATGCTAAAGGATGCGGAGGTAGAAATCAAGAAGGAGCATCAAGTGTTGATGGTCAACAAGACCACTAGTTTCAACAAAAAGGGCAAAGGTAGGAAGAACGAGAACTTCAAGAAGAACAGCAAGCAAGTTGCTTCTCAAGAGAAGAAACCCAAGTCTGGACCTAAGCCTGAAACTGAGTGCTTCTACTGCAAGCAAACTGGTCACTGGAAGCGGAACTGCCCCAAGTATTTGGCGGATAAGAAGGATGGCAAGGAGAACAAAGGTATATGTGATATATATATATGTTATTGATGTGTACCTTACTAATGCTCGCAGTAGCACCTGGGTATTTGATATTGGTTCTGTTGCTAATATTTGCAACTCGAAACAGGGGCTATGGATTAAGCGAAGATTGGCTAAGGACGAGGTGACGATGCGCGTGGGAAATGGTTCCAAAGTTGATGTGATCGCGGTCGGCACGCTACCTCTACATCTACCTTCGAGATTAGTATTAGACCTAAATAATTGTTATTTGGTGCCAGCGTTGAGCATGAACATTATATCTGGATCTTGTTTGATGCGAGATGGTTATTCATTTAAATCTGAGAATAATGGTTGTTCTATTTATATGAGTAATATCTTTTATGGTCATGCACCCTTGAAGAGTGGTCTATTCTTGATGAATCTTGATAGTAGTGACACACATATTCATAATGTTGAAGCCAAAAGATGCAGAGTTGATAATGATAGTGCAACTTATTTGTGGCACTGCCGTTTGGGTCACATCGGTGTAAAGCGCATGAAGAAACTCCATACTGATGGACTTTTGGAATCACTTGATTATGAATCACTTGGTACTTGCGAACCATGCCTCATGGGCAAGATGACTAAAACGCCGTTCTCCGGAACTATGGAGCGAGCAACTGATTTATTGGAGATCATACATACTTATGTATGTGGTCCAATGAATGTTGAGGCTCGCAGCGAGTATCGTTGTTTTCTCACCTTCACAGATGATTTAAGCAGATATGGGTATATCTACTTAATGAAACATGAGTCTGAAACATTTGAAAAGTTCAAAGAATTTCAGAGTGAAGTTGAAAATCATCGTAACAAGAAAATAAAGTTTCTACGATCTGATCGTGGAGGAGAATATTTGAGTTACGAGTTTGGTCTACATTGGAAACAATGCGGAATAGTTTCGCAACTCACGCCACCCGGAACACCGCAGCGTAATGGTGTGTCCTAGATATAGTATGATCTATAATGTCTCTTACTGATTTACCGCTATCATTTTGGGGTTATGCTTTAGAGACGGCCGCATTCACGTTAAATAGGGCACCATCGAAATCCTTTGAGACGACGCCTTATGAACTGTGGTTTGGCAAGAAACCAAATTTGTCATTTCTGAAAGTTTGGGGCTGCGATGCTTATGTGAAAAAGCTTCAACCTGATAAGCTCGAATCCAAATCGGAGAAATGTGTCTTCATAGGTTACCCAAAGGAGACTGTTGGGTACACCTTCTATCACAGATCCGAAGGGAAGACTTTTGTTGCTAAATTCGGAAACTTTCTAGAGAAGGAGTTTCTCTCGAAAGAAGTGAGTGGGATAAAAGTAGAACTTGATGAGGTAACTGTAACTGCTCCCTTATTGGAAAGTAGTTCATCATAGAAACTGGTTTCTGTGACACCTACACCAATTAGTGAGGAAGTTGATGATGATGATCATGGAACTTCAGATCAAGTTGTTACTGAACCTCGTAGATCAACTAGAGTAAGATCCGCACCAGAGTGGTATAGTAATCCTGTTCTGGAAGTCATGCTACTAGATCATGATGAACCTATGAACTATGAAGAAGCGATGGTGAGCCCAGATTCCGCAAAGTGGCTTGAAGCCATGAAATCTGAGATGGGATCCATGTATGAGAACAAAGTGTGGACTTTGGTTGACTTGCCCGATGATCGGTAAGCAATTGAGAATAAATGGATATTCAAGAACAAGACTGACGCTGACGGTAATGTTACTGTCTACAAAGCTCGACTTGTTGTGAAAGGTTTTCGACAAGTTCAAGGGATTGACTACGATGAGATCTTCTCACCCGTAGCGATGCTTAAGTCTGTCTGAATCATGTTAGCAATTGCCGCATTTTATGATTATGAAATTTGGCAAATGGATGTCCAAACTGCATTCCTGAATGGATTTCTGGAAGAAGAGTTGTATATGATGCAACCGGAAGGTTTTGTCGATCCAAAGGGAGCTAACAAAGTGTGCAAGCTCCAGCGATCCATTTATGGATAGGTGCAAGCCTCTCGGAGTTGGAATAAAGGCTTTGATAGTGTGATCAAAGCATTTGGTTTTATACAGACTTTTGGAGAAGCCTGTATTTACAAGAAAGTGAGTGGGAGCTCTGTAGCTTTTCTAATATTATATGTGGATGACATATTGCTGATTGGAAATGATATAGAATTTCTGGATAGCATAAAAGGATACTTGAATAAGAGTTTTTCAATGAAAGACCTCGGTGAAGCTGCTTATATATTGGGCATTAAGATCTATAGAGATAGATCAAGACGCTTAATTGGACTTTCACAAAGCACATACCTTGACAAAGTTTTGAAGAAATTCAAAATGGATCAAGCAAAGAAAGGGTTCTTGCCTGTGTTACAAGGTGTGAAGTTGAGTAAGACTCAATGCCCGACCACTGCAGAAGATAGAGAGAAAATGAAAGATGTTCCCTATGCTTCAGCCATAGGCTCTATCATGTATGCAATGTTGTGTACCAGACCTTATGTGTGCCTTGCTATAAGCCTAGCAGGGAGGTACTGTCGGTGTCAAAACTGGCAGATCTTGGGTAGGGGGTACCGAACTGTGCATCTAGGCGGATGGTAACAAGAGACAAGGGACACAATGTTTTTACCCAGGTTCGGGGCCTCTCGATGGAGGTAAAACCCTACTCCTGCTTGATTAATATTGATGATATGGGTAGTATAAGAGTAGATCTACCACGAGATCAAGGAGGCTAAACCCTAGAAGCTAGCCTATGGTATGATTGTTGTTCTTGTTGTGTCCTCCGGACTAAAACCCTCCGGTTTATATAGACACCGGAGAGGGCTAGGGTTACGCAGAGTCGGTTACAATGGTAGGAGATCTACATATCAGTATCGCCAAGCTTGCCTTCCACGCCAAGGAAAGTCCCTTTCGGACACGGGACAAAGTCTTCAATCTTGTATCTTCATAGTCCAGGAGTCCGGCCGAAGGTATAGTCCGGCTATCCGAACACCCCCTAATCTAGGACTCCCTCAGTAGCCCCTGAACCAGGCTTTAATGACGACGGGTCCGGCGTGCATATTATCTTCGACATTGCAAGGCGGGTTCCTCCTCCAAGTACTTCATAGAAGATTTTGAACACAAGGATAGTGTCCGGCTCTGCAAAATAAGTTTCCACATATTGCCATAGAGAGAATAATATTTACACAAATCTAATCTGCTGACGTATTCCGTAGCGTGACATCACACCATGACCAAGCTTTATTCGAATCGTTTTATTGTCCCACCTCAGCGCGTTTAGCGAGGCGGTTTCCTTGGCACGTCTTGTCGAAGCAGAGATCGTGTCCCCTTTTATTTACGGGATTCTCATCAATACGGACGTGGGTAACCCAGTCGTGCCCGTTGGTATGTTTTCTCGATCAAAGGCGAGTCCCAAACGGTCACGGGGAGGGCCCTTGGCATTCAACCTCTTATAAAGAGACCAAGGCCTTACTCCTTTCTTTCAATCTCAAACGAGTTTGCCCTTTGCCTCGAGTTCCAACACCGAAGGCTCCAGATTTCAGGCGCCTCGGACCTCCGACAATGTCCGGTTCCGACCTTCAAGGCCGATGGATGCCCTCCTCTGTCACGGAGGAGGACGTGCTGAAGTTGAGAGAGGCCAGGTTCTTGACCGTAGAAATCTCGCATAGGCTGCCTACTCAAGGGAAGGTCATTCCCACTCCCAAGCCCGGTGAGAGCGTGGTGTTTGTGTCTCACTTCCTTCGGGGGCTAGGCTTCCCTATGGACCCCTTCGTAAGGGGAATCATGTTTTATTATGGGCTCGAATTTCATGACTTGGCTCCAGAGTCCATCCTCCATATCTCATCGTTCATCGTCGTGTGCGAAGCCTTCCTCCGCACTTCTCCTCACTTCGGATTGTGGCTCAAGACTTTTAAAGTAGAGCCGAAGATGATCGAGGGGCGGTACACGGAGTGCGGAGGTGCTTTTATAAGCAAAAATGCTGGTGCTCCATGGCCCGAGGGCTCTTTTCAAGAGGAGTCCAACTTATGGCAACGAGAGTGGTTTTACATCACCGCTCCCAGGGGCACCAAGTGGGTGGCGCCACCCGCCTTTCGCCCGGGTCCCCCACCACAGCTACTGTCATGGGTCAATAAAGGACTGGACTGGGGGCCATCCAAGGACGTGCCTTTGTTGCAGGGCCGTATTTGAGATCTCCTAGAAAGAGACATTAGTCTGGTCGTAGTAGTGCAGGTCATGCTGATTCGCCGGACCCTGCCCTGCAAACGCCACCCCCTCCACCTGTGGGAATTCAATCCGGAGGGACCACGAGCTCTCCAACATTTTATGGGCGCGACGCCCATGGAGATGTACAAATTGTTCTTCGGATCACAAGCAATGTGTCCGGACTCGACCGAGGACGCAGGTCTGAGTTGCAATCGCCCGGATACTCAAGTAAGTAGTCCCGTACCCGGACACCCAATCCATATTTTTATCATAAAATTGTCCTTAAAAGAACTGTCCCTTAAGCAGGAGTGGATAGCGAAAGCGAAGCTAATCAGGTGTCCGGCCCCCCTCCCGGAGACCACGCCGGATCCCTTGTTAACCAGAATGCTGGAGGTCGCGCCTTTGGAAGAAGGCGAAGGGAGGAACAAGGAAGCTACCGCCTCCCTGAAGGAGGCTGTCAGAAAAGGAGGAATCGAGAATTCCTCTACGCAGGGGAAGAAGAGGACGGCCTCTGAAGACCCGGAGATCATGGTCTCAAAGCGGGGGAAGAAATCTTCATCAGAGGGTCCTGCGCCGGAGGATGCCTCGGCCGCACTGTGCCCCCAAGGGGATCAGCCCTCCACCGAGCCGTAAGTAAAGAGGGGAGTTTAAAATGAGAGACATCCATGTTTTATTTCTGAGCAAAAATAACCAAAATTTTACCTTGTAGTTCGGATCTCAGCCCTTCTCAGCAGAGCTCATCTTCAGGGGATCTTCTTTCGGAGATGATGGAAAGCGGCATGCCTCCCCCTGCCGTACCGCCTTATGAGGCGGTCGACCCTGAGGTGTCATCGCGGAGGGTTTCTCCGAATCCGGCAGGGCCGGAAGGCAGCCGTATGGCCCCCCAAAGCCCTCCGTGTCCGGCCTTCGAAAAAGGCCATCGGGTGAGTCCGGCACAGTCTGGTGCACGGGCGGAGGAGCTGAAGGATCTTCTCGGGCGAGCGTCTATCTCGGAAGAACACCGTGCATTGATGGGTACGGTGATTGAGAGGATTGCATCCGCGGAGAACGGGTTGCACGAGGCTGTCAGGAGTTTGCTGACAGGTTTTGAGGTACGCAAAATGATGTACCTTTTGACAGTTTCGCGTATATAAGATGCATCCTGTATAGATAGTAGCCCCTGAGACTCTGCACGTTGTAAAAATTGACGGCGCGCAGAGGATCATAATCCCAGGTATAATATGTCGCCTTTCCTATGCAGGTGGCGAAGTGTCCGGTGGCCAGCCGGACTGATGAATTTGCCGAGCTAAAGCGGCAACTTGACGTGGCAGATGCCGACATCACGCTTGTCAACAAGTGGCTTGACGAGGCACAAGGTATGCTATTTCTTCGGCGGCACTTGGTAAGAGGAGCTTCATGCCAGTATCTTACAACGTGTGCGCTTGATGCAGATGGTGCTGCTGCCGTGGAGGATCTTCGGGCGGAACTTGCCCGAGCCAAGGAGTAAGCCAGGAAAAGTGATGCGGCTGCCGGAAAGGCAATTGAAGAGCTGAAAGCTAAACAGGCTGCTCACTACCAAAGCAAGAAGGAAATAGACGAGATGGATGTAAAGTTGAAGAGCGCTGCCGACCGCTGCAAGGTTCTTGAAAAAGAAGATCAAACGGAATGGACGGGCCTGGAAAAGGCCATTACCGAGGCCAACGATGCTCGCTCTGCGATGAGAGCTATGAAAGAGGAGCTACGTCAGGCCGGAGATATCGCGGCTGGAAAGCCCTTTGTGCTACGGAGGAAGTTCGGGGATCCTAAATATGCTTCGCTAGACCGGTTGTGGAGTACGGCGGACACTTATCTGGATTTGGCAGCGAGTGCCGCGGACGCGGCCGAACACTTCCGAGATAAGGAGGATCACGAAGTGGAAAAGCTTTTTTGGTCGCAGTTCCACAATCCAGAGCGTCCGCTTCCGTTAACCGATCATCTGGACGAATGGGCTGAGCTGAGTAGGTTATCCGGACTCGCCATGAAGTATGACGTGAGTCATCTGTGGCCGGAAAGGCCTGAGCCGAAGAGCTATTTTAGCTTGGTGCAGCAGTTCCTTGGTGTGGTAGCGCATATTAATGCAGTGAAGAAGTCAGCATGCATAGAGGGTGCGCGAATGGCTCTTGCCCGTGTCAAGACATACTGGGCAGAGATGAAGGCCACCGTTGTTGCAACCCCGGACTCGGATGAGAGCCGAGTACCTGCCGAGCACTATTTTCAGGAAGTTCTGCAGGGTGCTCGTTTAATAGAGACGCAGTGCTCGAAGGATATTATGTTTGAATAACATGTATTATTGTAAAACAAAGTTTGGAGATAATATATAAAAGCTTTTTATACTTGTGCCTTCAAGATTTGAGATACCTCCTGTGCGGCCGTTAATGTATATGTGTATATAACCTGAAAGATGGCAGTCTTTGGCTTTAGCCCCCACGCATATAATGCGGGGGTGTTCGCAGAAGGCGCATTTTCACACTTGATCCAACGTCTTGGTCCTATTAAGGAGGTGGTAGCGCAGCGAACTAGGCAACCGGACCATAATGCTTTATCACTTTCACTTAGCCATAGGAGTTTGACAGTGGGGCTGCTATACAGCCCTTGGTGGCGCCGCGCTCACCCGAGTTCCGGGCACGTGTGTGCCTGGCTGGGAAACGGCCCTTCGTTAATGCGGAGGAATCCTAAAGATTCCGGTGGGTCATCGAGTGGTTGACCAGTCTCACGCTGTATCATGACAGTCAGTTTTCGGCTTTCTCTACTGAGGTGCTCTCCCGGATGAACCGGGGCACAATTGCAATAGTTCTCCTAGTGCCGCCTTAGCTGATAGAGTGGAACGTAAGGCATCAAAACACAGGAGCCGGGCAAACCCAACATTTGACCAAAGACATGATTCGGAGCTGATGCATATAAGGCCAAACTCGCGACGCCGAACACTCCCTAAGGTATTCGGTCTTTTATGAAAACGGGCGGAACAGCGCCCTTGGTTATAAGCCCCAGATGTCCAGGTACGTGCAAAACTCTGACGTGGTCACATGCCAAAATGCCAGCCTCCTCCTCGGCTGTACAGAGAATCCGGGGGATGTGTATCAACAAGAGACAGTAAAAAAGGTTTATGCAGGGTCTTAATCTAAAAAGAATCCTGGAGATGGGTCCCTGCTGCATGTCTGCGCCTGTGTCTCCGTTGTCCCGTGTCCTGGATGGGCGTAGCATGGTGTTCATCTGTAAAAGAGAGGAACTTAGCTGACAAAAAAAAGAATAGTAGTGCGGAATGTATGCTGTACTAGATAAAGAATGTATAATTTTAGGACGGGTGAAATGGAGCCTTATTGTCGTGTATTTTACATACGCGGAGCCCCTTGTATGGGGGCGTATGGATACTAAACCTTTATCCGTTATATTTTTGCTCCGGACTCGCCTAGCCGAGCCCGTGGTCTTGACGACCTGGCAAATGCTTTCGTTGGTGAAGCTGTTTTAATGCATGGCTGTCAAGGCAGCCGCATATTCTTTCGCGCTCGAGGGACACTTAATATTGCCCTTTAGGGAGATGACGCCTCGTGGACCGGGCATTTTAAGCGTAAGAGATTCATAATGCGGTATTGCATTAAAGCGGGCAAAAGCTTCTCGTCCCAGTAGTGCTTGATGGTTACTTGAAAATGGGGCGATATGGAAGGTTAGCTTTTCACGGCGGAAGTTGTCGGGGGAGCCGAACATAACTTCTAGCCGAAGATAACCCATGCAATGGGCATCCGGGCCTGGCGTTACTCCTTGAAAGGAAGTATTGGTATGGCGAATTCTTGTTGGGTCTATTCCCATTTTGCGGATTGTGTCCTGATATAGCAGGTTTAAAGCACTGTCGCCGTCCATCAGGACATTTGTAAAGTGGAATCTGTCGATTAATGGATCTAATACCAGGGCAGTCCAGCCTGCGTTCCGTATACCTCTAGAGTAATCCTCCTGGTGGTCGAAGGTGATCGGTTTTAACGACCATTGGTGAGGCTCCTTTGGGATAGGCTGTATGGCGCGAATCTCTGTTGGCGCCACTCGGTTCATCACGTGAAGTAAGTTTACTGTTTTGACTTCTTGTGGGAAATCCTTTTGTTTCCTGGTGCTCTGCTCGTGGGGTTCGTCATCGTCCTCACTTGGTGTGTCGAGCCCCTTGTGTTCGGCGTTGAGTTTGCCGGTTTGCTTGAAAACCCAACAATCTCTGTGGGTATGGTTCGCGGGCTTCCCGGGAGTACTGTGAATTTGACATATCTTGTCCAAGATTTTGTTCAGTTTAGATAACTCATCCCTGTTATCCTTAGGGCATCTCCAGCCGCGCCCCCAGGAAGGCCTCCCCGGGCGTTTTTTTCGCACCGGCGCCGAAAAAACGGCCCAGTCGCGCCCCCAGGAGCCCGATTTTCGCCGGCCCGGGCCGAAAACAGCGCCGGCGGACCCAGGCCGAACCCGGCGCGCTGTGGGGCGCCCGGGGGCGCCGGGCGAACTTTTTGGGTGCGGAAAAGCAGCGGGCCCGCCGCGTCAGCGAGACGGCTCTCTTCTCGGCCCTTCGTCGTCCTCATCGCCTCGTTTCCCATGGCGAATCAATGCCAAAGCTGTCGCGCTCCCGCGCTGGTCAGCCTGCGCCATTGATGCCTCACGGGCGGCGCAGTGAAGGCCGGATGACGTGCGTCCCTCGCCCTCCCTCGCCCGCCACGCGTACACACGGCGGACACGCGTACGGGTGGCGCCTCGGCCTATATAAGACGCGCACCACCGTGCTCGGCGATCACACTCTCTCGCCATCGTTGTTCCTCCCTCTCCTCTCTCTCGCCGTCTCCAGTTCATCACCCATGGCCGAGCGCTTCCCTGGTGACGGCGCAGCGGCGAACGGCTTCGGCCGTCGCCATCTCCACGAGGACGAGGCTCGCCTCCTTTACGAGGCCGAGTACCCGGTCCCGCCGGACATGCGGGTGCCCAGCGCATGGAGGATCAGCGCCGGCGGCGTGCCGGTGCCCCCGGTGCCCACCGGCGCGGCGCGGCGTGCGGAGATCGCACGCATCCGCGTTAACCTGCCACGGGCGGCGAGGGCCGCCATGCCCAGCAGCTCGAGGCCACCAACGGTGTAGAGCCCTCCGGCAGGCTCAACTCCGAGGGCCGGCGCCGGTGGTGGGGCGTGCCCGGGCGCATGTTGGAGGCCGTCCTCGAGTACATCGAGGGAGGCAACACGCCGCGTCTCGAGTATCCCGCTCCCCCTTCCTTCTCACGCCGCCGGGGAAGCTCCTGGACCCCGAGGCGCATGGAGACCAGGGGGTCCTCCTCCTCGTCCGGTGGCTCGCCCTGCCTCCGCCCCGTCAAGCCGGAGGCCCAGGACACGCCGGTCAGCGGGCGCACCCGCAGCTCCGGCGTCCGCATCGGCGCCAACGCCTCCCCACCCACCGACCGCTTCGTCCTCGTCGAGCCCAAGCCCGAGCCCGGCCTCCCCGTGGAGTACGAGGAGATAGCCCGGCGTGGCTTCTCCGACGAGGACGCCATGCGGTGGGCGCGGGACGACTACCTCCGCGTTGAGATGGTCCGGCAGTGCCGGGCCCTGGAGGAGATCGCCGCCTGCAAGCGTGGGCGCGAGGACGAGCACGGCGTCGTGGTCCTCGACAGCGACGACGACGACGCCCCCGGACCGTCCAACCCGCCGCGCCAACCGGGGGAGGGATGCAGCAGGGACGGCGGAGGCGCAGGCGGGGGCGGCGACGACGACGACGACGACGACGCTGACGACGACGGCGGCGGTGACTACACGCGGTTCTACAGTCTCCTCGGCATGTAAACCGCATGGGCGGCGGCGAGGCGGTCCGCTGGTGCTGCATCTTGCCAACCAGTTGCCCTCTCCCGCACAAAATCGGGTCATGAGGCTTGTTAATGCGGCCATTTTTCTTGGATTTTCTTGGCCGAGGTGTCTGGCGAGCCATTCGTCTCGAACGCTATGTTTGAAAGCCGCTAAGGCTTCGGCGTCTGGACAGTCAACTATCTGATTCTTTTTAATAAGAAATATGTTCCAGAGTTTCCGGGCTGACTCTCCGGGCTGTTGAGTTATATGGCTCAAATCGTCCGCATCCAGAGGTCGGACATAGGTCCCTTGAAAATTTGCCCGAAAAGCATCCTCGAGCTCCTCCCAACTTCCAATGGTGTTTTAGGGAAGGCTTTTAAGCCAATGCCGTGTTAGCCCTTTGAGCTTGAGGGGTAAGTATTTTATGGCATGGAGGTCATCTCCTCTGGCCATGTGTATATGGAGGATATAATCCTCAATCCAGAATCCAGGGTCTGTTGTTCCGTCGTACGCCTCTATGTTCACGGGCTTGAATCCCGCTGGAAATTCATGGTCCAGCACCTCGTCGGTGAAACATAGGGGGTGTACGGCACCCCTATATCTGGGTGTGCCGTGACGTTCGGATATTTGTCGTGTTGCGTTGCTTACTAGAGCTTGCTTTCTTGGCCCATAGATAGATTTGACTGGGCCGTCCTTTTGACGCGATTCCTTGAGTGGATCGCGTGCCGGCTTGTGTGTGGCGCCGCTTGCCGCTCCATGCTGGCCATGGGGTCGTCTATCCGACCGGGTGGCTTTCTTATTTTATGACTGCGGGGGCTCTAAGGCCTCCTCGTCAAATTCAGGTAGTAGCTTTTGCTTCGGATAGCTTTTTGTGCGGCGACTGCCGCCATGTTTGTCTGCGGTGTTGAGTACTTTGCTCCATCTGATTCTGAGTGCATCTTCCGCAGTTTTGAGCTTCCGCTTCTGCTTTTTCAGGCTACGCGCAGTGGCGACGAGCCTATTGTGGAGGTTCTTCTGCTCCATGAGCGTATTTGGCGTGAGGTCGTCTGGACTGTTGTTTTCGCCGGGGACGGGTTGTTCGGTTTGTTTATCCAAGTTGCCCTGTTCGGACGGTTGCTTGAAGGCATGTTCGTCGTCCACCGGCTCATCCTGCTCTATGGCTGGGTCTGTATGGCTGTTGTCTCTGTCGAGGCGGGTCTTGGAGTGGCGCTTACGTCGCCGCTTTGATTGCTTTTCGAGTGAACGATCCCTTGTTGCATCCCTGTATTCCTCTTCGTCGCTTCCTTTGGGTGTGTCCACCATGTATACATCGTGAGATGAGGTGGCAGTCCAGTGCCTTATAGGTGTTGGTTCATGATCGTCTCCTACATCGTCGTCCATACCATTGATGTCTTCGGAGTCGAATTCGAGCACGTCGTTTAAATTATCGACAGTGGCTACGAAGTGGGTGGTGGGTGGGGATCGAATTTCTTCGTCGTCCACATCCCAATCCTGTCGGTCGTAGTCCGGCCAAGACTCTCCTGACAAAGAGAGAGACCTGAGTGAATTCAGGATGTCGCCGAAGGGCAAGTGCTGAAATATGCCTGCAGTGGTGAATTCCATAATTGGCGCCCAATCGGATTCGATCGGTAGGGGCGCGGAGGGCTCGGAGTCCGGAGAGGAGTCCGGCACCTTGGAGTCACGAGGCTGGTGTTTAGCTTGATCGCCATAGAGATTGCAGCCCCCGAGGCGGTGTCTAACCACCCATCCTTGATTGGTGTGGTCGGCTCCGAGCTAAGGGTCGGAGCGGACACAGGAGCGGCCTCCAGGGCGCTGTTTGGCGGCAGAGCTAGGTCATGCCCATCATGACAGTGCGGCATGCTCGGCTGTGGCTTAGATCCGTCGAAGATCAAGTCTCCGCGGTCGTCCGCCGTATAGTTTAAACTTCCAAATCTAACCTGATGGCCAGGGGCATAGCTTTCAATCTGCTCCAGATGGCCAAGCGAATTGGCCCACAGTGCAAAGCCGCCGAATACGAAGATCCGTCCGGGGAGAAAAGCCTCAGCCTGGACCGCATTGCTGCTGATGATCGGAGGAGCCATCGGGCCTAAAAGTGACGACAAAGACGAACTCTCAATGAAAGCACCAATGTCGGTGTCAAAACCGGCGGATCTCGGGTAGGGGGTCCCGAACTGTGCGTCTAGGCGGATGGTAACATGAGACAAGGGACACGATGTTTTTACCCAGGTTCGGGCCCTCTCGATGGAGGTAAAACCCTACTCCTGCTTGATTAATATCAATGATATGGGTAGTACAAGAGTAGATCTACCACGAGATCAAGGAGGCTAAACCCTAGAAGCTAGCCTATGGTATGATTGTTGTTCTTGTTGTGTCCTACGGACTAAAACCCTCCAGTTTATATAGACACCAGAGAGGGCTAGGGTTACGCAGAGTCGGTTACAATGGTAGGAGATCTACATATCCGTATCGCCAAGCTTTCCTTCCATGCCAAGGAAAGTCCCTTCCGCACACGGGACGAAGTCTTCAATCTTGTATCTTCATAGTCCAGGAGTCCGGCCGAAGGTATAGTCCGGCTATCCGAACACCCCCTAATCCAGGACTCCCTCAGGTACCAAAGTAATCCAGGAGTTGATCACTGGACAGCGGTCAAGAACATCCTGAAGTACCTGAAAAGGACTAAGGATATGTTTCTTGTTTATGGAGGTGACAAAGAGCTCATCGTAAATGGTTACGTTGATGCAAGCTTTGACATTGATCCGGACGATTCTAAATCGCAAACCGGATACGTGTTTACATTGAACGGTGGTGCTGTCAGTTGGTGTAGTTCAAAACAAAGCGTCGTGGCGGGATCTACGTGTGAAGCGGATTACATAGCTGCTTCGGAAGCAACAAACGAAGGATTCTGGATGAAGGAGTTCATATCCGATCTAGGTGTCATACCTAGTGCATCGGGTCCAATGAAAATCTTTTGTGACAATACTGGAGCAATAGCCTTGGCAAAGGAATCCAGATTTCACAAGAGAACCAAGCACATCAAGAGACGCTTCAATTCCATCCGGGATCTAGTCCAGGTGGGAGACATAGAGATTTGCAAGATACATACGGATCTGAATGTTGCAGACCCGTTGACTAAGCCTCTTCCACGAGCAAAACATGATCAGCACCAAGCCTCCATGGGTGTTAGAATCATTACTGTGTAATCTACATTATTGACTCTAGTGCAAGTGGGAGACTGAAGGAAATATGCCCTAGAGGCAATAATAAAGTTATTATTTATTTCCTTATATCATGATAAATGTTTATTATTCATGCTAGAATTGTATTAACCGGAAACATAATACATGTGTGAATACATAGACAAACAGAGTGTCACTAGTATGCCTCTACTTGACTAGCTCGTTAATCAAAGATGGTTATGTTCCCTAACCATAGACATGAGTTTTCATTTGATTAACGAGATCACATCATTAGGAGAATGATGTGATTGACATGACCCATTCCGTTAGCATTAGTACACGATCGTTTAGTATGTTGCTATTGCTTTCTTCATGACTTATACATGTTCCTATGACTATGAGATTATGCAACTCCCGTTTGTCGGAGGAACACTTTGTGTGCTACCAAACGTCACAACGTAACTGGGTGATTATAAAGTAGCTCTACAGGTGTCTCCAAAGGTACATGTTGGGTTGGCGTATTTCGAGATTACGATTTGTAACTTCGATTGTCGGAGAGGTATCTCTGGGCCCACTCGGTAATGCACATCACTTAAGCCTTGCAAGCATTGCAATTAATGAGTTGGTTGCAGGATGATGTATTACGGAACAAGTAAAGAGACTTGCCGATAACGAGATTGAACTAGGTATTGAGATACCGACGATCGAATCTCGGGCAAGTAACATATCGATGACAAAGGGAACAATGTATGTTGTTATGCGGTCTGACTGATAAAGATCTTCGTATAATATGTGGGAGCTAATATGAGCATCCCGGTTCCGCTATTGGTTATTGACCGGAGACGTGTCTCGGTCATGTCTACATAGTTCTCGAACCCGTAGGGTCCGCACGCTTAACATTACGATGACAGTTATATTATGAGTTTATATGTTTTGATGTACCGAAGGTTGTTAGGAGTCCCGGATGTGATCACGGACATGACGAGGACTCTCAAAATGGTCGAGAAATAAATATTGATATATTGGACGACTATGTTCAGACACCAGAAGTGTTCTGGGTGATTTCGGAGAAAACCGGAGTGCCGGAGGGTTATCGGACCCCCCCCCCCCCCGGGAGAAGTAATGGGCCTTATGGGCCTTAGTTGAGAGAGAGAGAGGGGCAGCCAGGGTGGGCCGCGCGCCGCCTCCCCCTCTGGTCCGAATTGGACTAGGAGAGGGGGGCGGCGCCCCCCTTTCCTTCTTCCTCTCCCCCTTCCTTTCCCCCTCCTAGTAGGAGTAGGAAAGAGGGGAGTCCTACTCCTACTAGGAGGACTCCTCCTCCTGGCGCGCCTACCAAGGGCCGGCCGGCCTCCCCCTTGCTCCTTTATATACGGGGGCACGGGCACCCTAGAGACACAACAATTGATCGTTTGATCTTTTAGCCGTGTGCGGTGCCCCCCTCCACCATAGTCCACCTCGATAATACTGTAGCGGTGCTTAGGCGAAGCCCTGCGTCGGTAGAACATCAACATCATCACCACGCCGTTGTGCTGACGAAGCTCTCCCTCAACACTCGGCTGGATCGGAATTCGAGGGACGTCATCAGGCTGAACGTGTGCTGAACTCGGAGGTGTCGTGCGTTCGGTACTTGATCGATCGGATCGTCAAGACGTTCGACTACATCAACCGCGTTGTTATAATGCTTCCGCTTTCGGTCTACAAGGGTACGTGGACAACACTCTCCCCTCTTGTTGCTATGCATCACCATGATCTTGCGTGTGCGTAGGATTTTTTTTGAAATTACTACGTTCCCCAACACATTTCCCCAACAATAAGCATTTCATATTTCTGTTTGACAGTAGGTAGAGTTATTTGAAAACTTCCAATAGTGATTGTCGGAGATTTTTTAATAACATTAATACCATTCACTTGGAATTATTTCTTGGGAAAGTGCACCGTATGCTCATTACCATTAATATAAAAAGTGACCTTGCTTTTTATTGCAATCAATAACAGCCCCTGCAGTATTCAAGAAGGGTCTACCAAGGATAATCGATATGTTGTCGTCCTCGGGCATCTCAAGTATAACAAAGTCAGTCAAAATAGTAACATTAGCAACAACAACAAGCACATCTTCACAAATACCGATAGGTATGGCAGTTGATTTGTCAGCCATTTGCAAAGATATTTCAGTAGGTGTGAGTTTATTCAAGTCAAGTCCTTTATATAAAGAGAAAGGCATAACACTAACATGAGCTCCTAAATAACACAAAGCAGTTTTCACATAATTCTTTTTGATAGAGCAAGGTATAGTTGGTATTCCCGAATCTCCAAGTTTTTTAGGTACTCCATCTTTAAAAGTGTAATTAGCAAGCATAGTGGAGATTTCAACTTCTAGTATTTTTCTCTTATTTGTGATGATATCTTTCATGTACTTTGCGTAAGGAGGCATTTTCAGAATATGAGTCAAGCGAGTACGCAAAAAGACTGGCCTCAGCATTTCAACAAAGCATTCAAATTCTTCATCATCATTCTTTTTAGTTGAGTTGGGTGGAAAAGGCATAGGTTTTTGAACCCACGGTTCTCTTTCTTTACCGTGTTTCCTAGCCACAAAGTCTCTTTTATCATACCTTTTATTCTTAGGTTGTGGGTTATCAAGATCAACAGGTGGTTCTATCTCAACATCATTATCTAGTTCTTTTTCATTTGTTGGTTGAGAGTCTTCATGAACCTCATTATTATATTTTTGATTATCACTGGGAGAGTGTTCATTACCAGATTGAGTTTCAGCATCTGAGATAGAAGTTTCATTTTCATTATCGGGAGGTCTTTCTATTTCAGGTTCACTAGAAGTATGCAATGTCCTATCATTTTTCTTCTTCTTTTTCTTTCTACAAGGACTAGGTGCACTAGTGTTATTTCTTTGTGAATCTTGTTCAATTCTTTTTGGGTGTCCCTCAGGATAAAGTGGTTCCTGAGTCATTTTACCTCCTCTAGTTGCAACTCTAACAGCAAAGTCATGCATATTATGATTCATTTCATCAAGTAATTCTCTTTGTGATTTAGCAACTTGTTCTAACTGGGTTTGTACCATAGAAGCATGTTTTCCAACACCTCTAACATCATTTGATATTCTAAATAACAAGTCACTCAAGCGAGCAATCATATCTGAATTATATTTCAACTGTTTCATAACATTTGCATTGAAGTGGTCTTGTTTTCTAATATAGTTTTCAAACTCATAAAGGCATTGACTAGGATGCATATTGTGAGGATTATCATTTTCACTGAACCTTATAAGAGAATTTAACTCTACCACCTTAGGCATTGCTGGTGTATTAAGCCCGTGTATTTCTTCAACAGGAGGTAAAATTTTAACATCCTTAGGTTTAATACCTTTTTCCTTCATAGATTTCTTTGCCTCTTGCATATCTTCAGGACTAAGATATAATATACCCCTCTTCTTCGAGTGGGTTTAGCCAGTTGTTCAGGAATAGTCCAATCATCATAATTTTTCAAGATATTATTCAATAATTCTTTAGCTTGTCCAACAGTTTGTTCCCTGAAAACACAACTAGTACAACTATCTAGGAAGTCCCTAGAAGCATCGGTTAGTCCATTATAGAAGATATCAAGTATTTATGTTTTCTTAAGAGGATGATCAGGCAAAGCATTAAGTAACTGGCAAAGCCTGCCCCAAGCTTGTGGGAGACTTTCTTCTTTAGTTTGAAAAAACTTAAATATTTCCTGTAAGGCAGCTTGTTTGTTATGAGCAGGAAAATATTTTTCAGAGAAGTAATAAATCATATCCTGGGGACTACGCACACAACCAGGAGCAAGAGTATTGTACCAAGCTTTAGCATCACCCTTTAATGAGAAAGGAAATAATTTGAGAATAAAGTAATAGCGAGTTTTCTCATCATGAGTAAAAAGGGTGGCTATATCATTCAACTTAGTGAGATGTGCCACAACAGTTTCAGTTTCATAACCATGGAAAGGATCATATTCAACCAAAGTAATTAACTCTGGATCGACAGAGAATTCATAATCCTTATCATCAATAAAGATAGGTGGACTATAAAACTTAGGATCACATTTCATTCTAGCATTCAGAGATTTTTCTTTTTACTTGCATAGTAATTTCTCGTCTCTATCATTGCAAGCAAGAATATCTGTAGTTGCTTCTTCACTCTTAACATAACCTTTCGATACCTTAGGCAATTCATATCTAGGAAGGCTAGTTCTAGCAGGTGTTTCAGTAGTTTCAGTTTCAAGCTCATCATCAGATTCAACAACATCATGTTGTATAACTCTAGCAATTTGTTCATCAAGAAATTCACCAAGTGGCACATCATCATTATCAAGCAAGGTACTAGCATCATCATAAGCATCATTCATAGTAGAAGTAGCATCATCAATAACTTGCAACATATCAGAATTAATAGCATGTGGTGGTGTTGCAAGTTTACTCATAACAAAAGGTGAATCTAAAGCAGAACTGGATGGCAGTTCCTTACCTCCCCTCGTCTTAGAGGGATAAATCTTAGTCTTTGGATCTTCAAACTCTTCATAGTGATAATATGATAATAATCCAAGTGAATCAACAAATATAGCCAGGATCCCTGGCAACGGCACCAGAAAAAGGTCTTGATAACCCACAAGTATCGGGGATCGCAACAGTTTTCGAGGGTAAAGTATTAAATTCAAATTTATAGATTCGACACAAGGGGAGCCAAAGAATATTTGAAGGTATTAGTAGTTGAGTTGGCAATTCAACCACACCTGGAGATTAATTATCTGCAGCAAAGTGATCTGTAGCAAAGTAGTTTGATAGTTTTGATAGCAATGACAGCAGCAACGGTAACAGTAACAGTGATAGCAGTAATTTGTAGCAAGTGAAGCAGCGATGATAGCAGTCGTAACTTAGCAGAAACTATATTGGATAAATTCATAGGCATTGGATCGGTGACTTGTTGGATGATATTCGTCATGTGACAGTTATAACCTAGGGTGATACGGCACTAGCTCCAGTTCATCGATATAATGTAGGCATGCCATAAATAGTCATACGTACTTTATTAAAAGAACTTGCATGACATCTTTTGTCCTACCCTCCCGTGGCAGCAGGGTCCATATTGGAAACTAAGGGATATTAAGGCATCCTTTTAATAGAGAACCGGAACAAAGCATTAACACATAGTGAATACATGAACTCCTCAAACTAAGGTCATCACCGAGAGTGGGCCCGGTTGTTGTCACTCCGGGGTTGTCAGATCATAACCGTAGTAGGTGACTATAACTTGCAAGATCGTATCTAAAACATGGATATAATGATGAATTCATAAACGGTTCAGATCTGAGTTCATGGCACCTGGGCCTAGAGTGACAAGCATTAAGCATGGCAAAGTCATAGCAACATCAATCTAAGAACATAATGGATACTAGGGATTGGGCCCTAACAAAACTAACTCGATTACATGATGAATCTCATCAAACTCCTCACCGACCAGCGAGCCTACGAAGGAATTACTCACTCCCGGTGGGTAGCATCATGGAATTGGCAATGGAGAAGGGTTGGTGATGACGAAGAACAAAGATCCCCCTCTTCGGAGCCCCAAACGGACTCCAAATCTTCTATCCCGAGGAAGAACAGGGTCTGGCGGTGGCTCCATCTCATGGATCGCGATAATTCTTTCTCCCTGATTTTTCTGGAAATATGTGATTTTATAGTATCAGGGGAATCGTCAGCGGGGCCACCAGGTGGGTACAACCCACCTGGGCGCGCCAGGAGAGGGGGCGCGCCCTGGTGGGTTGTGCCCAACCAAGGGCCCCTCTCTGGTGGGTCTTGGCTCCAGAAATTCTTATTATTGGTATAAATAATCCTCGCAAAGTTTCGTTCCATTCCAAGAACTTTCATTTCTGCACAAAAACAACACCATGGTAGTTCTGCTGAAAACAGCGTCAGTCCGGGGTTAGTTTCATCCAAATCATGCAAATTAGAGTCCAAAACAAGAGGAAAAGTGTGAGAAAAAGTAGATACGTTGGAGACGTATCAATGGGAATTCCGCTTCACCTTGTTCAGCAACCAGAATGTATTTTGCATCTTTCTTTACTGTCTTTAATAGTACAAGTATACAACTGTGGTTCATCATTCTTTATTTGGTTTCTTATATAATTCTTGAACATATGTACCTATGAATCGAATAATGCATTGGTTGTTTGAACCTGATGGATATGAATAAAGCTATAGCATACATTCAAATTCAAATTCAAATCTGGTACAATTTGAATTAGAAGCAATTAAATTACGGTGAAATTACGCTCTCCAGGTCGTTACGGCACACACGGTTGGTAAAACACAACCGTTTGCGATATACACCATAATCCAAGACGGTTCACAGAGAGGAAACGTGTGCAAGCATTCACACAGTTGCCGTTTACAAAGCGTGTGCGATGTCAGACAATATCACAAATGGTGCGGGCAAACTAAACGTTTGTGTTAGTTGTCTTATCGTACACGATTTGCAACCATGAACTGTTTTTGATAAAGTATGCATCGTAAAGGTTGCACCACAGAATAGCGTGTGCGATAATTGTCGTGCACAACGATGTTACGACGGTCCGACTTTTCTTAATCCTGTCCGACAATCGTATGATGATTAGCTAATCTTCTTAATTAGTTATCGCATATGGTTTGAGAAAAGTGAATGTGTGTGATTGTATGCTTATCATACACGTTCTATAATAGTGAACCATTTGTGATGGGTCGCGCATCATAAACGTGGCACCACAGAATAGCGACTGCGATGGCAATGCGAGCACAAACGAGTAGGAGTACTGTATATGCATCTTGGCTCCCTAACCCCGACGGGTTCTGGGTTGTGTGGGAAGGACCCCCTATTGCCGTCACTCACTAGGCGACGGTTCCAATTGCCGTCACGAAAAGGATTAAAAACCATTCGTATAGCACCGACGCATACCAATGTATCCATCAGATAAGACGGCGTTTAGTGATTGGTCTTTGTCATATGTGATGAGAGCATTCAGTGCACTAGGTTCTTGCCTTAAAATTTGACTAGCACAGTCCGTGCATTGCAACGGGAGAAAAATAATATGTGTTTAAAGTTAGTGAGAATTATTCATTGATCGAGGGCATTTAAGAGTTTTGTTACATCATCGTACCCGAGAGAAGACCCATGAATTATTCAATCTACTTTTCCTTTTCAACCAACGAGATCTAAAGGTATGAAATATCTGAATATTGTAGGAAACATGAACCATTTTTTAATCATGAACATGTTTTTTAAAATTATTTACAGTTTTAGAAAGTCGCAAACAAAATTTGAAACAAGAACATCTTTTTAAATTCACAAACAATTTTGAAAACACATTTTTTTAATAAAAACATGGACATTATTTGATTTTGTGAACTTTTTTTGAAATAGAACATGTTTTAAAAATTCATAACATTTTTCGAAATTATGTATCTTTTATACCTGGACGTTATTTTGAATTGTGAAAAATTTACTAAACCAAGAATATTTTTTGAAGTTGGAGCATTTTTTTAATGCCATTTTCTTTTTAGAAATCTCGAACAATTTATAAAAACAATATTTTTTATTGAAAATGGGAAACTTTTTTCATGTTCCGGATATTTTTTTTAAATAGCAACAAAGTTTTGGAATTTTGAGCATTTTACAATTTTGTGTAATTCTGAAATTTTTTTAGAATTTCGAATTTATGAAATAAATTTTATAAAAAACTTGGAAGGAAAAGAGAGATAGGGGAAGTTGAATAAAAATAGATGTAAACCACCGAAAGAAATAAAAATGGGCCGGCCCATTATTGGTTGTCATGTGCGAAGCTCCGACTATTTGTCGCCCTGTGCAAAAAATAAAATTCTCCCAACTATGTAGACAGAAAAATAAGTGGGATGGCTTTGCTGGTCCACACCGTGCGGCCCACTTACGAAATTCTGGAAAAGCCTTTTTTTCTAGCAGACAAACGGATAAGAATTTAGTACCACCTCGGATAAAAAAATTCTTTCCGACGGTGAACGGATGATAAAATTGACGAAACGCACCTTGCTTTATCAATAGGTGTGTGTCTCTCTCTCTCTCTCTCTCTCTCTCTCTCTCTCTCTCTATATATATATATATATATATATATATAAATATAGTGATGCTATTCTTCACCCGAGGTGATCTTACGACCATTTCATCATTAAATAGCGTTTGGAATTCAAATAATTACATTCGTATTGATTCACTACGTAAAATTTTGCATAAGAAAATAAAAATATAGGTCATAAGATAAGAAAATTCGTAGTTTATGTGTATTTTACACTACTATTAATCACCCAGGGTGCAGAGTTAATTATTCTTCACCCGACGTAATATTACAGTCATTTCATAAATAAATTATGTTTCAAATACAAATAGTTACGGTCATATTGATTTACTGTGTAAAATTTGGTATAAAAAAGGTTAGAAGACCAGAAAAATTACATTTTATGTACATTTTACAATATGTTTTTACATCTGTAATTTACTAACATAAAATATTTTTTACGGCGACTATATATTTTCTTATGTTCTCTTTTTATGTCTGAAATAAGACAAAATTTAAGAAACGTAAAATTACAGTGCATTGATGTTAAAATAGAGGGGGTGAAGAATAATTATTCCTCACCCAGGGTGACGAATAGCGCGACCCTATAGGTATAATATTATGTTACCCCTCCACCCTATATAGGCCCGATCTAGACAAACCAACCACATGGCTCGATAAAAAAACAAAAGCCCACCCTCTAACCCCTTATATTAATCGACGCGCACCCAGGTCCTTCTTCCTCGCACAGCGCCGCCCTCGGTACCCACGCGCTTCCGGCGCCAGCCGCCTGCCCCTCTGTACCCACGCGTTGCCGCCGCCGGCCGCCTGCCCCTCCCTACCACGTGTTGTCGCCGCCGTCCTTCGCCAGCCAGCCAGCCTCCTTCTTCTGCGCCGCCGCCCCGTCGCCTCGCCAACCACCTCCTTCCTTAGCGGGCCGCCGCCCTGTCGCCTCACCAGCCACCTCCTCCCCCAGCGCGCCGCCGCCCGGCCCCTTCCCTAGGGTGCCGCCGACCGGCCCCTCCCCCAGCACGCCGCCGCCGGCCCCCTCTCCCAGCGCGCCCCCGCCGCCGCCCCTCTCCCAGCGCGTCACCGAGCGCCCCCTGGACGACGCAAATCCGGCTGCACCATGTCTTCAAGATCCTCCATCAGCTGCTCCTCCTCCCACCAGGTATGCACGAGCTTCAGTTCGTCGAGAGGCTCCCTGGAGGTTCACCATTTTATGTTTTTTCAATTCATCTTAAAAAAAGCATAAAAACTATGTGTCATGTTTGTCATTCACACAAGTTCAGGTATACCTACTGCACAAGTTCAAAAATCTGAAGAAACAAAGCTCAAACCAAGTTCGAAAGTTGTTCCCTTCATAAATTATTTGTTTTTGGTTAATTCGTTGTTATGGACAGTACAAATGCACATTGTTCTGTAGTACATGTGTGTATTATGATTATAATTGTGACTTTGAGTTCAGAAAAAAGATAACAAAAAGGTACATAGAAGAACCCAAAAACATTCGATAGTTCTTGAAACCTAAAGTTCAGTTCAACATGTTTTCTATCATCAGCTCGTTAAGAACCCCAGAAATGGTTCAATGTGTGTGTTCAAAAAAATAGCTGGCTATATATAAAAAAATCAGTAGCTCGGCAAAAAGGAGTTCATATTAGTTCAGACTTGAGAGGCCTTGTAAAATCACCAGTCTTTGAACCTTTAACCTATCATTGTATTGCTGACTCCCCTATATATTTAACTTATGTAGTCCCCTGGTAACTCAACTATATTAAGAACTTTCCATGTTCCGTGTAAGCTCTATATAAAAATTGACACGAGGGATGTTACATATGGTATTTTGCAAAGTTTTGGAGAACTTAAATGCTTGGTTTTCTGTTAGTTTATATTGCATTTATTTTGGAGAAACAGAAACTTCCATTGCTTTGAAAAATGAAGGATAATCTTCAGATATTTGATCATTGCCCCATCACCCCAGTACGCCGCCCTACCCCACCATGGCTGCTCACAGGAGGTGCTCCAGCAAGAAGCCACCGGCAAGATAGGCAGGTATGCCTCCATCTTCCACCTCCCCTACTCTCCGTTGGTGCAGGAGTGACACAGTGTAGTTCGCCCGCATTGTTGAACTTTTCATGAGACTTGGTAGCGTGTATTATCAGTTCAATTCCCTCTACACGACAATAGTACAATGATAGAAAAACAATCAGTTCAAAAATATATATACAGGAGGTTTGTCAGACATTACAATTCTCCCTAAACTAAAACATTTGTTGTTCAAGACAAAATAGATTATTTCTGTGATACATTAGCCAGGACATGTTCTTGCCCAAAAGTTTGTTCGGAACAAAAGGCACTATTGCATAATTCTTAATCCATTTATTATAGTGATCCAGTAAATGCTAATAACTGGCCAGTACCATTATTTCCTGATGCTTTATACAGTTAAAACATATCTATCATGAGTTTGGAGATTTGCTCATACCAAAGTAAACTAACATCTGTATTGATCCAATGTTTCTATGACATTTATAGAATCTTGGTTTGAAAATCTTGGAAAGGTGCACTTGGTACATCTGCCATTCAAGTTTTGACATATACTAAGTGATTTAAACTTTTCATATTGGTCACTCTTGGCAATTGTTGATTAACAAACAACAATATTTTGGTTGGTTTTAATTATGATGCCAGCAAAACTACTATCGTGTGTGGTTGTGGCAGGTTCTTCTCGCCATTGCCTGAGAGAAGCATCGCCGGTCCTGGGCTTTGTCCTGAGAGAAGCATCGCCGGTTGGGAGAGTTCAAAGGTCAGAGTATGAAGTTCAACATGGAAAATTGTTGTAGGTTGCATTACTTGAGAATTTTCCATGTGTTCTGCATTTTAGGTAGCGGAGAATATGTAAGTTCTACTACTGGTGGACGCCAAGTTCAAGGAGTTTGGCATGCTCGAGCATCCACTGGCTCCGACCTCCACCCACTGTCGCGCACCTGGGATCCGCAACCTCCTACCTCGCATGGACCTCGGCTAGTTTCTCTATCTCGAGTGCCGCCGTCGGCCTCCCTGCAGCATGGCTTCGATTCCCTCTCCGGATGCGTCTGTGCCAACCATCTCTACGAGCCTATTCCTTCGTTGGACTACTTCTTCCACCAGAAACCCCCTAGCAAACCTCATGTCTCATATTTGTTCTTATTTTCTTGCAGGATGCATAAAAAAGCCAGATTGACAAATTCATCTTCTATATGCTTTTCAGTTCATCGTCTTCCCATTGGTAAGTCCAATTTATTTAGTGTTTCAATCTTCTTCCTATAGCACTTGTGCTTGATAATGATGTTGTACACAAAATGGCTTATGACATATCTGGATAATGTGTATACTAATGTTTTTTGGTTAGTATTTTGTATGATTCATTTGGCAAAGAAGATTCTTCTTCTTTGTGGAGCTTTATACAACACTTCTGTCATCATAGCCTTTTCATGTCTGTACATCTACATGAAAAGGTTCGCCTACAAACTAGGGTTCACTTGGGTTTAAAAAAGTATACTTTACACACACACAATGCTTGAAGTTCGATTACTGATGCTTAGTAAGTAAACTCTGTTTTGGGGAGTGCACATCTTGCCTAGAAAACATGGGTAAGTTCATGAAGAGAAAAATCATACGTTCAAAATCTAGGAAAGCGGTAATCTGTAGGCCCATGCTGCAGTGCTGATGCATACATGCCTGCTTCTACCCACAGTTTTACTAGTTGTTTGTTGAACATTCCACTATGTGTTTTTAGATGCTAAGTGCTAGTGCCATGGTTGATGCTAGTATACATAAAATAATGAATTGTTGCAGTGTAGCTGAACTAGAGCATCGCAGGCTAATTAATTGTAGTTTCTTGTTGCGCAATGAAAGTTTGTGTGCACCATGTTTGTAAGAATGTTGTTGCTGGATGGCCACAAAAAATAGAGCTTAATTAGTCTCTGCAATATGATGGTTGTCTGGAGAATTCTTTTTCTTGTCCAAAGAAAGATATATCTATACTATGTGTATCAGTTCATGATATAAGTTTTCATCAGTTCATAATTTTGTCTTCTTATGATAGATAAATATACTAGTTTGGATCTTCATTAGTTTCAGTCACCCCGCAACCCAGCCGACAACTCCGCCATCTCCCCGTACCGGATCGAGCTCCAGATCAATGCCCCCATTTACACTTGTATGTTTTTTTCATTTCACACTGTAGTTAGTTTTTCAGTACACATTGTCGGCTTTTTTCAGTTCAATGGATTCCAAAAAGAAAACAACCGCAGCTGGGTGAGGATTCATTAGTTTACATCTCTTCTCACACTTTGCTGCATGTTGCAAAGAGTTGTACTATGTTGATTCAGCTTCTGTACTTTTTCTAGTTTCAGACATTCGGTATCACTTGTCAACTAGATATGCTAATACATGAGCCAAAAGTGGTTGAGCTGCCTGTCCAAACTAAGTACAGTTTGACAACGAATAACTACAGTATTTTATCAGTACATGTCCATTAACAAAAATTCATGTTACAAATGTTTTCGTACTTCCATTTTACAAAAAAAACATATGGCATTTGTCGCTCTAATTGTGGAGAAAATACAGTGAAATAAATAAAGTGTCCTCTCAAAAGTTCATATATACTTGCAGAAAACATGATGCTCTTTAGGTGCTTGTTGTTAATGTAGAAAACAATTTTCAATACCGAAGAATAACCCTAGCGAGAAGTTCATGTTTAGAAAGTTGGTAGGTTCATACAGAGAAACTTAACAAATATTATCCATTTTGTATTGATCTAGTATCATATATGCATCAGTTCTAAATACTTTGTTCATTGTGATCAGAGATAATACAAAAAGCATATCCTTCAGTTCTGCAGATATTTTACAACTACTCCGAACATGCGTCCACCAACGTGCTCGGTGCCGTCCACAACTTCATCGTGTGAGAGCTTCTGCTCCAGATCCTCTTCCTCCATGCTCCCCGCGTGTCATGATGACCAGGTCTGCAACCGAAACTGAAGCATAGTGTTCTTGGAACCAAACTGAAGCAATGCAACGAGAAGTACAAAAACTTTGGCTGATGTACCTTGTCCTATACCCACTTCTTTGCCTGGATGTAGGAATCTGATAGAAAAAATAAGGTATGTCCCTCTACATATTCAAGAGGAAAATTTGATTGCTGAAAATGCTTGTGTTTATAGAATTTAATTTCTCTATATGTTTCTTATTTTAATTCAGTCATGTCTCTTATTTTAGTTCAGTTCAATTATCATTTTGGTTTAAGTTCAAGCCAATTTGACTGCTAGTTCTTCAACTAAAAAAATATACGTTTCGCTTGGCATGCTTTCTGGATGTGGTATTACATGATATCAGTCCCAAAAAAGTATAAATTTCTTCTATTGTCAGTTCAATTTTCTCTAGTATGTATGTTCTGGAGATGATGCATGTTTGTTTGCTTTTTATCATGATATATAGAAAGATGTTGGTAGCTCTAGTACCTATACTACAACAGTTCATTGACAAAAAATATATCAGTTCAATACATACTTGGAAGAAAGCTCAATACTAAGTGTTCTCTGCCTATCCTTACATTAGCTAGTCTTCACCATTTTCAGATAGTGCCTAGGAGAAGTTAACTCATGCATTTCCATAAAAGTATGTACTGAGAAATCTGAACTCGTGCATTTCGATAAAATTCTATAAGTTTCGTGTGTGTGCTTATACAAATCTGAAATATTTTTGTAATCATACTAGTACTGATGCAATCACCTAAAAAAGTTGAAGAAAAATTCTGTAAGTTTGGTGCGTGTGCTGCTACAAATCTAAACTTCTTGTCCAGTCATTCTAGTACTGATGAAGATCAAGGTGACTGATATATTTGGACCTTTGCCTCGTCAGTACAACAGCACGCTCCCCAACCGGTCACGAGAAGAGCTGCGTGTAGGCCGCCCTATGCTCCGTCCTCGATCCGCCTGAGTCATCTCCCTCTCATCCTCTCTCTGCTCCGTCTGTGTGTGTGTGTGTGTGTGTGTGTGTGCAGGGAGTGGGAGCAGATAGGGCAGGGGAGTGGGAGGCCCTTCCATGGTGAATTCATAGGCATCTTCCATGGAGATTGTGAGCTTTGCTTGAGGATTTATGTTGTTGGTCTGTCCACTGTAGTTCGATATTATTTTGTAACTTCAGATATATCACCTAAATAAGTAATGATTTGCAGCGAGTTTCTTCAAAATTCTGTAAAGTTTGGATTTATCACCTAAATATCGTCAGTGCAAGTTTCAAAATTATGTAAGTTTCTATATATCATAAAGAAAAATCGATGAGTCACCATCTGCTTTATATTCATGTTCTCTGCAGCACAAGTAGCAATGGGGCTGACTGAGAGTGATCCCTGAACCATTTCATTAAAGTCCCATGGTTTCCAATAATGCTAATGCTACTAGAAAGGAGCTAGAGGCCATGAAGCCTCTTAGCTTCTCCAATTAGCATGCTTGGCCAGTCCTGAAGCGCCTCCTCAAGCTCTTCGATGATAACTAGGCGCCCATCAAGGATGAGAGTTACCGCATCCTTGTTGACACCATACTGGATGGCAAAAGCGCCCATCCTATCTACACAGATTGAGAGATTAACATATTAATGGAAGTTTGTTCTCAAAAATAACATTGTTCTGCATGTACTGATAGATTAGTTGTTAATTATTGGAGTGTTTCGTTCTTGTAGAATAAAAATATTATGTATGCATTGATTCTTGGCCCAGCTGAGAGAACCCTCATGTTAAAAAGTATAAAAGCAGTTTTGAAGCGATTCCCAGTGTCTTTAGAAGCATTCATGGTTAAAAAGCAACGACTACCTCCTCCGGAGCACTGGTCATCGTCCAAGTTGAGCACTAGGTTATACCCCTAGTGTTTCAAAGATTATTCCCATAGTGTTTCAAAGATTCGTATTTTGATTCTTCAAATGTGTTGTGCGCCTGTTTGATGAGGTAAAACAAAGTAAAATAGGAAAAATGTCACTAAAGACACTTGGAAGTACAAATTTAAAAAATAAATAAGTTCTGATTCTCGTCATGCAGGAAGTTTGGAGAAGAAAACATAAGTTTTTAAAAGAAGGGAATGGTCAAAATGTAAGTCCGTTCAACTATATAAACCATAAAGGTACGATGGTGATGACACCGTTGGTAAGGATAAGGGTGAGAAAGAAAATTAAAAACTAAAACTAAAAGAACATCGAATGATTATTTTTTGAGAAGTACAAACTCTCTAGTACCATAAGTACTATAAAATTAAAATTAAAAATTGCATCAGTTCTTACTCAAGGGACAATAAATTTGCAAAAAAAACTATACCAGTAAAAGTTAGGAGGAAAAAAAGCAACTTAAGAAATGGAAAACCAACAAGTTCACAATTACAAAAGTTGTATGTTCAAACATGACGTCTCAGATAAGTTTGGCAAAAAGCTCAAACAAAAGAAAAACCCACGGAAATTCAAATGGTAAAAGTTCAAGTCGCAAAACGCGAGAAGTTCAAACATCATTGCAAAAAAATGAGTTGAAGAAAAGAAACACACAAAACATTTTCTTTAAGAAAGATATCATTCAGCTCAATTATATAAACCGTGCAAGTTCGAGGACTATGATACCGTAAACCATTGAACAGTTACGAGGAAAATCCGTACCAAAAAAAAGAGAGTAAAGTCTAGTCTGCAAAAACACACTCGGCACGAACATATGCGGACATCAGTTCAATTATTTTTTTTGGAACCATTCAAAATTACTTTGTGAAAAATATCTCCTCAGTACAAAAACACGCAAAGATCAGTACGAGTACTCTGTTTTTTCTGACGGGAAAACAACACGAAGGTTCTCCCTCCCAGATTACATTGCTTTGACTTTGGCTTACATTGCTTTGCATAAAGTCAAAGCTTGAACCTAAAAACTTCTCACCATACGCTCCTAGTCCACTTCGGATGAGTCCAGGTCCAGCTAAATACAGAGCGCTTTGAGAAGGATCGGCATGTGAAGTAGTAGGCCTGCCTGCCAATCCTCCCTCCCAGATCAATGTTCATCGCCGCCATCATGGCTGAATAAACAAAGAATGTTCAAACTAGGAGGCATAGTTCATTCGATCCCCCGTCTCTAGTGTCGGACCAGATCCCATTGAAACGCCCGCACATTGTTAAAAGCAAGAAATCCTTCCGCGGCCAATCAACGCTTGTTGGATTCGATTGATTCGACGAGTTGCGACAAAAAGACAGGGCGATTTGATTCGTTTCATTCAAAGGCACAAACACGAAGCAGCGGAGCCTCTCACTGGCCCGACCACCCCCTCCCACTCCGGCGGGACCTGCCACCGCCCTCTGCCCTTCCCTTCCCAAGATGGTAAGGCAAACGAAATCAATACTTTTGACCACATCGCAGCTCGGCGCCTTGCCACCAGTACAAAGGGGAAGGAGGTGGAAGCCCGCTTCGCTCCCCTTCGCTCCCCTCCTCCTCCCTCCCCGAACACGGCGACTCCACCACCACCTCGACCTGACCCCCGGCTGGAAATGGCGGCCTCCCCTCCGCCCTCGCGCTCTCCCTCACCACGCGGGTAAGCCATCCTTGTGCCTTCGCTTGAGTTCTCTCTGCTAATTTCTCGCTTGGTGCTGCTTGCATGTGGTAGCTGCTCCGTCCGTGTTGCTGGCGTTGAGGCGGACGCCGGTGCCGCGTGTGGACACCGTCTCCTCCGGCCAGCTCCGCGCATGATCTTGGGGCGCACTGCGCCCTCTACAGCCGAAGGTCGCCGAGGCCCCTCCTCGCCCGGCGCCGCCCACTGCAGGGTGCCTCCGCTCTGGCCTCGCTCATGTAGGCACCCACACCACACTTCTCTCCACCATACGAGCTCCGGCAACGCCGCCGCCGTCGCCCTCGCCCCAGTGCCCATCGCCACGGCTGGGGTAGGGCCTGGGTTGCCAGAAGGGAGGCAGGCGGGTGGAGGGATCAGCCACAAGCAGCTTGGTCGACGGCTGGAGTTGCCGGATGAACAGGGAGAGAGTGGGAGGGCGCTCTTATTTGCTCTTTTAGTAAAAAACAATCAGTACAACGAAATGACGGAATCAGTACAACCGGTCGAGTTCATCAGTTCAAGAAGGGTAACCGAATAGCCCAGATGTGTGTGTGTGTATATATATATATATATATATATATATATATATATATATATATATATATATATATAAGTTGTAAAACCTAAGATAATTTTTCTTTTTGCAAAACCTAAAATAATTTAATCACACCACTCAACTATTATTTGTCGTTGAATGAATGATGACATAGGTCACTTTTTCCGGACGCAAAAGGGCTTAGACAGGGTGACCCGATGCCGCATATATTGTTCAATATTGTGGCATATATGTTGCCAATTCTTATTGGTAGGGCTAAAGAAGACGGTGAGGTAGGTGGACTTGTACCCCATCTTATGGATAGTGGGGTATCCATACTGTAGTACACTGATGACACTCTTATTTTCATGGAACATGATTTGGCAAAGGCTAGAAATGTGAAGTTGGTTATTTGCCTATTTAAACAATTGTCCGAATTGAAGGTCAATTTTACCAAAAGTGAATTGTTCTATTTTGGAGGAGCCAAAGATGAACAAGACGCTTACAGACAATTGTTCGGATGTGAATTAAGTGCGTTTAGCTATTTGGGTATACCAATTCATCATCGCAAGCTATCAAACAAGCAGTGCAAGTGTATTGAAAATCGATTTGAAAAAAAGCTTAGCTGCTGGAAGGGCAAGCTTATTTCTTATGGGTCCCGACTAATACTGATAAACTCAGTGCTCACAAGTATGTCGATATTACTACTATCTTTCTTTGAGGTTCCCGTAGGGTTATGGAAAAGATTAGACTTCTATCAATCGCGTTTTTTCTGGGAAAGCGATGATATAAATAGAAAATGCAGGCTAATTAAGTGGGATATTATTTGTACGCCGAAGGACCAGGGAGGGCTCAGGATTGAGAATTTAGAGGTTAAGAACCGATGCCTATTCATTAAATGGTTATACACGCACCTCGCATTGTTTTCAACCCAAACTAACATAAAGTGATGCAACCCAACCCATTATTGTTCTATGTTTTATCCTATTTAGAGAAAGGGGCCGAACTGGGTTGCCTCCGGCCAGACCAAGAGGGGCGCCCAACAGGCCTAGCGAAGGGAGAAGCCAGATCAGCATCGAATGCTTTTCTGTTCACCAGCTGAAGTGTGAAGCTGGCTGGAGAAGCTGGATTTTTAGATTTTAAGAAATTTGGAGAGGTTCAGAACATGCCCTTAATAATCGATTGGAGGGAGTAGTAAAGAAGAAAGTAGTGCACATGTGCACACAAAAGGATTGATGCACCTTAGTCGATCCTTAAAATGATAGTCAACATATAGTTGTGTGAAGGAACAAAAAAGGAACACATATCAGTGTGGATATGTCTTCGGTACACTCTTTTGAAAAAGTTCATAACTTTCTGGAGCAAATCAATGGTGTAGATTACCTTTATAAAAAAGGACAATATGCACAATTTTTTTGTTAAAAACATCTAGAGAAAGGCTTGGCCCTCGGACATGAAGTTTCTGTCCGCGAGCTCATATGCTCCCTGATGAACAGTAGAATTAGAAAAAAGTACTAGAAGATTAAAAGAAATCAAAAATTTTGTATTTTTTACTTTTTTGAATTCCTTGGGTTCAACACTCTTATCAAAACGGATATGGTCTACCCATCAATTACCACAACTCTTCGTATGATTCTAGTTGTTTATATGTATGAGCAATTCCCTAGTTCTCAGGGATCAGGAAGAACCCTAGTATATTTAGGTGTTGAACGCCGATAGGATAAATGCCAAATCTTTATGAATGTTTTGTAAGGCGCCCCACTCAGTATTTTTACCTAATTGGCCATGGAGCGTATTACAGTCATTTTGCAAAGGCAAGGATGTGGAGGCAAAGAGGTGACAATAATATATTCTCATCCTTCCCTTTGCAAATGACAGGGGAGCAATGGAGAATTGATCATTTGTCGTGTCCATGGGGTAACCCGTAATTAACGTTGACGTAACCTGAATGTGGGGAGAAATGATAGTGGCCTATGTGACACGAAGACTACACATGTAACACATACGTTGTACCAAGCTCTACCCACTATAAATATCAACAGAGTCTTGATTATCCAAACATAGAACTATGCAATAACATAAGTATTCTCCGGCCTCATGAACATTAACGTTGAGATTTTGTTGTTGGCAGGAGAAGGCCCTAAGAATGGCCGGTTATGGATTGACGACAGTACCATACCTAAGGAGGTCATTCCAAAACTCTCACGGCTCCGTGCTAGCAGGACTAGCTCACAACCTGCTATAAAGCAACACCCGTAGCCTGTGTTGCAGATGATTCAACAATTCTAGGTATGTTCTACTTCATTTATCTTGCACGTGTTTATCGTTTGGATTGCAAAAGTTGCAATGATGATGACCTCTTGCGATGACATACTGTAGGTCTGCCTAGATGAAGAAACCAGAATGCGGCACGAAGAGACTAGACTACAACAGGAGACACAAGACAATATGACGTAAATGCAGGAAGTTATGCTTCACAACAGGAATTCATGGCTAGAGCACGAAGCTCTCTAGGCAAGGTTCGCAGCCTTCAATTTCCGCATGGTGCTAAGTTCTAGCCTTACTTGCTATATCATTTAATACCCAATCAAAAGATTTAGTTCCATCCATTTATGCTATATTATGTAACTTCACTTG